>CM064913.1:18727502-19327502 GCA_032727855.1 Quercus ilex subsp. ballota | reverse complement strand
AAGTATATTTATGGACAAGTATGCATATAAAAAAATTTAGCATGCATGCTCATGAGTTTTTTCATGAACACATTATTATATTTGAACTCGGCTTGTTTAATAGTTGAGCCAAAACTTGTATTTGAGCTTGGATTGTTTCCAAAAAAATAAACCAAAACTAGCTTTTTCCTTAGTTAAACTCAAGTTATTCATAAACAACTTCCACTCACACTCACAGCACGTGCCAAGTTTAAATTTCGCTTTGCATTTTTTTTTTTCCATTATTGCACATTTGCATAAGTAGTATATTATTATTATTATTATTATTATTATAATTATTATTATTAATGGTTATGTTTGGATATCCTTTAAAGACTTTTTAACTCTTAACAAATTATATAATTGAGTAAAATAATCTATGCAAGTTGATATAATAAAGGGGAAATTGTAATTTACCCACCTGTGGTTTGGCCCGTTTTAACAATACTCACCCGTGGTTTGAAATTTGTCACTTAACCCACCTGAGGTAGCCTCCGTTAGACCCCCGTTACCCACTTCTGCCATTTCCGTTAGAAAATCATCTTTACTATATAAGCCAAAATTAGAACTCAAATAGAACCTTAAAAAAGGAATGAGCTCTCTCCTCTCTCTACCTTAGAACCCCAAACCCATTTCCTCTATATCAAGATCCCTAAACACCCCCCCCCCCCAAAAAAATGAAGTTGTTCTCGCAGAGCTCTCACCACTCTTGTCGAATCCTTCAATAACTTATCTGGAAACTAAAATTCAAACAAAATGCAGTTGGATTTCGACTAATGAACATTGAAAGTCAGCCCTAATCCTCTCTCTTTGATCACAGATAGAAATTTAGGAATAGAATTTGAACATAATTTCTTAATAAAAATTAAAGAAATTCATTGAAACTAGTAAATTAATCGGAAAGAATAAAGAAACAGAGAATGAAGAAACAGATCTCAGCAAACAAACAGAGAAATTCACTAAAACAACAACTTTTTTCCTTTTTTCCTTTTCTTCAATTTCTCAGCAAACAAACAGAGAATGAAGAAACAGATCTCAACCCCTCACTCTCCGAACCAGTTCTCAAAGCCCTAACCCGAGCCGGCTTCAAGTTCTACACGCCAATCTAGCCGCCACAGTCCACTTACTCTGTAGCTACAAGGATTTCGCCGTCGATGCCACCACCGGCTCTAGCAAAACCCTAGCCTTCGTGGTCCCACTCGTCGAGATCCTTCACCACAACAAAACTCCTCCTAAACCAAACCAGGTTCGAAATCAACTGAAGCAAGTAAACTAATCACATTTAAATTTCACTGACACAGTAACCTTTTATTCCTTTTTCTTCATTTTCTCAAGAAACAAACAGAGAATAAGGAAATAAATTTCCAAAATCTCCCCAGAAACTTTGAAGAAAGCAACCGAAACTAGCAAACTAATCAAACTTAAATTCTCACTGACACACACTAACTTTCTATTTTCCTTTCCTTCAGTTTCTCAGCAACCAATCAGAGAATAAAGACACCGAATTTCTGCAATCTCTCTAAAAGCTTATGTTGAAGTTGTGGGTAGATGTTGCGGGAGTAGATGAAATCGGCAATGGGGGCAATTTTATAGTTAGATTCCAAGTCCATGGCTGAAGATCAAGTTGATATAGAGGAAATGGGTTTGGGGTTCCAAGGTAGAGTGAAGGAGAGAGCTCATTCCTTTTTTTTTAGGGTTTCATTTGGGTTCTAATTTTGACTTATATAGTAAATGGGATTTTCTAACGGAAATGGTAGAGATGGGTAACGGGGGTCTAACGGAGGCCACCTCAGGTGGGTTAAGTGACAAATTTCAAACCACGGGTGGGCATTGTTAAAACAGGCCAAACCACAGGTGGATAAATTGCAATTTTCCCTATAATAAAACAATTATATATATATATATGGACAAAGTTTAGTTACAAAATTGGTTGTAGCCTTAGGCTACAAAATATCTGATTGACACAAAAATTAACATATGTATTAAGAGCATAAAGAATATATAATTCAACGATTAGATTTTCAAAATATACAGTAATATTTATTTTATTGAGTGAGTTTGTAGCCTAATGCTACAACCAATTTTATAGCTAAACTTTCTCCTATGTATATAGCGATAATCCTGCAACATACACTGATACCTAAACATTTTGTTCTCTTGACCAAACCAAAATGGATTCCAATATAGCATTGACTCTCTTGATTCCACATGCAAGTCCATCCAAATATTCACACATTAGTTTCCAAATATTTTCATGCTTTGGTTTCTTAGAAAGGAGCAACTATAGTCACAACAAGGTAAGATTGTCAGGGTTAGTCATCCATTTTAACAAACTTTTTTTTAAATGAAAAATTAATTACAGTAAACTCACCTATGTTTAAGCCTATTTTAATAGTGCCTACTTGTGCTTTGGACTTTGTTACTTTACCTACTTGAGGTTGCCTCCATTAGACCTTCGTAACCAACTACAACTTCTCATTTAAAAAAAAAAAACAAAAACAAAACAAAAAACAAAATTAGAAAAATCAAGATCAAAAAGTTATAGTTGTAAAAATCATGAAAGTTTTAAAACTTTAACCAAGAATGCTAAAATCAAAACCCATAAAAATTGAATGTGGGACGATGTGTTTTTATTAACATTCTTACCCTATACCATGTTCCACCATGCCTCAATAAACAAAGAAAAACCTCAAAGACAAACCTAAGCCAAATGCATCAATGTACAAAGACAAACCTGTTTTCAAAATCCAAGTACCCTTTAGAACCAATCCACAAGATAACAAGAATTCAACAAAAAAAGCTAATGGCTGTATTGATAAATAAAAAGCGAGGAACAACACAAAGAAGAATTAAAGCACCTAATTAGCCGTACACAGAGGTAGAGACACCTATGATTCCTTTCCCAATGACTGAAAACATTGTATAAAATAAAATTCCAGCGAATAACAAGACTAAGGATTTGTTTATGGATAACTAAAGGATTGGTATATTCACGAGAAATGAAGACAAGGATCAAGACCCTGAAGAGAAAAATGCAAAGGATTGGTGGAAGAATGCAAAGCGGAAAGTGGGGTGGCCTCTTCAACTCTTCATCATTCTCCCTGACCTTTTATCACACGTTTTCTGGGTTTTGTCAGTGTTTGGTTGAAAAGAAAGTGCTGAGAGCAAATTAAAATCCCAAGCTAAGACAGGAGAGACAAATTCACTACAACAAAATGTAATTTTGGTGATGAAAATTTTCGTCACCAAATGTCCTATTTTTGTCACCTATGACATTTGGCAACGAAACTGGTTTCGTCGGGTATATTGCATCACCAAAAGTCCAAGCAACAAAAAATTTGTCACCAAAAGGTCCGATTAATTTATAAAGAAAAAATTTCAGCGACAAAATAGTTTCGTCGCCAAATGTATTTTATTCTTTTTTTATTTAATAATATTTGGCAATGAAATATTTCATAGCCAAAACCATTTTTTTTTTTCTTAATTCTACCATATTAGGCGACAAATAGTTTTGCTATATTTGGTGACAAATTGTTTCATCACCAAATATTATTTACATTTATCGATCAATTTAATAGTGACAAAACATTTCGTCGCCTATTGTTTGGGATTTGTACTGGATCTATTTGGGTTAGGTTTGTATTGTTGAAATTATCAACTGAATGGGTAAATTTCTTGTTTGATTGTTGCATGTTTGTAGTGGGACTTTGATGAAGAAAATTTTCTCATGAGTACTTTTCAATTCGTTTTCTTTTATGTTTTTGTATTAAAATGTGTTTTTTTAATAATGAGAAGTTAAGGCAGGTTACGGACTACCACAATTTAGTTTACTATAATTTTCCCTTTTTTAAAAGTATCTAGTTGAATTGATAGATTTTTTTTTTCCTTCAAGAATTGCAATGTTTGGATGCTATTATTTGTTAGGACATATGTGTTTCACATACTAAGAACATATGTCTTACTTATTTATGTAAATTGGCTAATCCTTTGACAAAACGCACTCTACTTGTAATTGGGTAGATCTAGGTATTTTTAATACTTTAAGAAACAATGTTTCAAGGTCAAGTATTGAAGTCATCAAGTCTGTCCAAGAGAACACAAGTTGAAGTGCAGAATTTTTAAATCTCGACACCTCTCGATAGCTACCTCGACACCTGCTATCTGTCGAGAATTAAAAAGTCAGAATTCCAAATCTGATTTTCTTGGGATCCGTGAATATGTTTTTGGGACTTCTTTTCTTCTAACCCTAAACATATAAAAGGTTTATTTTAAGAGCCGTTTTGGGTGACACAAGTTGTATTATCATTGAGCAATCTCTGTTTATGCAAATTGTGCTCAACAGACGAAGTTCTTGACCTAGTTCATCTTCCATCAAGAAGTTGCTGTGTCTTTGCACCATAGGGTTTTGTAACCAAGCATCTTCCTGCTATTCATCACGTGGATGAACTGAAGAACTTTGCAGCCAACCTTTCTTCCTCAAGTTGGTGTTTCTGAAGTCGCGTACTGGGATCCGCGCATTGGTTAGTCACGTACTTGGGAGCCGTGCATCAAAGGTGGAAATTGTCACTACAGATCAAGTCCAATTGGGTATTGGGGTAAGGGTTCAATTGTAGGTTGGTAAGGTACTTGGGATTCCTTTCTTGTAACCGCTTGATTTGATAATAGTGGAGTTTCGGGAGTGGTGACCTGAAAATCACCCGGTGGGGTTTTTGCCATTAGGGTTTTCCCCATTCGTAAACAAATCACCGTGTTATTTATTTTCCGCTGCATATTTAGTATTTGGTGATTTGTTTGTGCTTCCACAAAATTGCATGCTTAATTGGTTAATTAATAACTTGGCTAATTAATTAATTAATTAGGGTTTATCACAAGGGGTCATTCAGATTGTGACCTATCAAGTGGTATCAGAGCAGGCACACTCTGATTAGGATTTAATCTTAGCTGTGTTGATCCATTGACCCCTGTTGTCATTAGCTATAACCTGCTTAATGAGATCTGTGTTTTCAAATACATCTTGTTTTTCTAATCACTATTTGCTTGAGTGTCTCAGAAAATACTAGTCTAAAAGTTATTTGAATTCTCTTATGATGACTATTGGAAAAGATCTCAGCTTTGCTAAGAAGAAACTAGACTGTCTCAGAATGAAAATGTGCAAAGGAGTTCGTCTGAGAAGAGTGAAAGTTATAGGCTTAGCTCACAAAAGGCAGTTGAGAGAAAGAACCATTCCCTCTGATTTATCATCTAAGCATGAAGTATGTTTCATGATGAAGTCTGCATTCAAGGTAATGGACACATGTCTATGGTATCTTGACAGTGGCTGCTCACGACACATGACTGGAGACAGATCTCTCTTCAAGATCTTTGAGTCTAAGAAAGGTGGCAATGTTACCTTTGGAGATGGAAGCAAGTCACAAATTAAAGGGAAAGGGATTATATCTCTGCCAGGACTGCCAGACATTGCGAATGTCCTTTATGTAGAAGGTCTAAGGGTGAACCTATTGAGCATTAGTCAGATATGTGATCAAGACTTCATGGTGCTATTCTCAAAAGGGAAGTGTCTTGTCATGGATGAATCTGGAAAGAAACTCATTAGTGGGGTTCGTACTTTGGACAACTGCTATGGATTGGTTCCTGATGCTGATATTGTGTGTAATAGTATTCGTTTGCCTAATGAAGATCTGTGGCATCAACGAATGGGACATGCTAGTTACAAGCATCTATCTATTGTATCTAAACATGAGTCAGTCTTGGGGATACCAAAGCTTAGTAGAATCAACAATGTGGTGTGTGGACCATGTCAGCTTGGAAAACAGACAAAAGCTAAGCATCCAGGCACTCAAACAACAGCTACATCCAGACCATTGGAGCTGTTGCACTTGGATCTCATGGGTCCAACCAGAACTGAGTCTCTTGGGGGTAAGAGATACATCATGGTTGTGGTAGACGACTTCACCAGATACACTTGGGTCATTCTACTACGATCCAAGTCTGATGCTCCTGAGCACATTGAAGCTTTATGCACAAGACTGCAAAATGAAAAGAGCCTGAAGATTGATCGAATTAGGAGTGACCATGGGAAGGAATTCGAGAACTCATACATGGAATCCTTCTGCACAAGATCGGGTATATCTCAAGAATTCTCTGCTCCTATTACCCCTCAGCAAAATGGTGTGGTAGAAAGGAAGAACAGGGTTATTCAAGAGATGGCTAGAGCCATGCTGCATAACAAAGATGTGGCTAGAAATTTGTGGGGAGAAGCTGTAAACACTGCATGTCATACAGTAAATAGGGTATACTTCAGACCCGGTACCAAAAAGACTCCCTATGAGTTGTGGAAAGGAAGGAAGCCTAATGTGAAGTACTTCAGAATTTTTGGAAGTACCTGCTTCATTCTCAAAGATAGAGAGAATGTGGGAAAGTTTGATTCCCGGAGTGATGAAGGCATATTTCTTGGTTACTCTTCTACAAGCAAGGCTTATCGAGTGTACAACAAAAGAACTATGAAGGTAATGGAGACAGTAAATGTCGTCATTGATGAGTCTTCAGAGTCAAGTTCTGAGAAAGGCACTGAGGGACTTCCCAAGGAAATTCTTCCTTCTGAGCCTAGGGAAGTTCAAGACACTACTGAACAAGAACCTGCTTCTCCCAGTACTCCTGGTACTCCCAGTATTGTGGAAGACCCTGCAGACCTACCCATTTCACTAGAGTCTGAATCGTCAGAAAAGAAGGGACCTTCATCCAGAATCAAATTAAATCATCCTCCAGAAGTCATTGTGGGAGACATGAATGAACTCACATTAAGGAAACGTACAGTTGATAAATGTGTTGCTAACTTTGTGTCTTATTCCTGCTACTTGTCACAGGTTGAACCTAAGAAAGTTGAGGAAGCACTACAAGATGAAAGTTGGGTTGAAGCAATGCATGATGAATTACTCCAATTTCAGAGGAATGATGTTTGGACTCTAGTGCCCAGACCGGAAGGAGAACACATCATCGGTACAAAGTGGATATTCCGCAACAAGACTGATGAAGAAGGAAATGTGATTCGCAACAAAGCTCGACTTGTGGCTCAAGGATACTCACAAATGGAGGGAGTAGACTATGATGAGACATTTGCCCCAGTTGCCCGAATGGAGTCAATCAGAATTCTTCTTGCCCTAGCCTGTCAATTGAATTTCAAGCTCTATCAGATGGATGTAAAGACTGCCTTCCTGAATGGGTTACTCAAAGAGGATGTCTATGTGGCTCAACCAAAAGGATTCACTGATCCACACTTTCCAGATCATGTGCTGTACCTTAAAAAGGCACTTTATGGGTTGAAGCAAGCTCCTAGAGCCTGGTATGATAGACTCACACAATATCTTGTGTCACATGGGTTCACAAGAGGGAAGGCTGATCAAACCCTCTTCATCAAAAGGGAAGGTGGGGAGTTAATAGTTGCTCAAGTCTATGTTGATGATATCATCTTTGGGTCGACTAAGGATGAACTGGCTCATGGCTTCTCAAAACTCATGCAAGCCGAGTTCGAGATGAGCATGATTGGAGAGCTGACTCACTTCCTTGGATTGCAGATTCGCCAACAAGACTCAGGTATATTTCTCTCTCAATCTAAATATGCTAAGAATCTTGTGAAAAAATTTGGTTTGGATTCTGCTAGTTCTGTTAGAACCCCTATGAGCCCTAATGTCAAACTCACTGTAGACTTGTTAGGCAAAAGTGTTGATCATTCTCTCTATAGAAGCATGATAGGTAGTCTTCTTTACCTTACTGCTAGTAGACCTGACATTAGTTATAGTGTTGGTGTGTGTGCTAGATATCAGGCTAACCCCAAAGAATCTCACATGACTGCTTTAAAAAGAATTATAAAGTATGTCAAAACCACTGCTGAGTTCGGTGTGTGGTATAGCAAGGACACTAATGGTGTCTTAGCTGGGTACTCTGATGCCGATTGGGCTGGAAATGCTGATGATAGAAAGAGTACCTCGGGGGGTTGCTTTTATGTGGGTAACAATCTTGTTTCTTGGATGAGCAAAAAGCAAAACTCCATCTCCTTATCCACTGCAGAAGCTGAGTACATCGCTGCTGGTAGCTGTTGCACCCAACTCCTCTGGATGCAAAAACTCCTCCATGATTATGGTATTTGTCAAGAGCATCTCACCATTTACTGTGACAATACCAGTGCCATCAATATCTCGAAAAATCCGGTTCAACATTCTAGAACCAAACACATAGAGATTCGACATCACTTCATTAGGGAGCTTGTCGAAGATGGTACTCTCACTCTTGAGTTCATCCACACTGATGATCAGAAAGCTGATTTGTTCACCAAACCTCTTGACAGCAAACGTTTTGAATTTCTTCGTCAAAACATTGGTGTCATCTCCATGGATTGATCTCCTTCTCTTGTTCTTCTTCCTCATGCATCTGCATCTAGTTTTTGCTTTGCTTTGTTTAACATGTTTTTGTTTGTTTATTTTTCAGTTTTGTTCATTTTGTTTTTAATATAAAAAAAAAAAAATTGAAAAATCAGAAAAATACAAAAACAGTGTGTGTTATGTGTACTTTGGTATTTGTGTACCTTGTATGGCCAATGAAACAAAGTTTCTCTAAACTTTGTATCTCTTGTAGCTTAGATGAGCATCTCTATGCACAACTAAGCAAGTGAGCTTTGTGGCTCTTGTTGTGATGAGTAAGATTAGGTTATCTCTTAAAACTTAACACTCATATCACTCTTTTTGACGGGTAGGACTAGAAAATCCTAAGAGAAAGGCATTAATGACCATCTCACCACTGTTGCCCGCCAATCATAGTACGACACCTGTATGCTTCGGCATAGCAAAAGTGCAGTGTCATAGACACCTGTATGCTTCGGCATAGCAAAAGTGCAGTGTCAAAGACATTCGTATGCTTCGGCATAGCAAAAATGCGATGTCAAATGCTTAACATCTTGGGTATTTCTTTTCTCTCCTTTTATGCCCATGCATGATATGCTTAAAAGAAAAAAAATATGCAAAGAAAATATAAAGCAAAAAGATTAAAGATGCTTTAAATATGATTGCAAGCGTGTTTTCTAGGAGATGTGGGAGTTATAGGATGTACCTCGAAGGTGATAGTCCCCATCAAACAGTTATGATTGTGTGTGAGTTAAAAGTTATTTACTCATATCTCAGATCATCATAACATGTATACACATATGCAATCTTGCGATGTTTTTCACACACAACACACAATATTCTTTGCTACTTTTGATACATGTGCAGGTACAATGTGATTTGGCCATCACAAGTGTTTACATATGCTAATGTATGCTCACTAAACTGTCATAACTTGTTTTTGAAATATAAAATTGGTTAGACTTGTTTAGTGTGTGTGTGTGGTTTGCATGATCTTTGTGCTTAATTTCTTGTTGAGAGATGTTTTGAGAGGTTTATATGTTGAGTGGATTTGTTGGTAGAGATGTGTGTTGGATTGCATTCATGTCTATGTTTTTCACTTCTCGAAAAACTCCTTTTACTGTGTCTCGACACCTTCCTCGACACCTCCTCGATACCTGGTCATCTGTCGAGCTTCTCAAGATTTTCTTATCGCAGTCTCGACACATCCTCGACACCTTGTGGATCGATCGAGAAAGCCTCTGTCCTCTCGATAGATTCTCGACACCTGTTGGATCGATCGAGATTCAATTGTGCTGTTTGTGTTTTCCTTCTCGACACCTTCGCGATCGATCGAGATTCGCGTATCTGAAATTCTCCTTGCATCTCGATACCTCTCGATACCTGAATCTGTCGAAGGCTTATTCCTCGATACCTTTCTCGACAGATACCTCGATACCTCTCGACACCTCAGCTGTCGAGAATTACTGAGGTGCCTATTTAAGTGCAGATCGCGATTCAGACTTCATTTCACTCGATCTCTCTCGATCTCTCCGTGGCTGTTCATCTCCCTTTCACTCACCTTTCATTCAAATCCTTCAACCCACTTGGATCTTGCTCTGTTCTTGCTCAAATCACTTGGTAAGATCTCTTTTCTCTTCCTTTTTCATGCATTTCATGTTTTGAAAACCTAGTTTTTGGGATTTTTTCATAAAAATTGGGGTTTTTCAAAATTGTTGAGTTTTTATTGAAATTTTGGGTTGGGTTTGGACTTAAATGATTTCAAAATATCATACATTGCATTTCATGTGCATTATAATGGTATTTTCATGCATTTGGAAGTGAGTACTTTGTTTATATGCTGTTAGAAATGGATTGGGCTGAGCCCATGATAATATTTCTGTTTTGCATGTCACATGTTCATGCATTCCCATGCATACGTACTCTTTGTTCATATATCTGTCATATTTGAACTGATTTGGAGCTTTTCTGTTTGTCTCCCTCTCTATCTCTTTCTCATTCTTTTACATGAGTAGTGTCTATGGCACCCAAACGTAAATCTACTCCTGCTCGGAACCCTCTGCGTTCTGGAGCTTCTACTTCTTCTGATTCTGCTCCTTTTAACATTCGGTTCCGTGATGGAGATGCCCAAAAGGCATTTACTGAGAACTTTTCTAGACAAGGTGTTCATTCGGAACGCCAAGTCATTCTGGCGGACTTCGCCGACACTGACCTTCCTTCTGTCATTCACAGTAGGGGATGGGGGTCACTGTGTGACATCCCGGTCACTTGCCCTCTCGTGCTGATACAGGAGTTCTACTCCAACATCCACGGGATTAATCTTTCAGTACCTCAGTTTTCCACTCGCGTTCGAGGTATGCGCATTCCTGTCACACCGCAACTTGTTGCGGATGTGCTTAGGGTACCCAGGATAGAGTTTCCAGATTACCCCTCTTGTGAGCGTCTGAGGACTGTGTCCAAAGAAGAGCTCATTTCTGCTTTTTGTGAGCGCCCTGCTGATTGGGGTGAGCATCAGTTCACATCATGTAGGCCTTTTGCTAAAGGTCCTAGATTCATGAACATGGTGATGACTTTTGTTCTCCATCCTTTGTCTCACTATAACTCTATCACAGAGCCTCGTGCTCGATTTTTGCGTTCTCTTCTTGAGCACTTGACCATAGACTTCCCTTCTCACTTCATCCGGTCTATCTTAGAGGTTTATCTTGATTCGGCGTCCCGTGATAAGCTCATCTTTCCTTCTGCTATCACGCGGATTCTACGCCATTTTTCCGTTCCCTTTCCTGTGTCCGACCACTTCACACACATATCTGCCATAGATGCCGCTACCGTAAAACGTAGTGAGGCACAGTTTAGGTCGAGATAGCTTGGTGCCACTCCTCCCTCTCGTTCAGCACCATCCAGATCAGCTCCATCTACATCTGCTCCTTCTTCCTCTTCGAGCGATGTATCCCTTGGTGATATCATGGCGCAGCTGCAGCGCATGGACACTCGTCTTGATACACTCTTTGCTGAGTTGTATCAAGTGAATGTTCGTGTGGGTCGTATTGCACGACGGCAGGCGACCATGGGTGGTTTTGCTCCAGAGGCTACTCCTTCACCACCTACTCCAGTAGCTTCAGATTCTGATGATGATGATGATGATGATGATGATGATGATGATGGAGATGCTAGCTCTGCCGATGAGATGTCTACATGACACTCTACCCTTTGTCACTCGTGACAAAAAGGGGGAGTAGTTTTGGGTTATGAGAGTAGTCATCTTAGGGGGAGAGTTAGTATAGGACATTTTTGGGACATTTTTGATAGGGGGAGTGTTGATACTTTTGAGGGATGTAGTGAGGTTTGATGTATCTTTTTCTTTTCTTATCTTTTTAGATACATTGTTCTTGTATATGAGGTCTTGTGACCAGTTTTACATACATGGTACTTATTCTTTATTTATGTGGATGTATGTTTCTTTCACCTCTCTCTTCATGTGTTGTTTCTTTTCTATCTTTATACACATGTTCTTTACTTGTATGCAATCTATTTATTTCTGTTTCACACAAGATGCCTTGATAAGTTTTGTTTAAAGTGTTTCAGAAATACAGGTTGTCAAAGTCTACTTATCATAAGCTCTCTTCTTGCAAAGTTTTTCAAGAGTTTGTGTTAGGATAGATTTTATTGTATTCAACAAGTGAATATGAGTTGAGTGATTTATGACTTCTCTCATATACTCATTTGTTTGTTGTGGTTTTGTCACGGATTGCCAAAGGGGGAGATTGTTAGGACATATGTGTTTCACATACTAAGAACATATGTCTTACTTATTTATGTAAATTGGCTAATCCTTTGACAAAACGCACTCTACTTGTAATTGGGTAGATCTAGGTGTTTTTAATACTTTAAGAAACAATGTTTCAAAGTCAAGTATTGAAGTCATCAAGTCTGTCCAAGAGAACACAAGTTGAAGTGCAGAATTTTTAAATCTCGACACCTCTCGATAGCTACCTCGACACCTGCTATCTGTCGAGAATTAAAAAGTCAGAATTCCAAATCTGATTTTCTTGGGATCCGTGAATATGTTTTTGGGACTTCTTTTCTTCTAACCCTAAACATATAAAAGGTTTATTTTAAGAGCCGTTTTGGGTGACACAAGTTGTATTATCATTGAGCAATCTCTGTTTATGCAAATTGTGCTCAACAGACGAAGTTCTTGACCTAGTTCATCTTCCATCAAGAAGTTGCTGTGTCTTTGCACCATAGGGTTTTGTAACCAAGCATCTTCCTGCTATTCATCACGTGGATGAACTGAAAAACTTTGCAGCCAACCTTTCTTCCTCAAGTTGGTGTTTCTGAAGTCGCGTACTGGGATCCGCGCATTGGTTAGTCACGTACTTGGGAGCCGTGCATCAAAGGTGGAAATTGTCACTACAGATCAAGTCCAATTGGGTATTGGGGTAAGGGTTCAACTGTAGGTTGGTAAGGTACTTGGGATTCCTTTCTTGTAACCGCTTGATTTGATAATAGTGGAGTTTCGGGAGTGGTGACCTGAAAATCACTCGGTGGGGTTTTTGCCATTAGGGTTTTCCCCATTCGTAAACAAATCACCGTGTTATTTATTTTCCGCTGCATATTTAGTATTTGGTGATTTGTTTGTGCTTCCACAAAATTGCATGCTTAATTGGTTAATTAATAACTTGGCTAATTAATTAATTAATTAGGGTTTATCACAAGGGGTCATTCAGATTGTGACCTATCATTATTGTTTAATTAAAGAAATGAATCAAGCGTCTTGTAATTCAGTTTCATAGTCTTGTATCCTTTATTAAGAGAATCAATGTTTGCTGATTGCATTTTTTTTAGAAATTGATTATTATTATTATTATTATTATTTTGATGAAGGTGTGTAGAGCTCTTTGAGCTCTTTTGGCATGTGCAATGTAGTCCACTTATGTGCGTAAACAAGACAGGACCAACGTAGTTGATGATGACTTGAAAAAAAATCCATGATATATAAGGACTTTAAGAAACAATTAAACATAAAACAATTTTATTATCATTTATGAGGGAGAAGAGACAACCATCAAACTCATATTACTGAATTTCCCTTGCTCCTCAAGATAAAAAGGAAAAGGAAAACCATTGACTCAATAACGAAAGACTGGAATAAGTAGCGAGAACATCTATGACCGCTTGTGAACTCCGCTTAGTTCTTAAAGGTTCAAGTCCACATTAATCATACTAATGGAGTTGTCACTGCCGTCATCTTCATCATGCTGCAGATCAATCACATCTGGGGCGATTTGAGCCACTGGATGACGTACAAGAGCATTAGGATGCACCCTATTTTCTCTACGTACCCTTCGCCTACGAGGTCTAACTTGCTGCTGTTGTTGCTGCAAGCGTGCATTAATGGCTCTGACCAAGGGGTCCTGTGGATCTGGAAAAGAGAAGAAAGGCTGGACGGCTCTAGTATTTGCCATTTGTATAGGAGGTTGAGCTATGGGTTGCCTAGTAGTACCAATGATCCTGCGTATAATCTCTTGACGCAGTTGGTTTTGAAAAGATATCAAAGGCTGGTTAAGTGTTGAAGCAAGGTTTCTTTGAGGCGCTAGGCGATTAACATTGGAATAATGGGTTTGATTAGGTGGATGGGATGTAGAAGGAGAAGCATGCAAAGAAAGCTGGTCAGAGCGATGTAAGGGATTGAAAGGATCTCTTCGATTTGTGTAGGTTAAATTTGCGATCTCATCTTGTATCACACAAGTCTCACCATTGACTTCTTGAGTTCCTTCTTGAGTTCCAAAAAGTATACGGTTACAAACATGACAATGAATTTGTGTTGGATTAAAGTAGTTTCCAGGCCTCGAATTTGAGCCAAAGTGAGACATGGTGAAGGGATTCTCAGGAGCACAAAGTGAAGGTGGAAAAACCACAAAGAAAACTAATAAAACAAGAAATTTGCACATTGGAAAAACCATTTTGAGTGGAGAGAAGGTTGAAAAGGGTAGGGATGTTTGAGGCCTTTTATAGATGCTCTTTGATGAATTTATTTTTCCAGATAAATGCTCTCTAATGGTTCTTGATTCTACACAATTCGGTGCCATAACACATATTTATTATTGCACATCCAGGTGCATATGCATGTTTTGGTAAAAAATTTAAAACTTTTCTCCTACTTCTGACACTGCCGTTACATGTCACACGTGTTGCAATATAAAAACTTAAAGAGGAGCTAAAAAGATTCTTGGTTTGTTACATACATTATAATCATCCTTTCCATATATGATTTGAACTTATCCAATTTCAATTATCATTCCGCATCCTGTTTTGCGGACCTTACCAGAATACTTAGATGGATTATAAAGAAATGTAATAGAGCGGTGAACCCAATTGTTCCATTGCTCTCTCATAACTTTGCCAAAAACATTGGTATCTTTAGTGTATATGATGTATTACACCTCCTCACATAAAGGTGGACCCCGCTTGTAGGTATCATCATACATGTGATTCACCTTTCTATGAGAGGTTGGTATAATATATCAAGTGTAATGACTAATTTCACCAAAATATTGATTCTTGTCATGTCCCAAACCCAAGACCCGGATTTCTAACCATGATCGGCATGTTAATATTAAGCTTGAACCGATATTAACAAGAACCAACAAAACTTTTAAGTTTTCTTCTTTCTTTTTCTTGTTTCTTAACATTCTTGATATGATTTTTCACTCAATATTCACAGCATCTACATTGTACTTCAAGAATAATATAATCCACTAATTATTCAAATTCTTAATTTCACATTATACATCTCTGAAGAGCTAAGCACCAAACTATCAAAACTAGGAAGCTATAGTTTTAGAACTCTCCTCCAAAACCCGACTAAGGCTCCCGCTACTCCAAAATGAAACCTATTGATTGAAAAAGTGGAAGGGATGAGATGCACAGCTCAGTAAGGGTAAGTTACACGAGAATTTAGTAAGCATGTAAACCAAAGCATTTCATTATGTAGATATTTAGATATGAGAACATCTTATATGAATAGTATTTTATATTATTCATAATAATAACTTATACACTTTTCATAGAAAAATAATTGTTCTCTTCCTTCTAACCAAAATAACATAACAAAATCTTTTCAAACTGAATTTCTTTCATTTCTTACAAAGTTGCCAAACTTAATATTAACTTTTTAAAACCACATATATTCATATTACAAAATAACAATTTTTTTCATAGTCCCAAAGTTTGACAATTTCACATATTATTGAAATCAAATAATTTGTAACTTTGACTTAAATCAGAAACGTCATCTTTAAAAAATAGCAAGATTTTTCTTCATAAACTTCTTCTCATAAAAGATTATAACTTTTATAGTCACAAAACTTAACATTTCATAAAGAACATACATCTGATAACTTTTTAACATAAACTTATACTTTCATCATAAACTTTATCTTCAAAGAACAACAAACCTTTTCATCATAAACTTCTTTTCATGAGAGCTTATAACTTTTCATTACGCTCATAATACATTTCAACAAAGTCATTCTCTCATGATCATAAAATAACATAGTTGTTCATAAATAACATATTGGTTAGTCCATATTTGATAAGTCTGTAAAGATTTAGGAGGCTTCCAGCACACTATGTCAAGCATCTAGCATTCCCCACAATGCCAAGAATTCCCGAGATCATATCATAACATATCACTCCGCTTTCTGTGTGCTCAAATCATTAACCCCGGGGTCAGTTGGCATCCTCCACAAGTTGGTTGTTCCTAACAAGGGTGGGTACAGTAAAGTTCTCAACACTTTTAATAGCCAATCACATAACATTTTCTATGAAAAACCAGTAATTTACTCATATTGGCCAAGTTCAGATCATGTCAGAGAACATAACCTAAAAACATTTCATACTTTTACATCATACTGAAATTCATACTTTTACATAACATTTCATACTTTTGCATCATAGTGAAATTCATACTTTTACATAACATTTCAAAATAATAGCATTTCCATTTTTTTTTTTTAATATCACGTTTGTGAAATGGTTAATATCATCAATATGCTGAAATCATATACTTTAGAATTTGTAAGCATCATGAACATACTTTTGTCTAAAACATTATTGTATGCAGTATCTTTATCCAAAATCTTTTAATGCATAATAATCTTTTTAAAATAACCTCATGACTTACCAAATGCCCATATCACTTATCTCTTACCTGAAACTAGAGGAAACGAGAGCCTAAAGTCGAAGGAGCTCAAGCTTGGGTGCTCACAACACCTAAACCAAATATCAAAACTTATTACTATCAATTCTAGCTTAACCATCGACTTATAAATGCATCTTAAAGCCTAGCTCTCAAAAATCATGTAAACCCTAATCCCACCTCAAAGAGATTCCTAAAACACAAGATATATTAATCAAATAACATAATGTTCCAACCCACAAAAAAACCATTATTTTTTTATGTTCATATTTATATCATGTCAAACAGATCTAAAATCAATCCAACAATCCTTCCTCTCTTAAACTAACCATCTTAGTTTTGAGTTTTCTTACATCAAAAAAAAAAATGGAGAATAAATGTGATTTTTTTTGGATGCTTTCACAAAAGGGAGATCATTTCTTTTCATAAACTATTTACTTTCCTTAAGCATAAATAGGAAATAAATATTCACATGCTACACACACACACACACACACACATATATATATATATATATTTATTTATATATATGTTCACATGTTTTTTGTATATATGTTGATTGTAAATATATACTCACATGTTACTACTTGTCAATAAATCCTTTTTCAAAAACAAGTCTGTCGATGCCTCGCAACGATTCAACCACCCATCGCGGTGACACTGACGCAGTGCTTGGAAGCGAGTGCAAGCCCGAGAGCTCGAGTGCTATGGAGGAAGGTTGTACCTCGAGTGTGTGATTGGAATATGAGTCAATTTTAAGGAAATTACCAGGGGTAAGTGAAGTCGTCACCAATCATTAGGTTTTTTCTAAGGTGTGATTGGTCACCTGACTCTCTTTGAATTTATTATTGATCCTAGGCTAAGAAAAAGGTTGTTTTTCCTAATCTAATATGGATGTGTAAAAAATCTTGATTCTTGAGTTTGGAAGTCTGGTTACATGTGGGAAAGGTGTTAGGCACCCCACAACGCTTGTCCGCAGATAGTCCTTTGTTTTGGTAAAATCATAATTTAATGACATTGGCAGTTGAAAACGAGCTATTGGCATTAGCTTTCGGGGCTTTAAGAAAATGGGCTTTGAGGTTTGGATTCAAAAAGGGTGTGCTCTCGATCGACGCTTCCCAAATGTGTTTGGAATCATTGCCAAATTTCCATGGCGAAAATCCGGCAGCATTTTGCCTTATTTTCGTGGCAGAAATCCAGCAACGCTTTGCCTCAGGTGCGTCGTAGCGCACAAAACACTATTGTCACCAAGCTTTCGCAATGAGAATATGGCAATAAGGATGCCCCATTTTCACGGCAAAAATCCGGCAAATTTTGGCGTTTGGTGCGCTATGGCGCATCGGCAAGGTTTCATGCCTATGTATACAGCGTGTACCAACATGGATTGGGACGGTCACACCACGGTGACTATGCACACAGTATGACATGAATATGCACCTACAACAATCACCTTGAGCACCTACTTATGTCACAAGGTCCAAAGCACTCATGGCTAGAGAGGGTCGCTCACGTAGCCACGAGAGTCCACCATATAAAGTGCATGATCACCCACACCCACGCAAGCATGTATATATATATATATACATACATACATACATACATCATGCACAATGCTATCACACAGAGCAAAAAAGTAAAACAGACATTGCCAACATTCCACGGGTATGGCCCAATAAGTTACAGGAAATGTAAAACAGACATTACCATACCCAAGGAACATGGCCCAAGCAAGGAGTAGGAAAGATAAAGGGTACAAGGAGAGGGGGAAAGAGAAAACCACTCAGGAGGGACTAGGCCCCCTAATCTACTGAACATTGCCCTTTGTGGGCTTATGTCTTCTAGCTTGCATCCTTGCCTCTTTTTTGCTTGCGCCTAGGAGGTCGCACCCTTGCTCCAAGTGTCCATGCTCCATGCGTGTACATGCAATGACAAAAGAAACAAGCCAATAGACAAGCAAAGAAACTAATAAAAGGAAAGCATGCTAAAAGACAAGCTACCAAAAGATGTCAAACGGGGGCAAACAAACATGTTATCAAACAAAAGAGGGTGTCCTAGGAGGACAAATTTAGGTTTGGATCGGGTGTCCATAGTTCCATGAGATTAGAGCATGGATTACACACAGACTCATGCACGAACATGTAGGCAAGCGTGCAAAGATGCAAAGAAGCAAAGAAAGCCAAACAGGTGGCACAAAGCAAGCAAGGCAAGCATATCCACACACCGGATCAGAGAAAGGGTATGCATCAAGCAAACCGACACCACGGAGGTGTATCTCACAAGTGGTCGCATCCAACAA
Source organism: Quercus ilex subsp. ballota (assembly GCA_032727855.1). Lineage (NCBI taxonomy): Eukaryota > Viridiplantae > Streptophyta > Magnoliopsida > Fagales > Fagaceae > Quercus > Quercus ilex. Next base: position 19,308,595 of record CM064913.1, on the reverse strand, counting down.
GCCACAAGAGGAACAGATGCAACCACACAAGCAAGTGGCCCCAAAGACTGACAAGCACAAACCCACAAAGGGCACAAAGCATGGCAAAGCCTTGATCTAGACAAGAAAACATTGATGTAAAGCATAGAAGCAAGCAAGCAAACATAGGCATGTAAAAGGAAATGATCTAAACCCTTTGATATAGGCCTAGGTGTATGGATGTAGGCCTAAACCACAAGATCTAGATATACACCCTACCTAAAGGGCCAAAACACAAGAAAAAGGGATAACAAGAGATAAAAAGGCTTTAAAAGCACATGGCATAGCAACCAACATGTAGATCTAGACACACGAACAAGGCACAGAGCACTCAAAAATGTAGATCTAAGCATAAACAAGGCAAGGAGCACATAAACAAGTAGATCTAAGCATAAACATGGAATAAAGCACCTAGGCATATGGATCTAAGCACAAACATGGAATTTAGGCATATCCTAGCCCAAGAAGGCTAGGCCAACATCATCAAAGCATTAAAACATGTCAAAAAGCAAGGAGGCATGCTAAGAAAGTTATAGAACATGCTAAGAATCAAGATAAAGCAAAGAACATGCTAGGAAAAGCAATAAAGCATATTATGAATAAAGATAAAGCAAAGGGTGTATATTGTAGCTAAAAAGCTACATCTACAACCTTTGAACCTCAAATCCAAGTTACTAAGACTAAGGAGAGGAAAAAGAGTGCAAAAACACTTTGATTGTTGAGAGAATAGAGGAATCAAAGGTTTTTTATGTGTTTGAGAGAGAATTTAAAGAGCAAAAGAGAGAGAATCAGCCTAGGAAATGCTCCAAAATTGCCCAATTTTGTTCTTTTTTATTTGAGGGGGGTCTAGAGGTATTTATAATAATTTTGTGACTCTTCAACTTCAGTGGCCACTTAGTGGCTACCGACTTGGAATGGCCTGATGAAGGCCTTCCTGGGCTTGGATTGGGTTGATCTTGGTGTCCTTGGAAAGGTGTGGATGTGGAAAACTAAAGAACTTGGAAATCCAATGGTTGGACCAAAAGTTATGGCCTCAAGAAACAAGCTAATGCGCTTTGCACGATTTTCAAGATATCTCAAACACTTTAACTCCGATTTTGACCTACGAATAGTCATTGGAAAAGGAATTCAATAATCTTACTAAAGACGCTGGTCTCAACCTATTCTGACAGTAAGATCAAAATTAGAGTTTTTGGTGCGCCCAAAAGTCAACCTTAGGTCAAACTTAGTCAAAGTTGACGAAAATCACTAAGTAGCCCAGGTTTGATGTAAAAACATGAAAAGTATTATTTTTGGATGATTTTGAACAATTTTGACTTTTGGCCAAGGGCATTTTGGTTAACTTGACCTGAAATTGCACTTTGAGTACTCCTATGCTCGAACGGGTTATGCCACGTTAATCTAGATGTTTCCATGGCCCCATGAAAGAAATTTGATATTTTTGAGATTTTCAAGGTTTGACACGCAAATTGAGGATGGACAAAATACTATATCTACAAGGTGTCAAGTATTCTAGTTATTCCTCAAAGTTGTAAATTGTTAGGATTAAATAAAAATGAGATACAATCTTTAGGATATGTGTTGTGAGGTGTCTAACACCTTCCTCGCATGTGACCAAGCTTCTGAGTCCCAAGTCTTTGTTTCATGACTTTCCTTACATTATTAGCTTAAGTGCCCTAGGAAAGTCCTTTGATAATTAGATAATTAACATGATTTAGTCAATAATAACCAATCACACCTAGAATCCAATGGTTAGTAGTGACTCATAAAAATAAAAATAAGTTATAAAAGAAAAAAAAAAAAAAAAAGACTCACTAACACATACATCACTCTAGTGTCACAATGCACACATGTCATCACACGTCACCAAGATAACTGATAAGGGGAATTTTTAATTGGAAAAATAAAAGAAGTTGTTGATCTCCAAAGACGCGTCAGCTCTATTATGCATACTGAAGACATCACGCAAGATGAAGCCGTCAGTCTCTAAGCTGAAGACTTCACGCAAGATGAAGCTGTCAGTCTCTAAGCTGACGACTTCACACAAGATGAAGCCGTTAAGCTGAAGACTTCATCTTACGACCTGATGGCATCTACACCCGGACGAAATGAAAAGCTGACGGGGAGAAAATTGAAGGCAGTAAGCTGAAGACAGTAAGCTGAAGGCAGTATGCTAAAGAGTAAGCTAAAGACAGTAAACTGAAGATAGTAAACTGAAGAGTAAGCTGAAGACAGTAAGCTGAAGGCAGTAAGCTGAAGAGTAAGCTGAAGATAGTAAGTTGAAGAGTAAGCTGAAGATAGTAAGCTGAAGACAGTAAGCTGAAGGCTACAAACTGAAGAGTAAACTGAAGACAGTAAGCTGAAGACAGTAAGCATAAGAGGAAGTTGATGAGAATAAGCTGAAAAGGGTAAGCAAACCTCCATCAGGATTCATTAGTAAGTGACAATGTTAGGGAGTCCACGAAGCTCACCGCATAGCCGACGAGTTAACCTTAGGCAATGAAGATGGGTAGCCGACGCTAATAAAGCTGAAGGGAGTAGGCGAAGCTGAAGACCCTAACGTGGTTTGTCTTTATCACCATGCATGAGTATATAAGGAAATGTCTTGTATCCCACACTTAGTGTTAGTCTCCTACAAGGAAAGGATTCCGCAATATACGCTCATGAGGATTCCTATAAGAAAAAGACTTCTAGCCCAAGGAAGAGAGGTCAACCCTCTACTACTATAAAAGCCCCAATACCTGCACAAACCAAGGTACGCATAATTGACCCCGCTCTAACACTTTAGAGTTGTGAGAAGTTCTAACTTGACCTTCGGAGGGTATTTGGCTGGTACCACACCGGTACTCCTCTTAAGGTCTTCAGCTTTTGTGTTGTGCAGGTGCTGTTTCGAGTGTGCAAAAACCGTGTGGCTCACTAGTGATTTTTTCGGCATCATCAGTTGGCACCGTCTGTGGAAAACATTTTGTTGCGATCTGCAAGCCATACTATAGTGTCCTAGACAAAAGAGTTGCATGGTGCTCACTCGCTCGATGGCAATCACTAACGATGTTCGAGAAGAGGAACCACCCACAACCGCCCTCGAGAGACAAGTTCAAACTCTCACCGCTGTCGTGGAACGCCTCACCAAACAAAACCACGACCTGGAAGAACAGCTGCGCCAGAAGAATGCAACACCGAATAACTAATGAGGGACTTGAAGGCAGCAACGCCCCAAGTCAACAAGAACGACAGGATACCAGCCGTCCTTTCGGCTTAGATATAGCACCCCCTTACATGGTCGCAGAGATGTAGATGATGAAGGAAAGGATAGACCTTATGATGAATGCCCTCAAAGGATGGGTGTCCAGCGACCTCGACGATTTGGTCCACCGAACCGATTCGCCTTTCACCACCTCCGTCAACTCCTTCCCCCTTCCACGAAAGTTCTGTATGCCGCAGGTGGAAAACTACAACGGAAACAAAGACCCTCTAGATCATTTGGAGTCCTTCAAGACCCTGATGCACCTTCAGGGGGTACCCGACGAGATCATGTGCAGAGCTTTCCCCACTACACTGAAGGGTCCCGCAAGGATATGGTTTAGCAGGCTGACGCCTAACTCCATCAGTACTTTCAAGGAGCTAAGCGCCCAGTTTGCTTTGCACTTCATCGGGGGACATAGGTATAAGAAGTCTACAGCATGCTTGATAAGCATCAAGCAACGGGAAGATGAGACGCTAAGGTCTTACATAGCACGCTTAACAAAGAGGCACTTTCAATCGATGAAACTAACGACAAGATACTTGTAGTTGCTTTCACAAATGGTCTGCGGAAGGGTAAGTTCCTATTTTCACTATACAAGAACGACCCGAAGACTATGTCGGACATGCTTTACAGGCAACCAAGTACATGAATGCTGAAGACGCGCTTCTGACTCGAGAGAAGAGAGAAAGGCAGGAGGATAGGTGACAGGACAGAGGGCAAAAGATGGCAAGAACTGGAGACACTAGACGAATAGAAGCTACACCACCTGTGGAACACCAAGCACCTATGGAAGTACTACCAGTAAAAAGGATGGCATAAAGAGCAGCACCCCTTTATTTCTAGTTTACCTTAGTGAATTTTAGCTATACTCTTCAGTTTTTCTATTTTTTTTAGTTTTACTACAATAACTCTTTTAAAGCCCAAAGGGCAGGTCTTTGTTTTCTTTTTAAGAACTACTTTTTCTATGAATGCATGGTTTATTATAATAAGAGGAGTTTATTCAGACATGGCCAAAGTCGCCTATGAGTGAACGATCACTACGCTAAGTCACCTACGGGTAGACGCATGGCCAAAGTCGCCTATGGGTGGACAGTCACTACGCTAAGCAACCTACAGGTAGACACATGGCCAAAGTCGCCTACGGGTGAACAGTCACGATGTTAAGTCACCTATGGGTAGACGCATAACCGAAGTCGACTATGGGTGGATGATTACCATACTAAGTCGCCTACAAGTAGATGACCAAAAAGGTGACGAGGCACCAAAATTTAGTCACCTCAATTAGTCCACGACCCCCGAGTGGACGACTCACAAGGTGACGAGGTACCAAGACTTAGTCACCTCAACAAGTCCACAAAGTGGAGGAATCCAAGTCTACAAAGTAGACAACCCTAATATTAAGTCCACAAGATGGACGATTTCATCCCAGGAGGATGAAAAAATTATGAAGTCCATAAAATGGACACAAAGTGGACAACCATGTGTTATTAAGTCTACAAGCTCGACGACCTTATTAAGTCCACAAAGTGGACGACCCTATTAAATCCACAAAGTGGACGACATTGATAAGTCCAAAGTGAACGACCTCACCCTAAGAGAATGAAAAATTATTAAGTCCACAAAGTGGACGAGTTTATCATTGAGTCTACTTCTAAGTCCACAATGTGGACAAATTTATTACCAAGTCTACAAAGTAGACGAGCGAAAGTCCACAAAGTGGACGGGCCTATTGCCAAGTCTATAAAGTAGATGAGTTTAATATAAATCCACAAACTTGACCAAAGTCTACAAAGCAAACCAGCCTAAGTTCACAAAGTGGACGAGCATATTACCAAGTCTACAAAGTAGACGAGCCTAAGTCCACAAAGCGGACGACCCCTTAAAAATGAATGAACTTATCCACAAAATGGACGAATGTATGACTTGTTCCGCAAGTGGACGAGTCCATCAAGTAAAAGCAAGCTGACACCATTATCCACAAATGGACGGATTCATGAATAAATCCACCAGTCCACAAAAAGGACGCGTTCAAAGAAGAAGATGGCTTGAAACCGCTAAAGAAGACGTGTCTAAAAGACACCTTAAGTGGATGGATTCGCCTTAAATTACCAAGTACGAACGTATCCTAACATACATACAAATGCCAAGGATAGACACACATGCCAAATAAAAAGTAACGCATATATACTAAAAGTGACGGGTGTAAAATACTACAAATAAAGTGGTGTTTTTACAAGCAAAAGCCCAAAAACAAGCGAGCGTCAAATATTGTCTGAAATTAGCTTACGTTTACAATAAAGAAAGAAAAAGGCTTAAATTCATGAAGCCAGGGGGTCTTGAGGCTTTTCATCACCTTTTGGAAGAAGGGCCTAGACGCTTAGAGCGGATAGGTCTTTAGCATTTAGGGTCTTCAGCATGAGGGTTGGCCGACGCAGTCAAAGGGATGACGGGCTGGTCCACAACAGGCTGGGCAAGGACGACGCTATCATCTTTTAGGTCCGCCACGAACTTGGTAAGATCGTCACCTTCCTCAAAAAAAGTGTCGCCCACTGGTGTTGATTGTAGAGGCTCGTCCAGAAACGGAACCAATCAGTTCGTGCCATGAACTCAAGCATTTAATAAAGGTGGCTTGAGGCGTCACAAGACATCACGCAAGATGAAGCCGTCAGTCTCTAAGCTGAAGACTTCACGCAAGATGAAGCTGTCAGTCTCTAAGCTGACGACTTCACACAAGATGAAGCCGTTAAGCTGAAGACTTCATCTTACGACCTGATGGCATCTACACCCGGACAGAATGAAAAGCTGACGGGGAGAAAGTTGAAGGCAGTAAGCTGAAGATAGTAAGCTGAAGGCAATAAGCTGAAGAGTAAGCTGAAGACAGTAAGCTGAAGATAGTAAATTGAAGAGTAAGCTGAAGATAGTAAGCTAAAGAGTAAGCTGAAGACAGTAAGCTGAATACAGTAAGCTGAAGGCAGTAAACTGAAGAGTAAGCTGAAGATAGTAAGCTGAAAAGTAAGCTGAAGACAGTAAGCTGAAGGTAGTAAGCTGAAGAGTAAGCTGAAAATAGTAAGCTGAAGAGTAAGGTGAAGACAGTAAGCTGAAGGCAGTAAGCTGAAGGCAGTAAGCTGAGTAAGCTGAAGACAGTAAGCATAAGAGAAAGTTGATGAGAATAAGCTGAAAAGGGTAAGCAAACCTCCGTCAGGATTCATTAGTAAGTGACAATGTTAGGGAGTCCACGAAGCTCACCGCATAGTCGACGAGTTGACCTAGGCAATGAAGATGGGTAGCCGACGCTAATAAAGCTGAAGGGAGTAGGCGAAGCTGACAACCCTAACGTGGTTTGTCTTTGTGGACGACTAAATTTCTCGATTCGAAATGAGTCAAACAAGTAAAATAGTTTCACAAATGCGAATTTGTATTGATGAAGATGTGTGGTACAATTCTCTGTGATTACAAAAGAGTGATCCTCTGATTCGATCTTCTTGAAAGATTTGTTGATTGGAGTTGTGGTAATGTGATTTTGATTTGAACACCAAATATACTTCAATTTGGCTGAAGAATGGATCGAAGACCTTTGAAATAGAATTACAATGAATCTCTGGCTATGAGCTTGTTAGAAATTCTTTGTTCTTCGTGTTCTTCGGACGTTCTTCGTGTTCTTGGTGCGTTCTTCGTCTTTGAAGATTTGTGGTGGAAGTTTTTCGGGGCTTTAGAGGCTTGAATCCGTAGAGCTTCACTGATTTGTGGTTTGTGAGGTTTCTAGAGGCTTTTGAGCTTGATTCCAGTGAACTTTGAGATCTAGGAATATGATTTGGATGATTCCTCTTTGAATGTTCTTCATATTTGAAGGTTTGTGTTGGAAGTTCTTCGGTGCTTTAGAGGCTTGAATCTGTAGAGCTTCACTGATTTGTGTTTATTGAGGTTTCTGGAGACTTTTGAGCTTGATTCCAGTGAACTTTGAGATCTAGGCAGGTAGTTTAGATGATTATGCTTCAAATGTTCTTCGTGTTTGAGGGTTGAAGTTCTTAAAGTTGCTGAAGGCTTTAGGGCTTGATTCCAGCAGAACTTCTGGGCTTCTGAATCTTTTCTGATGCTGCTTGTGCTTCAGATGGCTTGGTGCCCTTTCTCCCAGCCCTCTTCTCCCAGATCTCTTCAAATGCCTTAGGAAGGCTTCTATTTATAGGAGTTTAGGGGTGGATGAGTGACACGTGGCGGAGCTTGATTGGTGACACGTGGCAGAGCTTGATTGGTTCGCTTACATCATTGCTTACACGTACTAGACTGATTGTGTCATCGCTTACACGTGTGTTGATGTGTGATTGGCCTTTGCATGACACTTGGCAAATTTCTGTTGGTTTCTGTGTAGTGATAATAAAACCTAGCAACAATATGTGGTGCTTTGTAATTGGCTGTATTTTGTGGACTTGGTAATGTGACGTGTCAGCTTGTGATAGGTCGAGAATTTTCCCTATCTACAAATGACCCCTCGAGACTTATTCAGGCACACAGTTTCAGAGTGTGGTGTGGGAATGAGTTTCGAAAACAGATTTTTACACTTGGCTCTTCAAATGAAGTAGTTGAAGGTGGTGGAGCTTTCAGCAGGATGAGATAATTTTCGATGAGTAGACCCACCCATATGAAAGGCTTTGATGAGACCAAAAAGGGGTCTACCTGTATTTGAATGTACTTGCATGACCGAGCCTTCTTAGTAAAGGTTAAGTTGAAGTAATTTCGGAAGAGTGTTCCATGGTACTCGGAGTGGGTTGGTGAGGCTAAAAGTTGTTTGCAAGAAATTGGATGTACTTGCAAGATTGAATCATTTCAGCAGATGTTAAGCTGAGGTAATTTCAGAAGAGTATTTTGGATCGTTGGCGACGATCACAGGGTGTGGAAGATGGGGAAGATGAGAAGATGGTGGCTGGGTACAGCATGCAGAGTCATGGGGCTAGTCTCGTGTTTTTAAGAACTTCTGGTGAAGTTATATCGAAATAGTATACTTCGGATTAAGGCGAGGCCATATGGGAAAGTGGTTGAGTGCGCATGTGTCATCGTTTCACTCAGGTTAAGTTGAAGTAATTTCAGAAACTTAAGGATTCTGGGTATGCTGATGGTTGTGAGAAGAAGACGATGGAGATGAGGTGGAGATGGTGACTGTGTGAAGAAGATAGGGATGAAGCAAAGCGAATGAGTGAAACATACGCCACCATGGTGCTGGCCCTGTACGTCAGGGATCCTCTGGTGTAGATGTTTCTGGGAAGTACAACTTTGGATCCCGGACTGACTGCATGCTGAATGAGGTCCGGCGGCAAGTCGTAGAATGCGCCTGTGTGATAGGACTATGCCGACGGACGTTAAGTTGAAGTAATTTCAGAAGAGTACTTTCTGAAACACTTCAAGCTGAATTTAAGTTGGAGTAATTCCAGAAGGTGTGTTTTGAGGTACCAGCAACAATGACCTTTGGGTCCCACTGGGGTGGGGACATGCAATAAGGCTCTGGCAACCATTTACCGGCCCCAAAGGCTGAACTCTGATGAGCTAGTGCCTTGAAGGTTGTTTCAAGTGTTGGATGAAAGACAATTTGTAGGACACCCCAACACTTTTTACCATCTTCACCTATTGACACTTGTTAGGAAAGCACAACAAAATGAAAGATGTTTGTTCCGAACCTCTACCTTTGCTATAAGACTAAACAACTTGAGAAGGACTATGGAGTCCTCAAAGCAGTTAGGAAGCTCCTTGAGCTAGGGTACGGGAGATTCAGTTGGCCTTAGATCTCATGATCAGGTAGATCTGAGACTACAAGGAACAATGATACGGGCTATGTTATGAGAAATTTTATGGACAAATGTAGTCGTTAAGTGGAGAAACAAAGTTTGTTTGGATCTCAAAACTACAATGATGTTGTGAGGAGGTTTTTTACTGAACCATGAGAAGGTTGGGTTCAAGATGGTTACGAAGCAATATTGGTTGCTAGGTATTGAGGATGATGAAGCTATAGTGAGAAATGGCTGTGAACAGGAGGACTTGAAAATTTGAAAGAAACAAATCTTCATTTCATGACTCGGTGTGTTTTTCTTGATGAGTTTTCAATGGATCCGGCCCTTTTATTTATAGTGGAGAGACGAAGAATGGTAGGTAGGTATTTGAGAATGATGGTTGAGAATTTTTGGTGAGAATGGTAGATTCCCGACTGGTAGGTGCCGAATGGTAGGTGGGAATGTTTGGCACCAAAAGGGGAATGGTAGGTTGGACGGGTGACCTAATGTGATTTCAAGTTCAAGACACACTTGTGAGAGTTCATCTGTACTTTGAATAGGAAGCCTTGATGAAGTCTGGAGAATAACCCTGAGGGGATCCAAACTAAATGGATGAATCTCAAATTTTGATATTGAGAGCTTTAGTTTTGGACACTGTCAGTACTTCGGAGATGTGGATCAGATTGGTGATTTCCAAGTCGCGAAAAACTGAGCAAGACAAGTTTGGCTTGAAAATCTTGACTTTGGGTAGGCCTCAACACAAAAATCATCTACCTTGAAATTGAGTCATTTGTGCAATTTTCGAGTTTCAAATGATGAAACGGACTCCAAAATTGGAATGTACGCGAAAAATTGAGCAAGATAGGTCCATCTTAAAAATTTTGACTTTTGGTCAACATTTATGCAAAAGTCAACTTTTTGAAAATTGGACGTTTGCACAATTTCCGAGCTTCGAATGAAGAAACGGATCTCAAAATCGGAATGTATGCGAAAAATCAAGTGGGGCAGGCCCTTTTTGAAAATTTTGACTTTTTGGTCAAAGTCAAAAATCAAACTTGGTCAAAGCATTTTCTTTTTTTCTTTTTCTTTTTCTTTTTTTTTTCTTTTGTTTTTTTGGCTGTTCGGACCGGGTCAGGGTCAAACCGGGTCGGATCTGGACAACAGGGTCAAGCCGGTTAGTGCATGATGACGTCATTGATGACGTCATGCTCTGAGATCGGCGCGTGCAAGCGCGTGAGAATCCTACCGGGGCGTGAAAGCGCGTGAAGAAGGCTGGAGGAGCGTGGGAGCGTGTGTAGCTGAAGCAGCCACTACTGACGGCGCGTGCTGCATTGTTTGGGCCTGAAATTTTCAGGTTTTGTAGTTCCAAGGCCGTACAAGACCCCTGTGGTGTTAGTTTCGTGAAATTGTGAACAGATTTGCACAATTTTGAGAAACTAAACCGTGGGTTACTGCGAGCTTGTGACGGAGCGTGGCGGCGTGTGGTAGCTCCGTTGTTGATGATCTTTCTGGGTTTTGTAGATCGAGGGCCGATGGATCTAGTGGCGTCATCGGTTTTGTAAAAATTTTCTCGGATTTGTGCAGATTTAAATGAGAAACCCACAGGACGTTGGGAGTTTTTGGCAGCTCGTGGCCGGGCATCTAGACATGGATTTTTCAGCTTAGGCACATCGAAGGTCGTAGAAGATTTCTGTGAGTCGAATTTTGTGAAATCCTATCAGAAGTTTTAGAAATTTGGAAGAGGAGACGGCTGGCATTGCAGGAATTGTTGCCATTTTGGTCTACTTTGGCGATGGCCATTCTGACATTGTTTGACAACCCAGGCAGGGAATGGTTCCAGGTAATTACTGAGTGTCTCTGCATTGAATGCCATCTTTTATTTTCAAAATTCAGTGCAGCCTTTCCTGACCTTGAGTGCATTTGAGTTGCAAAGTCTGACTTTAAATATTAGTGGCAGCATTTTTCCTCTTTCTTTTTTTTGTCTGTTAGCTTCTTAAGATCCCTATATAAAGCCACTCAGGGCATGCATTAATCTGTACAAGGAGTTTCCAGTGGGCAGCATGATACGTAGAGAAATTATGTTTTTTTTTTTTTATCTCTTTTTTTTTTTCACATGCTTGGTTTGTACTAACCATTTTTTTTTTTTTGACAGGCTAGAGATTAAAATTGAAGCTCTCTCTTTATCGATTTTTTTTTTTTTTTGGTTGAGACGTGCCATGAGATTTTCTTCTGACAGGTTCTTTGTTGTTGCTTGTTTTTGTCACGCAACATGCTATCCTTGGCAATTAAACTGCACCAACACTTGTCTTTTCAACGCAACCATCTCAAGAGTATTTGCAATGAAGCCGTGCCAACATTTGTCTTTGCCACGAAGCTACGTCAACACTTCATTCATACCGAAGCCGGGCCAACACTCATCTTTGTCGTGAAGCCACGTCAACACTTTATTCGCATCGAAGCCGTGCCAGCATTTGTCTTTGCCACGAAGCAACGTCAACACTTCATTCACATCGAAGCCGTGCCAACGTTCATCTTTATCATGAAGCCATGCCAACACTCCTCATTAGCACTTGCACTTGCATTGAAGTTGCACCAATATCTGCCATAAAGCTATGACAACACTCCACATTAGCACTGAAGTCATGCCAATACTCGTCTTTACCATGACATCGCGTCAATACTTCATCTGCATTGAAGTCGCACCAACATTGGCCTTTGAAGTTGCATTAGTGCCAATTTTTAGAGGCGACAAAGTTCAAACATCAAGGGTACATAGTACTATCGCCAGACATCAAGATTTTAGAGACACCAACAAGACTTTCGAAGATGCAAGAAGATACCAACAAAACCTTGAAGTTTCAAGAAGCTCCCATCAAGACTTTAAGGATGCAAAGAGATGCCGACAAAACCTTGAGTGTGAGAAGAATGTTGCCGAGACTTTGACATTGCACGATCATGCTCTTAGAGGAGAGATGATGCAACACCAACTTCAAATGCTAGAGGAAGGTGACGTTGTCTAGATTTCAGAGACATGATGTGAAACTGCACCACTCAGAAGGGAGATGATGTGATTCAAATTTCAGAGTTGTGAAGTGGCACAACCTAGAAGAGAGACGATGTAGCTTAGACTTGCAAGGTACAAGAAGATGCCCCCATGAGATAAGTGATGTAAAGCATACTTCAGAAACGTGGAAGAATGTCCATAGAAGATGGGCAATGCCATGCAGGCTTCATTTCTTGCAAAAGAGGTTGAAGATTTTATTTTGCTCCACAACCAAGAATCAACTTATGTTTATCATTAATTCAAGAAAAGCTGAGCAACATCAACTCCTTATAGTCTTCATTTTCTACTACAACGGCCTTTGATCATCATGGTGTGAGCAATTGATTTAAGTGATGCCTTGCCAATCAAAGGGTTCTTGAAAGCACGTTGATGGCCTATGGAGAAACTCTTCAAGCTAGACATGCAATCCTTCTTCTTTTCATGTGACTGAACTTAGTAAATGATACCAAGTTGCCTACGTACCCCAAAGAGGGATCAAGTCATTACGTAGTTCAAAATAATTTTTTTTTTTTTATGATTTTTTTTTTTAATTTTGTTTTTTTTTTTTTTTTTATTTGCAAAAAAGGGGGGCTCAGTGTGTAATAGTGGGTATCACCACTAATCGAACCCGAGACCTCTCAAGGGCGACTTGGGCATCCAACCACTACGCCACACTAGCAATTGGTGACATAGAGTGGGATTAATTTCTCCTTATTGGTACGCTGTCAAAGGTAATGGGAAGACATCATGTACCCTTGCAGCGCTGTAGTGGGTAGTTTAAGCTCTTGCCGAGGAGCAATCCTCGATGTTCAAGCGTAGAAGTGTTTAAGGAACTTCCCATTGATGGGGCCGATCCTTGCATCATCATTGTTGATCAACTTGTACGATTGGTTGGTATTTGCCCCCTGCTTGAGAGTTGGAAGTACATCATAAGCAACGGTCACATGGTTTGACCCGACAACTTCATTGAAGTCTAGATCAATCTTGTTTTCTTTGGCAAGCTTCATGATTTGTTCTTTGAAGACGAAGCATTTTTGGATTGGATGGCTAATGATCCGATGATATTTGCAGTAGTTAGGGTCATCAACTTTCCCCATGTCTTCTGGTCGCCTACATTCTGGCAATTCAATCAGCTTCAATTGCAATAGTTATTCTAAGATGCTTGGCACATCTTCATCAGGGAACGGATATGCTTTTTGCTCACGTTCCTTAAAAGTCAGGCGACGCACTTCGTTCTTTTGCCATCCTTCAAGCTGTTTTTCATTTGTCTTCGCTCCTTTTCTTGGAACCTTGACTTCGACAGTGTTAACAACCATTGGGTCTTTGAGGTTGACTTTTGCATTCCTATCATTCTTCCTTACTTCCTTTTTGCTTTCCTCAAGTATGGAAGGATTTGTACTTCCATGGCTAGCAATGCTCAACTCCATGTCATGTGCACGAGTTGCTAACTCTTCAAATGTTCGAGGCTTTATCCCTTGAAGGATGTAAAGAAGTCCCCAATGCATGCCTTGGATGCACATCTCTACAGCAGAAATTTCAGAAAGTCGATCCTTGCAATCCAAGCTCAAAGAACGCCATCGATTGATATAATCGACTACCAGCTCATCTTCCCATTGCTTGGTATTAGTAAGCTCCATCATGCTCACTGTACGACGTGTGCTATAGAATCGGTCAAGAAACTCTCTTTCGAGTTGTTGCCAACTGTCGATTGACTCGGGTTCTAAGTCTGTATACCAATCAAAGGCATTTCCCTTGAGCGAACGGACAAATTGCTTTACAAGTAGGCCTCCTTGAGTCCCTGCGTTCTCACAAGTTTCTACAAAGTGAGCAACGTGTTGCTTAGGATTTTCATTGCCATCGAACTGCAAGAACTTTGGGGGTTGATACCCATTTGGCATCCTCATGTTGTTGATGCGTTTTGTGTAGGGTTTTGAATATGTGAGAGAACTTGTAGAAGAACCTCCATATTGTGCTCGGATGGTATTTGTTATCATGTCTTGTAATTGTTTGACTGACAACGAAGCAACCGAAGTAGATTGTTCTCGTCGGGGAGTGTTTTCAATTTCTCTCCCTTCGCCATCCTTCGTAGATGTGAATTTATGACCATGGCTTGATTCACCAAGATCTTGTACTTCGAGTTTGTTCATTAAAATTGCAATTTGGAGGTCCTTATCTTCAAGTGCTTTTGTGAGAAGGACAACCCTTTGTTCCATTTCAGCCATCTTTTCTTCCATGGTAGAGGTATTAGTCATCATGACTGACTCAACTTCCCAAGATGGTAGAGAACAAAGTGATTTGAAGTGAGCATGTGAAATCTCATCTTTCGGGTTCCCTTCAGTGGGAGAGAAATCGTGCGAACAACTTCTTGTGAAGGAAGGAGAGTATTTGCCCCCATACTTGAGGTGTTCCAAGGTGGAGATGTCCTTGTTGATGACCTTGTTTCTTGTAAGAGGGTCTAAGGAGATGATTTTCTGGACCTTGGCTTCCTTGGTTAATTGAAATTGAAGTTGATTGTTTGATTTAGGTTGGCTACAATTGATTACACCAATGCAGTTGTTGGTGGTAGCCGTACCAAGTTTAGTTGAAGTAGCTATTGTTGAAGCTTGAATATTCTTGCTAGAGGCCATTAGAGCTGGTAGCAAGGTGATGTTGATTTTTTTCTTTGAAGGAGAATGAGATGAGAGGCAGAGATGTCCCACCGGGCGTGCCAGAATATGTGGACGACTAAATTTCTCGGTTCGAAATGAGTCAAACAAGTAAAATAGTTTCACAAATACGAATTTGTATTGATGAAGATGTGTGGTACAATTCTCTGTGATTACAAAAGAGTGATCCTCTGATTCGATCTCCTTGAAAGATTTATTGATTGGAGTTGTGGTAATGTGATTTTGATTTGAACACCAAATATACTTCAATTTGGCTGAAGAATGGATCGAAGACCTTTGAAATAGAATTACAATGAATCTCTGGCTATGAGCTTGTTAGAAATTCTTTGTTCTTCGTGTTCTTCGGACGTTCTTCGTGTTCTTGGTGCGTTCTTCGTCTTTGAAGATTTGTGGTGGAAGTTCTTCGGGGCTTTAAAGGCTTGAATCCGTAGAGCTTCACTGATTTGTGGTTTGTGAGGTTTCTGGAGGCTTTTGAGCTTGATTCCAGTGAACTTTGAGATCTAGGAATATGATTTGGATGATTCCTCTTTGAATATTCTTCATATTTGAAGGTTTGTCTTGGAAGTTTTTCAGTGCTTTAGAGGCTTGAATCCGTAGAGCTTCACTGATTTGTGTTTATTGAGGTTTCTGGAGACTTTTGAGCTTGATTCCAGTGAACTTTGAGATCTAGGCAGGTAGTTTAGATGATTCTGCTTCGAATGTTCTTCGTGTTTGAGGGTTGAAGTTCTTGAAGTTGCTGAAGGCTTTAGGACTTGATTCCAGCAGAACTTCTAGACTTCTGAATCTTCTCTGATGCTGCTTGTGCTTCAGATGGCTTGGTGCCCTTTCTCCCAGCCCTCTTCTCCCAGATCTCTTCAAATGCCTTAGGAAGGCTTCTATTTATAGGAGTTTAGGGGTGGATGAGTGACACGTGGCGGAGCTTGATTGGTGACACGTGGCAGAGCTTGATTGGTTCGCTTACATCATTGCTTACACGTGCTAGACTGATTGTGTCATCGCTTACACGTGTGAGGTTGCTTGTGTTATCGCTTACACGTGTGTTGATGTGTGATTGGCCTTTGCATGACACTTGGCAAATTTTTGTTGGTTTCTGAGTAGTAATAGTAAAACCTAGTAGCAATATGTGGTGCTTTGTAATTGACTGTATTTTGTGGACTTGGTAATGTGACGTGTCAGCTTGTGATAGGTCGAGAATTTTCCCTGTCTACAGTCTTGATCACCATGCATGAGTATATAAGGAAATGTCTTGTATCCCACACTTAGTGTTAGTCTCCTACAAGGAAAGGATTCCGCAATATACCCTCATGAGGATTCCTATAAGGAAAAGACTTTTAGCCTAAGGAAGAGAGGTCAACCCTCTACTACTATAAAAACCCCAATACCCTCACAAACCAAGGTACGCATAATTGACCCCGCTCTAGCACTTTAAAGTTGTGAGAAGTTCTAACTTGACCTTCAGAGGGTATTTGGCAGGTACCACACCGGTACTCCTCTTAAGGTCTACAGCTTTTGTGTTGTGCAGGTGCTGTTTCGAGTGTGCAAAAACTGTGTGACTCACTGGTGATTTTTTCGGCATCATCAATAACAAAATCAATAAAAGACACTGGTAGCATAGTGTGTCACCCCTTAAAGGCAAGAGACAAGAATGAAAAAAAATCTGGTGTCCACAAAATCAACTCCAAATTTTAAGGTCCAAAAGTGTACTTTTATATATACTTTATTATAATATTTGTAATAAATATAAATCTTTATAATTAGTGTGAGCATCTCAATCAATTTGTTTTGGCAAAAACATTTTGCTTATTTTTTGGTATTTGGTAAAACAGAAAAGAAATGTTAATAGATAAAAAAATTATATGTGTGTGTTTAAAAAATATATATTTGTGTCGGCACAAAATAATAGATAATCTATCCAACACATAAATGGTAGGGAATTCACGTTCTCATCATCTTTGGTAATATCAAGCCGGCGGTTTTTCTTGTAATAATGGAAAACCAGCACAATACAGTAAAAAACATTTTCTGTTTTATAAAAGAAGAAAAACGTTTTACAGACGTTACATAATCAATAGATTACCACAAATAAACTTCACACACCCCAAAAAAAAACATCTCTTTTGATGATAATTCCTATCTATCTCCACCTACTCTCTCCATGGGCAACCATTGTCAGCCGTTGATTGACTGTTGACCAACTACGTACAAAGGTTATTCAGTTGCTTAATGTTTGTCTAAATTTTTTTTTTCCTCAAACTAGCCACTCTTTCATGTGAGGCTCTCAAATGATCCAAACAACTAAAAAAATATGTTTTCCATGTAAGATTTTTTATAAGAAAGAGTTTTTTCTCACAATTATTTGAAATTGTAAGAAATATTAATAATTATCCATGCGAGACAAACAACAGAAATTGTTTTTTATTATCATTCAAAAAGTCACCAACTAAACATAGAAAAACAATTCATTTTCTAAAATAAGTTTTCCGTCAACAAACAAAACCTAAATTGCTTTAGATCTCTACCTTGTTTTAGGTGATATTTATTTCGTACATTGAGCATGATGTTGTGAAACAAAACTGTGGCATACTGTTTGGTCCAACAGATTAGGAAGAATATATCTCAAAAAATATATATCTATCATTGTTCTCACAGATTGTGAGTCTCACACAACTATGAGATCCCCACACTGCAATAGGAAATAAATAATAACATATCTGATGCTTTTGATAATTTTTGGTAGGTGAATAGGGCTATGGATGATCCCACAAAATTCATTCCCGACCATAAAAGATATGATAAAAATAACTTTAAAATTCACAGTGAAAGATGAAAGCAAATTCTGACAAATATGAAATAAAAAAAATTAAAAAAAAAAAAAACCACATTCTAATTGATGCATGAAGTCATTCGCGCATATACTACAGTATAAAAGAAAAACTCTCTCTCTCTCTCTCTTAAAGTTTTATAGCTTCAAGGTCAAATCCAGCTTGTCATCGTCATTGTTGCTGTCAGCAGCTTCAATTGACAGCACGATGGGGTGATCCAACTGATCAATAAACGGCCTAGTGCAATCACTAGGAGGCTCTTCCACCATTCTCCTTTGGGCTTGTTCAGCAGAAAGCATCATCTGTGGCGGAAGTGCAAATTTATTCATTGGCATAGGAGGAAGTAGAGGTGGTAGGTTTGGCTGCGGAGCAATAAACTGGCTACCACTATAAAAAAGGTGTCTTTCTGGTGGTTCCATGGGTTGCACTGGTGCTAACCTGTTCTCGAAAAGTTGAGGGGTTTCACGCGGTGGTATTGACAAAGCAAAGTTGGGTCGTAAAGGATTGGGGCAGAGAGCTCTTTGGGATGGTGGTATGCGGTTTGCTCTATGTTGCAATCTTGAGTTAGACTCTTCATTCCCCATGTGAGAATCAATGTGATTTATGAGGGCTTGGGTGCTCACAAACACACGGTTACATATTCGACACGCAATCTGTGTTGGCATATAAGGGTGGTGTCGTTGTGAATTGTTAAACTCGTGCATATTTCCGTGCCTCATGTTCCAACGATACTCACCCATGTTAAGGTGTGCAACAAATAAGAAAGTCTGAGAAGAGGTTTAGGGTTTATGGCTTTGGATGATTTATTTGCAAATTTGGAGAACGCTTGATAGTGAGGAGGAAAGATGCATTGAGTGCCTTGTACAAGCAAGCAATTTATAGGCACTTTCTACCTTTTTTTAAGGTTTTTGAATATATCAATGGGATGCAAGTTATTAATTGTTGCCATTATGATTTGGTAGTGTCTATGAAAAAAAAGAAAATGCCATTCCTCAATAAGGGTTTGACCAATTTAAAGCTAATTAAGTTGTTGTCATAATAAAGCAGAAGTATGACACCAATAAAGGACGGGAATTGAATAAAAGGAAGTATATATAGAATATATAGATGGTAGTGTTCTGATTCAGGAATCTATGCACAAGGCTGAGGAATGGATTGCTACCCCGGCCATTAAAGAGAGTTCATAATGGTAATTCAACCTAATTTCCAAAATGCAGCATTAATTTTCCAAAATGTATCTCATTATATTTATTTTGTTCAATTTATGGCAACATGATTAATTTCTTCTATTAATGACAATCACATATTAGGTAACTTATTAAGAAGCTTCCATATTTTCTAAATATATATAACTTTTATTCATATGCATTTATTAAAAAAAAAGTCATATACATGGAACATTTTCTTAGCGGCGGAATATTTCCTGCTATTCTAATTTATATTGAAGCAACAGCCGATGAATATTACCACAGTATAATTCTTTTTTTTTTTTTAAAAGAAATCAAAAAGTACATGAATATGGTTCTCTGCCCATTATCATTAATATGATGTTATATAATATCTACTCCCAGGATACCTTTCCATAAATGACAAGAATGACTGATTATTCAATGATGATATTTACTTGAGGAGATAAACTTTCAGATTTATGGTTAATTAATAGCAACAAGTGGTACTATACAATACTAGTGATTTTAAGTAATCACTTTTAATAAGTATTTTTTATTATTACTTAGAAAAATTAATATCTAGAACACATGACGCTCATAGTTGAATTGATTTTTGTGAATTACATTGGTGTTCAAATTGGGTAAGAGTGAGTTCTCAGCCGAAAAAGTGATGGCTCACAACGTAAGGCTTATGATTTCCCAAAAAGAAAGCCACATACGGCTTATCCAGCATTGGCTGCCTCTTTTGGGAAAGATTTAAAATAAAATAAAAAATAAAAAAGTGGTAAAACACAAAAATTATTCTTGAGTTTATTAGGCATATGCTAAGTGAAACCAAAATTTTTCAAAAATATTATGTTTGTTCCCTAAGAGCATCTCTAATAGCTTAGCAATATTTTGGTATAAACAGTTACTTTTTCTATTTGTCTTAGCCATATTTTGGTATAAACAGTTATTTTTGCTATTTGACTACCAATTTTTTCAAGACAAAAACATTATTTTGGATCCCTACATTTTGAAGTCACAGTCAATTTAGTCCCTAAATTTTGGTAGTAGTCAATTTGATTCCTGCTATTTTCAATTTGCAGTCAATTTGGTCCCTACCATTAACTCACTAACAGAAAATGCTTACGTAAAGTTTCTCTTCAAATGCTGATATATCTAATTTTTAGTGGCCACATCAGCTATTACATGAGAAAAAAAATGTCACATCAGCTTTAATTTTTGGCGTAAATGCACTTTTAGTCCCTACATTTTCATTTCATCACTTTTAGTTTCTAAAGCAATTAATGAGTGTTATTTTCGTCATTTCCGTCAGTCAACAGACGGAAATATCTAAGGTGAATGACAGAGGAATTAAAAAATTATTAAAAATCCACTGTGGCACTCATCACCCAAGCCACATGGGTTTCCTGCCCTTTTATTTCATAGTAATTTATATATAAAAAAAGTCACATCAGATAAAATAATAAAAAAATTTCTAACCTTCTTAATTTTTTAAAAAGAAAATAAAAGAATTAAATTAATTTTGTTTCTTCTCTTTTCTTTTTTCTTTTTTTTTTTTTTTTTTTTGGAAGAACATGAAGAACCCAGAAATTTCTAACCCATTAAATTACCGTCAGTCCCTCCTACCTTCAAAGATTCAAAACACCTTCAACAAACCCAAAGTCCTTACACACCTTCATCCAAATTTACAAACGCAATTAGAATCTCTCATTCTCATTACAAACCCAAATTTACAGTCCTTTCACTTTCACATTCACATTCTCATTACAAACCCAAATTCACCCAAATTTACAAACACAATTGGAATCTTTCAAAAATAACAATTATAATCTCTCAAGCTCTCTCTCTCTCTACGGGCTAACTAAAGGTGAGCTCTCTATTTAAATCCATCGCTGAAACAACGAAGCCATTGGTGGTGAGGTTTGTGAAGTCGGGTGCGATGGGTTTAATCTGGGTTAGAGATAGAAAGAGGCTGAGATCGGCTAGATTTGGGTTAGAGAGATGCTATGATCGGTTGATGGCGGTGGTATGGCCGGCGACAACGCGATGCAAGGCCAGTGACAGCAAGCTCGGTGGGTGACGACGCAACGCAAAGCCACTTCTCTCATCTCTTCTAAACACTAGCCATTTTTCCTCATCTCCTCTAGAATCTTCTCTCTCTCTCTCTCTCTCTCTCTCTCTCTCTCTCTCATCCAACTTGAGCCTCCATGGCCAACCACAGTCATGCCTGGTTCTCTCTCCTTGATCTGAACATACTCAGATCTATCCCCTTTCTCTATCTTTGATCTAGACGGTTAGATTGGGTTTTTGCTATTTGGGTTTGCTTGGGTCTATAAATTTGGATTAAGGTGTGTAAGGACTTTGGGTTTGTTGAAGGTATTTTGAATCCTTGAAGGTCATTCTATTTGTAATGGGAATGTGAAAGAATGATAGAGTAATTGCTGAATGTCTTTGTGCTTGTAAATCTATGGGCATGTCTTTGTGTTTGTAAATCTGACTGATTTTATGGGTTTCATTGCTAAGGAAATACAAGAAAAGAGAAAAAAGAAATATTGATTTTTTAAATTTATGGGCAAGGTTTGCTGGGGAAGAAAATGAAGAACATGATTGACCAGGAAGAACACATGTTCTGGATTCTTCATGTTCTTCCCAAAAAAAGAGAAACAAAATTAATTTAATTATTTTCTTTTCTTTTAAAAAAAATAAGAAGGTTTTTTTATATATAAATTACTGTGAAATAAAAGGGCGGAAAATCCATGTGGCATGAGTGATGAGTGCCATGTGGATTTTTAATAATATTTTAATTCCTCTGTCAGCCACCTCAAATATTTTCATATGTTGACTAAAGGAAATAATGAAAATAACACACGTTAATTAGTTTATTGACTAAAAGTGATGAAATAAAAATGTAGAGACCAAAATAGAAATAGTGTCAAAATGTAGGGACTAAAAGTGCATTTACACCCTTTTTTTTTTTAACCAAATTTTTTCCTTTTCTTTATTTTTTACTTTGAATATTCTTACAATTTTTTGTACAATTTCATTTTAATTCATTTCTTGCAATTTCTTGGTAACCAAACACTAATCTAGTCCAACAATCACAGATCATATTCTTTCTAACCTTCAATTTGGCTATCAATTACAGCGAATTTTATGCCATCAATCAAGAAAGATCAAATTAACTCCATAAGTTTTAGCCAAAATCCCCAAATTCAAACTAAACCCCAAACCTAGATTTACTGCAACACAACCATCTAGCACATAAGATCCATCATAGAGCAAGGAGATTGGCGATGTTACGTGTATTTTGATACGAGATCAGCAATGGTGCCTTGAGTACTCTTGAGGCATTTCACAATGGCGGCACGGTTGTCAGTGAGCCTCATCTATGGCCATAGACCAAGCTCCATGGTGGGTCTGTTGTATTGGAAGGTTGGTTGTGGTGAATCTAAGTTTGGAGATGCTGGATTTCCACCCATCTTTTTCAAGAACTTGAAATTTCCATAACTGAATCTAGACTTTTCCACCATAGAACCAGGCAGAAACATTTGGAACAACTCCACACACACACAAAAAAAAAGCCACAACACAAATCCATTGGAGGTAATCTAGCTTCTTAAACAGGTTCTTGAGAATGTTGCTTTGGGTTTCTATGAAAATGGATGCCTCTCGGTTCAACCCAAAGAAAAGACCAAAAAAGGTTGTCTCTTTTTAGTGGAATCCCATATTTCAAAGAACCCATTTAGAGTCCCATCAAAATAAAGAAAAACAAATCAGAGACTTGCATATGTAGGATTGGAGAAACGTGTTTTTTGTTAAATCAAATATATTTTTGTGGTCAATTTTTTTTTTTTTTAGGAAAGAAAAAAATTGGTACAAAAACTAATATTTTTAAAAGATGATATGACTTTTTTTTTTTGCCATGTAAGCGCTGATGTGGCCACTAAAATCTAAACACGTCAACATTTCATTTAATATTTTAATATTAAACATGCCAACCGAACAAACCGTTTGCCACGTAATCATTTTCCATTAGTGAGTTAACGATAGAGACTAAATTGATTGCAGGTACTTTCTCAAAAAAAAAAAAAATTTGATTGCAAGTTGAAAATAAGAGGGACCAAATTGACTTCTACCAAAATATAGGGAACCAAATTGACCGTGACCCCAAAATGGTGTTTTCGCCTTTTTTTCAAATACACTTTCCAGCACACTCTCTTTTCTTTCTCTATCCTCATTTAAATATTATTTATTTCACATTTATTTCCCTCTATGTCCTTGTGACCTTTAGTTTTAATTCTCAATTTGGAGGTGCTATTGTACTCTCCATCTCCATACAAAGAAAGTTATTGTAACTTCTCCAAATTCTCTGAGATAGAGAGTCTACTAGACCTTGATTTTGGGGGTTAACTAACTAACATGGAGAGGATTCTAGGTTTGCCTAGTCTAATGGAGATGCTCTTATCATCACTTTAACACTGTTTGAAAATTTCCTTACTCAACATCAAGAGATTCAACACCACCTAGGAGGCCATTTCAAATTAGTTTTAAAAAATGAAATATTTTGGTACCGATTAATATCAGTGTACCATATTAACCAACAAAAATCTCTCTCTCTCTCTCTCTCTCTCTCTCTCTCTCTCTCTCTCTCTCTCTCTCTCTCTCTCTCTCTCCACACATATATTCCAAATTTTTACTCTCTTTAGAAATGCAAGACCATGTCTCTTTAGCCCATTTGCCAAAAAAATTTAAAAATTGAAGAAAAAAAAGTAGTTCACGTGGGGTGAGGGGAAAGTTGTTGAAAAACCATAAATTCACAAACTAAAATCTCTCTCTAAGCCAATCACAACCATTCTCTTAAAATTCAAAGTAGTCTCTTAAAATTCAAAGTAGAAAAATTTAAAAAGTAAAAATTAAGTGTGGCAGACAAAACTATTTTGTTTGCCCACTCTTTGAATTTGGAAAGTTTAGAAATTTTGAGAAGCAAAACCATCATAGTCGCTCCACCTCCACACCAGCAAAAGGAGAAGATATACCATGTTACGGGTACATGAGTCCTCTCTCTCTCTCACAGCTAAGTGGGACCCATCAACTGTGAGAGAGAGGACTCATATACTCATAACAGGGTATATTTTTCCGAGCAAGAGATGCACTCCAACAATAGAAGACACTGAAGAAATACAAATCTAATAGTGACTTCACCTTCACAAGCTCATATAGGCTAGTTTCAAGTTTTCGACTGAAATGACCTGTAGGAACACCCTATTTCACACCCATAATTTAGTTTTGGGAGATGGCGAGATGGTCACTTCACATAAAGCATGATTGTAATTTATTCATTAACTCATTAATAACATTTCATAAAAAAAGATCTTAAGTTTCAACAATCACAACAGTATGTTTAATACCTCAATCAGACAGTCAGATCAAAAGATACCACAAGATCAAGTTTTAACAGTTAACATGCATTTGATTGCGTGATGCTAATTACACAAGATTAATAGTAATTAATTTTGATTGGACACTAAAAATAACTAATAAATTTGATTAAATGGAATTTTTTGATTCGTTGAGTCTATGTTTTAAAATGTTTCTTGTTGCATTGGATTAAAGTAAGCTGATAAAATTGAAAAACTTTCAGATAATATGATTTTTAAGTAATTATCTCATCCTAACATACATCTGTGAGGCCACGCCTCATTAGGGGTAGCAACTCCTGTTTGCGTGTCGGGTTCGTGTCAGGTTGAGCTGTGAGTATTATGTTATATAGGTCAACACGACCCCGACCCATTTAGTAAACGGGTCAAGATTCTTCAACATTAACACAACCTGTTTATTAAACGGTAACCTGACACGACAAGTTTAACCCGTTTAATTAGTTGGTCATATTAGGATCAACACAAATGACCTGTTAATAACCTAATTGATTAATAGATACTAACTGACCCAAAAAATTTGTTTAATTAATAGGTTATACTTAACCCGAATAACCTGTTATCAACTCTCATATATCTAAAATTATAATTCAACCACAAATCAAGTAATGAAAATTCAAATAATAACAAAAGCAAATATTCTTTCATTCCTTCAAAATAAAATTACTATTACAAAAGGTTCCAACCTCCATACTATCAAATTCAATACTATGTCAAAGTTCCATAATGAAAAACAAAAATTATTACATGGCATCCAAGTGCCATATTAAAAACATTACAAATTAAGAGATTAAAAAACCAAAAATGATTACATGACATATCAAAATATCCATGATGGCAAAATCTAAGTCCAACCATCCAAGTGCCATATCAAAAAGTAAAAGGCATCATTGATTAAGATACCGGATAATCTATTGAAGGTTCCATTGAAGAGGTGTCTTCCTTGTGCTCATCCTTATTGATATTCATGTTCATTATATCTTCAATGTGCTTTTCCAGTTGTGATTGTGCAAGTTCTCCATCAAAAATTTAATGAAACACTAAAAACTTATTAAAGCATTATAAATAAGAAATTTAGAAACTGTAGGTAATCAAGCAATTGAATCAATTACCACCGCACATCCTTAGTACGATGGTCACTCTACAAGTATAAGTTTCTGTGGAGTGTGGAGGGCAATGGTCGAGGTTCAAGTTTCCAGAAGAGAGCTTCACACACATATACACTTAGATTAGGCTAGAGTAGAATTTCTATCTTGTATATATATATATATATATATATAAATTTTAAAAAAAAATCAATTGGATCAATTAAAGAAATAATAGTCATTTGCATAGTAGTAATTACTGGTAATGAACTTGTAGTGTCTTCCAAGTCTGCTAAATAATAACATCTATAAACAATTATATTCTGAATATGCATGAATATAATTTGTATAATCTTGGTCAACTGTACCATCATGCATCATTCAACTCAATTTATTCCATTTAAATTCTCTAAAATATCGTCCATATTCTATGTTCTATTTTGATAACTCAATTCCTCTATCCATAGAGAAACTTTTCTTCCATTTAAAGTTTTCTCTACACCTTTTCATGATTAATATTTAAAATAAACATTGAAAATTTATGGGAAATCCAGAAACCTTTTTGACATATATATTATTTTCTTTTTAAAAAATCATCACAAAACTTAGAACTCATTCAACCAACATGTAAATAAAAAATACATTACCTATATCTGCATATAACCAATCTCTGCTACAAACCAATGTCTCCACAACAACAGGTTTGTTAGGACATATGTGGTTCACTTGTTAAGAACATATGTCATTATTTTATGTAATTGGCTAATCCTTTGATAAAACGCACTTTACTTGTAATTGGGTAGTTCTAGGTGTTTTTAATACTTCAAGAAACTGTGTTTCAAGATCAAATGTTAAAGTCATCAAGTCTGTCCAAGAAACAAGCTAAAGAAGTGCAAGTTCATTAAAACTCGATAGCTAGCTCGACAGCTAGCATGTGTCGAGGTTTAGAAAGCTACTCAAGCCCGTGTGCTTGACACCTTCTCAACAGCTACTCAACACCTCCTATCTGTCGAGGTTTAAGAAAAACAGATTTTTCTGTTCTGTTTTCTTGGTATCCATGTTTATGTGTTTGGGCCTTCTTTTCTCCTAACCCTAGACATATAAAAGGATTGTTTTAAGGGTCGTCAAAGAGTATACAAGTTGCACAAGCATTGAGCAAAGTCTGTTCAAGCAATTTGTGACCAGAGACAAAGTTTTGCCCTTGTTCATCATTCTTGAAGAAGTTGTTGTGTATGTGCACCTTTGGCTTTTGTGACCAAGCATCTTCTTGATCTTCATCGTGGATGAACTGAAGAACTTTGCAACCAGCAACTCTTTCTAGTTGGTGATTAAAGTCGTGTACTGGGATCCGCGCATTGGTTAGTCACATACTTGGGAGTTGTGCATCAAAAGGGGAAATTGTCACTACAGAACAAGTCCAATTGGGTATTGGGGTAAGGGTTCAACTGTATGTTGGTATAAGGTACTGGGATTCCTTTACTTGTAACCGCTTGTTGTGATAATAGTGAAATTTCGGGAGTGGTGACCTGAAAATCACCCGGTGGGGTTTTTTGCCGTCAGGTTTTCCCCATTCGTAAACAAATCACCGTGTTATTTATTTTCCGCTGCATAATTAGTTTATTGGTGATTTGTCTGTGCTATCACGCGTTTGCATGTTAATTAACTTAATTAATTCACTTTGCTAAATTAATTGGTTAATTTATCACAAGGAGTCAATTAGCTTTTGGCCTATCAAGGTTTAAGTGCACTCCTAAATTGATCAATGACTTGTCCCCCAACACTAAAAGTGGATTTTGAAGCAATAATAGAAACAGGAATGCTCAAAACATCACAAGCCATAGCAACAAGTTCTGGATACTGAAATTCATTTCCTTTCCAAAAAAGCAAGTATGTCTAGTTTTGCATTCCAATCTACTCTTGGTTCATCTAAGTAAAGCTCCAATTGAGTTTTTTGTGTCTGCCTACCCGTATCCATACTATGAAAAGAATCAAATTCCAACATATAAAAACAACATAATAGATGTTAATCTAAGCATAATACAAATAACATAATATAAATAATAATAAAAAAATAACAGACTTGCATCATAAACAAAGATCCCTCACTAGCATATTTTTCTTCAGTTTCTTAAGTAGCTTGACCAACCATTCCAGAAGATGTTAAAAATGCAGGAATATTACTCACATATTCCCCAAACATAGCAAATAATTTTTCACGAACCTTCAAATATTGGAGTGAACTAGCATACCTATAAAGCTTCTAATAGCACCAATCAATAAAAGGTAGCTTATACCTAGGGTCCAAGACCACTGCTATGGCCAACATAACACTAAACTCTATCCAATACTTCTCAAATTTAACAAGCATTTGATCTGCCATTTTTCTCATATACTCATCCTCACTATCACTTTCTTTCTTCAAGGTCAAATAAACAATGAAAACTTGTTGAAAATATAAGTTAGCTATTGGATATTTTGTGCCAGAAAAGACCAATGTAGCATCATAAAAACAGCTAAGAACTTCTTAATTTTTTCTGCCTTTTTCCATTCATCACCAATAAGACAATGCTTAAAATTATAATCAGTTAACTCTAGGTGTTGAAAAGCATGTCGATAAGAGAGAGCACTTTGAAACATTAAAAAGGTAGAATTCCATCTCGTAGGCACATCTTGCCTTAAACCTTTCTTATCATCCAAATCCATTTGCTTAACAGACTCATAAAAACTTTTTTTCCTCCCTTATGAGCCTCTTACATACTTAATGCTTTCACGAATTTTTTGGACAACAACATCAATTTCTTTCAAACCATCTTGTGCAACCAAATTTAGACTATGAGCACAACAACAAAGATGAAAAAATTCACCATTACAAACAAGTGCTTTCTTATTTATCAACTGAGTTCTTAGCATGTCAACAAAAATATCATTGGAAGAAGCATTGTCCAACGTCACACAAAAAATCTTATTCTCAATGCTCCAAATAGATAGCAATTTATAGACATTTTCAAACAAAGACACACCATTATGTGGTGGTGGAATATAGCAAAAGTTCAACACCTTTTTCTGTAAGACCCAATTAGCATCAATAAAATGAGCTGTAACACACATATAGACATCAATAGCTATAGAAGTCCACAAATCAAATGTCAAACAAACTCTACCAAGAGCAGAAGTCAACACATATTTCATCTTTTCTTTTTCCTCTTATACATCTTAACCATATCATTCTTAGTAGTATTTCTAGAGATATTAGGGACACCAACATTGCCCGTATACTAACATACTCAACAAACCGGAGAGGTAATTCATGCATTTTAATTGTAGCACATAATAACTCCCTAAATTTTGTTGGATCAAATTTAGGTGAACTTACAGACATTGCATTTTGGCCAAGTATAAGCTGGACAACATCCCTTGTGTCTTTTCTTGGACATACCTCTAAATGACTTCAAATTTCTAGTACCATATGCTCCAGCAGTAATATATTCCTTTCCACACTTCTTGCATTTGCATGTAGGCTTTTCTTCATCTTTGGTAGGAAGCATCTGAAAGAAATAGCAAAAAGCTGAAGTCCTCCTTTTGTTGCCTTTGTTATTTGTCTTATTCTTAAACTTAGTCTTAGCCTTCTTTGGTGGAGGAAGTTCAGCCACTTCATCAAGTTTATCTTCTATGTCAATGTCTTCTGCTTCATACTTAATGTCAATAGGTATCATCTCATCACTTTCCATCTAGACCAATTTAAAGAAAAAATATTGATCAGAAATTTAGTAATTCTAAGATGGCAGAAACAAAAGGAAATTATAAAGAACGACAAATAAATTTAAAATCAACAAAACAAACAAACAAGTCTACTATGTACTAAACAATCAACATTACAGTGATTAACACAAAAAATAAATTGATCTTCAGTTATTTTATTTTAACATGATAGAAACAGAAAATACTTGAAAAGAAATCATAGTGCAAGATAGATTATTTTAAAATTAACAAGAAATAAACAGATCTATTTTTATTTTTTTTATCAGTGAACAGATCTCCTATTAGTACTAAAAATCAACAGTATAGTGATTAACACAAAAAAGAAATGGATTTTCTGCAATGTCTATTTTTTTGCACAATGGTGTTTTTCTGCACAGTGATGTTTTCCACACAATGCTGTTTTTCTGCAGTGTTTTTTTCTGCAATGTTGTTTTCTACAATATTTTTTTCTGCAGAATAGGTCTAGTTTTTCCCCTGTTTTGATGTTACAGGGTTCTTATGTACTATTTATACTACTTAATGTAATAAAATTTCTATCTTTTATCTCAAAAAAAAAAAAAAAAATCAACATGATAGTGATTAACAAAATAAACGAACAAGTCTACAATTATTCTATTTTAAGATGATAGATACAAAGAAACTTGAAAATAAATCATAAAACAAGACCCAATTATTTTAAAATCAACAAAAAAACAAACAAGTCTACTATTAGTACTAAACAATCAACATGATAATGATTAACACAATAAACAAAATCTACAATTACTGAAAATTTCATTAGTAAGAAAACAAAACAAAAATATATGACATATATATCTTGCTAGTGAATTTGGTGGTTGAAAGCTGAAGAACGAGAACTGGTGAAGCTGTGAAGTCGTGAAGGAGAACAGAGAGCAGAAAGGGCAACCACGGTTTTAAGGAGAAGAGAAATTAGAGGGGTCAGCTAGGGATTTGAGGGGAAGAGAAAGTAGAAGGTTGAGAGACATGAGAAGGCTAGGGTTTTGATTTTATAGTGTAGATTCAATCTATATCTGTAAAAGTGTAGATGAAAGAAGAGTGGTTGGAGTTTTGAGGAGAAGAAGAGTTGGAGACAGAGAGTAAAGACTAACGATAAAAACGAAGAGACACAAGACTGAGAGAGGCATGAGGTCTGGTTTTGAGGGAGGAGAATAAATGATAGCTAAGCTTATATACCTAGGCTATAAGGATAAAATGGTAAAATTACCTTTGTAAGCTAATGGGGTCAAACAGGTCAAACGGGTTAAACATGTTGAACACAAACAAGACTCGTTTAATAAACGGGTCAGCCATGTCAACTCGAAATTGACCCAAATACCCATGACCTGTTTATAAATTGTTAAGTTATGATTTTTCTCATAACATTAGTGTTGGCTTATTCCATGACAAAAAGTGTTGTAATTGCATTAATTTATTTTCGTGTATTTTTGTGGGATTTATTTGTAATAGGTTTAGTATTAAGTGGTGAAGATTTGATCAAGACAGCTAAATGTCACAGGAGAAGCACATGTAAGAAGGTGAACAGTCAGGCCAAGTTCCAGCTCAGTACAGCCTGTCCAGGAAGGTAACTCGCGACTTGGATTCGTGACTTGCGCCAGTCGCAAGTGACCCACGAAGTTCCCCTGTTTTACTGAAAATTGTGACTTTTCGTATTCCCATCACTCATACTATATATACCCTAATTACCCACAGAAATGGTAAGGAGCCTATTGAGAGAAAAACCGTAAGAGAGGTTTCTACAACACACCCACCTTATTAGAGAGAGAGCTACTCATTCTTAGAGAGAAAATTTTTGTAGTCTCTTCTCCTTCCCTCTCCCATTGTTATACCCATTAAGAAGAGGTTTGTACCCAAACACAAGCCACACCCATTTAGAGTGTTGAGAGTGTTTTTAGAGCTTGGGGAAGCATTGGAAGATGCCAAGGATGGCGAGAGCAATATGGAGCTTATTGCGGCATCTGGTAAGCTAGAGAAGACAAGGTTAGGCGTAACCTTGTTGTAACAAGAAGTTTGGAGGGCTTAAGTGCATCGAGTAGATTAGGCTTGGAGAGTCTATTGCTATTCATGTATCCCAACTTATTTTCTAGTGGATCATTTTACCACTTGGAAGGCGGCGGAGAGGTTTATCGCCAAATTCTTCAGTTTCCTCTTCGATAACACCTGCCAGTGTTATCTTTTTGTTTGCTTCTCTCTTCCCTACTCTATTCCTTTTAATTGCTGTTGTGTTTGTGATTAATTATGGTTTAGAGTGTTTTGCCAATTTGGGTATTGCTTATATTTATCATTCTGCATATCAATTATTTGAATATAAGCTTGCTTTGGTAATTTTGTAATTGGGGGTCTAAACACTCACAAGTGTTTTACACACTAAATGAGCTTTCAATTGGTATCAGAATGGGTACACTTGTTTTGGTTTAAATACCTAAGTGTGATCCTTGACCCCTTGTGTTATTTGCCATGAATAGTGCTTTGTATGCTTCTATGCATGTTTTGGATGTTGATGAATGTAACACGCCACATGTTTGTGAACATGCCTCTATGAGTGATAATCCTCATGATTGTGATGCTATGTTACATGAATCTTTGGGTGTTGTTGATATTCCAAACATCAAACTCTTGAAGAAAAAGGCTAAGAAGTTTCATACGAATTTGAGCAAGTTATTTTGTGAAAATGATGATTTGATTGCTAAGCTCAATGAATCCAACAAATTAGTTGAGAAATATAAGAAACTTGCTGAAAAATCTCTTGAAAAGCTGAAAGAGTTTGAATGTTTGAATGTGAACTTGGATGCTAAACTTGTTTTGTCTAACAAACTTGTTGATGAACTAAAATGTGAAAATGAATCTCTTAAAATGCATGCCAAGTGTTTGACTGCTAAACCTATTGCTAAAAAAGATGAAAATATTTGTTGAAATCATGTTGTGGTACCCGATTTTGTGTCTATTGTGTGTTCTACCTCAAAGGACAAATCAATGTACATTCCTCCACACAAAAGAAATCAAAAGGTGTAAAGAAAGGCTCTTAAGTCAAGGCCTCCGTTTAGGTCTCAACCTAAGGTTTTGGATGGATCTAAGTTTGTTCCAACTTGTCACCATTGTGGTGTGATTGGTCATATAAGACCTCAATGTCCTAAGTTGAAGAGAGAACAAAACCATGTTGCTAGATCCCTTCCCAAAAAGCCTGGTGGACCTAAACGCATTTTTTGTCACCATTGTCGTGCTTTTAGTCATCTAAGACCTCATTACTCTAAGTTTCATGCTCTTAAAAGAATCAAAAGAAAAGAGAAACTTGAGCTTCTTGGAAGTTATGCTATGAAAGCAAAACCAGTTTTAGGGGAAAATGGTAAGTTGTTGAAGAAAGTTTTTGATATTCTTACCTCCTTGTCTATGTGCATCTCCAGTTCTCATTCTTCCAACCCTCGTCTTACTTCTCATGAGACACTCATTCCAAACAATCATTCTGTTTGGATGAGGAAGGGTTCTTATGGTTGAGCTTTTGTCCTTTTGGTCCTTGATCTAATTCTTTCGATCTTTGTAGGACCCTTCGTGTATTGAATGTCATATCTTCAAGCATTTTGTGCATCTTGCATTTCTTTATATGCATTGTTTTTGTTTTGATCTTACTTTTATATTTTAGTTTTGTGAGTAAAAATTCCAAAACCACATAAAAAGTGAAAAATTCAAAAAGTTTGATCGTATATGTTTGAGCACATATCACATGTGTGTTTGGCCTAGTATCTATGCTTTATTGTTCTCATTGCATCGTGTGTGTGTTGGACATGCATACATCCTTATGCTATTGTGCTTCATTGAATGCATGTTCAAATGATCATTTGTTTTGCTATGTGATCATTGTAGTCATTTCTATATGACTATTTTGGTGTATGATCAAGTTGCTCATATGTTTCACATCATGTTTACTTGATCACAATTTACTTGTTACATTATACTTGTCCTTTTATTACTTGCTATACCTTGAGGGTCTAATGTGTTTTGTGCAAGTGTTTCAGGTTACAGGTATTTTGTTCCAAGTTCATCACAACTTCTAAATTTAGGTGTGAGTGAGTTTTGCCACTGTTCCCAAACTCACGTTTAAGTCTAGAGTCTGTTTTAGGGTGTTTTGTCATGGAATAGCCAAAGGGGGAGATTGTTAAGTTATGATTTTTCTCATAACATTAGTGTTGGTTTATTTCATGACAAAAAGTATTGTAATTGCATTAATTTATTTTCTTGTATTTTTGTGGGATTTATTTGCAATGAGTTTAGTATTAAGTGGTGAAGATTTGATCAAGACAGCTAAAGGTCACATGAGAAGCACATGCAGGAAGGTGAACAGCCAGGCCAAGTTCCAACTCAGTACAACCTATCCAAGAAGGTAACTCGTGACTTGGATTCGCGACTTGCACCAGTCGCGAGTGACTCGCGAAGTTCCCTTGTTTTACTAAAAATTGTGACTTTTCATATTCTCATCCCTCATACTATATATACCCTAATTACCCACAGATTTGGTAAGGAGCCTATTGAGAGAAAAACCCTAAGAGAAGTTTCTATAACACACCCACCTTATTAGAGAGAGAGCAACTCATTCTTAGAGAGAAATCTTTGTAGTCTCTTCTCCTTCCCTCTGCCATTGTTATACCCATTGAGAGGAGATTTGTACCCAAACACAACCCACACCCATTTAGAGTGTTAAGAGTGTTTTTGGAAGCATTGGAAGATGCCAAGGATGGTGGGAGCAATATGGAGCTTATTGTGGGATCCGGTAAGCTAAAGAAGACAAAGTTAGGCATAACCCTGTTGGAGCAAGAAGCTTGGAGGGCTTAAGTGCATCGGGTAGATTAGGCTTGGAGAGTCTATTACTATTCATGTATCCCAACTAATTTTCTAGTGGATCATTTTACCGCTTGGAGGGCGGCAAAGAGGTTTTTCGCCGAGTTCTTCAGTTTCCTCTTCAATAACACGTGCCGGTGTTATCTTTGTGTTTGCTTCTCTCTTCCCTACTCTATTCCTTTTAATTGTTGCTGTGTTTGTGATTAATTATGGTTTATAGTGTTTTGCCAATTTGGGTATTGCTTATATTTATCATTTCGCACATCAATTGTTTGAATATAAGCTTGCTTTGGTAATTTTGTAATTGGGGGGTCTAAACATTCACAAGTGTTTTACACACTAAGTGAGCTTTCATAAATGGGTTAATCGTGTCTGGTTCGCGGGTCGTGTTAGATTTTGCCACCCCTTTCGCCTCATGCCCACGTGAACAGGGGTGGAATTGCATTATTGCCTCTCAAGAGATAGTGGAGGTTTTACTAATGCTATTATCCTTCCTATGTCAAGGGTTTTACAGTGAAGTTGCTACTTATTTAATTGGAAAATAACAAACCAAAATGAAAAGTACATAATTCTTACTGATGATTTCAAAAAAGTACATCTCTTTGATAATAACCAAAAATTGCATTGCTTTGGTCCTAGATACAATCTAAAACAAAAGTACAATATTTAAATTCCTAGTTATAATCTAGAAAGAGAATATTACAGGGAAAAGCATAATCTAGTAACCTATCATCTAAGTTTGGAGGCTATGTTACATGTTTTACTAACCTATCATCTTCTAGACTGTGATGGCCAATGATCACATCATATCATTTGAGAATTTATATCATCCAAAATATGTGATTGCAAAGATAATGAAACAAACAAGAGCATGATAAAACCCTATTCTAGGCATGCATAGATTTGATATTGAAAGACATGGTAAATGTGTGTGATGTGATAAAACCCTAATCTAAGATCATGTGAACATGTATATGAAATCAAAAAATCCTAATCTAAATTCATGTGAAAAACATGTTATTGAAATTGAAAACCCTAATCATATAAAAAACTAAGAACATCCTAGATCTAACATGTTAACAAACAAGAACATCTGAAAAAACTAGAAACTAAGGCAAACTTGAATCTAGAAGCTAGGGCATAAAAGAAAAAGAAATTCTAGAAACCTTACCTGCATGCTGTGAACACCCCATTTCATTCCAACCTATATCCAATCCCCCCAGCCCAATGATGAGAGATCAATCGCTACCAAAATTATCAGCACCATGTATGCATGTGTATAGATTCATACACACTTAATTTAATGTGTACACACTTTTTTGGTCAGAAGCCTAAAAAATGTTTTTTTCCTTTTTGGTGGGATTTTTGATCAATTAATCAAGCTCGTTGATTGATTAAAACGTCCCACCATAAACCTTAGCCTCCACTAAGCCAATAAACACCCCCACTTTCCACCACCAAAAGGAGCCTAACTTTTCACCCATAGTGGAAGCTTTGCGAAAATCACTCCAAAATACTCAGTGAGTTTCTAAGACTGTGAGAACAGTTTTTATGAGCACCTGATTGAGTTTTCTAACGCTTTGGTTACTAAAAAACTAATCTTTTTTTTTTTTTTTTTTTTAATCACACTAACCTTTTTTTGTGATCCCATAGCCACCTTTTCACTAATCTTAGGTTTCTTCATCAAAACCCCAAAATCAACCTTTATCCAAGTTGTTAACCCACACACAAAGCTGCAATAGTCGATTTCAATCAACGGACTAGTCAATCAACATCACTGTAAGGTGATAAAGGGGTGAAATATGGGTCTTTCCCATGACCTATATTCTCCCCCTTTATTTTCTTTATTTATTTCATTATTGTTCTTTTCTCTTTATTATTCCATTATTTCTATCAATATGGTGCATGATGTGTTTGATGATTCCATTGATAACATGTTGTTTACATGTGCTTCATTGTTGCTTGCTATGCATTGATATCTTTTGTGCATGTGTGTGTGTATGTATATATCTTTTTGTTTGTTTTTTGGGTAATATATTCAAAATACCAAAAAAACCTAAAAATTGTGTAGCTAATCTGCTTTCCTTTTTTTAATGAAGGACAAAACTTAGGTATAGTTACTTAAGTGCTATTCCTTAGGTTCCCCTCTTAAGATTCAACCATATGGCTACTTAACTAATTAATACACTTCCATCCCATGATAAAAAATTCACATGGCAGAATCTTAAAAGGAACCTAAGGAATAACACCTAAGTACTGTACCTAAGTCTTGCTTTTTAATAAAATCCTTATTAATTTCTAGGGTTAGTCAAAGGTCATAAATTTTTAAGATGGTAATTATGGAATGTAATCAAGCATTAATGGTAATATTTCTTAATGGTCTTAAATGCATGGAAGACTAAAATCTTTCCTAAAAAGATGATAGTCAATTAGATTTAAATGTCAATGTTTAAATCTAATTATTTTAGCAAGGAAAGCTTTAATAGTCTAATTGAAGATAAAATCTTTCCAAGAATTAGGTAATCAAGCTTTAATGATAAAAAATTACTAATTTGAATTTCAACTCAAAAGTCAATTAAGGAAAGGACAAGTGATTAATGAGCTATTAATTACAAATCTTTCCTAAAATGCTAAGGGGATTAATTCCGAAATAGTTGACAAACATTTTGACAATCAAGAGATTTATATTGCCTAATATATTGGAGATAGTTGAATTTAAATTCAAAAGTTAATTAGGAAAGGACAAAGCAATCAATAACTTATTTAATTCAATAATCCTTCCTAAAAGACTTGGATTTTTGAATTCAAACTAATTTGATATCGAAGACAATAAAATTCAATTGGTTAAAAAACTCTAAAAAGGAAAAAGCAAATTTAAAGATCAAGAGCACTTTTAATAATTGATGTTGAGTTTTAAAAAGGAAAGAAATTCAAGACTTGATGAAGATTCCACTCAAATTAAGTGTCACTCCAATTAAGTGTCACTCTTTCATAAGACTTAATCATTAATCCTCATTAAATATTCAACCCTTTGTTTGATATACACATGTGCACACACTTGGATGATATGACTATGTGCTTGGATACTCATGTGCTCATGTAGTTAGATGTCCGTGCGTTCGCACATTTTGATGATTGTGCTTAAATGACAAGGTGATTGGGCAGTAAGAGGTACGTGTTTAGATGTTTACATGCTTACATATTCTCACATGCTTGTTTGCTCATCCGTGAATATGCTTATATGCTCATATGATTACATGCTCACATGTCCATATGCTTGCATGCTCATATGTTTGGATGCTCACATGATCTCATGCCTACATGTCCATATGCTTGCATGCTCACATGATCACATGCTCTTATGCTCTCATGTTCACATGCTCGTATGCTCTCATGTTCACATGCTCGTATGCTCTCATGTTCACATGCTCATATACTTTCATTTTCACATACTTTGATGACCACATGCTCATACATTCACTCACTTTGATGTTCAAGTGCTTCCATGCTCACATGTTTAGATGCTCACATGTTCACATGATCAGTTGTCATATGTGCATACATCCCTTTGACCTTCATATGATTGTTTGCCTTTCACATGTCTATTCTGCTTTTCATATCTACCTCACGTGACCTGTAAACAAACTCTAGGGCTTAGATGCATGCGCATGTTCACATAGGCTTATTAGATAGATACCATTTATCCATTATCCAGTAACAATATATGAAGGCCAATTACGGATGGGCAGGCTTGGGGTATCCAACCTCTTCCCATCTTGTACCCTAACTCCGGACCTTGTCTAATAGAAAGACCTTCATGGAGTAATTTTTTGGTTCCCGAACCTACAACTAGGTGGTGACTCATTTGCTTCTTTTTAAGAGGCACCGCATACTCCCAGGCTCACGCTTGGTTTGAGCCTAAACCGCTTCTAGGGAGATTAAGTACCATGCACCCCACCTTCACAAGAAGGAACCAACATGCCAAAATGTCATCTAAAAGGGGTATGGATCACGGAACTTACACATGCACCAGCACTCCAAGCAAGAAAGTTGATTGCCTAAGACTAGGAGGTCCAAACTATACCTTCTAGTGAATTAAGACCAAGAGATCCAAGACACCAAAGGCACCTTCCTACTACTAACTCTAAAGAATAAGGACAAAGGAAAAGAGAAATCATAGTTTCCCAAGAAGCTCTGAGAATTTTTGGAGTTTCTAAGATACTCAATGTGTTTTTGGACTAACGTTGGAAGGGGTATTTATACTAAATGTGTAGGAGCTAGCGATAAGTCTCAAGGCAATATAGGACTCAGGAATTTTAGGTTTTTTTTTTTTAGTGAAAATATAGGAACCAATATCATGGGGAACAACTCGAATTGAAAAGGGAAGAAAATTTAGGGAATTTGACCCAAGTGCCATTCAGCACTTAGTCCCAAATCCTCTGGATTTTTTCTTTTTTTTCATTTTGTCTATCGAGAATTAATAAATGCTATGAATTATGATTAAATAAGATGCATGCAACCTCACCATAAACTCTATCCTAAACCAATAGCACTAAAGGACATCATTAAATTCAATTTGGACTAAAATTATACCAATTGAAATTAAGAGATCATAATTACATATGATTGAGGCTGGATTCATGCAAGTGCACCTTACCATTAAACCTTATTTCTTTGATATCTTTTAATATGGTGGTCCAATTAATACTCGTGAACTATTATTTCGATAGTTATGACCTCAAGATTCATTTGTGAAATGTATTTAGAGATTAAATAGGCAAAATTACATTTTTGCCTTAGGGACACGAGATGGTGATGACATACAGTGCAACGCAAATGCAGTTAAATAAGAGTTGCAAAATGGGGTGTCTACAACATCATCTCATGCATCCATATCAACCTACATTCATATATACACATTAAGGCAGCAAGCATACATGACAGCAACATACATTACATGGTAGTACCACATAGTATCAACATGTTCATCATCTCATGTTCATCTCATCCAATCATTAATGTTCATGTCAAAATGAATGTACTTACCTTATTGCGTCACCGTAGCACCCATACACAGATGTATGATCATGTGATATGCATGTTAATATTCATATTCAAAGACATTCAAACCCTAATCATCTAAACAACATAACAAAAACAAACAAAAAGAGTTCAAAAGGAAGCAAAGACCTAAACACATATTATTAAGCTTAAACAAGGACCTAAGCATGTATCTAAACAAAACAAAACAAAACAAAACAAAACAAAACAAAAACAAATAATTCTGGGTATTCTGGATTAAGCATGTGTGCAAATGTAGAAGCATACATACGCAAGGATGAATTTGCGTACACAATTCGACCTAGAACCTAACATACAACACTCAACAAAACTTCCTCAAATCTAACCTAGCATGCTACTAAATTACTGAAGCAGTAAACCTAAACTATACAAGCAATAAATAAAACAAAATATAAAAGAAAATAAAAGGGAAAATACCTCAAAAGAAAAGCTCTTGGAGCTTGAATTTGACCGCTTTCCTCAGTCAATCTATAAAACAAACAAAAACCTTGAAGGTTAGTAAGCTTTAACTAGAGAGCTTAGACTAGAAATGGTCCTAGGAAAACTTTTAGTTGAAGGTGTTTTAAAAGAAGAACTCCTTCTTACCATTTTCTTAGTTATTTATGTCCGTTTTGGGAAAATAGGGTAGGAGATCTTTTATAGTGTCAAGAGATGGGTGCAAGGTTATTCCCAAACGATGTGAGATTAGCTCTGCACATATTTCCATCAAAAACTTTCCTAACATAACTCTGCCAACTTTGCAATACATAGGCTCAAAGTGGCGTACGCAGGTATGGTTCTTGCATACACACAACTAAGGTTTGCAAAGTTTTAAAGTATAAAAAAAGTCCCTCAACTTAAAGAGTTTCCTTAGCTAATTCCTTGACTAGTCATGGGTCCTTTATTGATATCGTCATTAGGAAACAATGGCTTAAGTCATAAAGGGTACAAAATGAGGTATCTATACTTGCTCTTGCCATTGATCTTGAACATAAAAGAAGAGGAAGAAAAACAATTTCCAAGTTGAAGTTTTTAAATTCATTTTTATTTTTCCTTTAAAATTACCAATAAAGAAGTTTTATTTTTTAAAAGTTTTATTTTTTCTGTTAAAAAATATAAATTTTTTAATTTTTTGGCATGGATTTTTTATGGTGTTGACGTGGCTTTGTTAAATGGTAATTTAAATATTTTATTTTTAATTATTAGTGAATGTTCAAATAGCGTTGAAAACACTATGAACGTTTAGACCCCCAATTACAAATTACAAATTCAAGCTTATTATCAAACAATAGATGTGCAGAATATGAACATAAGCTAATAACAGAATTGACAAACAATCTAAACCAATTAAAATCACATCCACGGCAGAAATTAAATGGCAAAGATTAAGGGAAGAGAGATGCAAACACAAGGACAACACAACAATGTGTTATCGAAGAGGAAACCGAAGCGCTCAGCGTAAAACCTCTCCACCGCCCTCAAAGCGGTAAATAATCCACTAAAGAATGAAGTTGGGATACATGAACAGCAGAAGACCCTCCAAGCCTAATCTACCCAGTGTACCTAAGCCCTCCAAGCTTCTTGCTCCAACGAGGTTGCGCCGAACCTTTGTCTTCTTTAGCTTACTGAATTCCGCTATAGCCCATAGCATCAACCAATAGTCATTGGTCCCTTCCTAACTGCTTTCCAAAGCAGCAAATAGCCTTCTCACAGATATGGGTATGGTGAGAAAAGGATTTAGGTAAGAGCCTCTCAAGGATGTAACAATGGAAAGGTTGAGAGTAGAGGAATTTGAAGAGTTTATGTGAAGATTGTGGATGAATCAATCTTGTTTTTCTCTAGGGTTTCTCTCTCAAAATTCTCTCTGGAAGCTCTCTACATTTCGTGGGTATAAGGGGTATTTATACTAGGGTGAGAATGGAATGCGAAGAGTCAGGTTTTTCAAAACAGAGCTGGTTGACGGCTTGGCCTCGCGACTTGACTGAGTCGTGAGTTCAAGTCACGAGATAACAGAACGGCTAGGCTAGGCTTTTTGTCCTATAGTGCTCCAACTAGTGTGACTGTTCATCTTCTCTGTACGCTTCACTCGTGTGCTGCAGTTGGCGGCTTGCCAGTCACGAGTCACCCACAAATCCCAGCCGCGAGTCTCTACATCCTTACACAATCTTGAGCATTTCTTCACAGTCTCTCACTCACTACCCTTATATGATTCCCACCTAAATACAGGGTTACTAATTGCTAAATTACAAGCAAATTTGGCACGAAATAAAGCCAACAAGATGATTGATTAAATTCAACCTTACAATCTCCCCCTTTGTCTATTCCATGACAAAACCCTACAACAAACTCTAGACTTAACATGTGAGTTGGGAACAGTTGATCAAAACTCACTCACACCTAACTCTAGAATCTGTGAAGCTCTTGAACCATAAGAACAAGTATCTCCTGAAACACAACAACACAGTATGATCATTGTAAGTAGAAAACTTGTAATGCAAATGGAGCAAGCACAATGCGATCAAGCAAAATGGAAATAAGTAATAAATCAAGGCTTGACCAAAAACGAACAATCACTATAAATAGTGATCACAATGCTCATTTACACAAGGAATGAACATCCGGACATGCAAGCTAATAAGCTTAATTGCAAAGTATCATTTGCATGTCCAACACTCAACCAATGCAACAACTCAAGGTAATTGCATTAAGGATAAAAATCCAACAAAGGGCACAAGAGTGATGTACTTAAAGAAAATGCATGACATTTAACATCAAGTACTAAAGCTACAAAGCATGGGTACATAAACCTTAAAAGCTTACAAAAGCAACAGGTACAAACCTTTAACACATATTGAATAACATCTTAAGTATTAATAAACCAAAGTTTCACACCCAAACATATCCATGAGTTTTAAAAACCAGCAGAATAACCAAACTGTTTAACACATTGTATCAAACTCATAATGAAGACAGTATTCAAAAACATAATACCATAACCAACACCATAACCATAAATAAAAATAAGACTGAACAATAAACTAGATAAACACTGTTTTTGGCTGCTCCCCCTCTGAATGGCACTCCCCCTCAAGAGCTGCTTCTTAAAAATTCTCCCCTTTTTTAACCTGAATGGCCAAAAGGTCACTGCTGGGTGTTGATGCTGTCAAACTTGGCTGAAAATGTGTTGAGTTGATCCTGAATTGCTGCCATCCTATCAGTATGCTCATTCTGAACCTCTCTGAGTCCATCAATCCTCTCCAGGATGATCTGAAATGCATCTGGAGGTGCAGTTGATGAGGTTGAAGCTCTACTCCTCTTACCTCTGCTTCTGGATGTGGACGTCTGTCCTGCAGCCTCTACTTCAGTTCCCATTGGATCACCTTCTCCTTGGTCAACCTCCTCTTCATCACCTGGAAGATGAACTTGTATCCTTGTGATGGTATGTTTATTAATGGCTGAGAGTGGAGTCATGGGACTGATATCTTGAGGGATTGCAACATCTTTTACTCTGAAAAGTCTCATGAGAAGGCTAGGAAAGATCAGCTTGGGCCTAGAGGTGGTTCTAGTCTCATCCACAATTGTGTCAGATATGTGAGAGCTGATGTTAATAAAGGTTTTCTCCTTGAGCTCCATGAGGAAGATAGCTCTGGCATTATTGATTGTAGTTAGCTTCCTCACTAGATACAAGTTGAACATCATGATGGTGGTTAGACACCTCATGTCAGCAGGGAAGGCATTAGTGTTGAGACATCTCCCCTTTTTAACACCACCAATCCGATTCTGAACAGTTTCTATAGATAACATCTTGTCCTTGTAATTGGTGAAATCATGATCCTCTAAACCCTCAAGCCCTAGAACCTCATCAATATCATGTGCATCTAGAGTGAACTCGTGTCCTCTAATCCAGCAATTCAGCTCATCCTCCCGTATAACAGCATTTGCATAGAATTCCCTTATTAAAGGCTCGCAAACTGCAGGTAGGTCATTTAGTAACTTATCCCATCCTCTGCCCTCAAAACAATCTGGAATGAAGGTGTCCTTCAAGTCCCCTAAGTCTACAAACCTTTCCTAAATAATGGTTCCCTTCAAGAAAGAATCTTTATTTCTCTCAAAGTGTTAAACAGACCTAAACAGGTTATGGTCCATTTTCAACCTTTTGTCAGCCTTCTTAGCAGGAGTCTTCTTCTTTGTAGGTGTGGGAGCCATCTATAAACAAGCAGAAGAGGTAACAACAAGAACAGAAATGGATGGAAATTCAACCATTAGTAACAAGTTAGTATAACTAAGAAGAGCATAGAACTATACCACCATTAAGGCCATATACAGTTGAGATTCAGACATTGAGAGGGATATCTCAACTAGAAAGTAGAATGACTTAATACCAAAAGTTATACATAACACATTGACATTGAGAACAGCAACCAAAACAAGAACATTCTTGGGCACAAAC
Source organism: Quercus ilex subsp. ballota (assembly GCA_032727855.1). Taxonomy (NCBI): domain Eukaryota; kingdom Viridiplantae; phylum Streptophyta; class Magnoliopsida; order Fagales; family Fagaceae; genus Quercus; species Quercus ilex. The sequence continues at coordinate 19,265,233 of CM064913.1, read as the reverse complement.
CTAATCACAGATTATAGCAAGCAGTAATCAACTATATTGAAGTAGTAAATACAAAAATATGTCTATGAGACATACCAAGATGAGTATGAAATGTTCAAACCAACACAGGACATACCTTAATTAATTAGCACATGTGATGAAAGACAATAGCAACTATAGTATATACCTCAATCATTTTGAACCAAAGTATACACACCAGCAGATTAAATCACAAAAGACCCAAACAAATAGAATGTGACAATAAGACACATCAACATGGGTATGAGATTTACTAAACACCACTAATCAATCAGTTGCATTCTTCAATGCTCTAAGCTTATGGCAATTCGGTTTGGTATGTCCTTGCAATCCGCAATGGTGATAGAAATGATTTGTTCTAGGACCCCATTGTGATCTTCCTCTAGCTTCACGTCTTGCTTCTGATTGATTACGGAACTTATTTAACACCCGTTGATCAGCCACATTCTTCTTCTTTTCAACCTTAACTTTCTCAGGAATAGACTCTTCTACAACAGGCTCTTTGGCCTTCATAAACTTCACTTCTTTGGTGACATTGGCCGATGAGCTACTCCCTCCAGTATATCCCAACCCGAACTTGTCTGAGGAATGTTTTTGAGATGAAATGACATCATCTAGCTTCTTAGTGGAGACCCTCTCTATCTTGGCATTTGCTTGTACTACCTCTTGCACAAGAAATCTCACTTTTGTGTAAGCCTCTGACAGCTCTCCATTTAGCCTTTCTATCTCACACTTGGCCTCCTTATGTCGTACTAGGAGACTTCGATAGTCCTCCTCTGCTTTCTTCATCTTCTGCACAGTCGCCTTGGCCACCCTCGTGTACTCTCCCGACTTCTCAAGGAGTGAGTTGTAGTTCTCTTGGAGACCGGCTATGCTTTCATCTTCTTCAGCATCTGATTCTTCAACAACTCCCATTGATTCTTTATCACTATGCTCCCCAAGCTCTTGTACAAGCAAATTCAAGTCCTCCAAAGACTCAACATGAGCAATAGTCATAAAAGCGGAGTAATTCCCTTCTCCGTCACAGCTTTCCTCAGAATCAAAATTGGATGAATCTAAGTCACTAAGAGTTGTGGCATATACCTTGCCGTTCGATTTCAAATAATTGGGACATTCCTTTTTGAAGTGTCCATGCCCGTTGCACTCGAAGCAAGTGATTCCTTGTGAAAATTGGGATTCCTTTCCATCTTTCTTATTGAATTCCCTTCTCTCCTTCTTGGAACTTTGGAATTTCCCTTTATCACCAAATTTTCCATTGTTCTTGAATTTCAAGAATTTTCAAAAATTCTTCGCCAAATATGCCACATCTTTATCGACAACATCCTCATCCGATGAGTCGTGAGCTTTGACCCTTTCAGTAATTGTCTTAAGAGCAAGAGATTTGCTCTTCCTTTGAGTGGGCAATGACAATTCATAGGTCTGAAGTGAGCCTATCAGTTCTTAGACTTTGATATCATCAAGGTCTTTGCTCTCTTCAATCGCTGTCACCTTGGCACGGAAGCTTTCCAGCAACGAACGAAGGATTTTCCTCACAACTTTAGAGTCCTCCGTTTTCTCCCCCAAATTGAACTTGCCGACGACCACTTCGTTCAACTTGCTATAGAAAGAGTCAAAGGACTCATCCTCACTCATTTTAAGCTCCTCAAACGGAGTGGTCAGCATCTGCAGCTTGGTGTCCTTTACTTTCTTTGTTCCTTCATAAGTTGTCTCCAGTATTTCCCATGCCTCTTTGGCAACAGTGATGTGTGAAATCTTGTGAAATTCTTCTGGAGAAACACCACAGAAAATGGCATTCAAGGCTTTACTGTTAGCGTTAGCTGCCGCAAGAGTTGCCTTATCCCACGTGGATTTAGCAGCCTCCAGCCTAATCCAACCTACTTCTACGGCATCCCAAACATTATCATCAATAGAATACAAGAATGCCCTCATTCGGACTTTCCAAAAAGCATAGTTGTTACCATCAAAAAATGGTGGAACATTTAAAGATTGAGACCGGTCCATCTCAATACGGGGTCAAGGATCGCACTAAGGTGTTTAAACGACAAAGAGTGCACCCACTCTGATACCAATTGAATGTTCAAATAGCGTTGAAAACACTATAAACATTTAAACCCCCAATTACATATTACAAATTCAAGCTTATTATCAAACAATAAATGTACAGAACATGAACATAAGCTAATAACAGAATTGACAAACAATCTAAACCAATTAAAATCACATCCACGGCAGAAATTAAATGGCAAAGATTAAGGGAAGAGAGATGCAAACACAAGGACAACACAACGATGTGTTATCGAAGAGGAAACCGAAGCGCTCAGCGTAAAACCTCTCCACCGCCCTCAAAGCGGTAAATAATCCACTAAAGAATGAAGTTGGGATACATGAACAGCAGAAGACCCTCCAAGCCTAATCTACCCAGTGTACCTAAGCCCTCCAAGCTTCTTGCTCCAACGAGGTTGCGCCGAACCTTTGTCTTCTTTAGCTTACTGAATTCCGCTATAGCCCATAGCATCAACCAATAGTCATTGGTCCCTTCCTAACTGCTTCCCAAAGCACCAAATAGCCTTCTCACAGATATGGGTATGGTGAGAAAAGGATTTAGGTAAGAGCCTCTCAAGGATGTAACAATGGAGAGGGTGAGAGTAGAGAAATTTGAAGAGTCTCTATGTGAAGATTGTGGATGAATCAATCTTGTTTTTCTCTAGGGTTTCTCTCTCAAAATTCTCTCTGAAAGCTCTCTACATTTCGTGGGTATAAGGGGTATTTATACTAGGGTGAGAATGGAATGCGAAGAGTCAGGTTTTTCAAAACATAGCTAGTGCTTGGCCTCGCGACTTGACTGAGTCGCGAGTTCAATTCACGAGATAACAGAACGGCCAGGCTGGGTTTTTTGTCCTGTAGTGCTCCACATGGCATGACTGTTCATCTTCTCTGCACGTTTCACTCGTGTACTGCAGTTGGCAGCTTGCCAGTCGCGAGTCCCAGCCGCGAGTCTCTGCATCCTTGCACAATTTTGAGCATTTCTTCACACTCTCTCACTCACTACCCTTACATGATTCCCACCTAAATACAGGATTACTAATTGCTAAATTACAAGCAAATTTGGCACGGAATAAAGCCATCAAGATGGTTGATTAAATTCAACGTTACAATTAGTCACGTAATTTTCAAGATTGCCAACTATGCAATTCGTTAGCCACGTAGGCAATTTCCATTATTGAGTTAACAATAAGGACTAAATTAATTCTAGGTTGAAAATAACTGGGATAAAATTAACTGGTACAAAAATGCAGTGACCAAATTAATTGTGATCATAAAATGTAGGAACCAAAATAATATTTTTACGTTAAAAATCTAGATAAAATTCAAATTATATAATTTATATTTTGGTGAAATTATCATTTAAAATCCTTAAAATTTAACATTCCTTTCAAATTGATCCTTCCACCCATTGTCATTTACAAAACTCACATATATTATATGAAGTGTTTTACCTGACTTAATAGAAACTTTTGTAGACAACATGGATGAAGTTACCAATTTGACAAAAATATCAGAGTTTGAGTACTTAAATGACAGAAATTAAACTTTATGAGAGGAAAATAAAAAATTCAACCAAGTGTAAAAGGTGTAATTTGGATTTTTTCCTTAAAATTTTATATAAAAAAAATTTTAAAAAAAAAACTGTGGGGCCTGTTATGCCAGGAGGTATTGGTAAGTTCGTAAGAATTGGGCCTACGGCCCAGCGGCCCAGTCCAAGGGCACTCACTTGTCTGAGGATGGTTAAAAAGAGATATTGTGGAATTGGTATAGGAAAAAGGGAGAGAAGTCATGTATAGTAGCTCAAAACGCGTCCGAGGATAAGAGGCACCTCGGATATCATGGTCCGAGGTGGATGTAACTACCTTACTATTCAGGGTACTCCACAAAGTTGTATAAGAACTGGAAAGTGAATATGGAACAAAGGAGGAACCGGGGAAGATAACAAATATCTTCTAAAGCTGCTACCTCCACATTAAATACTTTCCAGCTAACTCCCTGACCGCATTAATGTGGAGGTGATACCTGAACAGTAACCAAGCAGCTTTATGGTTACTGAGCAAAAGTTCTGGGAGGTGCTGGATGGGACAAAAAGGAGTTCCCAGAATAGAAACTACATGTGTACGGTGAAATTGGGGTAAGGAACGCAGTATATAACATGGAAGTAGGTGACATTAGAGAGGACTTTTTTTGGAAAAAAGAAGAAAAGAAAGAGAGAAAAAGAACGATAGAACTCAGAAATATACCCTCTGAAACCTAGCTGAGGAGAGTTTTTATCAGACAGTTAGCTTGAAACGTCTTTCGATGCACAGTAAACCTACCGAATAGAGCTAGTTCTTTCACCCACTCTCTAGAAATTTATTGTTTGGGCTTGTTGGGCTAGAAGCTCATACCTAATCTGGGTCCAATCCAATTTGAGTCCCTACAATTGGCGCCGTCTGTGGGAAGGCCTTGCTCTATTTGTAAGGAAAGGCAAGTGCAGTGGTTGTAATGGAAGGGGGAACACCGCAGCAACTGGGGGCGGACCTGCAGCAGGTGGATGTTAATCCACACCAGGCAGAGTCTAGGGGCTCTCAGCATGGTAATCCATGAACAAAGGGGAGACCGTGAGGGAAGTGCTCGAACAACCCACACAAATAGAAGTCAGTCTCAGGGGAAAAGCCATATTTCCCACGTAAAGAACGACAGAGACATGCAGCATGAGATTAACAGATTAAAAAGGGAGTTACGATACGAGCGACGGAAGCGTATGGCCCACAACTCTGGGCAATCCTCTAAGGAGTCAGATGACACCAGTTACAGACGGAGGTCAAGAACTCCACCCAGTGAGACTTTTTCGTATGATGAGGAATACCGCTGTGAACGAAAACATAAGAGTCCACCTCGCCAGGGCTTAGGGAATGACGCCCTGAAAAAAGCTTTAAGTCAAGTTTCCAAATCGCCCTTCACGCGACGCATTAAAGATGCAAGTCTTCCTCAGCGGTTCAATCAGCCTGCGTTCACCATTTATAATGGCCGAACAGATCCAGTGGAACATGTTAGCCATTTCAGTCAGAGAATGGTCGTTCATTCTAAGGACAAGGCCTTGATATGCAAGGTTTTCCCATCTAGCCTAGGTCTAGTGGCGATGAGATGGTTCAACGGTCTGAAGGCGAATACCATTGATTCCTTTGAGAAGCTCACCCAAGCTTTTGTCGCCCGTTTCATCACCTGCAGGAGGGTTGTTCAGCCCTTGGAATCGTTATTATCCATGTCTATGCGGGAGGGGGAAACCCTGAAGGCCTATTCTGATAGATACTGGGAAATGTTCAACGAAGTAGATGGAGCCTATGATGACGTGGCTGTTAATACCTTTAAGGAGGGCCTTCCAACCGAGCATGACCTGAGGAGATCTTTAACTGGTAAACCTGTTACTAGCGTGCGACAGCTTATGGACCGGATTGACAAGTATAAAAGAGTAGAGGAGGATCAGATACAGGGTAGAGGAAAGTCTAAAATGGTCCCTCAGGAGAGGAAGGACTTCAAGTCGGGCAGGTACAGTAACAACCGACCTCGGAGGGACTTTGGGGGGCAATTAGTATCTGCTAGTTCCCCGGCAGTTAATGTTGTGTTCCGAGAACCAGTGCAACGGGTTCTGGAGAAGGTAAAAAATGAGCCATTCTTCAGATGGCCCAATAGGATGGCAGGGGATCCTGCGAAACATATTCAAAACCTTTGCTGCCAATACCACCAGGATCATGGACATACTACTGAGGATTGCAGAAATTTGTGGGACCACTTGGAACAGCTGGTCCGAGAAGGGAAGTTGACCCATCTTCTGCACCATTCCAGTGGCCGAGGAAGTCAAGCAGGTTCGACACTTCGGGGGGACGCCTCTTCAGGACCCCCCCTTGGCATGATAAATGTTATATTTGCCGTCCCGGGAAGAACAAGGTCTTGTCCATCCAAGATAATGTCTGTATCTCACTGTTCGGATAGGGGTTTCAGTTCAATGCCGAAGAGAGCCAGACTGGACACCTCACTGGTGTTGGGCTTTTCGGATGAAGACAAGAGAGGGACCATACAGCCACATGATGTGAAAAGGGTCATGGTTGACAAGGGGAGCGCGGCTGAAGTGATGTATCCTGACCTGTATAGGGGGCTAAAGTTAAGACCCTAGGATTTGATAGCCTATAGCTCCCCGTTGGTGAGTTTTGAGGGTAGGTCAGTTATTCCGATGGGTATGATTAGACTACCTGTGCAGACTGGCTCAGATGTGGTAGAGGTGGATTTTATTGTGGTGGATGCTTTTTCTCCATATACGACTATTTTGGATAGGCCCTGGTTGCATACCTTGGGGGCTGTTTCCTCCACTCTTCATCAAAAGGTGAAATATCCATCAGGAGGTCAAGTGTTAGAAATTTTGGGAAACCAAGCCATGGCTAGGCAGTGTTTGATAGCAGCTATTCAACATTGGCCAGAGACAGAAACTTCAGCCACGGCCGAGAATGAGTCGTAGCAATCAAAGGCTCCAGCAACCCTCCTCAGTACTTCGGCCAATGAAGTAGAGTGCGAGAATTTGGAGAGGGTGAGTGTTGGGGATGATCCGGACAGGTTCTTTCAAGTCGGGGCGCAGCTGCCTTTGTTAGAGAATGAGCAGTTGGTTGAGGTCCTTAGGAAAAATATTGATGTGTTTGCGTGGGATGCTTACGAAGCCCCGGGGGTGGATTCAGATTTCATTTGCCATCACTTGAATGTTAATCCTTCTGTTATTTCGAAGAAACAGCCACCTCAGCGGCCGTCCAAATGCATGCCAAGGCTATCAGAGACGAGGTGACCAAGCTCAAACAGGCAGGGGCTATCAAGGAGGTGTTCTACCCCCAATGGTTGGCCAATACGGTAGTGGTGAAAAAGAAAAATGGAAAATGGCGCGTATGTGTTGATTTCACAGACCTTAATAAAGCTTGTCTAAAAGAACCTTTTTCCTATGCCCCGTATAGATCAGCTGGTGGATGCAACAATGGGCCATCCTCAGATGAGCTTCTTAGACGCCTTTCAGGGCTATCACCAGATCCCACTGGCATTGGACGATCAGGAGAAGACCGCTTTTCTCACCCCCACTGGGAATTATCACTACAAGGTAATGCCCTTTGGTTTGAAGAACTCGGGGGCTACTTACCAGCGGATGATGACAAAGATGTTTGAGCCACAGTTGGGCAGGAACATTGAAGTATATATTGATGATATGGTTATGAAGAGTAAGGTAGTGGCCGAGCATGTAACAGACCTCACCAACACTTTTGAGATCTTAAGGAAACACAAACTGCGACTGAACGCATCCAAGTGCTCATTCGGGGTAGGCTCAGGGAAGTTTTTGGGCTACATGGTGACTCACCGAGGAATTGAAGTGAACCCTGATCAAATTAGAGCCATAAGCAGCTTGCAACCACCTCGGAATCCCAAGGAGGTCCAGAGGTTAACTTGGATGACCGCTGCTCTGAATAGATTCATATCCAGGTCGGCGGATAGGTGCAGGCCTTTTTTCCTGCTACTCCACAAGTGGAATGGATTTGAACGGACAGAGGAGTGTGCCCTGGCATTCCAGCAGCTCAAAGAGTATCTTTCTCGGCCACCCATCATGTCTAGTCCTGAGGTGGATGAGGTCTTTTTTTCTTACTTGGCGATAGCCACTTACGCGATTAGTTTTGTTCTGATACAAGTAGATAATGGCGTACAATGGCCAGTCTATTATGTGAGCAAGTCTCTTCACGAGGCTGAAGTACATTATCTGCCGTTGGAAAAGGCCATTTTGGTAGTGGTGCACACTACAAGGAAACTTCCCCATTACTTCCAGGCACATACTGTGGTTGTCCTAACTCAGTATCCGCTCAAAGCAATACTTCAGAGTGAAGACTACACTGGCAGGGTTGCTAAGTAGGGCACGGTTCTAGGGGCTTTTGATATTAAGTATATGCCCCGTACCTCTGTGAAGGGTCAGGTTCTCGCCGACCTGGTGGCTGAATTTACTGAAGGCCCTGAAGAAATAGAGACAAGCCCGCGGGGCATGGATGCAAAATCAGTTGGCGTTATCTCCGTGTAGCATGCCTCACCTTGAAAAGTGTATGTGGATGGAGCAGCAAATCAGAAGGGGTCAAGAGTGGGGCTGGTTCTGATATCTCCTGAAAAGATAATTATCGAGAAGTCTTTGAGGTTAGGATTCTCAGCCACTAACAACGAGGCAGAGTATGAGGCTTTATTAATGGGAATGACGATGGTTAAGAAGTTGGGTGGAAAAACAGTGGAGATGTTCTCAGATTCAGGACCGGTCGTTGGTCAGGTTAAAGGGGAATTGGAAGCTTGTGACACCAGAATGCAGGGTTACTTGAGCCAGGTTAGGCGTATGCAAGCGGATTTTGAGTTTTTTGAATTATCCCATGTCCCTAGAAGTGGAAATGCCCATGCGCACTCCTTGGCTACTCTTGCTACCTCCTCGGCGCAGAACTTACCCCAGATGATAATGGTTGAAGACTTAAACACACCCACCCCAGTAACAGGGGACTCGCTTCAGGTCAGTCAAATCAGTTCGGCGCGTTGTTGGATGGATCCTATACTGTTGTTCCTCGAGAAGGATATATTGCCCGAGGAAAAATCAAAAGCTGAAAAGATACGAAGAAAAGCTCCTCAGTTTTGGCTGTCCGAGGACAAAAAGTTATACAAACGCTCTTACTCTGGGCCATATCTGCTTTGTGTACACCCCGAGGCATCAGAAGCACTTCTAAAAGAGCTACATGAAGGGATCTGTGGGAGTCACATTGGAGGGAGGTCTTTATCTCATTGGGCAATTACTCAGGGGTATTGGTGGCCAGGCATGCAAAAAGAAGCACAGGAGTATGTTAGGAAATGTGATCAATACCAAAGGTTCGCACCGAACATCCATCAACTGGGAGGAGTTCTTAATCCTCTTTCAAGTCCTTGGCCATTTGCTCAGTGGGGCTTAGATATCGTTGACCCTTTCCCTAAAGCTGTGGGAAATAAGAAATATCTGCTAGTTAGCACAGATTATTTTACGAAGTGGGTAGAAGCTGAGCTTCTGGCCAATATCAGGGATGTGGATGTCAAGAGGTTTGTCTGGAAGAACATCATCACTCGATTTGGGGTTCCTCAAGCTCTCATCTCGGATAATGGTCTACAATTTGATAGCAAGGCTTTTAGAAAGTATTGTTCCGATCTGGGAATAAAAAATAGATATTCCACTCCAGCCTATCCACAGGGAAATGGACAGGTCGAAGCTGTCAACAAAGTCATAGTAGGTGGGCTTAAGAAGAGGCTGGATGACGCGAAAGGCAGATGGGTGGAGGAGCTGCCACATGTCCTCTGGACGTATCGAACTACACCTCGGTGGTCAACAGGGGAAACCCCATTCTCAATGACGTATGGGGCTGAGGCTGTGATTCCTCTTGAAACGGGTTTTCCAACGCTAAAGACCAGCGCATTCACCTCGAACGGAAATGATGAACTATTGAAGAAGAGTCTGGACTTGATAGACGAACGGCGAGAGAATGCAATGGTCCAATTGGCCTATTACCAACATAAGCTAAGACAAGGTTATGATGCAAATGTAGAGCTGAGGCCGTTAGCCCCAGGAGACTTGGTATTAAGAAAAGTCTTGGGAACTACCAAAAATCCAGCTTGGGGAAAGTTAGCACCTAATTGGGAAAGACCGTATCGTATCACATCTGTAGCAGGAATAGGTGTTTATTACTTAGAAGACTTAGATGAGAAAACTGTACTCCATCCTTGGAATGTAAGCAACCTAAGGAGGTATTATTATTAATAATAATAGTTCTGTTTTACTTACTTTTACAGTTTATCCTGAAATCTGTTACTTGCGTTTTTCCATCTATTGAAGTATTAAACAGAAACTAAGTCATGTCAGGTCCTCGGACCACAACTTAGTGGAAATTAATACACTATAACATCTATTGAAGTATTAAACAGAAACTAAGTTATGTCAGGTCCTCGAACCACAACTTAGTGGAAATTAATACACTATGACATCTATTGAAATATTAAATAGAAACTAAGTCATGTCAGGTCCTCGGACCACAACTTAGTGGAAATTAATATACTATGACATCTATTGAAGTATTAAACAGAAACTAAGTCATGTTAGGTCCTTGGACCACAACTTAGTGGAATTTAATACACTATGACATAAAAACTAACGTATGGTAGATTGTTCATGCAACAAACTTAGTGGAAGTCAGTGCTTCTTAAAAGGGATCCGTGCAATTAAAATATTGTATCAGAGCAAACTCCATGAGCATCACTTAAAGTATTTTAAGGTACCCAGCACCTCACTGGTTGGAACATTCTTGAAATGTCTTCCTAATTTGAACACTTTTTAATGAATCAAAAATAAACCTTGGCAAGGTGGTGAGGTTCATAATTATATTCTACTCTAGTTTCTAACTAGTACACATAAGGTTAAATTTTTCTTTACAATATCAGATTTCCTTCTCATGCAATCATATAAAAACAAAGAGCATTCGCACAGAAAATTGCACAAGTGATGGATAAAGTTATAACATCTTATAACAAATCTGATAAAAAGAAAAATATATATTACATCCCAATTGTCCTCAAAGGATAAATAAAAATGAAAGACAAAGACAATTTAACTACTTTAACTATTTATTTAATCTGATTTGGAGCTTGGGTTGGAGAGCTTTGCCAGGTGCTTCAGGAGGAACATCTTTTTCCTTCTCCTTTTGAGCTCCTCCAGCAGGTAAAGTGGTTGAGGTTAAAGCCTTTTCAAAGCCTTGAGACGCTGCTCCATCTTTAGGCCCCTCTACTGCCTTGTCCGAGGAAATATCTTGGGCAACTTTAGGCACTTTGGGTTGCTCTTGCTGGTTGAGAGGGGGAGGATCCTGAGTTTGGCCTTCTTTGGCCGAGGCAACAGCTGTGGAAGATGCATCTTGGGGCTGAGAAGCAGGACATGAGGCTCGTATAGCTGAAGCGAAGTAGATATTTTCTGGCTTTCTCAACTCGGAAGAAGGGTCAACTCTAGCTCGGTTGAGAGCTTCCGTCCAAGTTTGGGTGCAGTATACTCGACATACCACTGGCACCTCAGCCCCGAATTTGTCCTCCGTTTCTGCTACGCCGATGTCATATCCTTCTTGTTCAGCTCTGTCCTTTTCTTTCTCAGCCTTATCTTTTGCTACCTCTGCCTCAGCCTTTGCCTTCTCAACCTGATCTTTGAGCCTCTGGGCTTCCTCCAGTTGCTTCTTCAGTTTTGATATTTGATCCTTGGAGGCTGCCAGCTAGTCATTGGCATCGCGCAAAAGCTTCCTATGTTCCTCGGCCTGTCTGTGAAAGTTCTCCAAGGCTGATTCAGCACTCTTACGAGCATGTTCCTCCTCGGATAACTTCTTCTTCAGCTGCACATTATTTTGTTCAGAAGTATTGAGTGTTTGCACAGCTGTGGCCCACTTCTTCTTCTCATCATCTAGTTGCTGGCCATAAGAATTAGTTATCTCCTCCATCCTGAAAGTGGCTTGGACAGCCTAGAAGAAAGGGAGTTATAAATGCAATAAATAAAGTTGGGTGTGACATTTATAATTAAAGGAACAAAGTTAAAATTGTACCATACCATGCCCAAATATCTCTTAGCATTCAGGAATACTTCATTCTTCCTTATGCCTCTCAGCTCTGCCATGTCCTTAGGAAGTAGGAGGGTTTCCTCTAGGACTGAGGCAACGTGGCACCCAATTCCACCATTGAAGTCCCTAAGCGAGGCATCTTCCCTCAAGGGCTCACCGCCGAGCATGGGTGCGGGGAGCCAAGCCTCGGGCTCCGAGGATGGAGCGGTGGTCCTTTCCACGATTTGTTGAGGTCCGTAACTGACCTTTTGCTGCTTTGCAGGTCGCTAAACATCATCTTCAATAGGGGGACGAGACCTCCCAGCCTCTACCACTTCCTTGTCTTTTGCATCCTTCCTCCTTTTCGGATCAGTCGGTTCTTTCACAAGAGGTTGGGATGGTTGAGAAGGTGGAAGGGGAGCTTTAGGATGAGGGGGAAGCTTGGGTTGAATTGATTTCCCCGGTGCACCCCTTCCAGGCTGGCTCTCGATCACATCCAATAAACTCCTCTGGCTCTTTCTTTGAAGGCCCATTTCGTCAGAATTCACCTCGGGAGATGGGGGTTGATTGAAAACTTCAAATTCGTCTGCAGAATCCAACAATTCTACAACTTCTTCTGAAGTTTCTTCTTCTTCTTCTTCTTCTTCTTCTTCTTCCTGAGGAATAGTGCGTGACGATGAAGCTCCTACAAAAGGAGTGGCCACATGTAGTGGTTGGGTGAAAGAGGTACCTTCAGGAATTGGAACACCCTCAGGAACGATAAATCCTTCGAAGGCTACACTGATTCGGTGAAGCTGAGGATCTTTCGCCTTTATCACACACTTGGGAACTTGAAACGCCGAGGAGATAGGCTTGTACCTAAGAATTATATGAGCCGCTCTTAATTGGTCGTCAAATGGGTTCACATATACCTCGGATCGTAGGAGTCTGTCTAAACTCTCCCTGCTGACTAATCTGAACTGAGGTCTGGTAGCGCGCTTGTCTGCAAAGTCAGTAAAAAAAGGAGGAAACTTTTGTCAGAAACAAGAATAATTTGAAATAAAGAATATAATTAAAATTACACATGCTTATAACCAAGAACCCCACCTGGTTTTCCCTCTCTAGTCGGACAGGGCAGACCATCGTGCCATTCCCCAGAAAAGATTAAAAAATCATCTTTTAAGCCCTTATTCGATGTAGGGAGACACTGGATTAACCTGACTTCAGAGTGCCTAGACTTAAGGTAATAACCCTGACCCTTCAGGTGATTAAGATTGTACACCCAATTTATGTCGTGGTGGGTCAAACCTAGGTTCATCTTCTCGTTTAGGACTATGCTCCCTAACACCCTGAACATATTAGGAGCACACTGTGTGGGAGATATCCTAAAGAATCTAAGATAACTTCTGGTGAGATTACCCATGGGAATGGTCATCCCTCCTTCTATAAAAGCGATCATAGGGATGACCACTTCTCCTATTTTCCTATCGTTTACCCATGTTTCTGGAGAGGTATATCTCATACCCACGGTTGAAGGAATCCTATACTTAGACCTAAATTTCTCTATACCCTCCTCGGACTCAACCAGACTTTTAAACCTACCCATTCTCTAAAATTTATGAAGAAAAGTTAATAGAAAAGGGGAATGAGAACTAAGAAGGTTTAAGGAGACTTACAGGTTTAAAAAGGAAGTCCTCGGACAAGGTTGTGGTATTTATGAACACACGATGAGGCAAAAGAGAGCGATAGGTTCAATGAATGTACGCTGTGGTAATGTAATTGTTGTAACTGGAAAGAAAGTTGATTTGAAAAGCTATTTATAGGGGCGCAGAAATTGTAAGCGGGAAAAATCCCGCTCATAAATTCTAAAAACCTTCCACCGTTGGATTGGCATCTTGCCGTTGAACGTGGGGGACAGAGAGGCCGCCATAATTTAATGAGGGCGTGCTTCTGACACCGAAATGTCAGAAGTGCGCCTTGGGCAGGTAGAAAGGCGTTCTAGAGGTCAAAGAAAGGGGATGACGACAACATATCAAAATCTCCCTTCTGCCGAGGTGACAGAAAGCGAGATTTTGAGGGGCTATTGTGAGGCCTGTTATGCCAGGAGGTATTGGTAAGTTCGTAAGAATTGGGCCTACAGCCCAGCGGCCCGGTTCAAGGGCACTCACTTGTCCGAGGATGGTTAAAAAGAGATATTGTGGAATTGGTATAGGAAAAAGGGAGAGAAGTCATGTATAGTAGCTCAAAACACATCCGAGGATAAGAGACCTCGGATATCATGGTCCGAGGTGGATGTAACTACCTTACTATTCAAGGTACTCCACAAAGTTGTATAAGAACTGGAAAGTAAATATGGAACAGAGGAGGAACCGGGGAAGATAACAAATATCTTCTAAAGCTGCTACCTTCACATTAAATGCTATCCAGCTAACTCCCTGGCCGCATTAATGTGGAGGTGATACCTGAATAGTAACCAAGCAGCTTTATGGTTACTGAGCAAAAGTTTCGGGAGGTGCTGGATGGGACAGAAAGGAGTTCCCAGGATAGAAACTACATGTGCACGGTGAAATTGGGGTAAGGAACGCAGTATATAACATGGAAGCAGGTGACATTAGAGAGGACTTTTTTTGGAAAAAAGAAGAAAAGAAAGAGAGAAAAAGAACGATAGAACTCATAAAGATACCCTCTGAAACCTAGCCGAGGAGAGTTTTTATCAGACAGTTAGCTTGAAACGTCTTTTGATGCACAGTAAACCTACCGAATAGAGTTAGTTCTTTCACCCACTCTCTAGAAATTTATTGTTTGGGCTTGTTGGGCTAGAAACCCATACCTAATCTGGGTCCAATCCAATTTGAGTCCCTACAAAAACATTAATCTCTCTTTTTTTGTATTTAGCTATTTTGCCATATATGATTTATTATGTTCATGAGTATTTAAAGTATATGTTTCCAAAATATATAATTAAATATATTTAAGAAAGGCTCTTTTTCTTCTCAAAAAATCAACTCTCTTTCATTTTGTATTTGGTGTTTTTTTTCTTTTTCTTTATGTGGATAATTTGTTTGTTACTACGAGGGTTTTAAACTTTGAATGTCTTCCTTAAAAACACTAGGAAATATCAATTGAATTATAAAACTCTTAGCATATTTAGAGAGTTAGGAATATAGGAACAAATAGACTTTTTTTTTTTTACCATTAGAAGAAAAAATGCCCTGACTTTTATGGTTAAAAGTTTGAACATGTTCTACCTTGTTATTCATAAGCAAAATAATTTTTTTTTATCATATAGCAATGTTATTATCATATTTCTTATATATTACATTATATATATATTTAATTTTTTTGAAGTTAAAATTTTTACTATTAGTTTATTATTATACTCTAATGTGCAATATTTAATTTATATAACCAAACAAATTGATTTAAAATATTTAAAGAATATTAATTGTGATTAATATAATGTGTGTTATTTTGTGAATTTAAAAAGCATTGATATATCTAACTTTGCCTCCTTAAAACAAAAAAACAAAAAAAATTGCAGTCATTTAATGAAACAATATATATATATATATATATATATATATGTATAATACCTATGTATTTTGTTAAGTTGTGATTTTTTCATGTTAATTTTGTTGGCTTTAATTACGTGTCAATTTGATTATAATTCTTTCAATCATTTACTTGTATTTATGTGGGGTTAATTGTAATGGGTTTAGTCTACAAATGTTGAAGAACTGCTTATGACAAGAAGTTTCACTACTTGCTCACAATTGCTTAAATTTGCGAAAGATCACGTGAAGAGCACATGCATGAATTTCAAACATATGTTATGTCAGGGTGTTTCGCAACTTGCTTGCAACTTAGCTAAGTCACGAGTGACCCACGAAATACTTTGACAGCTGGAATTTTGTGTAACTCTTCCCCTCCTTCACCCACACTATGTATACTTTTATTACTCACAAAATTGTAAGAGGAGTTTCAAAGAGAAAACCCTAGAAACGCCATTTAAGAGTTAGTGATTGTCATCTTTCAATTCACTACACAATTCTCTTAGTTTTTTCTACTCTCTTCCCTCTCCAATTTTCATACCAATGAGAGAAACTTATTCCAAACACAATCCACACATATTCTAAGTGTAGATAGTTGTTTTGGAGAAATTGGGAAGTACTGGGTTCATACCAATTTTTTGGAGGTGCAATTGGGTTTAATTGTAGGATCTGAAAAGCTAGCGAAGAGAAGACTCTGTGAATTCCATTGGTAGCTAGAGCTTGGAGGGCTTAAGTACTTTGGGTAGCTTAGGTTTTAAGGGTCTTTGTGTATTTATGTACTCTAACTGATTTGCTAGTGGATTATTTTGACTTATCGGGCCGTGAAGAAGTTTTCCACCAGGTTCTCCAGTTTTCCCCTTTGATAACACATCATATGTTATCTCGTGTTTGCACTCTCTTCTCCCTTACTTCTTGTGTTTATATTGCTTGTCAATTATGTATACACATGCTTCAGTTTGTGGTTTCAGCAGGATTATTCACTAATCACATATATTCCACTTTTATTGTGTTAGACTTAAAATTAATCAAGCCGTAATTTGTTTTTGTAGAATTATCGTCCCTAGCGTTGTCTAGGTTTTTTTTTCCCTTCATACTTTGGCAAGGCTGGTAGGACGGAGTGTGAGTGTGTGTTGGTGTTGTAGTTTGTTCTCCTCTGTTGCGTCTGTGTGTTGTTGTGTGGCTCAGTATGGCTGGATTGGAAGAGATGTGGGCTAGGTTTTCACTGTCTGAAGAGGAAGACAGGGGTGCGGAAGTCAGTGGTCAAGAGGAGTCTATTGTTCACTGTTTGGCTGGAAAATTCCTCACAAAAAGGGTCATCAACATTGATGCTGTGGCCCGTACATTCAAACCTTTGTGGAAAGTGAGAGGGGAACTCAAAATCAAAGATGTAGGAGATAATATCCTTCTATTTGAATTTGAGGATTGCTTGGACCTTGAACGAGTGCTGGAATTCGAACCTTAGTCTTATGATAAGAGCTTGGTGGTGTTTCAGAGAGCTTTAGATGTAAAGTCGGCCCTTTCACTTGATTATTCTCGGTCCTCGTTTTGGATACAGATACATAATGTCCCTGACTACCTATTGTCGTAGGAAACTGGTGAATCTGTTGGTAAAATTTTAGGCAAGGTTTTACAAGTGGCTGACCCGGAAGACGACGGGGCTGGTGGTGAGTTTTTGAGAATCCGAATTAGTCTGGATATTGCACGGCCTCTTCCTCGGTGTTGTAAGCTTTGGGCTGGACAGAAACTTGTGGGATGGGTAGGTATCAAGTTCGAGAGGCTTCTGAATTTTTGCTATTGGTGTGGGCGTGTCAATCATAGCAACAGAGATTGCGAGAAGTGGCTCGGTAGTAAGGGGAGTTTGAGAAAGGAAGAACAGGAATATGGTGAGTGGATGCGGGCCGAAACTATTAGGACAGTGCGTAAAACAGTGGCAGTCATTCTGGGGAAGTCGCGCCGTCAAGCTCCTTGGAAGCAGCAGTCCTACATGCCTAAACAATCTCGTAGCAATGGCAATGTTATACCCATGCAAGCTGCCCCTGATGGTGGTCGAGGTATAGTATCACACAGGGAGGGTAGTGTGTCTAATGAGGTGGAGTCTATTCAGCGTTCTTCACCTGTTGTGGAGATTAGGCAAGCTGAGAAGTTGAACTCTGAGATGGTGCATGAAACCCGGTTAGATAAGGTTATTATGGGACTCACTATTTCTGAAGTCGAGACCCTATAGGTTCCTCGAGCTAAGCATGATTATCAATCTACTACTATGGCTCATGCAGTTCTAGCAGAGTCTTTGACTGGTAATCTATCACCATCCCAGGGGCCTACACTTTTTACTAAGGCATGGAAGAGGTTAGCCCGTGAAGTAGGCATGGCAACGAAGAATAACACTTCAGAAAATGGGGCTGGGTCAGGGGATAATACCATTAATTCTGGAAGGAAACGCATGAGCATAGACTTTGAGGATAATTTGGAGAATAAAAAGTTTTGCATGGATGTCTGTAAGGGAGAGGAGGAACAAAATATTGAGGTGGTGGCTGCTAGACAGCACCACCGAGCATTATGAGTTGCCTAAGCTGGAACTGTCGTGGGCTTGGGAACCCACAGACAGAAGATGAGCTTGTTGCCCTTGTGACAGCAAAAGATCCCAAAATAGTTTTCTTAATGGAAACTAAAGATGAAAAGTTTATTCTGGAAAGGATTGGTAGAAGAATTCAGTTTACTAATCTTTTTGTTGTTCCTCGTGTTAATATAGGTGGTGGCCTTGCTTTGTTTTGGAAATCCGACTTGGATGTGGATGTACAAACTTTCTCTGCCAACCACATTGATGCTATCGTAAACCAAAGAGTTGATGACGCCTGGCGTTTCACAGGTTTCTACGGAGATCCTAATACTGCCAACCGGGAAAACTCTTGGGGTTTACTGCGATCTTTGAGCCATCGGTTTAATTTGCCTTGAGTTTGCATGGGTGATTTTAATGAAATTTTGTTTGCAAACGAGAAGATGGAATGGTTGGATAGGCCAGAACGACAAATGCAGGGGTTTAGGGATGCTTTGGATTATTGTCACCTAAAGGACCTTGGTTTCTATGGTTTTCCATATACTTGGACTAATCGTAGGCCGGGGGCCCAAAATACATGGATTCGTTTGGACAGAGGGGTGGCAACTATTGAATGGATTCTTCATTTTTTGGCAACCCGGATCCACCATTTAGAAGCCTTTCATTCTTATCATAAACCATTGTTACTATGTTCGGATTCTGAATTTAAGCGGTTTTACAAGAAAGGGAGACCTTTTCGTTTCGAAGCTATGTGGTTAAAAGATTGCACTTGTGAAGAGGTGATAAAAAAAGTCATGGGGTGACCGTATGGCATCTTCTGAGGTGTGGGGTTTTAATAGGAAGATTTTGGGCTACCAAGACGGTTTGTTAGAATGGAATAAAAAATATTTTGGGCATGTCCGTAATACTCCTACAAGGAAGCTTCGAGAACTTAGTCATGCAGAGGAGAAGGGTTGCTATGTCACGAATCCAAGGAGGATTTTTAAATTAAGGGAGGAGATTCAAAAGCTAAAACTCCGAGAAGAAAGTATGTGGAAGCAGCGGTCCAGCAATTCATGGCTCAATGAGGGTGATAGTAACTCTCGGTATTTTCATTGTAGGGAAAATCAACGGAACAAACGTAATTTCATAGCTGGGTTGGAGAATAGTGCCGGTGAATGGGTGGAGGATGAAGGCCGAATGGGTGTTGCTATGGAGGAATACTTTCGCTCCATTTTTACCTCTTCTAGGCCAACGGATTTTGAGAGAATTTTGCAAAGGATTCATCCAGCTATCTCCGAGGATGCGGCTGGTTGCCTTGACCGTGAGTTTCATGCTGATGAAGTTCGATTTGCACTTAAACAGATGGCACCCCTCACTGCCCCTGGTCCTGATGGGATGTCGCCCATTTTTTATAAGTCTTTCTGGCATATTATGGGTGAGGATGTTACGGCGGTGGTGCTTAAAGTTCTCAATTCAGGTGTGGTTCTCGAATCCATTAACTCTACTTTTATTGCCCTTATTCCAAAAGTGAAGCAACCAAGAAAGGGCTCTGACTCCCTATTAGTTTGTGTAATGTGGTCTATAAGCTAATTTCCAAAGTATTGGTAAATAGGCTGAAAAAAATTTTAGCTAAGGCTATCCCTGAATCCCAAAGTGCTTTTTTGTCTGGAAGGCTTATTTCTGACAATGTGTTAGTTGCCTTTGAAATGTTACACTACCTCAAAAGGAAAACCCAAGGGAAGTTGGGTTTTATGGCACTTAAGCTTGATATGAGTAAGGCGTATGATAGGGTGGAGTGGGAATTTTTGGAGAAAACCATGCGGCATTTAGGGTTGGGGGAAAGATTGGTTAGCCTCATTATGTCTTGCATTACCTCGGTCTCTTATTCTGTGCTTCTCAATGGGCAGCCGATTGGGAATATTAAGCCAGAAAGGGGGTTACGCCAAGGTGACCTATTGTCTCCTTACCTCTTCCTTATGTGTGCTATGGGACTTCAGAGTTTGTTACATACGGCTGAAATGGAGGGGCATATCCAAGGTGTGGCTATTTGTCGGAATGGGCCGAGGGTTTCTCATCTGTTTTTTGCTGATGATAGTGTATTATTTTGTCGAGCAAAAGAGGAGGAATGCTGAAAGATTTTGGATATTTTGGCTATTTATGAGAGAGGTTCGGGGCAGAAAATCAATAGAGACAAAACTAATATTTTCTTCAGCTCTAATACTTCTTCTGATATGCAGTCTCGCATTCAGAGCATTTTGGGGGTTCTAGCCATTCGGTAATATGAGAAGTATTTTGGTTTGCCTGCACTTGTAGGAAGGGCCAAGAAGCAAAGTTTTATCTATATCAAGGAAAAGGTTTGGAAAAAACTTCAGGGGTGGAAGGAAAAGTTGTTGTCTCAAGCAGGCAGGGAGGTTTTGATCAAAGCAGTCATTCAAGCAATTCCGACGTACACGATGAGTTGTTTTAAACTCCCTAAGGGTCTAATCAAGGAATTGGAGGTTATGATACGAAAGTTTTGGTGGGGATACAGTGGAGGTGCTAGGAAAACTCATTGGGTTAAATGGGAGAGACTTTGTGAAGCCAAGGAGGTTGGAGGGATGGGGTTCAAAGAAATTGAGAAGTTTAATGATGCATTGTTGGCTAAGCAAGTTTGGCGGATGATAAATAATCCTACCTCGCTTTGTTACCGGGTTTTTAAGGCGAGGTTTTTTCCAGATTGCTCTATTCTTGAAGCCAGGGAATCAGTTGTGGGGTCCTATGCTTGGAAAAGTCTACTTAGTGCAAGGGATGTTATTCGAAAAAGGATGATTTGGCGTGTAGGGAATGGAGAGTCTGTGCGGATAAAAGGGGACCGTTGGCTGCCAAATCAAGCTTGCTGCTCTGTCATTTCTCCCTTGCCGCAGGTGGATGTTGATTCCAGAGTTAGCTCCCTTATTGACCAAGACAGTTTTGCGTGGAAGGTTTCATTGGTCAAGGAGCTTTTCCTCCCTCACGAATCAGATATGATCTTGGGAATTCCTCTGAGTTTTAGACGACCTCCTGATCGCATTGCTTGGGCTCCTACTCCGCCGAGTATGTTTACAACTAGTAGCGCTTATAAACTGATCGTATCAGGTGCTACGAACTCTTCTGCAGTGGATCCAATTTGGAGAATCAAAGGAAATTTTGGAGGGTCTGTGGCAACTCCGGGTTCCAAACAAAATCAAGATGTTCGTGTGGAGGGCCTGTAATGATGCATTGCCAACCATGGACAATCTGTATCGGCGGCATATGGCTCCGTCTTACCGGTGTAACCTCTGCCAAGAACACCCTGAGGACGTCGTGCATGCTCTTTGGCTGTGCAAGGATATTTCGAGTGCTTGGCTGTCTCTAAAGTGGTTCCATCAGGCAGTTCCGGTTCAACCAGTCTGTTTTCGCGAGCTCCTGTCTAGGTTCATGTCCAGCCAGGATGAGTATCGTGCTGAGAACTTTGTCACTACTGCATGGAGTATCTGGAACAGAAGAAACGCATTGCATTTTGGGCGGAGTGCTCTTCCTGTGGATCAGATTTGCAGCAGTGCTGGTAATTTTCTACAGGAATTTTTGGCTGCACAAGACACAAAAACGGCCCTTCCTAGCCCTCCATCCATGCAACGTTGGTGCCCCCCAACGTCAGATGTTTGTAAGGCAAATTTTGACGCTGCAGTTTTCCGGTCTTCCAATTTGGCAGGACTGGGTGTGGTTGTGCGTGACAATAGTGGTGCTGTGATTGGCGCGCTATCTGTTCCTACCTCTCTTGGGAGCTCGGTGGCTGAGTTGGAAGCTCTAGCATGTATGAGGGCGGTGCAGTTTGCATCAGAAATTGGTCTTACCCGAGTGGTTTTCGAAGGGGATTCAACTGCTGTGATTGATGCTCTTCGACATGGGTCGGGCGAGTTGACTTGCTATGGGAACGTGTTGGATGATATTCGAGAACATGTTTCTGCTTTTCAGTTTTTTTATTTTAATTTAGTTAGCTGTTTGTGTAATTCTGTTGTTGACGCTTTCGCTAAGAAAGCTAGTTCTGTTGAGGGCCCACAGGTTTGGTTGGGAGACCTTCCTGCTGACTTTGCTCCTCTTTTGTTTCATGATGTTCATTGATTCCGTTTATTGAATAATTTCCCAGGCTTGCAGTCTGGTTTCTCATAAAAAAAAAAAAAAAAAGACTAGCTAGCGAGCTTTCATATTTTAATCGGTTCAAGGTTAAAAAATTTTGGCAAAAAAAAAAAAAAATGCAGATGGACATATGTACCAGCGTATTATGTATTTGAATAAAAATTCAAGACTTAAAAGAACAATCCATGTCGACAGTGAAAATTCCCTAATATTCTACGAAACCATGATCTACGTGTGAGTGTTATTTTGTGCATTTATTTAAAAAAAAAAATTATTGGTATTATTAACCCCCCACCCCTTCTCCCCCAAAAAGAAAAGGAAATCAGTAATTTTGACATCTCAACTATATATATATATAGTACAGAATATGAGTGCATATCATTCGGTTCAAGCTTTTGGAATTTTGTCGTAGAAAAGGATAGAAAAACTGCATATCGCCTATTGCCTTGGCACAGTGGAGAGCCCATAATATTTTATAAAATCATGGTATAACATCCAATAAATAAATTTTTTTTCTTAATATTCCAATTTAAAAGGTTTCAAAAATATTCCAATTTAGAAGCATTTATCGTTATGTTACCTTAATATAGTTACATAAGATGTAATCTAAGACAAGAAAAATAGCAAAATAAATGTTTATTATATATCATTATTATAATTTAAACCCCGGACATCTATGTTAAAAACATTAAGATGTGTCAATTAAGATACAATGCTCTTAGCTACTTCAATAGCTAACTAATGAGGTGTAGATCAAGAATGTTGTATTCAGTTTAGAATCTACTCGATGGAATGCCAATGGCATTCTTCAAACAGTACTAGATAGCGATTGGCCAAGATCTAATCAAGGTTGTAGAAAAACCTCTTCAAGTCAGGTAGATTTTAGAGAGAAATTAACCATACCTTGGCATTAATCCTCAAATTAAGAGGTGTTGCAATTGTCAATAACTTTCGCCCAATAAGCCTATGTATTGTGATCTCAAGGTCATGTTGAAGCTACTAGCAAAAAACCTAAAGAAGATTCTCCCAAAGCTTATCTCACCACGGTAGGTGCTTTTATTCTTGGGCCTATGATTCAAGATAATATGATGATTACTCATGAGATAGGTCAAAATCTATGAAAAGAAAGTAAAACAACTATATATTGCCATCAAGGTGAACATGGAGAAATATTATGATAAGGTTGAATGGAATTGCATTCTCAAGGTAATAAAATGTTTTGGATTCTCATAGCAGTGGATCCAATAAATCAACCAACGCGTCTCCACCATAACCTTCTTGATCCTATTAAATGGAGGTCCTATCTCCTATGAGCTTTTTCAAATCCTCTCAGAAAGATAGAATTATCCTATCTCTGCATTCTTATTCATCCGTGTAATGGATCCGGAAGATTAAATTAGGTGACCAATCTCATTAGAAAATAAAAAATGTTTCAAATTAGAAGATATAAGACGCGAATCTAAAATCTCGGTTATGTATGAGGAATGTGTTAGGCACCTCACAACACCTGTTCAAAATTATAATATCTCGTTTCGAATTTAATCTTAAATCTTGCCATTTAAACAACAACTAAAATAGTTCATTTGGATTTTAAAAAATGAATGTTATGCATGTGCATGTGAAATAAAAGGAAGCAAGCCTATCCTAGGATGACATGTGGATAAATGACATGTATAATCTATTCTAAAATAACATGTAAATGCATGACATGTATAATCTATTCTAAAATGACATGTGAGCATGTAGACACATGCAAAATGCATAGACATGTAATTTATTCTATAAAGCAAAATCAAAAGGGGCATAACTAAACATGTGATAGAATGACATTTATTAGGAAAGTAAATTGCATAGGGAATTACATATAGCTAACCTCACTCCAGAGCTTAGCCAAACAAATGCAATTTTGAAATTCCTTTTCCCAAGGTATTTTATCTCAAGCAAAAAAGAAAAAAACAATAAGGGATACAAATGTTAAATTCCTTTAAAGTGTGAAAATAATTTCATTTGACAAATTTAATTCTTTTAAGGCAAGCATTTTATTGGCATAACAATGATTGAAAACGCTCTCTTTTTTCTTTTTCTTTTTTTCTTTTTTCTTCTTTCTTTTTTCTTTTTTTTGGGTGTCATAAATGGCCTTTGTGCAATTTTTGAAATTTAGGGGTCAAAAAGTAATTTCATAAAAGTTTAGGATCTAAATAAAATTTTACAAATTTTTGGGTTAAAATGAAATTTTATGAAAGTGTTGGGGTCAAGTTATAATTTTGGAATAGGTTGGGGTTGAAAAATGTGATTTTGAGAAGGTTTGGGATAATTTTGCAATTTTGGGAAACGTTTGTGTTGGAGGGTCCACGGGCTGGTTTAGAATTGAATGGGTTTTGTTTTAAAAATGAGTGGGATGGTATGAAACGGACTTGGGCTAAGGCTGGGGAAAGGTAGGCCTAAAGGAGTCTTGGGCTAGTGTTAGTGTATGGGCTGAAACTTGTGAAAGTGGATGAGAAAAGAAGGGACTTTTCCTGGTTGATTTTCGGGTTGGGTGGCAAAGAGACTATTCTCTCTGCCAAAGCCGTGGGAATGGGGTCGGATAGGACCTAGGGATTTTATTTTTGGGTTTCCACCATGGCTGCTCATTGTTGCTTAACAGGGGAGAAAGATGATGGTTTATATATGGGATCTCTAGGGTTTTAGGGAATGTGGATAAGAATAAGTGATGTCACTGGCATATTCTAGCAATTGGAACACATGTCATATCAGTGAACTTCCTTAATTCAAGTGTGCAATAATTAAAGCATGGACTGCAATACACTTAAAGAACTATGTGAACTTTAAATCAAAAGTTAATAATTCACAATAATTAACATGATCTCCATAAAAATCAAATGTATGACCTGATGAAAATAAAGGGACCAAGAATGACTAAGTAAATGGACTCGAATAAAAACAGGACACGTAATTTATAAAAATCAATTAAACTCATTAATCAATTTTGACATTTGATCCTTAATGGCATGCTTAATTAAAAAGTCCCAAATGGTATATTTAGTACCAATTTTCTTGGAAATCATACTAAAATTTTAGCAGGAGTTCCATAGAAAAATTACATGATTTTTTCACAATTAAAATGCAAAATGGTTAATTTCCTTTAATCAGTGATAACTCATTCGATTCAAACTTGATTTTTGCCCATGATTAGCCAAATTAAAGGGAATTTCATGATCTTACTTATAGCACCAAAATTTAATCCAATGACATGGTTAGATTTCAAATAAAGCTCGATTAAATTTAGACATCCACATAAAAATTGATGAAAATCAACAACAAAAATTGGTTCCAACTATTAAAATCACAAAATCCTCTATTTTAGGACTAAAACTCCTATTAAAATTCAGTGCTAAACAAAATACGGTATTAACAATGGAAATATAGTTTAGGGAGGTAAAGTGTAACTTCCCCTGAAAGGGTGGCAAAATGCTCTCACAAATTACTAGAGTAACTCTTATTAAATATGTCCTCTTAACCCTCCCATTCTACATGATGTATCTCCTCTTAATATGAAAAACTACTACAAATTGTATAGACAACTAACTCAACTTTCTTTCTTTTTTTGGGGGGGGTGGGGCCGGGCCTTCAAGGATAACAAAAGCCACGTATATTTAAAGGCATAAGAGAATGTGGTGATTACATCAAGGCTTTCCTTATTAAACAGCCTAGTAAGTCCCAAAAATAGGAAAGGGGGGGGGAGGTGGAACAAAGATGCAACTAGCTAAGGCAAAGAACCTCACATTTTGAAACCCATTAGCAACTTGGCAAGGGTTGGTTTTTTATGCTTTAAGAACTTGAACACAACCCAACTACACTTAACCCCATGAACTATCAAAATGCACAATCAACCCATTTTAAAATTACGTTAAACTTAACTCTCTGTCGTCTATTTTGGTGTTAACTATAATTATGATAGAGATATAACTTTGTAAGGTCAATTGTACATTTCAATAGTTAAAAGGAGTACAAATGTAATCAGGATAAAAGATTAGGGTGGAAAAGTGTAATTTGCTCATATTATTAAGGATGGAAGACCGATTGGACCCAACTCATTGCCATGCTTTGTTCAATTTTTCAAGACATGGCAGTAGTCTCTATTTTTCTTTTTTGCCCAATAAGATTATATTAAAAAGACAATGGGGAACTGACTCCTCCATTTCTAGCAAAAACCATAAGGGAGATGGTTGCCCTAGCATTACAAGAAGAAGCCCACGGGGCTAATGAGTGAAATAAATTATTAGAGTTCCTAAGTACATGCGTCACTAGCCTAAAAGAAAATGATTTTAAGGACAGCTTAAAATCGGTTATGATAGATTCAATTAACCAATGTTAAAGTGTTAACATGCTAGATAGGATGGACAACATTCAAAACGTTGCCTTCAAAAACCTTGCTTCCAAAAGAGCTAACACAAGATTCAACCCATAGAGACTTATCCACACACAGACTATCTCTTCCTTCTTGTTCCTACTCACACCAGAAAAACAAATATGCCCATCCCTAATAGCTGTCATCAAAATCATTTTTGATGATACTAGGAGAGGGAGACCATGCTTCAACTCTTCTATCATTTGGTTTCACAACTTCCCAAGCTCTCTTGTGCTCTTCAAATATGAGCTACCTGTTCACTTCCCTCGAAATTTTGAGAGGATTCTAAGCATCTACAAAATATCACATCATTGACCACACTAGAGCTGTCCAGCGGGCCAATTGACCCAACCAAACCGACCAGACCCGCCCAACCCATGGCCTAGCAGGCGAGCCCGAATAGCATGGTCGGCTGGATTTGGGTCCTGTGATTTAAAAACCGAAATTTCAATTCAGTTTGCGGTTTAATGAATTTAAAAACCTTAGAAATCGACCCGACTGCTCTTAAATTTAAAAGGAAACATTCTGGGTCTTTCTACCCTTCTTTATTTTTCACGCTAACCTACCTCTCTATTTTCACGCTCTCTCTCTCTCAAATCCCTAGCTCCTGCCTTTGTCTTCCTGCCGCCGTAGACCTGCTTCTCTCAAATCACTAGCCCTAGACCTGCTTCCTTGTAAAGCCGCCTCTTATTTGCTTTGATCTTGTGCAATTTGTTGGTGGATGTACTGATATTATGATGCATGCAGTGATGGTGGGAACTGGGAGGAGGAATGGTGGTGGTGCCGTTTGGTGATAATTTCTTTTCTTTCTCTCTCTTTCATCTCAGATTCGAGTCTCATCTTTCTCTCTTTCTTTCGGACTTTGATTTAGGTGTGTGGTGTTTTTGATGCTATTTGGTTTCAATCTCAGATTTGGGCTTGTGTTATTTTTGGTGTTATTTGATTTCACTAGTTTTGGATTGTGGTTGTGACTTGTGAACCGTGTTCTTTAGGTTTGGGTTTTATTTCTATTGTGTTGTTCTTCAAACCCGAAATCACCCGACAACTTCGACCTGCTCAACCGATGACCCGAAATATCGGGTCTGACCCGAATATTCGGTCGGCTGCGAGTCCATTCATATACCCGATTTGATCGGGTTGGTTGCAGGTCAACCCCAAACCTGATCTAATTTGACCCGTAGACAACCCTAGACCACACACTAACAAAAAGTAGATTGAATACTTCCTTCTAGTCAGAGTAACAATTTTCCAACAGTTTCAAGTTTTCAAGACATGACATCTTAATTAATTTGATATGAGGAGGGTTATTCTATAACAATTCAATTCAGAGACACCCTTTTTGTTTTGCCCTTTTACCGATGTTACACCCTAGATCTTCATCATTGTGATTAAAGGATGAGGAACTGTTATACATCACTAAGAGCATTCTCATTGGCAATTGTAAATGGTATATGTAGGAAATATTTAGCATAAAGGCATAAAAAGATCCCAGCAGCCGAACTTGTAAAATCTTACAATTGCAAATTTTTTTGCAATTATGCTACAGTGCTATCCTAAATGTAAGATAGCACTATAGCACTTTAGTAAAAATTATAATATATTTTAATTGATAAAGTGGAAGAGAGATAAGAGAGAAGAAAGAGAGAAAATTGTATTGGTGAGTAATATATATTATTTTAATGAGTAGAATAAGAAAATAAAAGTTGAGATGTTGATTGTGTTGTAAAAGAGTATAATATAATTAATAAAGTAACTTTTTAAAATTGTAAAATAGAATAGAATGGAAGTTACGGATGCGATTGCTCTAACCATTTTACATGATTAGTAATATGACCTTGGTAAGACAATCTGAACTCAAATGTCAAGTCATGTATTTCCATTTTACTTGGGTAGGTAAATTGTAAGGATCAAGACCACAATACATGGGAGAATATTATGATAGAATCCAACTTGAACAAAGAAGAATTTTTTTAACATGTGATCTGGCATTGATAATGTAGCTAGCTACATAGTTCAAGATAGGGCATCTTTTATCTCATAGCCAAGCCATTATTGAGAGGCAAAAGGGACTCGAACATGAATTTAAGTATAGAATTTTTTATAATGGGAATTAATTTAAAAATTGAGGGCCCGTTTGGTACGTGTTTAAATAACACTGTTCAATTTTTTTGGAAATACGTGAGTATAAAAAATTAAAATGCATGTAATGTTATTTGAAAACTGAAAACATGTGTTTAAAAATTATATACCAAACAGCTCCTAAATTTTCCTTTTCCCCAGATTTCCAAATTCAAAATGCTCAAAGATTTTAGTTTTTGCTTTGATTCTCTCTCCCTAGGTTTCACCCTCTTTTCTACTTTACTAGATCAAAACTAGGGGTTTGCTCACTGCAAGCTGTGTCCAAAATGCCAACAAGTCCATTGCAAAACAGCAATTAGAATCAGGACGGGTGATCAAAGTGATAGGCAATTGTATATATTAGATCATATATTGTTTGCTCAAACAGATAAATGCACCTGACTACCAAAAATATACATTATACCAAGAGAGAATACTCAGCACATCTAGAAAACCAATTGCATACAAAATTACAAATAAATATTTAACAAAAGACAAGCACACCAGGAAACAACTTCAGGTTGAAATTTCTGATAGACTTTCAACATAACTAATTTGATAAGCAATTTCACCCTTGCAAAATTTTCCTGTTTAAAGCAAGTAATCACTAGCCCTCAACAGTGGATAATCCAGGAGATCAGAAGAGATGTTTAGCTAAAATTTACATGCTACAAAAACACTAATGGCTGGCAAAATTACTAGAATAAAGTGTTTAAAGCAACCAAAAAATAAATGTCCTTTTAAACCAAGTGGACAAAGTAATTCAACAGGTGGCTGATGAAACCACTGATTAATGATTATACATCATTTATCCATAGTACAAAGATGAAAAATATGAATATATTACGTAATACATGACAAGACAAAGGGCCTATTAGTCATCAAGCATGGTTTTCATTTTTCCCCAGGAAAAAATATAACATCCGTGCTTATTACAACTATTCGTGTCTCAAATATATGAACAATTCCCTAAAGTGAGACGATATCTCTTTCTTGGGTGAGCCCAAGAGGGGCATTATAATTGCGAGAATCCTGGGAGGTAAAAGAGTCTGGACATGTTCTCAAGTAGAACATTTGCAAGCTTTAGCAGCAAATTGAACCCAGCAACAGATAACACATATACAAAGTAACTGAGGTAAAATCATAATATTGCTGACATCGTGAAAAACTGCAAAAAAAGAAGTTGAGACTTGACACAAGCACTTCTTACCCTTTATTTCCTCTTTCCTGTGCCAATCGATAGAAGCTCAAAGCTCCTAAGTGCATCATCACGACCACCTCTGGTAGCAGCAGTTCGGGTAAAAGATGTTGTTTTGGATTCAAACCCAGGTTGAAACCTCTGGGTTGTAGACAGGCGACCACTGCTTGAGACCAGCCGGCTTGACCGATTTTCACTTGGCTCACCAGAGGAGCTTGGTCTGCTGCTTGATACAACTGGCCTCTTTGAAGTACTGCCATTGCGAGAACTCCGTCCCCTTTCAGAATCAGGTTGCTGCAAAGAGGAAAGAAGAAAGAGAATGTGAAGTGATTGGGAATCAGAGTGCAAGAATGACTTCACGGAAAAAATTGAAAGGGACACGGAAAATATGCTGAAGATTGCATATTACTACTCGCAATTACTCACCACATCCTTGGAAGATGGCACATCATCAGAAGATCTGTGCCTGGTGTGCTCACCATGCAAACCATGCCCTGTGCCATTCCTTCTAGCAAAGGCCTCAACAGCACCAGAGAACCTATCTCGAATCTCCTGTCCCACTAGAAGAAACATATAATGATGTGTCATATGTCGAAAACTCTTCATCTTTCTAATTCAAATAAGAAAATAACTTGTGTAGAAGAATTTACTACAATCTAAGCAAAATACTACAGATCTCACCACTCTATAAGCTTTCTAGAGAAATACCAGAGTGACCAAACAAAGGCAATCAACCATTTGGAAAATGTAAGAATATATCTCAAGCCATAGCACAGATACGAGCCAAGCACTTGAGAGCTTGAAGCCCATATTACATTTAGGAGAATTCTAAACGTTTATAGAATTTGATTGTTTAAAACAAGTTGATCCGAAGCCTTGCAGTGAAAGGGAACAGACCTGAAGGTCTTTCAGCAGATGTTCCTGGATTTAAAGCTGGTTTCCCACTTGGCTGTTGAAAAATGACATCAATAGATATCAAGATGATTTACAACCCATATAAAGATACTTTTACAAAAAATATTGCCGATAAATTATGTACTGACTCTTCCTCTCGAACTGGAGCCAACTTGAGGATATTTCAATATAGTCCAATCAAACACATAGTCAAACTGATAACCTGCACCAATCACAACTCACTGAATTCCAGGTTTTGTGAAACCTCTCAATAAAATTCAAGATGAGAATCACAGAAAGAATTATTCAACATTTATTAAAACAAACTGAACAATTTTAAGGGCTGGGACTTAAGAATCTACAAGTAACCTTCTCGAATAAATAGATCTCGGAAAAGCCTCTTCAGATATGAATAATCAGGTTTGTCCTCAAACCGCAATGATCGGCAGTAATGGAAGTATGATGTGAACTCCGATGGATACGATTTGCAAAGAACCTGTCAAAAAGCATATTTGGAGTTCATATCTCAAGTTTACAAATGTTTTGGAGCACTTAGATTACAGAACAAGCACTGCATATCAGACTCGCGATAGCATAAATTCAGTGATTTGTTCCTGTTATAAACTAAAACCATAAGTTTCATTATTAAATTGTCGTGGCATAAGCTGCTGGAAGAAGCAAGTGATAATACCTCAATGGGAGTAAGCATCTTCTTTTCACTGATCTTGTCATATTTCTGCTTCTTCGTACCTGCTTTTAAGCCCTGCCACGGAAGGCTGAAACAGAGAATTATATGCAGTAAGTAAAGAAAATGCGAATAAGCTTAAGCAAAGTAGGTGAAGTGAGCATGTCAATGAGTGATCAACCTTCCCCTCAGAAAATACATAAGCACATAACCAAGAGACTCAAGATCATCTCTTCTGCTTTGTTCTGCATGTAAATCAGAATTGTGAATACATCTAAATATGAGATAGCAAGTATACAAAACCACCTGAATCATAATAGCTTTCAAAAATTTAAAAAAAAAAAGTCACTCACCAACTCCAAGGTGGGTATTAACACTTGCATAACGAGCTGTTCCTGTGAGATTTTTGTTTTCCCTGTAGCAAAAAAAATGGGAAGATGTGATGGAAAATAAACAGGCAACAAATGCTGAAAACATGAGAAAGTTGAGTAGCATATCAACGCATCAGGAAGACAGTAATTCATTAATGATTAAGGCCAAGATGCATTAAAAAATGACAGAAAATGGACCAATGAAACACTCAATAACCTGTATTATAAACATATGCGTCCAAACATTCAAATACAAATAGGTTCATCTCAGCACTGTTAAAGCTACCATACAATCTACAAAGCCATCTGTAAGTTCCATACAACTAATACTCCAGGGCTGTCCACATTTTCTCATGATTGTTTTATGCAAGCACTTCCAGAATGCAGAAACTAATCTACTTGTGAGGATTGCTCATAAGAAAGTACTCCTGTAATAGAATAACGTGATACTGATTTTGGTAAAAGCACAACGTGCACCTAAGCACCAAGGCCTTCTAGAGCCTAAGCGCAAAGCGCAAGCACGTGCCTGATTAAAGTCAAGTGCACATTTTTAAAAATATAATGTAATAAATTTGAAAATAATTATTTAAGGTCAATACAACAATCAAGTGATCACATAATCATATAAGTTGAAATATAACAGTTTACATCATTCTCTAAATCACTTATTCACTAAATGAGTATTAATCAATACAAGTCTAAGTGCACAGCTCATTATATGTTCAACACCAATTATTAAAGCAACTAACCAATTATCACATAAATATAATCTTTTTTTTTTTCCCTCAAGAATGAACTAGGAGTTTCAGGACATGGCAGTTTTGGTAGCAAGCAGAAAATTCAAGGGAATATGCATCAAGGTAGAGAGGGGTGGGCTCAAGTGTATAGTAGCATACCATAAAATCTAGCCATCTAGGAGGCACGGAAATAGCATTTGGGCTGCCGTGTCTGTGTCTGTGTCCTACACATACTGGACAAGCGACACGGCTGCAGAAATTTATAATAAAATAAATAAATAAAAAGAGCTAAAGACCCAAAACGCAGCGTTTTGAGAGCAGAAATTAAAACCTAGGTCCCTAACCCTCAGACCATTTCTCTCACTCAATTTCTCTCCTCTCTCTCTTATCTTCTCACTCACTCTCTGTGACATTGGGGTTATTGGCAAAAGCAAAGGCCAACAACAGCGACGGTGAAAGTACTCTCTCTCTCTCTCTCTCTCTCTCTCTCTCCTTGCTTCAGTTGATTATTTCTCTATGACGTTGGGGTTATCGGCAAAAGCAAAGGCCAACAGTGGCAATGGCAACCGCTGATGGTAAGCTCTCTCTCTGCATGAGTTGCTTATTTCTCTTTGCTTATTTCCCCCAATATTCAGTATTATTGGGTGAATTTGTTATTTTGGGTGAGATAAATTTTATTTTGTTATATTATTATTGGGTGTATTTTGGTTTTTGGATATGATATGTATGTGCTTTAACATAAAGAAATAGAAGAAAAATAAATTTAATTTTTATTTAACATTATATGAAAAATGAATGTGTAACAATATTTAAAATATATAAATAAAAATACATTTAATAATTAATTAATATATGTATTCCCTCCGTGTCATGTCCTAATTTTTCAAAAATCGTCGCATCACTGCGTCATACCCGTACCCATACCTATGTCTCTGCTTCTTAGCATAAAATTGACTCTTGTACACCACATCAACAGTTTATTTCAACAGTAAGATCAAATGGCTACAATTCATATTTGGTGTACAAATATATATACTTTTGTAGCCATCTGATCTTACTGTTGAAATAAAACGTTGATTTGGTGTACAAGAGTATATATACATATAAACACACTGAGCTTATTGAAAAAGAGTCAAAAAACATGAAGGTGCCTCACTTTAGAGGCAAAAAGTACTAGGTATATATAAACACACTTTGAGCTTATTGAAAAAGCTCCAAAAAAGCATGAAGGTGCCTCAATTTAGAGGCAAAAAGTACTAGGGCTTTGGGAGCTTTGCGCTTAAGCGTGCTTTTACCCATACTTTGTGATACGACTATATAGAAATAAATATATTCAGACCGAATTTGTTAAATAGCGTGCAGAAAAGAATATAGGTATGCCAATGCAAGAATGAACAGCTTCCCCTCTGCTCTTTCCCCAAGAACAAGGGGAAACAACAAACGGACATGCGAACATCCATAATGCTGAATGCACTAGAATTGACCTATGGATACTCGTATGGCTATTAACAGGACTAATAACAGAAACTTGACTTATGAATGCACTAGAATTATACGATTAGCTCAGATAAAGTAAAAAAGAATTGAGAACAACAACCAGAGAACGAGTTAAATAGGGAGCCACAAGAAACCATAATGCTGGATTACCTGTATGGTATGTGCTTGTGTGTTTGAAGATCTCTATACTTTTTTGCAAGACCATAATCAATTATATATACCTGCGTTGAAAAAACACCCAGCTAAGCAATGCATGTTAGGGCACAACTAGAATATTTAGAAATATTGATTTCGTAAGGTGTTATGTACAACCAACAAAATAAGCTTCAGCTGAACAGATCAATGCTACCAAGGGACAACAGCATTAACCAACACAATAAGTCATAAAACATGCTTGGATGAACTCTCATGGGAGTCTGGCAATATAACAATTCTGTATTTATCCAAAATAAAAATCCCTCTCTCTTCTGAAACTTTTCCTACATAACTTCGACCCTTTTTGGATGTGAGCTTCGGATATCTTTGCCTCAGAAAAAAAAAATAATCAGGGCTCAATCAACTTGAACATGTATTAACCACATAGGGGGTCTTATCATCACTTCTTATTAATTGATATTTTTTATTGGATAGCAAAGAAAAGCTTGATCTCTAGCAGTACACAATTTTGGATTAAAAATACAAAATTTAAAACTCATTCTTTATGTGATTTCTTGAGAACTACAAATCACCTCTTCATAAACAACCAACCTTTCATAGTTTTCAATCAGATAAATATTATCCATAGAGTAAAAATAATAAATTAGAATGAGGTATTGATGAATGAATCTATGCTAAATTGCCATCATTGTAAGTGTTAGAATTATGATTAAGTGATTAAATTCACCATTTTCTAATAGTTTAAGCTTTTGGAACAATCACTAATTTAACATGATATCAGAGCAGAAGATCTTGAGTTTGATCCCTGACTTTACTCTACCTCCCATTTAAAATGTTAAATTCCCACTTGTTAGGCTCCCACTTATTTAAGGGGAAGTAAGCCCACAAGTGAGGGGGAAGTATTAGAATTATGGTTAAGTGATTAAATTCATCATTTCCTAATAGCTTAAGCTTTTGGGACAATCGGTAATTTAACAGTAAACAATATCAAAACTATAATCACATCAGTCAATACTTCTTATTCATTGATATTTTTTCTAGGAAAACAAAGAAAAGCTTGATCGTTAGCAGCAGTACACGATTTTGGTTTAAAAATACAAGTTATAACTCATTCTTTATGTGAGAACTACAAGTCTATAAATCAACTCTTAATAAACAACCAACCTTCAATAGTTTTCATCAAATAAATTTTATCCATAAAGTAGTAACAATAAGTTATGATGGGGTATTGATGAATGCATCTCTATTAAATTTCCATCATTGTAAACGTCCCCAAAACTATAATCACGCTAGATAGGGGGAGTAAGCTATGATCAGTCAAATACCTTCCCACAACAAAAAGACATCTAATATTTGTAATGGTTTACAATGTCTATGCTCCCATCCATATCAACTACAAGACTTAGAAAGCTCCAGGACTAAATAAGAACCAAAAGCAGTATGCCAATGTACAACTGCCCTCACTGCAAGTACATTCTCTAACAGAGATTTAATATTTATTCAAGGGTTGGCCTACCACCATTATATTGCCTAATTATTTTTATTTCACCAGTATTTATGCAAAAGAACTAACAGTTATTCTTCACATGGGAACATAATTGAAGTTGTCAACTCATCAAATCCAACCGAACAATTCTTGTACATAACTTACCATAGCCTAAAAAGTTAAAACAAAGAATTGGCAATCTGCTAAATTTGGGTCCAATCTTTAAACAAAAAAACAATTCTCACTAACTAAAGCTTTACATCAAGCAATTGGCAATCCAGCTTCTAAAATTTGAGATAAAATCCTTTGCCCCTAACCACAACCATACCGCATGCCACTACTACCTGAGCCCAGGCTCAGCAGCTCCCAAACTCAAAAAAAATAAAAATAATTATACAACTCCATATTTGACATCTCTCTAATTGTAATTCTCTATCCCATATATCCATATTCCCTGAATCAAAAACTAACATAGAATTGAGTATTTGGTGCATATTCACATTTTTTTGGGGGAGGGGGGTTCTTTTTCAAAGGTTACCTATAGCTGCACAATATTCTGGCCAAATGAAATACACATAGCATTCACATTGTCGAGAATCAAGACACGTCTTAACAAAAGTTGCACAATCTTCATGTAAACAAAGATGGGATATTGCACAGATGTTTATGTACTATGATCCAATGTGTGTATGCATTTACAGTAAAACAAGGTGAAAGTGAACACGGAGACAGAAGCACTATATAGTGGTGAAAAAAGTAACCTGATTAGCTTTGCGCCCTAAACCCATCAAAAAGTTGTCAGGCTTTATATCACGGTGAAGAAAACCCCGTGAGTGCATATACTCAACTCTGTTTATCTACATAAAATAACAGGGGGGAAAAAAATCAGTATGGAAGCCATATTTGCCCAATATACCTCCTTGATTTTTCCTTCATTGAAAACATTAAATTCTTACCAACTGATCTGCAAGCATTAAAACCGTTTTTAAAGAAAACTTCCGGTTGCAATAGTTGAAAAGGTCTTCTAGGCTTGGGCCAAGAAGGTCAATAACCATAACATTGTACTCTCCCTCAACGCCAAACCATTTCAGATGGGGGATACCCGCTTCATACAGATAGAAGATAAATAAGTGCATATAAATTGATTTTAACTCACAGAAATAACCTTTAATTCCAACTCATTATAGACAAAAGGAGCAAAAAGAGAAACTTACTTCCTCCTTGTAGAAGCATGTATAATTTTGACTCATAATGAAGTTGAGGGTGCTTGGTCTTCACAGATTCCTGGGGAACAAGAGAAATATAGGTGGGTAATGTAAGTTATATAGTTACTCAAGTTGTAGAACAAGCAAAATCATAGATTCCAAAAAATATAAGGAGAGGAGAAAAAAGTGAACTGAAGTTCTCAAACTTGTATAAGCACCACACAAGCACATGAAAAATATAATAATAAAAAATTGTACTCAGATCCGATGCATACTCAACATGCAGGCTAAGATTGGTAAGAATACCAAAATAATCAACAAGAACCATGCAAGAGACTTTGATTTTAACTTAAATGCAGCCCTTCCACAGCTCTTTCGATCCATTCATCATAAATAATTATCTAAATAAATTATTGTACTACAATAACAACAACAAACAAGCCTAAATCCCAAATTCTTGAAGCCGGCTATGGATCCTCAACAGAATAGTTAGGGTTAGCCATGTGTATCATTTTCCTCCATTCTACTCTATGTAATTAGAATATTGTAAATGCAAATATTTACTTGAATGAAATAATCCTCAGCATGACTGTGACGCCATGACCTTAAATATAACTCTTAAAACCTAAAATCCAACTAATGCAGTACCAATCCACCTCATAAAAATCAGTTCCCTCGTATTTCAGAAACTCTACAGTACTAACTACTAACTAAAACTATGCACGACAACGGGGCACAAGATGCTTCTAAGTAAAACTGTAAATAAAATTTATTAATCAATTAGCTTAGCTAACCAGTAACTCCAGCACTTGGACCAAGAGCCTTGTAGCTCAACAGGTACTTCCCCTCCCCCCAACTATTGAATTATAATATTAAAAAGCAACTCAAATACTTGAATGTTAAAACTAAGCAACGTAAGAAACCAATTAAGGAACTTCTTTAGCAAACAGAAATGCAGGTTTGCTCAAAAATTTAAGGTGGTTTTAGACAAAGACAAAATCCATCTTCCAAAAGATCTATTCAAAAAATGACAGCCAATAACATATATTTAGATTCAAGAACACTGTCTTGCTTGTTCATCAGTGTCTTGAGCTCCACAATAAAACTGAAGAAATCAACCTCCTAAAACAAAATTTGAAAGGAACAGAGAAAGTGAAGGCCTTCCAACATACCAGCTTTACAGCCACTTCCTCTCCACTTTGTATATTAACCCCTGAAACAACAAACCAAACCAATAAGATTCTCCACACAAAATACAAAACTAAAAAGTGACATAAGCAGACAATGCTAACTTAAAACCCCAAGAATTCCATACCCAAATAGAGTTCTCCAAACGATCCACTACCGATCTTTCGCCCGAGCTTAAACTTCCCACCAATCACATGATCCATGATTCAATTCCCAATTCCCAATCAAAGTAAATACAAAACCAACAAGCTCACCCTCCTAACTCTTTTAATGCAATACTAAAATGATCAAAAAGCTTTTTGCTTATCCAAAAAGCTCATCACCAATAGATCTTTGATTCTAATCCACTCTCAGATCCACCTAACTCCAACATAAACACAATGATTCCAAGAGAAAAAAAAAATACCCTTTTCTACTCTTCAAAAACTAAGCTCAAAAATCCAAACTTTTCCCCCAAAACATTCAATATCAAAAAAAAAAAAAAAAAAAAAATCTATGTAATACACCTAACTCTAACATAGGATACAACTACAATTAAAAAAAATCTAAAAATCTAAAGAAAACCCAATAATCACCGAATAAAAACCCGGGATTCAGGGTCATCAAAAGGGTATTTCTTTGTTTTGTTTTTTTCTTTTCTTGGTAAAATCAAGATTAGATAAAACGAAGGTTGAAGAAAAGGAAATAAAAAGCGGTTGTTTCTTTAAACGGAAAATTATTGTGTTGTGTTTTCAGGAAAAAGAATGAGAGAGAGTGGGTGGGGGGGACTTTGAAGTCGGAAAATGGAATCTTTAAATTTGGGTCCGATTTTCACGGCCAAGCTAATAAAATGTAGGGGATCTTTCGGATCTGGGTTTGGGTTTGGGTTTGGGTTTTCCCGGAAAATCCTTTTTTGGTGAGAGTCTGATTCCTCAGGAAAGGAGTGTTGGGATGATAGAGAGAGAGTGAGAGATAAAAAGAAAGAAAATGGATGAGAAAAGTAGATGATTGAAGAAGCAAAAGCTTAAATGATGGTGTCTTTTTTTTTTTTTTCTTTTTCTTTTTTTTTTATTATTGGTATTATTTTGTTGTCTATTATCTGTTACTTATAGAATACTTAACTTATTAATAATTCTTTCTCAAAAAAAAAAAAAAAAAACATATTAATAATTGGTTAAAAGTTAAAGCTGAATTTTTTTTTTTTTTTTTTTTTTAATGTATGAGACTGAGAATATCATTGAGAACTAGACTACTCAACTTCTTATGGCATAAATTAGGGTTTTTTTTTTTTTTTTAAGGAATTAGGGATAATTGATTGTTCTTATTGTTTGAAGATGGACACCTCATATTCGACTTTTTTTTCTTTTTTCCTTTTTTTTTTTTGAAAGACACCTCATATTCTTGGAGAAAGGCAAGGGAAAGTATTTCATATTTTATATTATTGAGTTTGATCTGAATATTACTTTTTTTTCCTTTTTTTCCCAAATTGAATAACTATTACGTGATTTATATAAAATTTTTGACAATCAAATCCGCTTTGGGATTTCTTTTCAAGAGTTGTTAAGAAACTCAAATTAAACAAACTTAAAAAAAAATTAATATAATAAATTATCGGTACAAATAAAAAATTAATCACATACAAATACATGAAGTTTTACAATTTTTTTCTACAAGTTTTCATATTTTAAAATCCTTAAATGATAATTCATTATGAGTTATCATTATCTTCATCAATTGTCAATATGGGTAAGTGTAATCATTTTATTTTGTTAAGTTTGTATAATATTTTTTATTTTTATGCAATTATCATTATCTATTTGTTATTATTTTTATAAAAATATTTTAAACTAAATAACAAAACTCAACTAATGTGCATTGTATTAATTATTGATCCAAAGAGCCACACACATCCATACATATATAAATAATATGCTATGTGTCTAGTTAACCGATCAAATACTTGAAAATCATTAACTTTACTTTTTTTTTATTTTTTGAATCACGAACTTTATACCAAAATGTTACTATAACATGACAAGAGCATTTGCATTAGTCCAACTAAAACTTTCCATTTATTTTGGTATAAAAACTTATTTTTTTTCTATTTTACACGGCTGCTTTGCAAAAACACTCACATCATACTATCTATTATACACTTTATTTTCTTTAAATAATTATTTTTTATTCTTTAACTTACCTTATCAAAATACACACACACTCTCTCTCTCTCTCTCAAAATTAAAAAACTCTCTCACACCTTTCATTTCTCTCTTAGCTCTTAGCCTATTCTTCTTCTTCTTCTCCTTCCTCCTCCTCCTTCCCTCTTTGTTGGATTACGGTACTGGGCTACGGT
Organism: Quercus ilex subsp. ballota; assembly: GCA_032727855.1. Lineage (NCBI taxonomy): Eukaryota > Viridiplantae > Streptophyta > Magnoliopsida > Fagales > Fagaceae > Quercus > Quercus ilex. The sequence continues at coordinate 19,225,077 of CM064913.1, read as the reverse complement.
GATGGGTGGTCGATGATGGGTTTTTAGATCTCGATGGGTTCTAGGTGGGTAGTGATGGGTTTGATTTGGGTTTTCCAGTTGATAAGTTGATTGGGTTTTGTAATAGGATGTTCAAATTTGTAATGGGTTATGACTGGCGGTGGTATTAGGCGGTTAATGGTGGCTAGGTTTTATGGTGAAATGAAGGACAAAGACAAGAGAGAGAAAGAAATAAAATAATGAGAAACTAAAAAAATATTAATATGCAAAGTTACAGTAACCATGTATATTTACATAATTACAGTAGCAAAAATGAAAATCTACAGTGGTATAGACAAACTGGTGTGGGCAGTTTTAAGGCTAAAATGTGTAAATTTCACATCTTTTTATATTTTACACAATTGGTGCAGATGCTCTAAAATACACACATATGTAACAAATCCTCTATATTTCCTAATTATTAAATTATATAAAGTTAAATTATATTTATAAAAAAAAATATAAATTTATAATAACAAAATATACACTTACAACTCACAAACACTCGCTCTTTATTCTTAGAGTTTGAGATATCGATAGTCAAATAGAGAAAAGAGATTCATATGAGAGAGAGAGAGAGAGATTTGTGATTTATGTTGTTGGTTGGTTTTGGGATGGGTTGATCTATGTTGTTATTTAGTTTTGGGTTTGACTGATCTGTGTCAGAGTGTGCAAAAATATTTTTAAAGATAAATTAAACTAATACAAAAAGATTTTATATATATTTATCAAGTCAGAGGGTTCATTTTGAACCCCTTGAAGCTCATGTAACGCCTCCCCTAACTCAAATTCTTCTTTATTAAAAATAAACTAATGTAAGAAAATAATATAATATAATTTTTTTTCTAACTAATAAATTTGATAATTATAATAGTTATTAACATGTATTTATTATGATTGTGTTTGTACATGAAAATATATATTCTAGGTTGTGTAGCATTATCTTTTTATTTGATTGCGTTTGTATATAGAACTATATATTTTAAGAAAAAATTATGGACAAAACAAAATCTTACAATATTTTCACAATACTCTTATTTTTAATTGTGATAGGACTTGATCTAATATTTTATTATTTTATTTTAACCTATGAGAGACTAACACCTTAGCTACTGTGACAATTTGTTATGTCCTTAGCACAACTCATATTTTAATATATAAGGAAAATATGATACACAAAGATTCTACTTTCTAAAAAAAATGATATGCAAAGATTTTAATGGAGTGTTTAAATATAGAATAGCATTTGCTTTCAAAAATATATAACAGAATTTAAATTCAATTATATATATATATATATATATATATTAAAATAATGACGTGTAAAATTGTAAATTCTCAAAACTTATATGACACAATATTATGAGGTCAACTAAAATTTAATCGTCTTTGGTTTTATACTAATTATAGATATATTTAAAAAAAAGGAAACATAACATTTTATTTTTGAGATAAGTAGATAGTGGGGAGGGGAGAGGTAGGGTTCAACCATAAACACAGGACACTACAAAAGATGTCTTTATCATTGGGCTATCACTTAAATCTCATAATATTAAAAAAGTCTGTGGATACAACTTTTTTGAACAACCCTTACCATAACACTGAAGGGATCTATGGTATGGTGAAAAAAGACAATGGGTCCATGTGAAAGTAATTGTCTACTACTCATATCATTAAGTTGTGGCAAATGGTTTGGTCCTAAAATAACTACAAAACATTTTATATTTAAAGAATAATATTATATATTACATTCATATTTTTTCATTTACAATAAGTGGGGAAAGAGGATTTGAATAATGAGAATCTAGCAATGCTATTTAACTACAAAACTTTTAACTACGAGAAAGCATCCCTTTCCATTTAAATTCTTCAATTTTAATGCAAATATAAGGCACAAGACATTCAATAGATAAAATCAAATAAATGTCACATGTGTCATATCTGTCTAAATTTTGGAGAAAATCGGGGATTTAATACGAGGGATTAACCATATTTCTGAAGTTTAACTTTCCATGTCATTTGGACATTGGACCCCATGTGCAACTCTGCAAGACCATAACGCATGGATGATTGATTACTAAGATTGTTTACAAATGAGACATACAAGATTAACATGAACACCTTTCAATCCCAAGTTGAGCATGGTGGAAAGGGCATTACAAAATCTCTCCATAGAAAGATCTTGACCTTTTGAGAAATCTTTAATGACCATAAAGTCTTCCACACATTTTGCTGTTGTAGAGTAGAGCCCTAGATGACTCCCCTTCCTTATCAATATGCTTTAAGGACACGCCATATAATAAGCATTACAAACAGGAAAATCACCATATTTTGAGGCCACCCAAACGAGTATGTCTCCATTATTTTAACTTGATAGGGACTAATTTGCCTAATGGACCCAACATCAATTTGCAGGAAAGACATGATGCAACAATGGTAGATTCCACTAATGAGTGTCAGGATCAATAACTCACATTTGTGAGCATTTGAATTGAGGAATCTTAACAAAAGAAATAACTCTTGATGGGGGTGTTTTCTACAAATTAATTGACTTATAAGAAGGCGGCAAGGAGGGTGGACGACCTCTACAGGGTCATTTACTTCACAAAAAGATGACAGAGGATCCTTGATAAACCAATGACACCTTCAAGACATGAACGCCACCAAGGCCGACGAATATGTCACTTACCAATAGGAAAAATGGAGGCAACGGTTGACCATAAGACCAAAGGGACGGGGAAGTTGACAGATACCACGTGGCCATGTGTGGTCCCCACGAATACTCATGTATGGAAATATCTTGCGCATCACGTACCAAGGCCTTATCGCGCTCACATATGGAAAGACACCCTAGAATCACCGAAACCTTAATACCAAATACTTTCTGTAAGGAAAGATCCCCACTTCTAAGGGATCTTGATTTACCACCCACCACTATATAAGCACCGAACCTCCTCTTTTCCAAGGTACGCAGAAAATCCCTAACTCTCTCACTAAAGAGTTAATAGAAATTTCTCATTCGCTAACTTGACCTTCGGAGGGTTTTTGGCCGGTAACACACCGATGCCTTCTGTTTGGTCATTCGTTCTTATTTATAGGTACCCATTGAAGTGACTTGGAGCCTACAATTCACTGATGATTTTCGCACATCATCAATTGGCGTCGTCTGTGGGAGTAACGAGTGATAAGCCATATCACCATCTCAAAGACAAAGAGTTGTATGGTCCTAACATGATCAATGGCCACTACCAACCAAGAGACCAAAAACCCGCCCAACACATTGGAGAGGCAAATGCAAACCCTTGCCACAGCGATCGAACGGCTCACTCAGCAAAACCACGAGTTTGAACGACAGCTGGAGCAGCGGAATGACCAGGAGCCGAACAATCAGAATGACAGATAAGACAAGGACGAACGTAACAATCGTCCCCCGACGAATGATCACCAAGAAAGGGACGATCAAGAAGAAAGCAATGTCGTCAATAAACAAGATCAGTAGGATACCAGTCGTCCCTCTGAGATGGAAATCGGCGTGTTGCACATGACACAGGAGATGTAGATGATGAAAGAAAGGATGGACATAATGATGAGTGCCCTAAGGGGACGGGTATCCACCAACTTGGACGAACTAGTCCAGCGGACTGACTCACCCTTCACCGCGCAGGTGACTTCCTTCCCCCTTCCGACCAAGTTCCGAATGCCATAAGTGGAGGCATATGACAGTTCGCGGGACCTACTAGACCATTTGGAGTCATTCAAAACCCTTATACACTTGCAAGGAATTCCAAAATAAATTATGTGCAGGGCCTTCCCTACCACACTAAAAGGACCAGCAAGGGTACAGTTCAGCAAACTTACCTCGAGCACTATCTCCACCTTTAAAGAGTTGAGTGGACACTTTGCCACACACTTCATCGAGGGACAAAGACATAGAAGATCTTCAACGGCCATACTAAGCATTACGCAACGGGAAGATGAAAGTCTAAGGTCATACGTAACCCGTTTCAACAAAAAAGCCCTCTTGATTGACGAAGTTGACGACAAAGTTCTTATTACTGCCTTCACCCGTGGGTTACAACCGAAGGAATTTCTCTTCTCCCTTTACAAAAATGACCCAAAGACGATGGCCGAAACGCTGTACAAGGCCACGAAATACATGAATGTCGAAGACGCGATGATAACCCGGGGGGACAGATCGACGGACAAAGGAAGGAAGTTGTCTCGAACGAGTGAGCGAAGGGACGAAAGGAGATCAAAACCCCAGCTAGGAAGGACGATAAATTTCACCACCTTGAATACCCTGCTAGATCAAGTCCTCATGCAAATAAGGGACAACACGGCGCTGACATGGCCGAACAAGTTAAAAGGTGATCTAAGTAAGAGGCCCCAGAACAAGTACTATCGCTTTCACCGAGACCATGGGCATGACACCTCTGAGTGTTACGACCCCAAACAGCAGATCGAGGCCCTTATCAAATAAGGAAAGTTACAGCAGTTCGTAAGGGGCGGTGAAAACCCGCCAAGGGACCCTGAACCCAACTGACGGGCCGAAGAAAGACCTAGAGCCCCACTCGGCGAGATTAGAGTAATTGTGGGAGGAAATACTATGGTAGGGTCATCCAAGAAGGCCAGGAAAATGTATTTATGTATGGTGCAGAACGTCTAGATTTCCAGACGACCCCCAAAAGCTACGAAAGTCGACAACCCTACCATCAGTTTCACAGAGGAAGATGCTAGGCAACTACACCACCCTCATGACGATGCCCTGATTATTAGCTTGTCTATTGCGGACTTCAATAACCGACGGGTACTAGTGGATAATGGGAGCTCAGCAAATATACTCTACTACCCTGCGTTTCAACAGTTGAAGGTCAACCGAGAGCGCCTTCAACCTTTAGATGTGCTGTTGGTAGGATTTAGTGGCACTAAAGCCTTTCTCGTCGAAACCATTACTTTGCCAGTAGGGGACGTACCCTCAGTAGCTTACTAAGGAGGTCAATTTCCTTGTCGTTGATTGCTCCTCTACATACAACGCCATCATTGGTCATCCCACGCTTAACGCATGGTAGGCGGCCACGTCAACATACCACCTACTAGTAAAGTTTCCAACGGAATACAGGATAGGAGAAGTGCGATGAAACCAAATGGCCACCTGCGAATGCTACATAGTCATGCTTGAGATGGACGATTAATTGCAAGCCCTGAACATCGAAGAAAGAAAGGTCACTGCAAAACCAACAGAGGATCTGGAAAAGATCTCCTTAGATGATGATACCCCTCATCGGACTACTCGTATTGGCACACAAGCCAACCCTATGGTTCGCAAAAATCTTGCCCTTTTTCTAAAGAGCAATCGAGACGTCTTCGCTTGGAGCCACGAAGATATGTCAGGGATTAGCCCCGGTACCATGGTACACAAGCTCAACGTATGCCCATCCTTCCCCCCAATCTAGTAGAAGAATAAGGTTTTCACCTAAGAAAGGGACAAAGTCATAGCTGAGGAGGTATGCAAGCTGCTGGAGGCAGATTTCATCAGAGAAGTCTACTACCTCGAATAGTTGGCCAACGTGATCATGGTTAAAAAAACGAACGACAAGTGGAGGATGTGCGTAGACTTCACCAACCTGAATAAGGCTTGCCCCAAGGACAACTATCCGCTCCCACGCATCGACGTCCTCGTGGACTCTACAGCTGGTTATCAGCTGTTAAGTTTCATGGACGTCTTCTCGTGGTATAAACAGATCAGGTTGGACAAAGCAGGCTAGGAGAAGACTTCATTCGTCACAAGCCAATGACTCTTCTACTACAAAGTCATGCCATTCGGATTGAAGAACACAGGGGCAACATACCAAATGCTTGCAAACAAGATGTTTGCCCAGCAAATTGGGCGAAACGTGGAAGTACACGTAGAAGATATGCTTGTGAAAAGTTCACGGGAAGTTAACCATTTAGACGATCTCTGAGATACATTCGATACCCTTCACCTCTATGACATGAAGCTCAACCCTAGTAAGTGTGTCTTTGGTGTGGCGTCAGGAAAATTCTTGAGCTTCATGGTATCGTAATGCGGAGTAAAAGCCAATCCTGACAAAGTTTGGGCTATAATGGAAATGGCCCCTCCGAAGAACATCAAGGAAGTGCAAAGCCTAAACGACAGGGTTGCAGCCCTTAACCGTTTTGTATCTAGGGCAACAGATAAGTGTCTACCATTCTTCAAAGTGCTAAGAAAGGCTTTCGATTGGACCGACGAGTGCCCGGGGGTATTCGAGGAACTAAAGGCATACCTCATGTCCCTACCACTACTTAGTCCATCCAATCTTGATGAAGAGCTCTCCCTCTGCTTAGCTGTATCCCCAGTGGCCGTTAGTTCTGCTCTCATACGGGAGGAAGACCGAGTGCAGCAACTTATGTACTACACCAGCCGGGCACTTCGGGGAGCTAAAGGGAGGTATCCCCTAATGGAGAAGCTAGCCTTCGCATTGATCATTACTGCCCGGAAACTCAGGCTGTACTTCCAAGTACACACCATAGTGGTCCAAACAAACAAGCCGCTGCGAAAAACAATGAACAACCCGGAAGCAGCTGGACAATTGGTTTTATGGGTGATTGAGCTCAGTGAGTTCGATGTTCAATACTAACCAAGGACCACAATCAAAGCGCAGACTTTAGCTGATTTCATTGTCAAGTTCACAACAAGTGAAGACGAAGAGGAGAAACCGATGGCGTGGACGATATGGATAGACGGTTTGTCTAACCAACGGGCCAGAGGAGCTAGGGTCCTGCTACGGTCACTGGAGGGAGATACAATAGAATGTGTGGTCTGCCTCTAGTTCTCAAAGAACAACAATGAGGTCGAATACAAAGCAATCCTCTCGGGCCTCGACTTAGCTAAAGCAATGGGAGCTAAGTCAGTTGTCATACACTGCGATTCATAAGTTATGGTCGGGCACATCAATGGTGACTACAAGGCAAAAGGGGAACGAATGAAAGAATACTTGAGCATGGTCAAAAGCAAAATGGGCGAGGAATTCTCGATTAAGTTCGTACAAATCCCATGAGAAGAGAACGAACAGGCAGACCGTTTGGCCAAATCAGTATCCGCAGAGTATGTAGCTGTCCCCAATCAGGTACTATCCTTCATCCAATATTCCCCCGCAATTGACAAAGTAGAAGCACAGGTCATCCCCCTAGGAGTTGACTGGACGACGCCAATCATATCCTACCTTAGGGATGGAACATTGCCAGAAGATCGCAACGCTTCCCATAGGCTGAAGGTACAATCGTCACATTTTGTCATGATGGGAGATGTCCTTTACAAAAGTGGTTTCTCCCGTCCATATCTGAGGTGTCTGACCCTCGGCGAAGCGGACTATGTCATGAGAGAAGTACATGAAGGAGTATACGAAAACCACTCGAGGACACGCTCACTGGTGCACAAGCTAATACGGGTTGGATACTATTGGTCTACTATGCAGAAAGATGCCCAGTCCTATGTGAAGGCGTGCGACAAGTGCCAACGCTTCAACAACATCATACGACAGTCGACAGAGGGACTCATACCAATTAGCACCCCCTGGCCATTCGCCTAGTGGGGATTGGACATAGTAGGCCCTTTTCCCATGGCCTTGTGGTAGCTCAAGTTCCTTGTTGTGGGGATCGACTACTTCACCAAATGGGTCAAGGCCAAACCATTAGCCACTATCACGAAGAAGAACGTTTGGAGCTTTGTTTGGAAAAGCATCATTTGCCGCTTTGGAATCCCCAGGGTCCTCGTATTCGATAACGGAAAGCAATTCGACAATGACACATTCAGAGATTTCTGCCAATAGTTGGGGATCAAGAACCATTACTCCTCTCCCGCTTACCCCTAGGCCAACGGGCAAGTAGAAGTCACAAACTGATCCCTGCTCAAGATGATCAAAACTCGACTTGAGGACGCAAAGGGCATATGGCCAGATGAATTACCTGGAGTCCTGTGGGCGTATAGGACAACGGCCCACACACCTACAAGAGAGACACCTTTCTGCCTCACATACGGACACAAAGCCGTCATCCTAGCAGAAGTAGGACTAACCAGCTATCGAGTGTCCCACCATGATGAAGGAAGGTATGAAGAAGGGATGTGCCTACAGTTAGATCTTCTTGACGAGTCAGAGCTACAACAGAACAGAGGATGGCTCATTATCAGGACTTTATGGCAAAGCACTACAACACAAAGGTTAAGCCTCGTCACTTTCAGATCGGGGACTTGGTCCTAAGGAAGGTGACAATGGCCACTAGAGATCCCTCACAGAGTAAGCTGGACCCTAATTGGGAGGGACCCTACAAGATCGTCGACTGCCATAGGAAGGGGACTTATTACTTAGAAACCTTGGACAGACAGAAACTCCATCACCTGTGGAACACTGAGCACTTAAGGAAGTACTACCAGTAATAGTTAGATGCAGCTTATTTTATCGCTTTCTTTTCATTTTTCCCTTTTTTATATCAAAGGTTGAATGTCAAAGACTCTAAGGATGTCAAGTTTCTTTTTTAGCTCTTTCTATCATTAATAAGACTGGGATGCATTATTAGAAACATTGCTTTACTCTCTACCCTTTAGTGGACCACCTAAACCACACCAAGTCCTACCTACGGAGTAGACGGATGACCAAGGATACCAACGGGTACCAGTCTTGTGAATATTACCAAGTCCTACCTACAGGGTGGACAGATGACCAAGGATATTGACTAGCACCTGGTCTTGTGAATATTACCAAGTTCTACCTACAGGGTGAACGGATAACCAAGGATACCGACGGGTACCTGGTTTTACGAATTTTATTAAGTCCTGCCTACGTGGTGGACGAATGACTAGTGATACCGACGGGTACCTGGTCTTAAAATTTTATTAAGTCCTACCTACAGGATGGACGAATGACCAAGGATACCGACGAGTACCTGGTCTTATGAATTTTATAAAGTTCTACTTACGGGGTGGACAGATGACCAAGGATACCGACGAGTACTTGGTCTTACGAATTTTATAAAGACCTACCTACGGGGTGGACGGATGACCAAGGATACCAACGGGTACCTGGTCTTACAAATTTTACCAAGTCTACCTACAGGATGGACGGATGACCACAAATACCAATGGGTACTTGGTCCTCAAAAAATTATCCTAAATCCTACCTACGGGGTGGACAGACGACCACGGATACCGACAGGTACCTAGTCCTCAAATATTATCCTAAGTCCTACGGGATGGACAAATGAAGTGAAATATTGATAATACACATGTGACAAAGGCATATTCCCAATATTAATAATACACATATGACAGAGGCATATTCCTAATCAACCAACAAATAAAACTAAGTGCAAGTAACGGATGTAAAAAGAAAAAAAAAACAGTAAATAAAAACCCATAGGGGGGTAAAATGTTTTACATCAAAGCCCAAAAATCAAAGGGGCATTCACTATTGTCTGAATAATAATATAAAGTATGGTGCTTAGATACAATTTAAAAAAGGAAGTTAAGATGGAGGAGCATCCGAGATAGTCGAGTTCACGATGTTTGGACCATCCTTCATTGATAGGACCACAACTGACGAGACTGCGAGAGCAACGAGGCCTTCGGGACGGGTTGAGCAATAACCACGTCGCCATCCCCCACCTTTTGTTCAACCGTATGAGCAAAATCGTCGAACTCGTCACTGACGGAGTCATCTCCCCCAAGAGTCGACGGCACGATATCATTTATTACAATTTGGGATAGGTCGAGGTCTGGATAAACAGCTCCCACTTGCTTCAAGCAATCGTCGAACCCGTCACCATAATAGACGCCACACGCATTGTAGAAGGGTTGAGAAACTCGAAACTCCGCCACGGCATTAGCCTTGGCCTTGTCCATCTGCTTATTGAGGGCAGCCAGCTCCGTCATCAGATTAGTCTTTGCTTTTTCAGCCTCCTCCCTTAGACGGGACTCCTCATTCATCTTGGCTTGAGTATCCATCAGTTCCTTGTTAAGTGTACGAACGGCTTCCTTATATTGGTCTCGCTCTTTTTCAATCTCTTGACGCTTGTGAAACCAACAGATCACTCCCTCGTTGGCCACACATTGGTCCTGGAGCACCCTCATTCGCACCAACGCCTAAGGCAAGACAACCGTCAAGAAAAGAATGCATAATCTCATAAACAATATCCTAAATAACAGAAACATACCCTGGACAGGTCGTAAAATCTAGACGCCCCCAAGTCCTCCGAGGTTTGCTCAGCGCAGGGGTCTAGGTCCGTCTCCTTGATGATAGAATCGACCATCTCGATAGCATAGTCTTTATGGGTAATCAATCAACGGAGGACACCAGGGGTGACGAAGCCCTTTCCTAGCATCAGACCTTTCCCAACTCCGTGGCCAGAAGGCTTGGGGGGCGACAGGGACTTCAGCTACTTACCACCAATAGAGGGGCCCGTCCCTTTCTTAGGTGGACAGTTGTCTTGACCGTCGTTCTTCCTCTTGAGCGTTCCTTTAGCGATGGCCTTAGAGGTCGACATCGAGGCATCGCCCTGCTACTTACGCACCGCGGCGGACTTCCTTACCAGCACTCTCTGTCTACTTGCTTCCATTTCTACAAAAGGGGGAGTAGACGTTAGAAAGAAAACAGACGATTTGAGATGGTAAGTTTAAAACTTACATCGACAGGAGAAGGCGTGTAGTTGTTAAGCTACTGGCATTGGTTTAGGGCCACCACAAAACGCGTGAAGGGTATCAGATCCTTCCACTTCTTTTGTTCAAGAGGAATCTCCAATACGCAACGGATGAAGGCATCCGGTTCGTCGATTATTTGTGAACGTACCTGGGCTGAAAACAAAAACAAAAAAGAGCATTAGAGGCATGACAAAGTAGACAGATTAGAAAGGTAAAAACTGACAGCCCACCCAACTCCTTTACAATCCCCCAAGTATTATCAAAACCATTTGGCATGGTATCCCACTCCTCAGGCCTACAAACCCAATTCATCCCTTGGACGAAGAAATAACGATTTTTCCAATTTCTGTTGGAGTCAGGCATATCTGACACTAGCCTAAGCGACATCTTCCACGCCAAAAAATGGTAGACACCCTGAAACGAAGAGATATGCTAGGGCTTGTAGTAGTAAAAGAACCCGTCGAGGGTAAGCCGACGGTTCCCACCACTGCTGACCCCAAATTATTTCAGCTCCAATAAATATTCTCCATGCATTGGGAGCGATCTGGCTGACGGACAATCCTAAATAATTAGCAAGCTGATGGTATAAATCTGTCAGCGGCAGCCTCATCCCTGAGGCGAACGTAACGTTATACATGCCAACGTCCGCAGTCCTACCAGAATAACACTTCTCAAACTTTCCAAGTAGACGGAGGGGAATGCTCTCAGGGATTCCCGAAGGGTGTTGAAGACCTTACCCGACATCTTCGGGTAAAAGTCATTGACCGTCCACATTAGAGGTAGAATAAAAGGTCGAGTGCCCCCATCCACCTGATTTACCGCCTCTCCTCCTTCGAACTGGTCACCCTCATCTTCCTCGTCTCCTTCCTTATGCTCATCTCCCTTATTATTTTCCTCATCGCCCTACTTATGCTCATTTCCCTCGTCATTTTTCTCATCATCCTTATCCTCATCTTCATCATTAAGGGAATGGGTAGACGGTTCCCTTTCTGGGGACCGAGGGAAATCTTCCTCGGGCTCACGCCCTGACGAATAGACCTTGTCGTAGCCCGCATCCTCACAGACTGACGACGATAGTTCACTTGTCGCTTCTTTATCTGACATCTATCCACCTACAAGCAACGAAGGTTTTCTAAGAGCCTATTTGACGGGTCTCTAAAGACAAAAGACGACTGGCCAAAAGGTAGAAATAAAAACAAAGAAAAGGGAACTTACTAGAAGAAACGGATGACAGATTGGGGCGACGGTTTCCTCAAAAGGCGACGGGTCTCAAGTGACGGGCAGTTTGAATGATGGTACGACAGCTTTAGGTCTCACAAAGCTCTCAAAAGTTAGTGAAGGAAAAAAGAGGAGGAGTGGAGGAACTATTTATAAAGTGAGGGGGCACGGTATACGAAGCGACGCCTACAATTAGAAACAAGGCCAACCAACTAGTGCCACGTGTCACCGAGCATTTAAATCAAGACTGCATAAGGACATTTAATGACGCATTTTTCAAAAAAACTATAATTAATGCTTACAATACTCCACAACCCGTCAGCTAAGACTGACGGAGCCATGGAGTAGGGGGCAGCTGATGGAGGTGTTTTCTACAGATAAATTGACTTATAAGCAGAAGGTAAGAAGGGTGGATGACCTCTGCAAGGTCGTCTACTTCACTAAAAGATGATGGAGGATCCTTGATAAACCAACGACACCTTTAAGACATGACGCCACCAAGGCCGACAGATATGTCACGTACCAACGAGAAAAATGGAGGCGACAATTGACCATAAGACCGATGGGACGGGAAAGCTAACATATACCATGTGGCCATGTGTGGTCCTCACGAATACTCATATATGGAAATATCTTGCGCATCACGTACCAAGGCCTTATCGCACTCACATATGGAAAGACACCCTAGAATCACGGAAACCCTAATACCAAATACTCTCCAAAAGGAAAGATCCCCACTTCTAAGAGATCTCGATTTACCACTCACCACTATATAAGCACCAGATCTCCTCTTTCCCCAGGTACGAAGAAAACCTTTAGCTTTCTCACTAAAAAGTTAATAGAAATTTCTCATTCGCTAACTTGACATTCGGAGGGTTTTTGGCTAGTACCACACCGGTGCCTTCTGTTTGGTCCTTCGTTCTTATTTACAGGTACCCATTGAAGTGACTTGGAGCCTACGACTCACTGACGATTTTCGCACATCATCAACTCTATTTGTGGTTGGATATGGCAACTACTTGTCCTACCAAATTTTGAGTGATTCGACTATTGTTGATCCTCCATTGAAGACCTTGAAGAAAATGTCACGCTATGACGCTACACTCCGAGTGTAGGAAGGTCAGTAGCCCATAGCAGCATCTAAGAACGAACCTTGAGGAAACCAATATCTCATAGAGCTTTTGGTCAGCATAATAACTTTGGGTGAGTTGAGCCAATGAATGCTATTCTCATTTTGTAACTGAGACTTTATAATTTATGAAAAATTTGTAACATTTAAATCATTCTTCTTCTTTTTTCTTACAACGAGTGGAATGGGGGAATCTTTTTATAGAAAATTTGGACAATACTATTGATTTACGATGCTCTTATCATTTAAATTATTTTTTATTTAAAAAATCATAATGTTTTTTAATTCATATCATTAGTTCAAAACAAAGGCTCATGGCATTGTTCCTAGATTAGATGTGTGTCATAATATCATTACTTGAGGCTAACTCATGTTATAATTGAGAAAATTATACATTCTATCGACCATCCTTATTTAAAAAGCTTAAGATCAAATAGAACATTAATTGGATTTTGAACTCAAAATTTTTCAATCGAAGCCATCATGTCATATTTGTCCCCACTCTGAAATGACTTAAGTTCTTGGCCATAGGTGGCAAAGTACTTAAGTAGAATACTAGTGAACATAAAGGAAGGAATAAAGGGAGGGAGTAAATTCGTGATGGAACTTTTTGAGGATTTGAATAAATGCTTGTGAGAATAATTTCCACCCTCTTTAATGTCTATAGTAGAAGGGATTGAGAGACAATTATTCTCCTCATTAGTTTAATGTGAATTTGAAAGTGAATGAGAAAATAAATTTTCAAAAAAGTAAATGAAATCACCCTCATATATATATAATTAAGTTATTGAAAAAGTAGAAACATGGGATATTGTATTAAAAAAATAGGGGAAAACGGTAATAAAGGTGCCACCTCTTGTCTCTCACTATCATTGTTGTAACAAACATGCACCGTCTCTTTTTATCTTTCTCTTCTCATTAAAGGGTTAAAAATAATGATGAGGTTCTCCAAGAAAGTCATAAAATGCATAGTGAGTGAAAAAAAAATATATATATATATATATATATAATATATATAAGCTAGAAAAATCCAAGGAAACTTTGTCAAGTCGGTAATGTTCGCAGCTTTGCATCTCACGGTATGAAGCGTAGCTTTCAGTAGAGTATACCTTGAGATAAATGAAATGGTTGGTAATTGATTTGACCTAAACTTTGTAAAATTGGGGCATGTGGACCAATCATAGGACCCATTTGTCTTCTGTTTAATTACCCCTTTGGTCATGGACAATAATTTAAATTGCACCTTAGTAGCTGCATATTGGACAGGACAAGCCCAAGGCTCTGCCTTTCCATGCTAATCTTTGGTTGGGCTTTAGTGATCACACAAGTTCTTTCCATGTAATAACATACTAATCTTTTATATAGATTTTTATTAGTTTGACATGAAAGGAATCATTCATAGTATTTTTGCTAGACAATGACTCAAGGTGGCCATCTTTAAATCCTCTTAAGTACAATAATAATGTACCGGGTATTGACACCACTTTCAAATGATAACCTGACGCAAAGGGAAGTTTTATAAGAATTTCCAGTAAACTAGGCAATTATACAGCTAATGAAAAGGACAAAAACCATCCTGTACCATAGAAATAGGTTTGACAATCTATGAATGCAGAGAAGAAACAGTAAGCAATACCAATCATGTTGGAATTTGGGCCATTTAGGCAGGCCCAAGTGGGTGCCCATGTGAACAAGATAAAACCCTAGCCTTAGGGTTTCAGCATGCACAGTTTATAAGTACACTATTCATGCTAATATAATGTTGGCTTTTGGACCTATTTAGGCAAAAAAGTGTCGACTACCACTTCAACATGTGAAATATGGGGGTGTCCCTAAATTTATTTTTCTAATTTCTACGTTATTTTCAACTGTATGACATCAACTATATCACAGGCTGATAGGTGCATACATGACAGTGCAAATTTTCTATGGAGGGTATGAACTCGAATCAGGTCTCTTCCACAATAATTTGACTCAGGGTATAGGTTTAACATCATTTTAAAGGGGGTGATCATAAAGCATTGAAAATTTAGATGTGTCCAGCACTGTGGTTTAAGTACAAGCTTCTTTCCATTCAAGGAGAGAAGTGGTCCTTTCATTGCAATTAAAGTGAAGGTTATAAATTAGATAAATCCATAACAAAATAAAGACATTAAAAGTTATATATATAAGCTTCACAATTATAGCAAAGGGTTATATAACTTACAAGCCCAGACACAAGCTAGATGAGACTAGTCTAAGTAAGTACTCTATCCATCGGTCTCAAATACAATAATTGTTCCTGCAAACACGAAAATGCATGCATATCACAAATTCCGGAACTCAGCCCGAAAAGACAGTGAAATGTTTCAGACTACGGTCCAAATGCCAATTCTCAATCGTCTTCTCTTTCAGGGGGGAGACCACAAGGCAAAAGCATTTTCTGCAACCAAAAAAATAAAGGCATTAGATGATCTATCAATAAGCTTTAAAAATCACTCCACCATTATCCAATATCATTTTATTAGACAAATACCACAAAATAACCATCATTGGTCCAAAAAATTGCAGATCATCTAAAGGAAAATTAGGGACATGTCTATAACATATCCATCTTTTCAAATAAGCATAATGTAAATACTCAAATCATCAGCTCCAGCCTCAAGCCAAGATGATAATGGATACCAACTTCAACCAAAATACATTGGGAAATACAAAATTTGTTCAGATGATTGATGAAATAGCATATAGCAGGCAATAATGATTCATATATAAGAGACTAGTACACAACCGAATAAAAGATATGGCTTCTCAACTAGGCTACAAATGACACTGCAAATCCAGATTTAATAGGTTATTCATATAGAAGGTATGATAATAACCAATTTCCAAAAGCAATGATGGAACTTCAATTTTTTTTTTTTGATAAATATCATCTATGATTCTATTAAGAAATATGAAAAGAGAATACAAGTAATAACCACATGATCTGCATATGAAGTTCAGAAACAGCCAAAAAAAGTTGCTGAAAGAGGAAAGGAACCAAACAAACAACAACAAAGACTTAATACCAAAATTTCAGGTTGGCTATGGATCCTTAACAGATTAGTTAGGGTGCCACGCGTATTCTTTTCTTCCATTCTATTATATCTAAAGTCATACTCTTTATTACTTCCTTACTTGAAGCATCTTTTTATTACTTTTGCTTATGTGATTTTTGGCCTTCCTCTACCTTTTTTCATTCCCTCAACTTTGATTAACTCACTCTTTCTTACCCGTGCATTGTTCACCCTCCTTTTAACATGACTAAACAATCTTAAGCGGCTCTCCCTCATCTTTTCATCAATCGAGACTATCCCTATTTTAAAGGGAATTTCCTCATTTTAAATCCTATCTTTCCTTGTATTTCCACTTATCCATCTTAGCATTCTCATTTCAGCTACAATCATTTTATGAATATAAAAGAGAAAAGGAACCTCTTGTCAAAAAGAAAAAAGGAAAAGGAAGGTAATGAATCTCCGTTTTGAAGGGAAATGGCATATATGATGCATTGGTTAAAACATCACTATATTATTTAACCAAAAAAAAAACACCACTATATTAGAGAGAATCATTTCCTGATCTGAAGAAGCTGATACCACCTTCACATTCTTGCCTTGCGCTTAGTTTGATGGGTCTTATTAACCAATTGGAAAACAGATATACCACTAACAAAGGCCACAGCTGTTGGTCTTGCAATTAAGTTTATAGAGACGAGGAAATTTATGTCATTTAGTATTTGGTAGATGTTGGTTGTGAGACTCATATTACTGTGGCAAGAGTCACGTTTGGCTTGATATTTGACCTTTTAACCAGGTTTATTAGTCGAAGTTTCTAAGATCTATTAGTTCCTAAATTCAAGTTAAGAGGTCTAGCCTCGTTAAAACCACAAATCCATAGAAACCCTAATAAATACAAAGATTTCCCCTACCTTTTTAACCCTTCGAAACCAACCCCCAAAACTCAAATTTAGCCATCATGAGAAATTCCTATAATGAAGTTGTACGATTCACTTTCAAGTTCAACTGTCAGCCCTAGAATGCTGAAGATTTAAATCCATAGTAAATAAATATAAACTAGAGATGTTTTTTAAATGAAATAATTTAGTCCACCAAAAATACAGAGAGAGAACCCAACCCCTGTGACTTCCAGGGGAATGAACTGGTCCTTGTGTCTGGCGGATTGGTCTGTTGATGTGGATTAGCCAATTACATGTCACGGTGTAGATTAGCCACAACCCACACAAGAGCTTTAGCCCCAGTAATAGCAGAGGTGTGATGGCAGTGCTGTGCAAGATAGAGAGTTCAAGCAACTAGCAAAGCGACAGCAGCAATGCAAAGCCAATGATGTTGTTATTGGCCAAGCAATTGGATCGTCGGCATGGTAGCAATGGACTGCGAAACTAGAAGTCGCCAGTGAGATGGGGATCTGCTGTGTCTCCAGCAGTGGTGTCGAAGGCTAGTGATGATGGTTATCGGTGACAATGACCTCTTGCAGGTTCTATCTGGCAGTGTGGGTTGTCTGATGAGTTTACAGCAGTTAGCGACTGGGTATTGACTGATTTTTTTTTTTCTTCTTTGTGGATCAAGTCCATTTGATAGGTTACGATTCATTTTGGGGAGGGGGGGGGGGGGGGGTGGTTTGTCGGGTGGCGGCAAGGTGGTTCAAGGTGGTGATGGCAGGTGGGGTTCAGGCTGTGGTGATTCTTATTTGGCTTAGGAATACAGATTGAAAATGACAGCAGTGAGGAATTTTGTTTTGTTTGTGACCTACGGGATTGCTTCAAATGAACCGAAAGTTGTCTTTGATACCAAATCTGACGCAGGGAAACCAAAACAATATTTCCGGGAAAATAAGCAACAGGAAAAATAGGGAATAAAACCTAGGAATTAACACCTAGGGTTGCTAGGAATCAGCACCAAGCTTGGCTAGAGTCGTCACCAGTCATGAAACTTAAAAAAAATTTATTGTCAATCTCAAAGCTGTCTTACAAAACTGAAAACTGTGCACAAATAGAGAATAACAAAATACATAAAAGAAACCCTAATTGTTATATGAGTAGGCTTAATAGGTCTTCAAGCCCAATTATTACCAGGCTCCATCCCTAGGGGCATTGGTTGGGCAGTCTTCTACATCTTGTGTCTGCACCAACTTGCATATAATAGCTCTATCAATAGATCTATAGGCGCCAACCCATTTAGGGGGTGTTTGGTTCGCATGATGTTACATTACTTTATTTTTTTGATAGGTTCGCATGATGTTACATTACTGTAATGTAACATTATTGTGATGTTAGATTCATGTAATCTCATCACAATAATATAACTTTACTGTGTTTATTAGGCTTCTAACATTCACTGGATCATTACAATTTTTACTTTTAAATTTCCAAAAATATCCTTTTGACAAAACTAAACAAAATTTTATTTTTTAATTAAATGTCACAAAATAACTAAACAAATTTCTATTTCATTTTCCTCTACCTTCTCGCTACTTTCTTACTAACCAAACAACTCATCCATAGAAAAAAAAAATTATTTTCCTTTCTCACAAACCAAACAGCTTTAGATCCACAAAAAATAAATAAAATTAATAATTTTTCAGCACCTTCTCAACAACCAAACAAATTACAAATAACCACAAAACATCAAAAAAATTTATGTTACACCTTCCCAACTTTCTCACCAACCAAACAGATTATACATCTACAAAAATTTCAAAAATTCTCTTCAGCAGGCATCAAAAAGATTCCTTTCAGTGAAGAGGAGGAGGTCGACGATGAGCTCCTTTGGCAATGGTACGAACAAAATCACGACAAATCAACCATTGATTTAGAGAGAGATCTAAGAGCTCGAGCTTATGCTATGCCTATGAGAGCGTGTGTGTTTGTTTGAGAGAGAAAATCAGAACGGATGAGATGGTGGTTAGCGGCAGCCATGGATTCCGACTGCACAGAGAGAGAGAGAGAGAGAGAGAGACAGAGGGCTAGGGTTTTGAATCTGATGAGAAAGAGAGGAGCTAGGTTATGAGATGAGAGAGGAATTAGGGTTTTAAAATATACATGGAAATTTTGTATGGCTAATTTTGTCAATTCAATAAATTAATATATCCCACCCATAAGTAATCTGAGATCACACCTATTTAAGAAGGTGATGAGTTTAAGGTAATACGATATATTTTGTAATCTTACATTACCTTAATGTTAGAAAAAATCAAGTGAACCAAACCCCTTGATATCACATTACCATAATGTGCATCACATCAAAGGTACATCACAGCGAACCAAACGCCCCCTTAAGGTTATGCATGGTTATAAACCTACGAAGACTTTAGATCTCTTGCCCATGTCCCCACATTTTAGAATTTCTTAGTCTGTTAAGCATTAGCACAACATATTCTTGATTTGCATCACAAGATTCTTAAAGGAACTCAAGCAAGTAATTTTCAATATAAAATTCATGCTGACACTCAACGATGTTAGGTAGAGCTCCAAGTAGGAGAGAATATGTCATAATTCGGATTAGACCTAAATGGTTTCCCTCAGGGACAATTAAGAAGTTGCAAGATTGTAGTACTGGACCGTTCAAGGTATTGAAACAGGTTGGCTCAAATGCATATTTCATTGACCTTCCCCATGATTATGGCATTAGCTCTACTTGAATATAGAGGATCTAGTTGACTATAAAGGCCTAACAGTTATCCCTGATACCCCGTTTAATTAGCCTTTGCCTAATCCTATTGATGTCCCTCTCCTTACCCGTGCACCCTTAAATCTACCCTATGCACGTAAAGAACATATTGATGCTATTTTAGATGAACATATTGTTTCTACCAGGGATTGAGGAGATCACTGTTTTCTAGTTCATTGACAAGGGCAACCAGATTCTGATTGTAAATCGATTACTAGATATGAGTCATGAGCTACACCAACAATCCCAAATTGCTTGAGTACTACCAGAGCTGTCCAGATTTACACTCAACGGGGTTGAGTTTTTCCCACCTTAGGGGAGTTGGTGCAAACACAAGATTTAGGCCTCCAATTATACATACCTATGGGCTTTGAAGCAAAAAAAAAAAAAAAAAAAAAAAAAAAGGCCCAACCTGTGGCCATGGATGGAGCTTGCTAATAATTGGGCCTGAAGACCTACCAAGCCCAATCATTTAATAATTAGGGTTTCTTTTATGTATTTTGTTATTCTCTATTTAAGCACAATTTTTAGTATTGTAAGACAACTTTGAGATTGATAATAAATTTTTCTTTAGTTTTACAACTGGTTCCAATTCTAACCACGCTTGGTGCAAACTCCAAGAAACCCTAGGTGATGACTCCTAGGTTTTATCCCCTATTTTTCCCATTGCTTGTTTTCCCAGCCATATTATTCTAGTTGTCTTGCGTAAAGAAATAATCTAGTCATCCAAAATTGCATCAATATTTTCTTTACAAGTTGGCAAAATGTTCGGTGGTGTTGGATGAGTCATAGGAGTTTTAACAAGATCATGGGGTAGGTGATAAACTGTTGAACCTTTATAAGTAACTAAATTGCCAACATTAAAGATGTAGCTATTTTTGCAATCTGTTGGATCATCATTAAGATACACATTTGGTCCAAATTGTTTCAACACTTTGAGAGGTTTAGTACTATAGGCTTGCAGTGCCTAACGGCTCAGTAGGGAAACCATTCATGCCTAATTGGAATCATGAAATAATCCCCTACTTGGAATTTTATATAATCTAAATTAGCCTCGGTTTATAAACATTACCACTTGCTTGAGATTGTTTACTGACCTCATGATGCTTATATGTTTCAACTGACCCAACCGTTCTACCATGGGGTGAAAATGGGAGAGTACCTAAATGCCTCCTAGACTTTACTTCAAATGGACTCATACCTATAATGATGGAACTGTCACATGCAAGTTGAATGGCATGGGAAATGGAATTCTAACTCTTTGCCCGCTCAAGACTACTCTAAGAGGGTTTGTTGTGAGGCACTATCATTTGAATGCAACCAAGTTTAAGGTCTCCCTCACACTCCTCATTTGTCATTGATTTCATCAATGTTGGATTCATAGACTACTTCTATATCGTCCTCATCACTCTCTTTCTTTTGTTCATGAATGGGGAGGGCCTTAGTGGGGCATTTGGCAGCAACATGACTAAATCCTTGACATTTAAAGTGTTTTTTGTTGATAAGTAACAAAAATTCATTAATAAAAAAAATAAAAAAACAAAAGAGAGAGAGAGAGAGGGAGAGAGAATACCCAGGTACACCGGAGGTGTACTTAGGTAGCAGTACTCAGACTCTCAAATTACAATGCTCAATTAGATCTAAAAGAGAACAGGGGAGAGAGTTAAAAGCAGAACTCCAATCCAGCAAAGAATGAAAAAGGAGGGATTTAATCTCAAGAATAGACCGTTTAATTCCCTCAAAACATCTTGCATTCCGTTCTCACCAAATGCACTACATAACACAGTGTGGCACTACCCTCCAGAAGACAATATTCCTATTTTTACCAAAGTGGCCTTGCCAAGCTAAGAGAAGTTCAGAGACACTCAGTGTCATAACCCATAGAAGTCCAAACAAGTTCCACACCATGGTCCATAACTCAAAAGCTATGGGACAATGAGGAAGAAGATGATCCACTGACTCCCCATTCCTTTTGCACATGCAGCACCAATCCACAATAGTAACACCTTTGTTCCATAAGTAAACAGTAGTTGGAATCTTTCCTAAGGCAGCAGTCCATGAAAAGAAAGCTACCCTAGGGGGAATCTTTGAACGCCACACAAAGTTCAAAGGAAAAAGAGTGCCAAAATCTGAGGAAAGGGATGAATAATATCTATGCACCTTGACATTTAAAGGGTTTGACTCGAGAATTCAAAGTGAGGGGGTCACTAGCTATCCCCACAATTTTCATTTTTATTTTGATAAGTCTATCCCCACAATTTTATGTTCAATATAAAGCAAAGGCTAACCCATTAAAGTAGGAAATTTTTCACTAATTCAACTGGATACAATGAAATCAAGTAGTACCTAGGTGACCTTGGGAAGTCAACTTCACTGATTAGGATAGAATCCACAATTAATAATGGGGTTTAACTACTTTTGAAGGATAGACTCCACATCTTATGGGATTGGACATCTTATGTGATTGGATTATTTAAGACTTTTTTTTTTTTTTGGGTTCAAATAGGGATTAAATTTCATATCTTTGTAGATGGGACATGATCTTTTATTACTAGAAGCTCTGTAAAAAGGCTCTAGGTGGTTTTATCTATACTTTGATGAATCGAATTTGGTTTTATTTTAATTATACTTTGATGCATGGAATTTTATATTGGAGATTTCCCAATCGCTGGGTGCTGATTACTAAGTTTTTCTGCTTGGTGCTGATTTCAAGCAAACCCCTAAGCATTGATTCTAAGGTCTACCATTAACATTTTGTTTATTTTTCCCTTTTATCTTCCTTTTTGATATTGTTCAACATCAACTTGGTATTAGAGCAAACCTGATCCAGTTTCCATCATATACATACATACATACATACATATATATATATATATGAAAGCCTAAACAATCCAATCACATAAGATGTCCAATCCCATAAGATGTGGTGTCCGCACCACATTATCTCTCATGCACTTGATTGTACTTCCTCAAACTTCTCACAATGCATACAAATCTAATTCATCTTCTCTTGTCTAGACATTCAAGATCATTTTTTTGTTAACTATACTCATTGTATGAGCATGTTTCTTGATTGCTTAGTTCTGTATACTATGTTGAACCCTTTACTTCCCAATCTGTAAAGCATAGAGCCACTAACTACTTCATATCACTCGGCACACCTAATCAGCCACACAACCTTATTATCAAAGAAAAAAAACTTTAAAAGACTATGAACGGACAAAAGTTAAATTTCTTCTTGGAACCACTCAAGAGGAGATGAAAGGTATCAATTTAAACTTTATCAAGGTCCATAAAAGATCATTTACAAGCAGAATTGTAATAAACCCTTCATTGGAGTTTTATTATAGATAACTAGGCTATGCCCATAATAGATTCTCTCAAAACTAGTAGCGAATGTTGCTAATGAGCTATAGCTCAACAGGCACTTCCTCCTCTCATGCTAATGGAATGGAGGGTGAGGTCATAGATTCAAGACCCACTAGGTGCGTATGTAATTTACGAATAATAAAATTTACTTACAAAAAAATAATAATAATAATAATGCAAGTCACACAAATAATATACTTGTGACATACAACCAATGACATTCACACTCGTTAAAAAATTTTTCAACAAAAAAATTGATAAATAAATAAAATTAATGATATTCAATCCAAGATTTTTTTTTTTTTTTTTAATAACTGAGTTAAACCACAGTTCCATCATCTTTAAGCTCCAGCACAGGTTACAAGCTCGCACTACTGAGCTCGCACATTCAATCCAAGATCTAATAATGACATCAAAAGGAAAACCACTCACTATGTACCATTCTATACCCACCTCCAAACCTTTTTGGAAAAAAGATTATTCCATAACCCCTATCAAACATAAACATTGACATTGACATTGGAGCTTTCAACATATAACCTATCCTATGCATTAAGAGACTAAGTGTGGGTGTCATGAACCCATGCCCTCACCCTCCACCTAGAACTTATAAGTGGAGGAGGTGCCAATTGAGCTATAACTCGTTGGCAAAAGACTCAAGAAAACTTACAAATGCAAAATGGAAAAAAATGCCACACCCAAGAAAATGTACCAAAACTAAAGCTTTAAGCACCACTTAGAAATGGTAATAGAGATAATTACATAGATAATTCTAAAAATACAGAAACTATCAACTAGAAAAAACAAAACATGATAACGAGTTAGACAGAACCTGCATGAAGTTGTAGCGCTCTCTCCCAATTGATTCATTCTCTGCAATAGCAAAGTATGCCAGTATGGGGTAATGCCCAACGTAGGATGCATAGCTATCACGTTGGATGTTCACTGCCCATTCACTACACATCCAAAACATACACATATATGAAATTAAGAACGACAAATAAAACATTACAAATATATAGAAGGTCATATCTATTGCACAAAAATCTCAATTTTGTGGGATCAAAGCTAAAGAGAGGTGATTGGTAGGCAACCTCACCCCCATTTTTTTTTTTTTTTTTTTTTTAGAGAGACTGATTCCCAAACTCAAACCCGCGTCTTTGGTGGAAGGCACTTGCCATCAACCCAATATACATATATAGTTAGATAGATGGATAGATAGACAGAGAGAGGGAGAGAATTGGAAGGCTTACAATCTATTCAAATCAGCATGGCCTGTTCCAACATATTTAGCTTGGAGATGCTCAAGCTGGGAATTGATGTTAAACCTATCACTGGCCTGCACAGTGCAATTATCGAAGGAAAATTAAAACTTCTACCAATGATATTCAACACACAAATCAAGCTACGACGACAACAACAATAAAGCCTTAGTTCAGCTATGAATCCTCAACAGATATATTAAGCTAACACCAAATATTATCAAATAATGACACAATAAATAAATAAATAGTCAGCCCCAAAAACTCACTTATATTTGTTCTTCTTTCCCCAAATTTACAAGACTATTATTAAAAGTTAAAACAAACTCTCCAAAAGGGGCATTGAGGAGCAATTGCAATTGGTGAAAGTTATTACCTGCATGTTGGTGTTTGGGATGCACGGTCCAAAACTGCAATGTCTTTATCTCTGCAACAACAAAAAAATAAATAAAAAATAATAATTCTTTTTAATTTGAGAAGAATTATAAAAACCTCGATGAGGTCTACCTAACAATAAAAAGAAAAAGAAAGAGAGATTGACCGAAATGAGAGTAAAATAAAAAATGATGAGTAACAAAGCACCAGTTTTCACAGGACAGGACAGGACGTTCATATATTTAACCTAATCTCACTCGAGCAAAATCATAAATTCAGCTAACAAACAAAAACAAAAACTCAGAAGAAATTTGCAGCAAAACTAACAGTAAGCTCGCAAAAGAAATCAACATAATGTTATTTACAAGTAATCCGAACTCCATGTCAGAGAGGAGAGCATTAATTAGGGCTCTAAACTATATGAGAGTGAGAGCGACAGAGAGGGGAGAAAGAGAGAGAGAGGCTTACAGAGGGAATAGAGCGAGAGCGAGAGAGAGAGAGAGAGATATTACCAGTACTAGAGCCGTAGAGCGTGAGCGAGAGACGAGAGGGAGCAAACTTTTTTTTTTTTTAAGCAGAAAACAATCTCTTGTATAACCCAAACTTTTTTTTGGGGTTTCCGTGGACCCTTTTTTTTTTTTTTTTTTTAATTAATTAATTAATTTATTTATTTATAACCTATGTAAGAGTTAGTTTAGATGAAAACTGAAAATTTATTGTTGAAAATACTATAGTAAAATAATTTTTAAACTATGAATAGTGCCCGTGGGATTCAGATTTATTACTTCTTACTGCGTTTTCCATACTTGCGAGTCTCGTGAACAGTAAGCGGGACCTAGGGAAAAACGCAAAACGTCTGCCACGTTTGCTACGCAAACCCACACTTAGGATAGGCCTAAAAACTTAAAATTATTTTACTATTCAGCTTATTTTTGCTACTATTTATAGGTCTCACTGCACTTTTTGGTACTATTCATGGATTCTACTGTACTATTTCAACTAACTTTTACCTTTATCTAGAATACTTTCAGCAATAAGTTTTCAGTTTCAGAAAAATAAGCGGTATCTAAGTACACCCTTAGTGTGCGTTTGCGTAGCGACTAGTGTGCATTTCTAGCGTTTTTGGCTGGGTCCCCACGGCACTATTCATGATCCAGCCAAAAACGCAAAAACGCGCATACCAATGCATTTTTGGGTCCCACAGCACTATTCACACATTCACAAATTATTTTACTACAATATTTTCAGCAATAAGTTTTCAGCAAATAAGCAGTATCCAAACACACCCTTAGTGTTGGGGGAAACTAAAAATATTGGTCAACCAGAAATTGTTTAACAGTTGACCACAAAATAATGAAAATTATAACATAAATTAGTTTACATTTTCATTTTCCTTAAACCATTTAGATATAGAATTCTCCCAAAAAAAAAAAAAAACATATTGTAGGTATAGACGTATAATAACTTCTTCTTCTTTTAGAGAGTTTCAACCTATGACGTCCGCTCCTAATAATAATTATTTATCATTAAACCAAAATACCAATAACTTTTTAGTGTAGGCGAAGATTGAATCTCAGATCTCTAATCTCTTATACAATTATTAAAAATTTTACTAGTTGAACTTGATGATTCTAAGGAAATCAGTGGGCTGAAAATCTCCGGGTGTCGATCTTGAAGGCTGTGTCCTGGAAAATCAAACAGAATCAGAGGAGACCGGTGGAGGCGGGCCCAAAATCCTCCGATGGTAAAGTCAGTGAAAAGTCTCAAACTTAGAGAAAATATTTCTTAAGTTCTTATTTGTGGATAATGTTTTTCATACCTCTGTTCTTCATTCACGAATGCTTATATAGTTTCTGTGGAACGGTTACTCATTTAATCAACCGTTCCTATTATTGAGGAATTCAGGAAATTATAACTTCCATAACTGCCGTGGAAGTTACCTCATCGGGACTTGTGCTCAACGGTTAATGGAAGGCTTGGTTCGACGCAACTCTTAGCTTTTGGAAGAGTTTAAGTCATCAGAGCCTAAGGTTTATAAACCTCGTCTGTCCATTACTAAGAATGGATGAGATTCGCTTCTGGGACCAGCATAGGGTGGACGAGTAAAAGAGGGACGAGTGTAAGAGCACCTCGTCCCCTACTTTACACTTTGTCATGGACGGCCCATACGGACGAGACGAAACTAAGCGCGTTTTCTTTACACCATCAGAAATAACTAGAACCCACAGACGTATAGTAACTTAGTGTAGTACATTAACTAAGAGGAGGACATGGAAGAGGAAATCCCAAGCCCACCTTATTTGATGTTGCTCTATTATATTTCAGTCAAGTTGGACCTTTCAGGTGACAAAACTCATAACACACCACTTGACTCAAATTTTCGAGTTTTAAATTACATTGGCCCGAGGTCAACCAACACAATCATTCAAAGTTGCTTACATGCCTTCGGTTTGAATTAGTCCAATCGGGTGGATCAGGTTGTTCAAGTATGTGGACAACCCTAGATAACACTATTTGAGTCCTATTGGTTAATACATTGTTGGGTAGTGAATATGCAAGCTAAGCTCGATAACAAAAGTAAAATGTTGCTAGACATCTAGGATTCAACTCGTTGGTAAATATTTAGGATTCAAATTTCCATTCCTTAATTGTCAAATTATAAAAAAATAAAATAAAAAATAAATAGTAAAATTTGACTCGAGCTCAAACCATACATTCAAACTCGAGCTCGTAAAAAAGTCCAAAAAATTGAGTTCAGCTTGATTCATTAGTCAAACCGAGTTTGAACTCGACATCCAACACAAGTACAATATCCAATGCCTAAACTTTCAAAAAACAAATAAACAAAAACAACATACCAATCACATTAAGCTTACTACCATATCAAGCTCAAAAGTCCTTTAGTTTTAATTTGAACAAGTGGTTTCAACTCTCAATTAATTAAGGCTTAGTAAGATATGAATTTATTTGTGAAGCCCATAAACAAGATTAAACTCAACTTGTTTTGTAGAGAGCCTTATTGTTCATAAGCATTATTTTTTATTTTAATAAATAATTAAGGAAAAAAAACTTAAACTTGTCTGATTTATTAATTAGGCCTAGAATTAAAACTCAAGCTTGGCTTGCTTATAAATAAACAAACATGAGCAGCTTATTATCAAGCCAAGCTCAAGTTTGTATGAACAACTTGGTTCATTTATAGTCTTGTGGCAATATAGGAAAATTGAGAATAAAATTTTTCTTCAAACTAGTTTGAAGGAATATTCTCAAACCTACTCCCCGGTGATATATAAGATTATCCTTGTTATTGGGGAAAGTCACATCAATCTCTATTTTTATCTCCCACTCATACAAAACTTCCTACACACTTCTTCAAAGGGTTCGATAATTTTTTTGGGGGGAACACACTTCACCTCTCTCTCTCTCTCTCTCTGGGTATAGAACAAGCCAACCCACTTCTTTTTCCCTTCTCCATTTTTTCTTTGTTCCTTTAATCCTTCTCTTAGAAAAAAATCTATTCCTTTAAAAAAAGATTCAAGACTGCGGGGTTATAAGGTATTTTGATTTTGATTATTACTTTGTCTTTTGGATTTCTCTTCTTTTTCTAACTGGTCACTAACTTGACTATCAAAGCCTCCTTGGCTAACCCCCTGATTAGTCATGAAGGAATTGAGTTTTCTCTTTAGTGTTTGTTAGGTTTGCAAGAATTTGTGGGTTCCAATTAGCTTAATCGGTAAAGTCTCTGATGGTTGAATAAGAGATCTAAAGTTCAATTCTTACCTACACCAAAAACCGATTAGTGTCTTGGTTTGATGATAAAGAATTATAATCAGTATTTAGTCATTATCAAAGTCCTTATGTAGTTCCATCTCTTCCTTAAAATTTATTAAACTCACATCACTCATTAAAAAAGTCTCATGAAAAAGTACACATGGATAGTCCCTTCAAATACCATGCAGTGAGTTGAAAGAAAATTACTCCAAATCAATTTAGACGTAAACCTTTTCCTTTTAAAAGAATGTGCTTCATCAAAACAAACATATTAATAGTAAATCTTATAAACCATGTACTTTTTATTTTATTTATAATACAAAGTTTTTATTAAGTTGTCCATAATAATTATTAAGATCTCCTTGATAAATTAAAGTGTCAACTAAAATCACACCATTCGAATGATAGATTCATAATTTTTTTTTTATAGTAACTATATTCATAATTTGTTTTTATAAAGTTTTTGACCTATTGTGTCCGTTTCTATGATTTTACACTTTATTATCAAATCAAGACACCAATTGGATTTTAGTAAAAACATTTTGCATTTAACCAGTTGAGCTAATTAGAATCCACAAATATATTCATAATTGATTCTTCACTTTTATGGAATCATTATAAAAGAGCCGAAAACATGAGGCCTGTTTGTGACCATTATTGCATGAAGATGGCAAAAGCTTGGTTCATAAATTGATTTACAAGGAATTGAGAGAAAATAGGTCAAGATTGGCAGGGCAGAGGCACAAGATTGATTGTAAAAATGATTTAAGCTTCAATTATTTTGGAGTACGGTGTCCATATCGGTGTCCATAACGTTTTGGTATAATTTTTCATTTTTATACGTTTTTGAGATATGCACCAAAGAATGCAAAAGCTGAAAACATTGAGAATATTCTACACTAGAACAAATGGAACATAAGTTTCATGATTTAAATTTAAAGGGTCGAATGAGGTCAAATGTACAATCACAAACCTGGTTATATGTTTCTCAAAAAAAAAAAAAAAAACCAAACCTGGTTATATCAATTAAAATCTTTTTTTTCCCCCCCTCATATGGAAACAGTACAACTATCACCAATACTAACAGTAAGTTAATTACATAAATAATGATGCTGGTATTATACAACGGATTTTTTTCCCAGCTCTACAAAGGAAGGTAAAAGGGAAAAGAATACACGAGTTCTCAAAGAATATATATAGATATATATATTTCCAGAAGCCATTTTACAGAGACCAAACCACTCGTCTGGAGCCTTTGCCCCAAAAACTCACTCTAAAATAACCAAATGCAGGAATCAGTAAAACAAAAGCCATTCACCAAAGAACAAAGCGGATCTTTTAATGGATCCAATGGCCATCAGATGTTACGTGAAAAAATTAGTGCAGCTTATTAGGATTGTCTCTGTTTCTCAGGAACTTCTACTTTGGGAGGCAAGAGGTTCATAAAGCTCCCCTGAACAGGTTGACTGGCAGCCTTGGCTGACTCGTCATCTGTAATAGATGAACAAAATTTATAAGAAAAAAGCAACTAGTTCTAAAAATTTTAAAAATCTGATGAATGTATTCACAATTCTCTCTCTGTCACCATCTGAGGCATACCATGTATAACAAACAACTTCTGATAAGGACAAACTATTGGCCCCCACAAAATTTTGAAAAACAATAACTGGATTAGCTTACATTTAAACAATTAAATTAAAAACTATGAATCAGCTTTTTAATATAATCAATTCAACTGATACCACTCATATCCAAAATCTAGTGCCACCTTTAGTAATTGTTTCAAAGAACAGTTTCATGGTTTTAACTTTTAAACATAGAAAGATATTTTTCATACCAAAAAAATTGTTGGCAGATTTTCTAAAATCCTTTTTTTTCCTGGGGAACAACCCCAAAAAGCAATGAAAATAGAGAACATAATTTTGACGTTCTTGAGATTCTGTTTTCGCCTTTCTGAGAACAAAGAAAGAAACAAATAAGTGTGTGATGCAAAATGCACACTTCAAGTCTTTTGTGAAAACTATTTCAACAGACATTATGAAACAGGCCCTAGCTCTCTCTCAAATAAAAAATGGGTATAAGATACTTGTCTAATATCACCTTATCCATAAAATTACCAAATCCAGAAGATCACCCAAGGGAATATTTATAAAATTTCTAACCGAAGTAGTTTAAATTTCACAAAAAATAGTACCAGCACAATCAAACTAGAGCAAGAAACAAAGGGTATCAGAACTTTGTATAAAACTGCCTAATCTGGAAGTTAACATGAGATGGAACCAGAAAATGGAGTTTACTACTCATAGTCCCATAAATTATACATAAAAAGAAAAATCCATGAATCTTTATCAGTATAATAAGAGAGACCAATGAACATTGGGATATCATACAATGTGGGTGATGCAGTCATGGAAGATCGATTTGCTATTACTTTGCAAATATTTTATGGGGTCCATGTGTGAAGTCCAATTGAAGTAAAGGCCGTGTAGGTTTTAAAGTTCTAGGTATGAGTCTTTTTGGTTAAGACAGTTTTTTATTTGGGTTTTTATTGTATCAGTTATGGTCAATTTTGTATTCGAGGGAATATATGTAATTTCTGCTATTCTTGCAAATCAAGGGTGTTTTGGTACTTTGAGTCTAAAATTTTCAAGGAAATTCTACGTGTTAAAGTTTATTCTCCTTAAGTCCAAGTTAGTCTTTTATTAGGTTTTAATTTACAAGTCAAACTAGAAGTACAAAAAAAGAGTCTTTATATATATTAGTGCTCAATGCATTCAAAAGAGGGAGTTGATTAATAAAATCATTGAGTGTTTTGAGCATTGAGGCGAGTTCTTTTCTCCCTCTCTCTTCTCTCATTTCTTCTTCTTTTCTTTTTTGTGGTACTGTTCAAGGGTACAGTTCATACAATCCTTGAACACCATAAAAAACCTCTCTTTTCCTTCTTCCTTACAAGTTACAACCCTAAATCAAGCCCTTTCTTTTACCATTCAAAACTCTACATACTTTCTCCTACCACATAGCCATTGAGTAACTCATCAGACCATTCAATTCCCCTACACAACCACAAAACAACATTGTTCCACAATTCTAAACCTTAGACCTATAAGCTCTCATAACCCTAACCCCACCACAAGCACACGTAGACAAATTCCCCAATTTGCCATACAACCTACATTAGTGGGAAAGGAAATGGAAATAAATAATTTGCTTAAAAATTAGGTACCTTCAGGTCCTACACTAAGCATTACAAAAATCTTACTTGTCTAATCATTGTTGTTTCAAAGACAGAATAGTGGGGAAACAAATCTAAGAAATTACAGAAAGATGAGCCCAATACCCTTTCCAATGGAAGGAACATACATGGGTCTAGAACATTCAAAAGCTC
This sequence comes from Quercus ilex subsp. ballota, assembly GCA_032727855.1. NCBI lineage: Eukaryota > Viridiplantae > Streptophyta > Magnoliopsida > Fagales > Fagaceae > Quercus > Quercus ilex. The sequence continues at coordinate 19,193,153 of CM064913.1, read as the reverse complement.
TATCATACGTGGGTATGTGAGACAGCATTTTGGTCCTCACACAAAAATTGTAAACTTAATATTGAGACAATACTAAATTGAAAAAATGTTTCCAAAAATAAAAGGGAAAGGGCTGAAATTTTTTTACCAAAAAGGGACTTGATGGACGGCCTCTTTGTTTTTGTGCTCTTCTTCTTTAATTCAGCTGTCGTAGGAACACATAAAAGTCATGTAAAAATCATAGCCAAATAACAACTAAGGAAGCTCAACCAAAAAGATGCGTGCATGCATCAAGAGAGGCAGGTAGATACCAATCCCAGGTAATTGATGGTCATTTACAATTTCAAAGTTCTTGTATGTGTAACCAACAAAGTTGATATCCTTAGATGACAGCATCTGCAGCAGCGGACAAAACAGCAACAAGAGAATTAGCAACCAACACCACCCTTCAGTATGTGATGCTAACAAATATTCTATGAATTAAAGGCACCTCAAGAAGTATCAACTGACCAAATAAAAATGAAAATGCTCATAAAATTTGATGATAAATTGAACGCTAAACAATTTCAGTTGCAGAGAACACAGAAAATGAAAAGGAAAACACTAACGATTTGTGCTCTTCCTAAATAAAGGATAGAGGATACTGTATTTTTATGAACATGCAGAGCAGAACCACGTCAAAGACTCCACATTAATAGATGGAAGCTTTATCATTCCATCAGTACCCTATTACTCCGAATGACCTCACAGTTGCGCAATCAAACGCATCCTAAAAGTACAGGGTGTTACACCCAGAAAGGAAATTCAACTATACAACTATAAATAACATAAATAAATGTCAAATGTGAATTTAAGGAAGCATACAAAACACCAATACTATTACAAATAAAGTAACATCAGCTACCAGACAGCAATTATATTTAAAGAAAAATGCACACTACCAACATTGGAGTGAACATAGATGAATATGCAATTAAACTACCAAATGAACCTTATTGGCAAAACAGTGATCTGTAAATTCAGATACTTGCCAAGTTGAGGATACAACAGACTGTGGCTTAGTGATGAAAGTGCTCAAGCAGTGAAAGCATATATGTGGGACACTAATACTAGTGAAAGATACTACTGGTCTACTTCAGCACCTTTATGCTCACAATCCATCAACTCAAATTATATATACCAACCTTTCTCCATGGACCTGCTTTTGAAGAAGTTTGGATTTGGTTGTCAACCTATACCATCATCAACGAATCAAGAGAAAGAACATAAAGGTTAGCAACAACATGCCTCAAAAACAGGCAAATCTGTGTTATTTCATACGTTTAAGAATGATATATATAAGAAAACTTACCTCTTCAAATTTCTCAAAGTTTTGAGTATCCAATTCATCATTGACCTCAGGAATAAATGCTGCTTTCATTTGATACAATTTGTCCCATTCAATGCCTTTGAACCATGGATGGGCCTGAAAATAACCAAGCCAACAAGTCAATTTGTTAATTAGTAATTCAAATTTTAAAAGTGAATGAAAGAATTTAGAACAGAACACACCACACAACACCTTTATTTCATCTGCGCCTTTTGTTCCAAGCCTCTGGTCAACATTACATAACAGTCTACTTATCAGATCCTTTGCTTCTGGTGATAGTTTTGCTTCTTCTGGAAATTTCAAATGAGTTCTCCAATTAACTATCTGCAAAATCAATAAAGAAGGGCATTGTTCCATCATAATGACGAAAAGACATAGGGCCAACAAAATATGTGCTAATTATATTCTGTAGTAGTTTGAGTTTATCAAAGCTATGAGGCACAAAAGGCAGAAAGGAAAATGCATCAGTGTTGCCATGAGTAAGCAATTTTAGCTTCTACCAAGAAGAAAAAATTTTAGGTGTAAAAGAGAAAATTTAAACCACCTCACTATATTTTGTATGATGGCAGGAACGACAAATACCCAATGGATGCAGTTTATGGCATAGTGGCAACAGGTTGTATTAATTGACCTCTTAAAGGCACAATTTGGAAACAGAGAGCACGTAGTAAAGGTGTTAAACTAGGGACAGGTTCATCTTGAGATCCACACCATCAACACATTTTCAAAACAAAATGCTAAGCACCAATATGTTGATTTGTAAGGATGCATGCAGCAAACAATTTTATTTCCAGACCTTTCTAAACAGACTCGAAAAATAACAAAGGGGTAAAACAATCCCTCCCTACCAACTTTTCTTCATTATAGTGCCCCCACACAGATCGCCACATCATTTCCAAAACTGGATTAAGGCCTCATTGGATTACATGATTACCATGTTTACACCAGAGATGCAGAATATATGACAAGGCCAGCAGATGGTAAAGAAGTTCCAATCATGCTAGACAACCCTCATTCGTTTAATGCAAATAGCATGCGCACAATCTTTTTTTTTTTTATAATTCAATCTAAATATATTTTTCTACTACAAATGTGGAGAGTTGGATCGACATTTCATAACACTATTCCAAGCCAAACCCTATTTTTAATGGTAAGTTACTGATGAACATAACATAAACATGCTTTTCTTAACATATGTTTTAAGAAATCATATGAATAGAAGTAAAGAACTCGTATTCCTGAAGTTACCTTCCTACAAGTTGACATAGGTTCATCTGAATAAAAAGGTGGATATCCCACAAGCATTTCATACATGATAGCACCAAGAGACCACCTGAATAAGTATTAACAGGATGTCACCAGCATGTATTCTAAAACAGAAAGGTTAAAAGAGATAAACAATATTCAATACCAACCAATCACATTCCATCCCATATCCTTTCTTCAGCAAAACTTCTGGGGCAATATAATCAGGTGTTCCAACAGTAGAATAAGCCTGCAACATTAAATAATTGAAAACTACATTTTAACAAAATAACTAGGTAGTCACCCTAAATATTCTAAAAAAACACATGCTAAAGAAAAGTTCATTGGGAAAAAGATGAATTTGGAGCTTTTCTAGATAAGACTTAAAACTTTGCCATAGCACAAACATGAAAATGAAACCCTCAAAGTAATGAAGAAAAAGCATCGTGAAGACTATGCAATTTTGTCTCTGTCGATAGAGGCAATAATATAATGATAACAGTCATTCATTCATGTGAGGTTACGGAGCTTACGAGCATTCGCCTGTTCCTCTGCCAATGCTGAAGTTGCTCCTGTTGTGTGCGTTTTGGTGCCACAGGACGTCCATCACTCTGAAGAGCCCCACTAAGGTTGTTTCCAAGAGAAAAATCCTTTTCTTGGAGATTACTGCAGTCTAGTGGTTTACATAATCCAAAATCTGATAATTTCATGTGACCATGTCTATCAAGTAGCAAGTTATCTGGCTTGATATCTCTGTAATGTATAAATATGGAATGAGTTTACTAAAACTAGAAGAACATACCAGAAATAACGTATGTAAAGCCTCTGTCACAAAACTTAGACACATTAAAATACCTATGAATATAATTATGTTTATGGATGGACTCAATGGCTAGGACCGTTTCCCCAACATAAAACCTGGCTTCATCCTCTGTCAGTGTATCTTTGCGCATCAATAAAGTCATCATATCTCCACCAGGTAGATATTCCATAATGAGATATAAATACTCCTCATCTTGGAAGGAACAGTAGAGCTTGACGATGCAATTGCTATCAACCTCTGCAAGTAGATTCCTCTCAGCTTTCACATGTTCAACCTGAACAAATTTAAATGCAAATTAGCAAATTGCACTATGAATAATAGTCTCAATATAATTTCTGTTAGGCTTGGTAAAATGTAAACCTGGCCCCTGCGAAGCATCTCTGATTTCTTAAGCTTCTTCATAGCGTATACATGACTAGTTGCCTTTTCCCTGCAGATTCTAACCTGCAACAGAAGAAAAATTATTCACATAAGATAAAAGGAATCAATACATCAATTGTGTTATTAGGACATCACAAAGAATCAAACACAAACCTCACAAAAAAGGTTAATTATATGGCCAGAAACAGTCAGAGCATCAGTAAGTAGCAATTCCAAGAAAATCAAGTACATTGTATCTAACAGCAGATCCTTTTTAAAAATTGGTTAAAAGGGAAGAAATTTTGCTTGCCTTGTTGTTACCAGAACAAATTTTACAAATATGAAATAAAACTGATGCAGGCATATTGTATTAAGAATTTGCATATCCTATTTAAATTAGGAAATTATTTTAAAGGTGAGCATTAGGATTGAAATCGATTTGATTTCTTCTAGGAAAAATTCATGTAAAGATTTCCATACAAGTTCCAAGTCTTGTTTTAAAAGTTATTTTAGCTCATTAGGTCATTTGGCTATTGTATCCAGGGTGATTTTAAGCCTTAAGGGAAGGAGGGTCTATGTAAAGGCTATTTGATAGACGTAAAGCAAGAGATCATTCTTTGCATGGTAAAATCATAGAAGAATTAGTTGCTCTTGTTTCCAATCATCTATCTCCACCCCCTTTTCCAAATCTTGTGTTCATAATTTTTATCTTCCTCTCCCCCCAGCTTCTTTCTCCTCTATCTTCTAGAAAGTAACCAATCCCTTTTAGGTTACATCAACCGCCTAAGTAAATGTCATAACTCATCTCCATGCCTCCTTCCAAAACACAACCCCACCATGAGAAAGAAAGAGAGAGAGAGAGAGAGATGTAAACAACATGGGAAATCGTAATAAGAAAGGAAAACTAACTTGTTGCTGCCACTTGTACTAGCTGCATATTTTAAATTTCTTTCTATAGAGATATATACAACAGGTAATAGCACTGTAAGAACACTACAAAATGTGGACAGTCATGCACATACAAATGAATTAGAATCAACATAGAAGTATGTCAAAGAGAAAAAGGTTATACCTCTCCAAATGCGCCCTTCCCTATCATCGTTAATGGCTCAAAATCATCAGCACCCATCTTGTGCCTTTGAAGTCGCATATATTCTGTTTCCTTTTTCTCCAAAAACTTTAGCAAGTTGTTCTGCTCTTCCTCAGAGACCTCAGCATCAGCCAACTTCTTTTCAAGTACATGGCGTCTGAGTTTTATTCAAGAACTAAAATACCATCACTCAAGGTTCTAAAAGCTTGATTACCTCAACAGCCACATTGATATAATAAAATCATTTATAAGGAAATTGGGTACTTTATAAGATAATAACTGGCCTAGAAGGAGGTGTGAAATCATTTATGGCCAATAACTTTATGCCAGCATTAGCTGTAAGCATTGACCATAGAGAATAAACAAGTGGCCATGTAAATTGCTCTTCTTGTTACAATATGCTTGTAGAAGAGGAGTTCAACAAATTGGGTCTTTTTGGTTTTCATGCAGACACATTACCAATCACTTATCACTTATTCATGGCCCATGGAAGGTAACTAGTATTCCCGTAAACTGAAGGAAAGGGTAGGGATGGACTATTCATAATAAACAAACATCTTCAATCCAACAGAATTGTTGAAAAACAAAATTGCATTTTTTTTTTCTCTAATATGTCGACTCAAACATTCAAACATCATCAGCTCATTGTTATAAAAAGAAGCATTGAAATCCTACCGCTCCTTCCTCTCCTGCAGACTCTTCATCTGCTTCTTGTAGTGGTTTTCAATATACTGCTTCGCAGCAGCAACCTTTTGCTTTGTCACATTCGAAGGCACTTCCTCACTCGTCGGCACTTTCAACACCTCCTTCCCATTCCCTGTGGTTTCATTGCTCTTCGAAGGCTTTGACTTGTCTTTCAACTTGAACTTACTGAACCAACTCCTCACCTTCTCCATTTCTTTCAGTCAGCTAATACCTCACCTCGAAAATTCACACTTTCAAATGCACATTTTACTTCAACTCTACAAAAAAATTACAGTTTAAACATTTCATCGTCGATGCGGATGCATCATCCATCACCTAAGTGTCCAACGCATTTTCTCTGTAATTGAACCAAAAAAAAAAAGAAAAAGAAAAAGGCAACAAACTTCAATTAACCTCAAAAAAATCTGAATTCGATTTCTGAACAAAATAATTCCTAACTAATTGTAAGCCATGCACAAAGATCTTACTTTCTAGAACTGATACACCGAAAATTACTTACCTAGAGAGGAAACCTATAAAAAAAAAAAAAAATTACAACAAGCTAATTGCTGAAACACTAAAATTTAGTCTAAATTTAGAATCCTAGAAGTTCAATATACTTTTTCGTTTCCAACATTTTCTCAGCAACCAAACAAAGCTCAAAACTGAATAAATCAAAATCCAAGTTCCAACAAACAAAGAAACTGAATTCCAGGTCCAAAACTCCAAACTCGGAAGTTTTTTTTTAAAAAAAAAACCCTAGAGAGAAGCAAAAGCAAATCGGACGGCCTAGATTTGGAAATCGAAGAGAGCGAGTAAAGTACGTACCGTAGAAGAGCAAAGCAACGCAGAGAAGCAGCGAAAGTAGAACCCTAGAGAAGAACCGAACCGGAGAGGGAGAGAGAGAGGGAGAGAGAGAAGAGCGTGAATTACGGTTTGGAAAATGGAAGAAGAGAGGAACGGAGAAGTTTGATGTTGTGTGGGTAAGGGTGAGGGTGATGGTGATGATGATTCTGATGCCCCATTCGTTGCTCCGTAGCCTTTTTGTGTTGAAAGTTGAAGGTTGAAAGTTGGGGTCTAATGACTCTTGCTTTTATACTTGACGACTTTTTTATGCTTATTTGCTGTTTCTTCGCACTTTATGTCTTTCTTTTTTTGGCCTTTTTCCCCCTTTCTTAAAATATATCACTGAGCCTGTGAGGAGTACTCAATTGTTTATTTTGGGACTATTCTCTATGCATTGCAAAACGGAAAATTTGTAAGTAGTCTCAGAGTATAGTGAAATAGTGCTCACTTCTCTTATATTTATGGTAGATTCTACCATAAATTTAATGAGCGGACCCTATCATAAATGTGAGAGAAGGGAGTACCATTCTTCGTGCTCTGAAAACACCTAAGAATTACTCTTGCAAAACCCCTGATAGGGTTCAATTTATCGTGAGTTTTCGCTGGCAACATAATCATTTGTTTTTCCTACTTTTCCTTTTTCTCTTTTTTATAAATACAGCACCAAAACTATAATATTGACTTTCACTATGATTCATATTGATTTTATTATACAACTGTTTTTTTACTAGATATATAGGATTCAAGAGCATTTACATCAGCTCATACATTTTTTTTTTGTTTATTTTAGTATAAGATAAGAACTTTATTTATTTATTTACACAATCATTTTTCAAAAAAACTCAAATCAGATTATCTATTTTACATTCTATTTTATTTAAATAATCATTTTCATTCTTTGTTTTTTATTATTTTCATACAGAGAGAGAGAGGGGGGGGGGGCGAGAGAAAAAAAATAGATAATGATAAATTTTTTTTAATAGATAGATAGGATTCAAGAGCATTTACACTAGTTCATGCAAACATTTTATTTATTTATTTTAGTATGAGAACATATTTTTTCTAATTTACGCACCCATTTTCAAAAACACTCACATAAATTATCTATTCTACATTCTATTTTATTTAAATAATCATTTTTCATTCTTTATTTATTATTATCTTCATAAAGTGAGAGAGAAAGAGAGTGAGGAATTTAATGAGATAAGAGGTGAGAGAAAAAAAATAAAATAATGATATACAAAGCTACAATAACTATAAACTAATAGTACACTACTTCATTCGCTTCACAGCTTATAAGGCAGCAAGTGGGGGGGTTTTCCTTCGATGTGGGACTGTCCTAGGACGTTGAAGGACATGCTGAGGACGTTGCAAAGCATGTCGAGGACGTTGCCAAGCATGCCTATGGTACCCACAGTAACCATGTCACATCAGCTTGTGTAAAAAATTACATCTATTTTAGTATAAAAACCTACTTTTTCTATTTTACATATTCACTTTTCAAAACACCTTACACTAGATTATTTATTTTACACTACATTACATTAAAATATCAACTTCTCTTATTTTTTTTAATCCTTTCTCTTTCTCTTTCTCCACATACAATAATCACTATCCACTCTCTTCCTTTAGGCTCGAAATACATGTAATGAAATAATAAAAAAACAATATGCAAAGTAAATAGTGTTAGTATAAATTTACACAAGTACTGTAACAACTTTGCTAATTTACACATTTTTACCTTGACTGATATGAGTGATTTTGGGGGTAGAATGTGTAAAATTGATTTTTTTTTTTTTTTTTTTTTTTTTTGCATTGATTACGGTACCGTAACAATTTTGCAAATTTACATGCTTTTAACTTGATTGATGTGGGTGATTTTGGAGCTTGAATGTGTAAATTTAACACATTTTTCTATTATACACCTACAGATGCTAATACTTAGATCCTTTATTTGACAACAAAATTAAAAAGAAATAGATTTTTTTTGAGACATTGAAAGGAATAGATTGGTTTACTAGTGTTTTCATACGTTGAAATATTCATTTTTTAAAAGTTTACAAGTTTGCTACAATGGATACAAAATGGAAAGTTTTGTTCCTCTTAATTATTATTCAAAACAATATCATATAATTAGGGAATATAGTTTATGATGATAAAGTATAATTTTCTCTATATAAATATAAGGGAAAAACTTAGATATAGTACTTAGGTACTGTTCATTAAGTTCCTTTCTTATAATTCAACCATGTTGTTGTACTTAACTAAAAATACACTTCTATTACATGAGACATAAACCACATGACTGAATTTTAAGAGCAAAACCTAAAGAATAACACCTAAATACTGTATCAAAGTTTTGTCCTAAATATAATTATAAGAATCATTTCGTGTGCGTTTGGCAACTGATTAAAAGTTGGTTTTTTATTTAAATTATTAAGAGTATGTTTGGTAAACTGTAATGACAATGTAATATAATTATTTTTATGATTTAGCTATTTTTTAGTTAGTTTTTTTTTTTTTTTTTTTTGGAATAGTAATTCCTTATGAATAGTTATTCTTCAAAATGAGAAATAATTATTCCTCTTTAAAAATGTTGTAATAGCCATTACTGCTTATGGATCTCACACCAATTTTTGTCTCAACTTTATTTCAAATAATTTAATTTTTAGCTTTTTGGAATAGGGGGCAGCTTGATGCATTTGGGGGCTGTGGCGGTGAAAGCCCAAACGCGTATATTGGGCCTTAGGCCCTATTTGAAGATATGAGTATGTCCGAGGAGGAGTAAAGGATTGGGAAAGGCTCCAGAATGGAGAATCACGTAAGGAAAGGATGAAGGAATATAGTCCGAGGAGTGTATCCTCCTCGGACTTGAAGAATATCGGTCAAGCACATACCTAGGCAATTTGGGTGAACTTTCAGGAAGTTCCAACGATAAGGATGAACTTCATGCACGTATAAAAATGATAAGAATAGAGAAATATCTAAAGAAAAAGCTGCTACTACCGCATTTAATGCACCGTAGCAACTTTTCTGGCCGCATTTATGTGGAGAAAACCCCTGAACAGTACAATCTCAGCTGCCACCACTCATGGAGAACTAACGAAGATACCTGATGTGACATGTACTCAAGTGAATGCTTAGATGAAGAACAAGTGTACGATTAAGATGGTTTAAAAGAAAACTATATAAATGTAAGAGACATCTCATGAAATGGGGATCAAAAGAGAGAAAAAATGAAGAACAAGGAAAATTTATTGTAGCTCTAAGAGTGGTATTAGCCTTTCAAACAATAATTTATCTCTTCAGACGTCAGTTTATTCAAATTTCAAGTGTGTTTTTGTACTGATTCATCTTTTAAAATCTTGATTAACTGTTGTTTAGTTCATAAACAGCCAAATTCTTTCACCCACTCTTTACAAATTCATTGTATTTGCGCTTATTGGGCTCACACCCCATATTTTTTGGGCCTGGGCTACAAATCTTGACCCTACAGGGGCTTAAAGCGAAAACTGATTATCTTGACCCTATAGATGCAAAATTACTACTAATTAACATGAATCGCATAGTTTTTTTTTTTTTTTTTTTTTTTTTTTTTTTTTTAATTTTAAAGTCTATAAACACACACACAAAAAAAAAAAAAAAAAGAGAGAAAAATTTTCACACTTGTTGATATAACAGATTGACAACGGTAAATAAATGAGTGATGTTAGTAGTGGACCTAGATGAAAACTAGTATAAATTTGTGAACTCAACTATTATGAAAAATGTTGTGAATTCTTTTGTGTATTGCTATTTTTTTGTTGAGAAATGCTACATTCACAATATTTTTCACAACAAATCCTAGGTGTTAAGTTGTTATTGGTTCTAATTTGAATCCACCACTAATTTTTTTTTTTTTTGTCATCAATAACAATTTGCTACTTAGAATTTGTTGTGAAAGTATTGTGAAAAATGTTATGGACGTAGCATTTCTCTCTCTTTTTTATTTGTATTTCATTTGATAAAAAAAAATATTTTATTTGTTGGCTAATATCTGAGCTTCATTAGTATTATTACAATTATAGAAATAACCCTATTGGTTAAAATTTGGGGGCATTTTTTTTTACTTGGTGCCTTAGGTGATTGCATCAATTGCTTATACCATTGAGCCGACACTGATTTGGAAATAAGCTAGCTTTTGATTTTTTTTTTCATCTTACATTATACCAGGCAATCTTGTAACTCATGCTTTAGTTAAAGGGAAAAGAGAGCAAGGTATTCTTTTCCTATTTTAGCCTGGATGAAGTTGGTTCCTCTAGATATTTCTTTCTTTGTTATTTTTTATTCATCTTCTAATTGAATAAAATGCTGCTGGTTTCTCAAAAAAAAAAAAAAAAAAAAAAACTTACATTATACAAATAAACTACCTAAATAACTGCTTAAAATAAGCAAATATATAATTTCTAAATAGTTTTTTGTCTTAGATTTTAAATGATTATTTTTTTTCTAAGTACAGATATACTTTTAGCTAAGTAAATAAATAAAAAATAGTAGGTTATAGTTAGCTCAACTGATAAAGTCTCTAATGGTTGTCTAAGAAATCTGGGGTTCAAACTCCGCCTATACCTAAAACTGATTGGTGTCTTGATTTGATGATAAAGATGATAAAGACTTATCATCAAAAACGGACACCATAAGTTAAAACTCTCTCTAAAAAAAAGTTTTCATAAAAAAAATTATATATGCTTTTATAGAATTACAGTAACAATTAAAAAAAGAAAAAAGAAAAAAAAAAAAGGAAGGAAGAGGAACAAGAAATTGGAGAGAGAAGCAATTATGCAAACGCAAATCCCGTGAAATATATATATATATTTAAAAGAAAGAAAGAAAGAAAGGAAAGGAACGAGAAATTGGAGAGACAGGGAAAGAGAAAAGGCGTGAAGTGAATGATAAAAAGAAAACGTTGCATCAAAGGGAGGTGAGCTGGAGCACTAGGTGTAGGAGGATATGAAATGAACCCAATGGAAAAGGAAAAGGAAAAAGGACAACTGTGAAGAATAATTGCCTAAAAACAATGACTTATCTTTTACCCACTCTAACACATTCAAAGCCTTGATGTCCGCCTCAGATACAGCGCCGCATGACTCACACGTGTCACCCCTTCCCCCTTCCTTCCATTCTCTTCTCTTCTACTCTTCTTTCCTCCCTCCCTCCTTCCTTCCTTCCTTTTAGTTATATTGGAAAGGATAGCATCACATGCCTGTTGAAACCCCACGTGACAATCCTGTCAAATGAAACCGTTTGTTTTCATTAATTTTGGCAACAGGAAACATTATTAATTAAATTAACTGGAATCCACAATTTATAAAATATGTATAATTGATTTTGGGTGTAAACAAAAATCGACCACAAAAAACTTTATTAATCAAATCAACTGGAATTGTACAACAATATCTTCTAGGATTCATGTACGGTACATGATATATCCCAAAAAAATATAATAAGGCCTTTTATCTTTATTTTTCCAAAATCCTACATGGTACACTTTTTCACACTTTACTGACAAATTGTTTTAACAACAACAACAACAACAACAACAATAATAATAATAATAATAATAATTTATGGACAAATGTGAAACTTGTATAAATTAGATGGTATTTATCAACAAGCACAAGTTACTATTAATGCTGCATTAAATATATTAAAAACAAGCACAATAGGTTCCATTAAATACTTCTAAAGAAATTATAGTTTTGTGCGCAACAAATATTACCCTTAAAATATACAAGGATGGGATGAGATGGTTGATGTCTTCTACATTTCACTGGACTAATCCCGGACATGAGATCAAACCTAAGCTCTCCCTCCGCACGGATGTACGTACCACTTAAGTTTTTATTTTATTATTATTATTTTTTTTAAGAATCACGTACCACAGTCTTAAGTTTGAATAGTTATTTTTATCAACATGTTGACAATGCTAATAAGAGGGCCGATTAAAAAGCCTTTTCCCTCTGGCATGGATGATGATTGTGGCAACCATTTCCTTCCTTCCTTCCTTCCCTCCTATTCATAATGCCATTAAGTACCCCAACCATCATAGAACGATGGTGGAGCCAATCAGGTCAGCTTTTGTGATTTCAATCAGTCCCTACATAAGCCATATTCCATTACTTCAAACTAATTAAATAAACATTAGGGTTACTTTTTATTCAAAGGTGTGCTTAGTGCACCATTGTATAATCTTGATGAGTGGCGACTATCTATCTTCTTTAGTGAGTATACATGAGGAGGAGTAATGAGACCTAAATCCTTTACAAAAAGGATTTAGGAATTTGGAAAAGTTAGCCCCACAACCTAGGCAACTTGGGTAGAATTAGAGTATGATATATAATGGACCATGTTCAATAATCCACTTGGTAAGGTATACATCAATTTTAAATATAATGAAAACCATTTGTTAAGATCAAGGGCATGAATTCGTCACACTCTTCCAGTCGATAACTCTAGTTGTCAATATTCAATAACACATCGTTTTCAGACTCAAAAAATGCCATGTAGTGTCAAATTGTGTTGGATGGGAAATATCTTTTGTCTAGATATCAAATCCACGAGGTATGTCCAACCTTATGCTAAGCATTATTTAGGACCCAATTTTGTGGCCTTGCTAAATTTGTCGTCCCGAAGTTGATGAATTTGAAGTTTGACCTTGGGTCAGATAATTGGCCTCCTTTAAACTTTAAAAGGGCTGTAAATAAACTAAACTATTAATAAACAATTCGAGTTTGGCTCAATAAAAGGTTTGTTCATGATTTTTTATTAATAAACAAGCCAAATTTGAGTCTTATTTTTAGATTTGTTTGATAAACGATCAGCTCAAGCAAATTTTTTTTTTCATGAATAGGCTCGTGAACAATAAGGCTCAATAAAAAACAAGTCGAGTTTAGGCTGGTTTATGGACTTGATAATAAGATTAATATGAGCTTGGAAAATAAACTAATATTTTATTATAATTTTAATTAATTGAGAGTTTGAACCACATGTCTAAATCAAATGGATTTGATAATATGCTTAATATAGGCTTGATGATGTACTTATATTGTATCTCGAGCTCAAAAGCTTGATATTGAGCTTGGACTTGGCTTAACTAATAAATCAAGTCAAGTCAAGCCGAGCTCAAGCTTTTCGACTATCTAACAAGTTCAAGCTCAAACATAGTTTGTAGGCTTGGTTCAAGCTCAAGTCAAGCTTGAACATTTTATATTTGTTATTGAGTTGAGCTTAAACATTCAATACTTGATAAAACTCAGCTCGTATACAACCCTACAACTTTATAATCTCCATACTAACCCCACACACATTAATATAAAAGACCATCACGGAACCTAATCTTTTGTTTAGATCCAAAAAATAGGAGAAATCATTTGGTGAAGGTTAAAAAAATAAAGATTAAGCACCATATTCAAGGGATTTTGATTTTATCAAATGAAAAAAAAGAAAAAAGATGAAAGAAATACCACTTGATGTTTATATGAGAGAGAGAGAGATTGCATTTGTCATGGAGCATTATCAAAATATGGTATAAATTTTAATGCACTCTGTTTTTTGGTAGGATGGGGGATGCACATGCACTAAACTTCAAGTATTCACCACGTTCCAAATTCATAATCCAAATAGCTAGAGTTTGAGTTTTATAAAAGGGGAAAAAAAAAGTAGCTAGAGTTTAAGAGTGTCAATTGTCAAATATGGCTTTTAAATTAGTTAAGCCTAGGGTGGTTGGCAGTCTCTTATTACACATGTAATTAATTGAGTGTCAAAAAAGACACATCTGGCATGTTGCACTTCTCTAAGTTCGTGTTTGTATAAGAAAACAACAAAGAAGAACAAAGTGAAACCAAGATTTTTGTTGTCGAGTCAAGAGTCAAGGGCTCAATTGGGACCATTGGTCCAATATGTCTCAGTGAAAGGGAAAGCTCAAGCCAACAGTATTAAAGATGTTAGCATGGATGGCTGGCTGTATCTGGATGTTGAGGAACCATGCCATATGGAACCGATCGAGAAAGCGGTCAGATCTTGTGCTTTGAGCAATGGAAAGGAAGAAGAAATGCCCACTTGACTTGACACTGTTGGAAATTAGTTATAGGCTTACAGCCCAGTCTGGGTCCCGTAGGTATTATTGCTAACCAAAGAGAAAGTAAGCTTGTCAAATTGGAGTAGTAAAGATTTGAGGTGTTTTATTCTTAAGTAAAGCGGATGAATTGTCATGATCAACCATCCATAAAGTATCTAGAGGGAAATAAATCTAAAAAAAGTGTAATCCTTAACCATATGAAGAATCTAGAAGCCCAAAAATACCATCCCATGATGAGCCTATGGAGCTATAATCTTACATTACGGTGCTTAGAAATGCTTTCATGAATCATGACTGGGAGCAACTGTTGGAAAATATAGCTAAATAAACAAGTTTTGATTCAACAATACAAACCCTAAAAAATTAGCAATGACAAAAACATAAAAAGATAGAGTTAAAAAGATCTTACAAACTATAGAATCACGCAAAATGCATTGTCTTTAAAGGTTGATTCGTGCCACTCGGGATAGAACTCGATGTGAATGACTCTCTTGGCCGAACAACCCCCCAAGATTAGACTATAGTAATTTCTTCAAGTTGATCACACACTCAAGAAAGAAGAACTAGGAACAACCTTACTTGCCTTTCCTTTCCTTAAAAAATTGAAGCTGAAATTTTTTCTGTGCAGCAAAAAATAGAGCAAAATAGAGGGATATACGGCTGGAGAAGATGAGAGAAATATGACTTGAATAGTGTGAGAAGTAGGGTTTTATATATGCCAACATGCAAGACAAGTGGGCTGACTAGAGGACTAGGCATCGACGGTTATTGTGCAAATTGATGCCCAACGGATTGAACATTAAATGCCCCAACGGGCAGAACCAAAATGGGCTGGAAGGAAAAGAAATGGAAAATAAAAGAGGAACAAGAGAGATAGAGACAAGCCTAAACCCAACCCAAGTCCAACTCTAACCTTTAGCCTATTATCTTTCAAGCTAACACTTAAGTGGTGCAATGACTTATAAACCTACATGAGAACACATCTCTAACCAATGTGGGGCACTAGCATAGTTTAAGTCTTTAAAAGTTTGAAACACACATACTCCAACAGCAACTACTCAGTCCAAAGACACTACAAGAAAATCAAGCTATTGCGGCGATTTCCAAAACTGCCGCTATATGTCACATATTACAGAGTTTTTTTTGAACCGCTCCTGTACATGAGATATATTGCGGCGTACCATTAGACCGCCGCAATAAATATAGTCTTTTGTGGTGCTCTATAGCGGCGGTATAAAAAATTGCCGCAATATATGTGTTTTAGTAGCATTTCTTTTAGTTATAGTAGTGGTATACTGAACCGCCACAATATATGCCTTTTTGTGGCATGTTTTCTTAGTTATAGTGGCGGTTTTAGTGACTACCGCAATAGACCTTTTAATTGCCTAAACCTGTTTTTGGTCCAATTTTTTCCCTCTATTTTTTTTTCCTTTCCTTCGCTTAAACCTATCACTTTAGTGTCCAACATTTTCATTTCTTATCCGTTTGTCTCCCTCTCAAAAAAGAAAAAAGAAAAAAAAGAAAAGAACACATTCTCTCTCACTCTCAAAATCTCTCGTCACTCTTAAAACCCAGCGATCGATCTTTCCACCATTGCCACACATCCTCATCACCACGCATCCTCACCGCCATGCATCCTCACTCTCAAAACCTAGCTTGGCTCTCTCTTTGTTAGCACTCACCGCCGCTGCTTGCCGATTGAAGCCCCAAAAATAGCTGTCAAGGTTTGGACGAAGCCAAATGCTTGGCTTTGGCCATTGACAGTGTTGACAAAGCGAGGTAAAAATTAGGCCTTAGGGAATTTTGCTAATAAATTGTAAATTTGTTTGTGTTATGCTAAATTTACAGAGCAGAAAATAATATAAAAGAGAATTTCTTTTAGGATATAAATTGGATTAGTCAATTTTTGTTTCTTTTCTTGCATTGTCTTAGCAACCAAACACCAAAACCCATTGAGAACAAACCCAACAAACACCAAAACATCTCAAATCTAAAACACCAAAACCCATTGAAACCAAAACCAAGCAATTAACAAACCCACCCCACGACTCACCACCTAACTGACTACCACTTCCATAACCACGACTCACCACCGGACCTAACTGACCACCACTTCCACAACCACTAACCATCACCAACATAGAGGGACGAGGCAGAAAGAGAGAGAGACCTATCGAGAGAGAGACCCACTAAAAGAGAGACATTAATTTGAGCAAAAGAGAGAGTGAAGCACCGATCTTTGAGAGAGAGACATCGATCTAAGTGAGAGAGAGAGAGACCCACCGGTTTGAGAGAGGAGGAGTTTGAAACATTTGGGTTTGATTTTGAGAAAAATTGAGAGATAGAGAGAGCGGATCGATGAGCAATGAGCGATGAGTAAAGATGGCAGTGCTCGGTCATGGAGTTAGAGAGAGATCTGATGATGGCGGTGTGATGAACGAAGATGGCAGTGCTCAGTCATGGAGTTAGAGAAAAATTTGATAGTTTTAGAAGAGAGAGAGAGAGAGAGGAAGGATTAAGAATGTCTTAGAAGAGTCGGAGAATCGGTTTGAGAAGGAGGTTTTGGGGCTGAAGTTTTTCTTTTGAGTGTGTGATTGTGTGAGAAAATGCTTGATAAAATGTTATTTTGATTAATTGTTATCGATCTAAGAATATGAGTTATATTTTGGGAAGAACACAAAGAATATAAACATGTTCTTCCAAAAAAATAATAATAAGGAAAGGAATAAAAAAAATTAATTATCTTATTTTATTTTTAAAAACAATTTAGAAATTCAAAAAAAATTAATTTTTATGTGATTTATTATTTATTTAAATGCTGAAGTGAAATTTTTAATATGCTAAATATGTTTTTTTTAATAGCCATGTCAGCATTTAGTGTGCAAACAGTGCACTCTGTTTGCCACGTAAAAAATTTCCATTAGTGAGATGACGGTGTTGATGGTCATTTTGGAAGTTAAATGAGAAAGGAGCCCAACAACACGGGCAGAAAAGGAGTTGGTAAACAGATAGAAAAAACCATTAAGCTCAAGCAGCAGGAATAATGGGTCACTGGTCCATAAAATAAACAAATAGGTCTTGAGGAAGCAAACAGGCTCAAAGGAGCATGGAAAGAGAGAAATAGCAAACCCATGGGTAGTATATGATGTAGAAAAGTGAAAATGGGTCACGGTAGGCCCAAAGTAACGCAAGTAAAGAAAGTAAGGGGTTGATGGCAAGCCCATGAACTCTAAGGATGAGGACAAGGTAATTGGACCAGGGAAGCCCAATGAAGTTAGTAAAAGCCCATAGGAACACAAAGTTAGGAAAAAGGCCAAATAAGCCTAAGGAAAGCAAATGGGCCAAAGATGCCCAAGAGAAAACAAATGGGACACAGGAGCCCGCAAGTAATGTGATGAAAAACCAATGGTCATACTAAGTCACTGGAGAAAGAATAAATGACAGGCCCAAAGAGGTCTAGCAGGATTGGATCAAATAAATGTCACAGTAGGAATAACAAAGTGACATGACAGAAAATGATAGCAGTTAAAGGGGCGGACTGAAAGAAGGCAAAGCCCAACATTAAACGAAGCCCAGCACCTAAGGGGAGCGGGAAATCATAAAGCAACCCACATAAAAGGTCAAGGAAAGACGGCAGACTATGCAGGCAAGCTTTTAAACTGCGATGAACGCATAAGCAGCAGATATATTTTGGACATACATGAAAGGGAGGCATACGCAAGGCTCAGGCACCACTAGCCTGTACCCAGCCAATATGGGACATGGTGGGGTTATGGGTCAAAGGTAAGAGGGCATGGTTTGGCGGTGGGGAGAGGGGAAAACCTGTTCTACGATTCCTGCTCAAGCTCTTTTGGGGAATACATCTTGTTGGGATGACATACCACCCAAAAGAAGCAAGGTTGAATTAGAACCACTAGGTGTATGCCATGAGGGATAGAGAGAAAGAGCACCCACATCGTGGCAGGAAAGGGTGCCACGGCAGACTAATAAATAAAATAGTTTTCCTTTGTCTGGAAATGGGGAGTGGCACACAGACGGACCAGTGGTGGTCGGCAAGTACACCCAGACCAGACAAAGGTATTTAAGGGCTAAAATAGTAAAATCTGGTGACAACAAGCACTATAAAAGGAGACTCTTGCCATGCCTAGGAAAAAAAAGGAAGAAGGACACCAGAATCCCAGTAATAACCATCTTTGTGGAACCACAAAATAGAAAACCAGTGGGAAGAAAAGAAAGAAAAGATAAGAGGGAAACTAAAACAAAACAAGAAAGAAAGGAAAAAACAGAGAGTTAGATCGGCAGGCATGCACCAATAGGTTGATTCCCTCTCTCCCTCTCAAAATCCTATTCTCTGCTAAAAGCAAAAGGGTTTTCCTTCGGGCACCAACCATTCAGATCCGTTTCTCTCAAAATAATTAATTTCCACGGCAGGATTTTCTTTGGGAGATTAATTGCATTGAGAAGAAGCGTTCTTCTCTCTCTGGCTTTGGTCCTGCGGACTAGATTTACTCTGATTTCTTTCTTCTCTTGATTGACCCATATGCTGACCACTTATTAACTTGCTTTCTTTATAAAAGTAATTATTGTTATTGTGATTATCTTTCTTAATTAAGGATTAATTGTTTGCTTTAATTGAGAAGTCGAAGTATTCTCTTTTTTGTTTTATTATCATGTCTGCCTGCCATGACTCATCTAGAATAACTTTGTTTGCCGTAAGCATGCTCTTGGCAGACAAGGCATAATTTGCGCACAAGCCGGATTAAGTTAAGTTGCAGTTGGACCGGTCTTAACTCCCTTACTCAAAACACTTGGGCCTAGTACTGCAGGAGGTAGCCCAGCCCAATCTAACAAAAAGGCCCACTACAGATGGTAAGGACCAAAATGGAATGCATTTTTTCATTTTAGGGACTATAAATGGTAAAATAGAAAAATAGGGATTAAAATAGAAATGACCCCAAAATATAGAGACAAAAGTGCATTTATGCCTTTTATTTATTTTTTTTTTATCCTTCCCAAACAAAATTTCCCACTCTTTCCCCCAAATGTTTTTTCCCTTCCTGCAAAAAATTTTCCCAAATTTTTTTTCCCATTTACATCTTTCAATTCCCACACATTTCTTACACAAAACCCTCTCCTTTTCTCTCTCTCATGCACACACACTGCCCTCTATCTCACAGACACACTCGGCACCATCGATCACTCACAAACACACTTGTCTAGTAGAGCCCAACCCCAGCATCCGCCGCATTAGGTCTACTGCGGCACTTAAGTGGTGGCGCTTCGAAGCGCTGCAATAATAGCCATCGCTAAAGGTCAAATGTGCCTTTAGTAGCGCTTTTTTTGGTTTTAGCGGCGCTTTTGGAGCGCCACAATAGACCATATTTCTTGTAGTAGACTAAGAAATCACCTATTAGAGCATTCCCATCTTGGAGTGCAAAAACTCTTAAAATGCAACATAGATTACCAAATACATAAAATATCACAAAATTATCCTTACATCTGGTGCTTCATCAATGTTCAAATTTTTACGAAATGTGCTATAGTAACATCTAAAAGTAGATTAGCACTATAACAAATGCAAATATTTTCCCAACTTATTTTATTCATCCGCTCTCTCTCTCTCTCTCTCATCCATTTACAAATGGATTGGGTGGTGTGATGTGGGTCTACAATTCAACGTGGGTTGCAGTAGTGTGGGTAGCGGCAATGGCGTTGTAGTGGTTGGGTTTTATGGGTTGCTGGGTTTGTGTGAGTTACTAATTTGCATGGGTTGCTTGGTTTTTGTGGGGCTGTTATTGGGTTTTGTGGTGGTGAATATGTGTGTTAGGGTGGTTGTTGCTGGGTTAAAAAATGAATATTTTAATAAGGTAATGCAAAATAAAGAATAAGATGAGGGATACATTTTAAAATTGGATAGGTAAAACTGTAAAATAGATAAAATGACTTTTGATAATATAAAATATATATTTTCCCTTTTGCATTCCTATTGCTCTGTACACCAAATGTGGCAAAAAATGATTTGCAATTTGTGAAAATTTTCTTATTTAACAATATCTTGTCTAATTCCACTCTTACGGAACAAAACAAAAAAAGTATTTCACTGTGTTTAACTTGATTTTTTCCATATCAAACACTTTTTTTTTTCTTTTTTTTTTGATAATTTAGTTTAGATTTTGTTAACTACAAAACATAATTCAAAGGGAAAACTCTCAAAACATAGACTAAGGAGGGTCCATATCAGAGGAACCTCCCACTCATACTCAAACTAAAAGCTTACAAAGAAGCTAACCACTAAAACAAACAAAAAAAAGCCATAGTAGCACAACAGTGTAACAATTCACTAACAACCTAGGAAGCACGAACACTTCATTTAGATTGTCATGTCCGTGTCCGACATGTATGAGAGTCACCGGACACCTTTGAGACACGGCTGCAAGCATATCACACCCCTTTCTTATATATATATATATATATATATATATATAAATAATATGACAGAACATGACCGAGGTGTATTTTGGATTTTGGATTTTGTTATAGTATTATCTATTATTGCTCTTAAATTGATATCATAAAATTATTATATAAAAAAATGTTTAACAATATATACAAAATATAAATATAAATATATTAATAATGAATTAATTTATGTATCTCTGCCATATCTTGTCCTAATTTTTCAAAAATTGTCCTATTACTATGCCGTACCTATGCCATGCTTCCTAGCTAATAGCACACAGCCTGCCATCAATACTAATAGCATTTAGTATTGGGTGTGTAAAATCCTCCGGTTGCTATTTTAGAAACTCACTCACTAAAATTTTTATTTTAGCAACCCACCTGCTAAAATTGAGCTTTACAAGGTGTGCGTTTAGCAATCATGAACAGTGAATTTGTGTTTATATAACCTATTGTTCATGGGTTGTAAAGATAAAAAAAATATATATATTATAATCACTTTCTCTATCTTCTCGTAAATATCTATCGATTTTTTATATTATTTAAAAGTATAGTTTATATTATTTTAATAAATTGTAGTAAAATAGAATAGTAAAATGTTTTAAGAACGTAGAGTAGACATTTTTTTTTTTAGATCTAATGTGAATGCTTACTGGGAGACTAAACAACACAGCGGTCAAACAAAACCAAAGAAACACATGCACCAAGCACACTGACTGCACAGTAGAACAGGACTGTCAATTATCAAATCAGGATGCCTTTTGGATCAATCCCCTAGTTACAGCAAATGGTAGCATTTAATGGTAATTTCCAAAATTTTGTTTGAAACCCCAAGTGACTTTGACATCCTTAATGATGCTTCTTATAATCTGATCTTCAGTCCCAATTCTACCGTAACAATTAACAAACACTAGAAAATGAGGAATTTTTTTTTTATTTTTTTATTTTTGTTATACGCTTTCTATTTTTTTTGGGGGGGGTGGTGTGGAAAAAGCATGGTGTAGTGAATTTTTGAGTGCTAGCCGGCTCTTTTGGGTAGCTTGCTTGGTGTATCTTCTCGTTGTTTTGGTGCAATAAAGTAAAATGCCATTTGGTAGAAAAAAGGATACACTCCACAATTAACATGATAAATATGAAAAGGAGTGAATGTAAATACATTTCACAAGACCGGTAAGTCTCCAAATGCCATCTAGTGAGCACAAGATATTGATGCCTGTCCTGTGAGAAATTTGGATGTATATTTACCTGAAACGGTCCCAGAATTTAATTTGCATTAGGGAAAGTATTTTTTCCCAAATTGGACCCATTTAAAGGGAATTATTTCAATAAAGTAATTTCTATATTTGCACATAAACTAAGAGCATGAAGACCACATGGATAAATTTTAGGCAAGCAAAATATGCTACTACAAATAACTTGAACCAATTCTATTTACTTCAGCAGCACATCGGCCTTAACTTCAGTTATTGATCAATAGATTAATAGGTAGCTTACACAATGCCCAGAAAAAGAAAAAAGAATTGCGTATAGATGCTGACAGTCTATGGCTTTAACAAATAAATCATTGTAGAAAAAAGGAAATAAAAATTAATAATTTAAACATAACTTACTGCTACAAAAATAAAATTATTTTCTGCATAACTGCCTGGGACATGCTTGGAATCCCTTGAAGCAGCAGACAGAGAGGCCCTGTTGTCCTATTCGGAATCCCTGAGGCTTTCACTTGTCAGCCAGACTTTCTTCTGAATGATAAACACAATGTCACCTCCATCCTGGTCGGAATCTGAACTGGAATCAGCTGTTGCCACTGCTTCCCAGTGCAATGCTGCCAAGTACTTCTTTATGTAATCAATCACAGGCTGTTTGTCCCGAAAAATTATGAAACCAGTAGGCCTTAGTATGCGATCCATCTCAATCAGCAAATCTTCAGGACTGCAATCTTTCCTCACTATTTCAGAAACGATAGTCCATGCATGGAGCAGATCATAAGTTCGGGGGTATGTTGAAAAGGCTTGGCACCTGTTGAGACAGATTTTCCAGTATATGTCAAAATCAACCTCCTCCAAACTTCAGCAGACACAAACTTTTCCAAGAATCTATGGATAAGGTTCTAGGGTGTAAAAGTTGATGGAGAATGAGCAAATATCATCTCCACCAAGCATGTTAGAAATATGTGTCAGCAGAGCTGGTAAATTTGAAGAAAATCAGCCATAGGCAATAGCCATCTGCTGTTAAATGTTAATTAGCTGGGTGTCATTATTTCTATCACTCGTGTATCAAAAAGTGCATAAGTTGAACTCCAATCCTTGCCTAGGAAAACTAAGTTCACTAATATAATCACTATAAAAATAATATATATTATAAAACAAAACAAGGTATTACTTACAGTACAATTTTTTATCATGTTATATTTCAAAAATCAATATGCATACCAGTTGTGAACAGAGCCTATAAGACCTCTGTCGTATATCAGCTTAAGAGTGTTCGGTCCATCTTCGGGAACAACATTCATCACCCAGACATCCTTGTCCTTCAGAGCAGCACCAAATGAACCCATATTTGCCTTCATGTCCATCAAGTTCCTCACAGTGTTTGATGAAATCTTTGGACTCAAGAGATTCCAATAATTCTCAACCCGCCGTTGCCAAACTTCCTACACCAAACACCAGCAATACATAAGCCCAAGTATCGGAAGTTTCTAAGCAGCAAGGAATAACTAACCATAAAAAAAAGTAGATTAAGACCATTAATTACCGTATCCTTTTCAAACATTTCATTTGAATAGCCAAAATCAGCAAGACGAGGAGGAGCAGCAGTCAATCTAGATGGCCAAGGAGCCAATCCACTTCCCTTTACTCTGTGGTCATCTGATAAAACCAGGAAAATTTTTAATTAGCACCTATCAAACCTGCCAACATGTATCAATACAAAATTCTAGGTTCCTTTGATCGGTGGGTATTCCATAGCTTGAAGTACAGGCTATACACACCTAGCTTAGCAAATACACCCAAGCATATTGACTACCAAACATCATGATGATTGTGATAACACCACAGCTGGTCATTCAAGGCCAGCTTTATATTGGCACATGTCTCTAAACTTAGTACCTATCTATGCTCAACCATAACAAAATCCTCATTGAGTTAATCTAGAAGTACACACATTATTCAACTGAGATATAAGCTATCATAATTATCACTTGAAAAAAATAGCATTTGAGAAATGACTGTTTGAGAGTTAAGTGTGAACATATCACAAGATAACCAAGAAAGAAGCAAAGCAAACTTATACTAAAATCTATACTTGTCCCGGTGATTTAAACAAAGAATATCAACAATTCAAAATTTAACACCAAAATCATAATAGTGTATCCTTATGCCAGGTGGCCTACATACTTATGATTTCATCTCTATCTGTTCTTTTAGTTGGATAACTAACCGTGGTGATTTGAAGCTGTTTAAATAAGCTAAATTTACTTACAAAACTCTGTTTTCTATGAGAATCTAAGCCTGCATTCCTAATTGTCTATAAGCAATTTGAGTGTTTCTTTTGTATAAACTCTTATTAACTAAGTGGCATGAAAGCAAGAACAAGTTTTGTTTTAGCATTTAGCCAACAAGAAAATATTATTGTGACAATAGTTTCCAACAGTGAAGAAAACACAGAAATTATGATAAAACATATAAGAAGACACTCACGATCAGAGTATGTCGAGATGCATGCTTCCATTTGCACACCCCAAACTTTATCTGGATCATCATCAGACCGGCAGAGAGGAGGTTGAGTGCCAGGTTCTCTTTCCATATAACAGTCATTTGTCAGAGGCTTTTGCCAAATAACTGTTTGGTTCCTCTTTTCAGCTATTCTCCAACACATACGCTCCACAAGGGCACTCATCTCTTTCCATATTCTAAGATCCTCTTCATCCTGAGCATATGCTTCTGGAGATGAATAGGCAAAATAGCCTCCTGGTCTGAGCAATCTATCGAGCTCAAGAAGAAGAATTCCATCCCTTTGAAGCCAATCAATCCTACATCGAGAACAGTGAGCAAGTTCAAAAGATCTGCTAGGGTAAGGTAGCCTCTGGGTCCCTAAAACACCAAGATATGCTGGAATTCCTCTTTCTAGGGCGAACTGAATTTGGTTTTGATGCACGTCATTTGGTGCTAATGACATTGTTATGACATCAGACGAAAGAAGATAACCTCCAAAACTTGCAACACCACAGCCAACATCAAGAACTGTTCTTAATCTTCCTTCATTATTTATCTTGTTGTTAGAAAAGTTAAGCATCTGCAAAATTAGGTCACATATAATATTACTACATCATCCTTGAGGCACAAAAATATCAATTAATTGAAAAAAAAAAAAAAAAAAAAAAAGAAGAAGAAAAAAACAGCAAGATCAAAACAAAAAATCAGACAAACCATTTGCAACGCAGAGCAAGGGAAATATGCACAATTCTATATGGACTAGCAATTCAAGAAATACATTGCAAAAAGCATTCAATAAAGGCCACAAATCTTACATTTGCAATTGAAGCAATATACTTATCAGCTCCATAGTGAAAATGAGTTCCTCCACCAGGAAATACAATCTTTTCACCTTTAACAACCATCCAGTTCTGGTCAGACTTCTCATGTGCAAGGTGAGTATGAGGTATGTTTGCTTTCCAGACTTCATCTCTGCTTTTTGGCCACTTAATTGGTACCTGCAACATCAAATGAGCAAACAGAACATCATTTAGTAGAGCAGAGAATGAAAATACAATCTTGATTACAACATCATTCTCTAAATAGACTCACCTTGTATCCTGGTGGAGGAGGAATCAAGCAATTGAACCGCCTTTCCGGAAGAGGGCAATGTCTTTCGTAGTGCTCCATTAAAGACAAGTCCAGCTTCAATCTCATTTGGTATATAAGGTTTCTATCTAGGCAAGGAATCAATTCGGAATGCCGATCATCACAAACCTTCAAAAATCAAAAGTACACACATATGAACACCATTGACATAGCAAATCAAGCCGGGGGGGCTGAAGACTAAAGTATAGCTGTAAAGCACTTACAGGGAAACTCTTTGGTGTGATGTCATCCTCTCCATCTTCCAGCGCAAATCTCATCGAAGACTCATCTTGCTTGCCATCATTATCTTCATCCCCACCCAAGTAAGATGAACCAAGTTTTCTCAAAGATCTGCTGCCATATTCTAGAGCTGATGCACCATGGTTATTAGACCCAAAAATGGATCCATAGTATACATACAGAAAACCAAGGAAGATTGTCACAGCACACACAGAAGTGATTAAACGCTTCTTTTGCACCCCATCAGATCTTCCCCTCGTCATTTATTTTACTTCTCAAGTTCTCCAATCGCAGCTTTTTTCACTTCCACTAATGTATTCAAAGATCACAACATAGATCTCATTTCATGAATTACTCAAATGACTTATCAGAGACCTGTAAAAAAATTAAATTACAAAACCAAACAACAATTAGCCAATAAAAATACCATCTTTTAGGATAACAAAGTACACTACTTAATATCTACGCGTATGAGCTCTCATAATAAACTTAGCACCGACACGTTACCACGAAACACTGTGTATTATACTAGTAAAGTTCAACAGCAAGTTGCAAACTTGTTTCTCAATAATTCGATCCCTGGATTGAGTCAAAATCTAAGGACTATGGATAGACAATTTATAAAAAAAAAAAAAAAAAAAGGCACTGAAGCTAGTTGAGGTTAGCCACACACAAATTGACAACCAAGCAATGAAAATGATTGATCCAAGAAGGAAAGAGATAGTCTAATACTAAACGCAAATTAAAACGAAGATTTTAGCAAATGTAATTGATTTATCCCAATGTTCCAGTCCCTCAGTGAATTGAAACGCAAGCAATAAAGAAAATGACACTTTCCCTGAGCACAGATCTGGGAAAAAGACCAATACAAAAAACTACATTTTTTTGCATTGCAAAAGCTACATTAGCCAATCCCCATGAAATCCAAATCATTGCAAACACACCCAGAAACGTTAATTGAATCAGATCCAGCAATAAAACAAGAATTTAACAAAAACCCAGAAACACAAAAGCGAAAAAACACAAATAGAAATAAATAAATTAAAAAAAAAAAAAAAAAAAAAAAGCTTACTGGGTTTGAATCAAAAAACGAAGTGGGTCTGATTTTGGCACCTAAAAAATTGTCCTAGATTTGTACGGGGGTAGATCTGAGTGAAGGGAGGGTGAGATTAACGTTTATAAGAGGAAATAAATGGTGAAGAGAGATAGATCAGATCTTGAAGTTTTGCCTTATATATTCCTTTTTAGCGCAGAGGTACTCGGTACTCTGTGAGTCCGGGTTCTTTTGGATGTGCGTGTGCGTCCGTGTGTTTTTGTGTCACTGTGTATGTGTGGGTCTCGTTTTTACGTCGAGTTTCAATGTAAATGTCTTTTTTTTCACGGAAAAAAAAAAAAAAAATCAACACCTTCTAGTTCCCATTAAAAAAAACGCCTTCTAGTTGTCAATAAATAGTAATTTTTTTAAAAGATAATTTGACTTAGGTCAAATCATGTTGTGGGTTTTTTTTAATTAATAAAGGTGTGAGGGAGTTTTGGGGTTAATACTTGATACTTAATAGATCTAATATGAAAATTACCGTAGATCCAAAATATCTTTTTTTTTTTTTTTTTTGAGAATGAAAATATCTAGTTGATCTAGTGGTAATTACTAATTAGTTAATAATGGGAGACTAATTTATTTTTATTAAATTAGTTAAGTGATTTTCTTAAATCAATGGTTTGTGGTCTTTTAGGAGAACTTATAAGGTCTTTACAGTGGACTAGACAAGTGACGTGGTCCACCGTGAAGACTGTATAATTTCTCATCTTTCAGATAAACATGAAGTTAAAAAATATTACAATAAGTTCAAGGAGTTGAAACTACTACTTAACTAATAGGAGTATAGTTAGTCTAGACTTTTATTTTCATTAATAAAAGGAAATAGGTGTGTGAACGGAATGAAAACAAGTAGTGGGATATTAGTAGACTGTTTGGTTGGATTAAAGAAAAGACTTTTTGTAAATTATTATTTACTAATTAGGCTTATTAAATTCGTATAGTTGTAAGTTGTAACATGGATAGAACTCATAGAAGAATGTCCGGCTTTTCTTTTGCTAAGTTTTCCAATTTCCCATTAAAAAAAAAAAGTGATTATGATACAACATAATGTGATTGAGAATAGTGATTATGATACAACATTCAATAAATAAATAAAAAATTATACAACATTAATGGAAGGAGCCTGCTATTAAACCATTTTACTGTTTGAAAAAATTTAGGACCACAGGAGGAAAAGATAATTCATGGCCTTCTTCCTCTTAAAGTTTCCATGCCAATACGAGTAATGACTTACTTTTTGGGCACTAGATTAATTAACCCATGTTAAGCTATTATGCTACTTTAAAATTTTGTGGCTTCATTACGAAGAAATAGAAAGAGTTAATGCAGAAATTTTTAAAAAGTGCATTAGGGGATCTTGCACCAATAATTGTGAAAGAAATATAAAAAAGCTGGGTTCCTCCTCACTAACAGAGCACACGGGTTGAAGATTACCACTTAAAAAATATGAGGTCATTGCAGAGTTGCTGGCAAAGTGGTGGAGGACAGTGAGGGCAATCCCTATCATTACTTTTGAAAGTTATTTGACACGCACTCACGTCGGTAAGGTGAAATACCACAATTTCACATAGAGGAGTTCTGCCAGTTTTTGGCTTGGTAAACAAAACAAAAGTCAATATGTGCAAGCACATTGATTTAAACCAACTTACATGTCCCATCTTCCTTTTATGCTGTCTGTACAGTTTGCACAAAAAAGAAAAAGGTAGATTCATCGTATAAAGCTATCTAGTTTATACGAGTCGGCATTTCTTTGATTGTAATTCTTACTTCTTCTTTGATCTATATGTAAACGTCTTATTTAATTTTTTACTGAAATTTTTTGTTAAAAATATGGTAAAATATATTTATATTTTGAAAAAATTTGAAATTTAAAAAAAAAAAAACTGTACATAAAAACTAAAAGTTAAAGATTAAAGCTAATACCAAACTCATATGATTTGAAATTAGATTAAAATGCAAATTAAGTTTGGAATAGTTATAAGTTTAATTTCTTATATTCCTAAATTTTGATTTAATTCCTGATGTTTGACACGATAATGAATATTTTCATTTTTTCTATTTGCATTAAACATGATCATTGAATGTCATTTAAGCAAAGAAAATTCATACCAGACTCATCAATTTAAAATTTAAGCAAAAATTTGTCTAAATCCAATCAAAACATGCGTGCATCAATCTTGCACAATATCCTTGTTACTTGTAGTGAGACACTATCATCACTACATTAAAAATAATTTTTTGTTATTCAAAATCAAAATCAAACTCAGGCAGAGTTTCTGTTGGACAAGGCATTGTTTTAACGGTAGTGCAATTTGGTTTTGTGGAGCTACAATCTAGTCTGCCTCTCTTCACCTCTATATTCATTAGATCTGGTGTCTTTGGTGTTTTTGGTGGTGCGATCTGGGTCGGTGTGGTGCAATTTGGCGATTCTAGAGGTGTGATATGATGGTTCTAATGGTGATCAGATCTAGTTTTGGCAGTTTTATTTTGATTTTAGCGGTTGTGTGATTTGGGTTCTTTGTGGAAGTTGAGTGGATTTTGGCATTTACTAGTTGTGGTTGTGCTGGACCGCTGGGTTGTGGCTGTGGTCGGTGGTTATAAAATCTGGTATTAAAAATGTGAACGGGAAGAAATAACTATATTGATAAAGTATTGAGACTGATGTATGTATATGAAAAAAAAAAATAGATAGCTAAATTAGAAAAAAAAGTAGAGATTTTTGAGTTAGTTTAGTTAAAAAATTGAGGAAACTTATGTGAATGCTCTAAATATTGTAACATAACATGTGTTTGTCCAATTAAAATACTCAAATTCAATTAAATTATGTTAGGTCAATTAAAAAGTTTAAAAAAAAAAAACTATACAATTAAAATAACTCTTTAATATATATAAATCATATACTATATAATAAAAGTTGGCTTAGAAGTCATGGTTGCGTCAAATGACTTCACCAAATTGCAGATTTTTTTTTTTTAGATTTTTAGATTTTAAGAAAAAATATATAATTTTTCTTTTACTATAATTTCTAAGTTGATAAAAATCTTAATTTGATTACAATCCAAATTCTTCATCTAATCTATCTAATCCTTATTGATAAAAATCTTAATTTGATTACAATCCAAATTCTTCATCTAATCTATCTAATCCTTATTTTTTATGTGTAGTGTTGAAATAAAATTAGATTAACATTATTATTTTTATTTGTTAGGATATATTTCTTAAATTAAGGGATAGTATTTAACATAAAAAAATTTAATTCAGATAAAATTTTATCATCTAAATTTTAGAATTTTAGTTCTACTCTAACTAAAAGTCTATTTTAAAATTTTTCTAAATTTAAATCCCATCCCACGTTTTCATTGTTTTTATTTTCCTCAAGTTGCAATCTACATAAATCTCATCCCACGTTTTCATTTCTTTTATTTTCCTCAAGTTGCAACCTACATATTTTATATATTAATTATTATTATTAAATAAATAATATTTTATTAGAATATCAAGCTACAAAACTCTTGATTAAGGGATAAGATTTAACAAAAATTATAATCCTACCAGATGTAATCCATATCACAAAATTATAATCATAAACATCTGCCCACTCACACCACGAAAATAGTACAAGAGTATCTGTGCATAAGAGGAATCATGGATAGACTTACAATTCTTTAAAAACATTAGGCATGAAGAGTTGGAGGCCTTCTTTCAATCAAACTTCTATATGATGTATCTAACAACTATATAATATAGGTGTCACCTTGAATGAAATAATAAAACTTCAATCACAATGCTAGGTGAGTAATGAAAGCTTCAACGATGCTAATGGATGTGTGAATTTTATTTTCTTTCAAGTTAGCCTTTTTTTAAAGTGGTTTTTATTTTATAATGAGACATGTTTTTATATAAAATTTTTATATAAACTTATTGTCAAAGTCATAACTCTTAATAACATGCTTGCAGTTACGAGTGATTCAATTTTTGGCTATGATCTCCAAATTTCAGGTAACATACTACAAGTATTGCAACCATTCTCTATTTTTTCTTATATAATTGGTGTTATTTCTATATAAATATGGAAGTGGGATAGTACGATGCTTTGGGTTAGAATATTTGGTGCGTTTATTAATGGTTTTGCCTAAAGGGTTTGGATGCTTATTGTTCATAGTTTGCACGGGCATAATATTAGTATATAATGTAAAAAATGCACCACTTCATTCAAATCTCTTACTTGTTTTGCCACCCACTCCTCCCTCTTCCCCTCCAACATCAGCTCCTTCTCTACAATTTTGAAAACCATCAAACCAGCAGTGAACCAAAGTATATTGTGCTATTCACCAAATACCCAATCCGTGATGTTTACACTAAGTATCGTTCACCAATTACCCATTTTGTGCCAGTCACAAAATACCCATTCTGTGATTTTCATTTCTAGGCTTGCAGGCACGAGTGCACACGCACTTGCGCAACCTCAAAATAGAGGGCTTAGTTTATGTGACCATTAGTGTGTTTCACTAACCTAGTCAACCAAAAAGCAAAAGACAAAGAATTCCATTTTCATATCATTTCGTTACTTTGGTAGGCAGATAATGAGAGAAAAATATAAATAGAGACAACCAAAAAAGATTCTTTTTCCATTCCTTTTTTTTTTTTTTTTTTTTTTTTAACATAGGTATTGATACTGTATTTTATACGGCATCGATTTACGTGTAAAAAAAACCAAAAAAAATTAAAAAAAGGTGCAAAATCATGAATTTAAAAAGCCAAAAAGGGTAAAAATAAGTATAAAATGTTTGAATGGTGAATCAAAAAGTTACTATGATTGAAAAATCCACTTTATAGCAATTAAGACCAAAAGCCTAATTGTGTATGGTCAAAAAGTTGACTTTCTGATCCGACCGTTTGATCACGTTGACATTTGAACCGTCTCATAGGGCATATTTTCTCATTCAAAACGATAGTTTACGGCCAAATTTGGAGTTAAAACGGATGAGATATCGCCAAAATACCAAAAATCCTAATAAAAATTTCACTGTTTTTTTAGGAAAACTGGCAATTTTTTGCCCTACTTCCAATAAACTGTACCAACTGGGCAAGAATTGGAACGAGCAGGCTGGACCATCTTGAAGAACAAGGTCTTAGCTAATTTTTATAAAAAATGCTTGACAATATCTGCTCCGGATTGGAAGATATGAATTTTTCAACACTGCGTCACCTTCCTTCCAAGCGCAATATCTTGACGACTATAGCTCCAAATTGCACGAGGCAAAGACCATTGGAAATAAGACATCCAGAGCTTTCTGTGCATATAAAATTCAAAGAAAATGGAACTCGGAAAGGCCTTAAAACAGCCACGCGAAGATTGGGCCAGAAATCAGACAAAGACGAAAATTGCTGATGGGCAGCTAGCATTAGTGTATCCTAATACACTAATGCTATCCTCCCATTTTCCTCATTCCCCTATAAATACCCCCCAATTTTTGAGAAAAATCATGGAGAAAAATAGGAAGAAATATGTAGAGAAAATAGTGAAATAGAGAGAAAAAGTGAGGAAAATTAGAAAATAGTAAGAAAATACTGGAAAAATACTGTAGGGTCACAATATAGGGCCTAAGCCCAAAGAAGAATTGGACGATGGCCCAATGAGCCTAATACAATAAATTTGTAGAGAATGAATTAGAGAGTTAGGCCTTAATGAAGTTAATAACAGCTACTATGAATTTAGAAGATGATCAATCAAGAACAAGACTCATTGGATTGAATAAATTCACTGTCCGAGGAGATCATTCAGAATATAAATCAATATAACTATTCATAAATACAACTTTTTCTTACTACAGTGTTTCTTTTCCCTTTTTCTTCGATCCCCCTCTCATGGGAGATCTTTCACATTATATAGTTCCTTTCAAACCATCTTGATCCTAGACTTGTTAATCATTTAAGCTTTCACTTGAGTGCATGTCCCATCAGACATCTTCTTTGGCTTTTTATGAGTTGTGGTAGCTGAGACTGCATTGTTTAGGGGTTTTCTCCACATAAATGCAGCCAGAAAAGTTGTTGTAGTGCATTTAATGCGGTGGTAGCAGCTTTTCCTTTAGATATTTCTGAGTTCCTATGGTTTTTGTATGTGCATGAGGCTCATCCTTATCGTTGAAACTTCCTAGAAGGTCACTTAAATTGCCCAAATACAGATTTGATCAGTATTCATCGTATCCAAGAAGGAGTTCCTCCTCGGACTATATTCCTCCATTCTTTCCTTATATGACTCTCAACTTGGGGCATCTCTCAATCATTTACTCCTCCTCGAACATATCCATGTCCCCAGATAAGGCCCAAGGCCCAGTCCTCGGACATGTTCATGTCCAGTCCTTGGCCATTTGCTCAATGGGGTTTAGATATTGTGGGTCCTTTTTCCAAGGCAGCAGGTAATAAAAGGTATCTTCTGGTCGGCACGGATTACTTTACTAAGTGGGTCGAGACTAAACCCCTGGCAAACATCAGAGATATGGATGCCAAGAGGTTTGTCTAGAAAAACATTATTACCTGGTTCGGGGTCCCTAATACCCTCATATCAGACAATGACATTCAGTTTGATAGCAAATCTTTTAGAACATATTGCTGTGAGTTGGGAATTACGAATAAATATTCTACCCCGGCTCATCCCCAAGGGAATTGACAAGCAGAGGCTGTTAACAATGTCATAGTAAATGGACTAAAGAAGAGGCTAGACGATGTGAAGGGCAAATGGGTGGAAGAACTGTCACATGTTCTTTGGATATATCGGACCACGCCTCTTAGATCTATCGGGGAGACCCCATTCTCAATGACTTATGGGGCTGAGGTTGTCATCCCTCTAGAAACTGGTTTCCAAACGTTAAGAACTAGTTTATTCAGTCCAAGCAGTAACAATGAGTTACTAGAGAAGAATTTAGACTTGATTGAAGAGAGGAGGGAAAATGCAATGGTCCAACTAGCATATTACTAACACAAGCTCAAACATGGTTATGATGCCAACGTGAAGCTGAGACCATTAGCATTTGGTGATTTAGTGTTGAGGAAAGTTCTGGGCGCTACAAAGAACCCAGCATAGGGAAAACTAGGGCCCAATTGGGAAGGGTCATACCGTATTACCTTAGGGGCTGGCATCGGGTCATATTTTCTAGAAGATTTAGATGATCATGTAATACCACACCCGTGGAATGTAAACAACTTTAAAAGGTATTATTATTAACGAGTTTTTCCTTGATCAATATGTTTATTTGTTATATAAAGGCTTTATACTTTTTGTTCTTTTTACTTTTATAAGTGTTTAAACTGAAACTCAATCATGCCTGAAGTCCTCGGACCAAATTATATGAGTAGGTTAACACTCAATGACAGCTTTTATAAGTGTTTAAATTGAAACTCAATCATGCCTAAAGTTCTTGGACCAGATGATATGAGTAGGTTAACACTCAATGATAACTTTTATAAGTGTTTAAACTGAAACTCAATCATGTCTGAAGTCCTCGGACTAGATGATATGAGTAGGTTAACATTCAATGACAACTTTTATAAGTGTTTAAACTGAAACTCAATCATGCCTGAAGTCCTCAGACCAGATGATATGAGTAGGTTAACACTCAATGACAACTTTTATAAGTGTTTAAACTGAAACTCAATCATGCCTAAAGTCCTCGGACCAGATGATATGAGTAGATTAACACTTAATGACAACTTTTATAAGTGTTTAAACTTAAACTCAATCATGCCTGAAGTCCTCGGACAAGATGATATGAGTAGGTTAACACTCAATGACAACTTTTATAAGTGTTTAAACTCAAACTCAATCATATCTAAAGTCCTCGGACAAGATGATATGAGTAGGTTAACACTCAATGACAACTTTTATAAGTGTTTAAACTCAAACTCAATCATGCCTGAAGTCCTCAGACCAGATGATATGAGTAGGTTAACACTTAATGACAACTTTTATAAGTGTTTAAACTGAAACTCAATCATGCTTGAAGACCTTGGACCAGATGATATGAGTAGGTTAACACTCAATGACAACTTTTATAAATGTTTAAACTGAAACTCAATCATGCTTGAAGTCCTCGGACCAGATGATATGGGGAAGTTAACACTCAATGACAACTTTTATAAATGTTAAACAAATCCTAAGTCATGCCTAAAATCCTTGGACCACATACTTGGGTGAAATTAATACTCAACGACATCTCTATAAATGTTTAAGTCTATGACTGAATCCTCAGTTTGATAAATCTGAATAAGGTAAAATCCTTGATTATTTATTCAAGTATTGATAAATGTGAAAGGTATTTCCTTCTTTCAGTCTTTACCAGGTTCACTGCTTATTTTTATTAGAATCAGCCTTCATTGGTACTTAGCTAAATTACTTGTATTATCAGTGGAGTAATATTGTTGGTTGGTTCTTATTGAAACTAAAGTGACAATAGTTCAAAGTTATTTGCAACAATAGCAAATCTAAAAGTATATGAAATAAAGACGCGAGAGATAGAAAGAAAAGTACATTCATTAATCAAAAAGAGAAAAAATACATTATACTCAATGACAATAGTAAAAAAAAAAAAAAACTATTACAAAAAGTATTAATAACTAAATCTTGGTCTTGGGGGCTGAAGGATCGACGGCTTGGCTCAGCTGAGAAGAAGCAACATCCTTGGCCTTGGAATCAACTTGGTTACCTTTAGCATCTTTTGCTTTCGCCTTGGAAATAGCTCCTTTCTCCTAGACTTTCTCCTTATCTTGAGCTCCCTCAGCTTTCTTGCCCTGATCCTCTGCCTGGCCAGATCCCTTTGAAGCCTTAGCAGGAGCAAGAGCAGTTTGGCTTGTAAGGGGCTACTTCGATACCTCTGGAAGATGCTTAGGAGAAGGATCAGAACCTGGGAGCTCGCGAATTTCTAGATGATAGTGTATGCTCCCAAGTTGCCTCAAAACGGAGTCTGCTGGGACTTCTACAGCGTTAAGGGCCTTGCCTCATGATACGCCGCAGTATTCCCGGCAAACCCCTGAAAGTTCCTCTACTAGCCTTATCTGCGTTTCTTCCACGCCGAGTAAATAAGACGTTGACTTCTCCGCTTCCGCCGCTTCCTTAGCTAATTGAGCCGCCTCCTTGGCCTTCTGAAGTTCAGCCCGAAGATTTTTTACAAGTTGCCTTTCTGTGGCCAAGTTAATCTTGGTCACATGCAACTTTTGGCGTTGATCCTCGGCTTGCTTCTAGACAGTCTTAAGGCCTGCATCAGCATTGTCCTTGGCCTTAATCGCCTCCTTCAATTTTTCGGATAGCCTAGCTTGATCTTGCCTAAGATTCCCTAACGCTTTCTCAACCTCGGACCAAGATTGGGTCTCTACCTTAGCCTTGTTGCGGGCATCCTTGACCTACTCCTCGGCGACGAAAACTTGTTGGGTAATCTACATAAAAGAACAAAATGATCTCATGTAAGACAAAAAGAAGGAATGAATAAAAATGACAAAGTGCCTAATCAGAAGAATGGGTTAAATCACTTACCATAACAAGATCCCTCTTGAAGGATAAGAAAAGATCGGGCTGGGGGACCAAGTGCGTGGTGGTCGGCGCATATCGGCCCCAAGTGATTCATCCAGGTTTTCAACGGATGGGGATCTCCTGCCTCGGTTGTCCTTGGCCACTTTTTGTTGTTTTTTCCCCTTTTGGGGGCCCACCTCGCCTTCCTCCAAAGCCTCATTTGGTGTTTTCTTTTTCAACTCGGGAAGTGGCTTCAGTTCGAGGTCTTTAGGAACTTGAAGAGGAGGAGGAGGAAGGTTTGCTGGGACTTGGGACTTATTGACCTCTTTTGAAGTGGACACTTGATTTCTCGCGGCCATAAGTTCCTTTAAAGTTTTGTTTCCTTTGTTCAAAGCCATCCCGTCTTCTTTTTCTTCCTCCAAGGTATTGTTCGGAAGAGCAGTTACTAGAACTGGTACGTGGACGCTTGATTGCCTGTCAGGTTCTTCCTCGATGTCCGAGATGGGAATCATTTGCACCTTCCGAGGAACCTCCTCTTCAAAACAGAACTTGTCAATTTCTTCCTTTACCGAGGAATTAGATGAAGCAACCCCTTCTCCGGTTGTTGTTGCTTCAAGGGGAACTTGTTGAATTGGTGGGACGATCAGAGGACCACCTTGTGGAAAGGGGTGTGCTACTGGTGGAAGATCGTACGGAGCTAAAAAATTGGGTAGACACACGTCAATTCAGGCTGTACGTTGGTTACCCGCTCTTATGACATTGCCCACTTCTTGGAATATCTTTGAAATGGGCTGGAAGTCCAAAATCAGATGGATGGCCCGAAGCTGCTCATCTTTACTTTTGAAGATTTCGGATCTCAGCAAGCAATTGAGGGCTGTAACGTTAGTTAAGCTAAGCTGATGAGCAGTGTGCCTTCTATCTGTTAACATCAAAGAAGAACAAAGCACAGTCAAAAAGTTAAAATCCATTACTACGAAAAAAACAAGACAAAAAGAAGCAAAACAAGGCCGAGGCTAAAGAACCTAAATCTATTGTTAGGAGACCTAAATCTAAGATGTCCCACCTGGCTCTCCCTCTTCGGTTGGGCAATGAAGACCATCATGCCACGCCTCCGAAGCAATCAGGTAGTCGTCTTTCATCCCCTTGTTAGATTTGGGGAGACAATAGATGAGCCTAACAATATCAGATCGGGATTTGAGGTAAAATCCTGCCCTTTTTTGTTTGTGACACTCGTACATGTGGACCACGTCGTGCTAGGTAAGTCTCAAGCCCAAATGCTCGTTCAGAGCATCAATACTCCCTAAGATTCTAAAAAGGTTAGGTGCGCACTGGTGAGGGCATATCCTATGGTTGCGGAGATAGTCCCTTGTAATACTACCCATGGGGAAAGTCATTCCCCATTCTATGAAAGCTATTATAGGAATTATGACTTCTCCCACTTCTCGGTTGGTTACTATTTCTTTTGGGAAACAGTACCGTAGGATGACTTCCTGCGGTATGTGGTATTCTTTTTTAAAGATCTCTATCTTGGCAGGGCTGTCCACTAAATACTTAAATCTACTCATTTCAGACAAATTAAAGGGGAAAACACCGACAATGACAACTGGAGAAATAAGAATTTGAGGGCCGAGGAGAAAAAGAAAGGTTCGGAGAAATCAAAACTTACGTGAATTAAAGTAAGTGATGATCCTTGAAACCTTTAGGAAAACTCTCAATGATTTCTAGGGAAACAGGAATGGTAAGCTTAATGATTTAACAGGTCTTGTGAATTTGAATGCTTGAGATCGCTGGAGAGCTTGAGAGTTTGTAAAGTAAAGGAAAAGTGATTTCCTTCAAGGCTTTATATAGAGGGCAAAGAATGAGTGGGAGTTATCCTGCCTAAACCCTGAGGACAAATATCAGTCGTCAGATTAATGCCTCACTGTTAGATGCAAGAAACATAATGCCGCCCGGAGCAATTAATAGCGCTTCGCGGATTCCAAAATGTTAGTAGCAATTATGAAGTGCACAAAACTATACTCCCACACGTGTAAACTCAGAGATTTTGATATTCCTAGCCCTTGATTTTGAGGCAAATCAAAACCCCTTTTTTTCTCCTCAAATGCGAGGGAAAAACCAAAATTTTGAGGGGCTATTGTGGGGGTAAGAACCCAAATTTGTATATTGGGCCTTGGGCCTTATCTGGGGACATGGACATGTCTGAGGAGGAGTAAATAATTGGGAGAGGCCTCAAGTTGAGAGTCACATAAGGAAAGAATGAAGGAATATAGTTCGAGGAGGAACTTCTTATCGGATACGATGAATACTAATTAAATCTGTATTTTGGCAATCTAGGTGACCTTCCAAGAAATTTCAACGATAAGGATGAGCCTTATGCACATACAAAAGCAACAGGAACTCAGAAATATCTAAAGAAAAAGCTACTACCACCGCATTAAATGCACTGTAGCAACTTTTCTGGCCGCATTTATGTGGAGAAGACCCCTAAACAATGCAGTCTCAGCTACCACAACTCACAGAAAGTCAAAGAGGATGTCTGATGGGACATGCACTCAAGTGAAAGTTTAGATGATTAACAAGTGTAGGATCAAGATGGTTTGAAAGAAACTATATAATGTGAAAGATCTCCCATGAGAGGGGGATCGAAGAAAAAGGAAAAAGAAACACTGTAGTAAGAAAAAGTTGTATTTATAAACAGTTATATTGATTTATACTTTGAATGATCTCCTCAGACAATGAATTTATTCAATCCAATGAGTCTTGTTCTTGCTTGATCATCTTCTAAATCCATAGTAGCCGTTATTAATTTCATTAAGGTCTAGCTCTTTAACCCATTCTCTACAAATTTATTGTATTCGGCTCATTGGGTCATCATCCAATTCTTCTTTGGGCTTGGGCCCTATATTGTGACCCTACAAAATCTATTTAAGAAAGAAAAGAAAAGAAAAAAAAAAAAAAAAAAAACCTTCTTTTAATCAACATTTACAATATTTCAGCACTCTACTTTCTTGTCATTTAATTTTCTGCACTTTACTTTTACGTCATTTAAATTTTTGCACTTTATTTTTCTTGCAATTTATTTTCTACACTTTATTATTATTGTTCCTTTACATTTCTCATTATTAAAGTCGCCATAAAATAAACATGCTTGGGTAAACATTTCCCCTACACACTATTCTAAAAAAAAAAATGCTTTTCTTCTAAAACCTTTTCCCACCTCTTTCTTTAAAAATGAACCCATTTAAAAAAAAAGAAAAAGAGTCTTTTTAAAATATTTTTCCTTTGTTCTTCTTAAAAGTTTTCAAAACAAAACCTTTTTTTTAATGCTTTTTCGTCTCCATAAAAAAAAGGGTTTTCAAAATATTAAAAAAAATATTTGTTTTTTTAAAGGGGAGAACCCGAATTTAAAAAAAAAAAAAAGTTTTAAAAAGATGTTTTTTTTCCCAAAAAAAAAAAAAAAAAAAAAACTGTCTTTTTTGTTACCAAGTTTTTTATTAACTGTTTTCAAAAAAAAAAAAATCTGTTTTCTAAAAACTGTTTAAAAAAAAAAAATCTGTTTTCTAAAAACTGTTTTCAAAATAAAAAACTGTTTTCAATATGAAAAATCTGTTTTCTAGAAACTGTTTTCAACAAAATATATAACTGTTTTCAAAAACTGTTTTCCAAAATAAAAAACCTGTTTTCCAAAACTGTTTTCAAAGCAAAAAAATCTGTTTTCTAAAAACGTTTTTGAAAATAAAAAATCTGTTTTTCAAAGAGGGGAAACTTGAAACTTAAAAAAAAAATGTTTTCAAAGTTTAAAAAAAAAAAAATGTTTTCAAAAGTGTTTTTCTATATACAAAAAGTATGTTTTCAAAAAATGCTTTCTTCAAAAAGATACATGCTTTTCCCATAACTTCTTCAAAAAAAAATCTCTTCTAAAAGAAAATGTGTTTTTCTAAAATAATAAAAGTTAACGATGTAACTTTTTATTTTCTAGCATTTTCTTAGAATAGTAGTAGTTTGAGGATTTGTGTTCAAGGCTTATTCTCTTTATTAGTCTTTGAACACCTTATAAGCTTACATTGTCCCTAACATTACTTGGCACTAATGAGTTTTCTTTGTAAACTTTTTGCATGATTAAAATGAGAGAATGATGGATGACAACAATGTGTTACTCTTTCAACCTTCTCTCTTCTTCTTATTTTGTGATTTGTTTTTGTATAGTATTTAGTGTTCACATGCTAGCTATATAATAAATAGACACTTACATGCTATCGTAAAGTATATTTGTATGCTCTCTCACATGTCTTGATTGTATATAATTTGTTGAAGTTAATATTCAAATGCTAGCTATATGTAAATATTTACTCACACACACACATATATATATGTGTGTACATTGTTTGAAAAAACTTAAAAAAAAAAAATCAAAATGCCAAGTATTCTATTTTTTTTAAACAAAAAGTTAACGTTTGGAATAAATTAAAATGAGGTACTATCTTCGGATAGGCGTTATGGGGTGTCTAACACATTTCCCACACGTAACCAAACTTCCGAGTCCAAGATTTTTAGTTCAAAGACTTTTGGTTTACCTTAATTAATGAACCCTTAAAATTTAGTTTAGTTAATTTGGTAACTTAAAATAAATTAGACATCTAGGTGACCAATTACACTTTATACAAAACTAATGGTTGGTGACGACTTTTAAAATAAAAATAAGAAAAAGGGACTCACACACACACACACCCCATTCTAGATACACAGACACACAAGAATTACATCGCCAAGGACTCAATGTGCGACAAAACCCA
Organism: Quercus ilex subsp. ballota; assembly: GCA_032727855.1. Lineage (NCBI taxonomy): Eukaryota > Viridiplantae > Streptophyta > Magnoliopsida > Fagales > Fagaceae > Quercus > Quercus ilex. The sequence continues at coordinate 19,151,707 of CM064913.1, read as the reverse complement.
GAAAATGTGCGTCCACAATAGGCAAACAAAGAAAATTTTCCATATTCAATCTTAAATAAGACTTGAGAAATAGTTAGATGTACAAACTTCATCACATAATACAAAGGCAAATGCCCTGCCAACAGTGAACATACCCAAGACAGTAAACCCTATAAGAATTTCTGTACCTCACTTTTCTCAACAACTAAACAAAGAGTTTGGCTAAATTTTTCACACAAATTCATCATGTAATATAAAACTAAATATCAAGAACAATAAGACCCATACCAACAAGTCATGGCTTATGCAAATCTTTTCCCCTCAATCCGTTAATAGATAAACCTCATCTATGTCTTTTGAATCACCATTGATCAGCATCAGAATAGGCTTGCAAGACAAGAGAAAACTGAGTTGAGAAGTGCAGACTTTGGAAAAGAAGAGCCTTTAAGACATCGTACAATGCGCAAGACGACAACATAGTAAGTTGAATGTGGAGCAAAAATGAATTGGTTCATTTGATGGACGATACAGGAGATGTTTGGATGAGCGATTGTGAGATAAAGTAGGCTGCCAACCAATTGCCGATAAAGAATAGAATCAGGCTCGTGCAGTGTACGTAGCAAGGGAAATATAGCAATAAAAAGTTATGCAGATGTGCATGAAGCGATCTTACTGAAGAGGAGCAGTGAAATGATGGGGAAAAACCAGGGACCTAGTAGTAGTGAGAGGTAGCTCGTTGAGTATTGTCTGGGTAAATGGCTAGGTGGGTCTAGAGAATGAGCAAGTGTAATAGTAGGAGAATCGGATATAGACACTACGAGAGAGAGAATGGGAGACTCATTTGGAAAAAGGTTTAAGAAAAAGGAGACAAACATGAGGGACGAAAATAAGAGACCTCAGTGAAGAGATGATGTTCCCTAAAGATGTCTAACATAACTGTTAGTTGCGTGACAGTATTAGTTATGTTGAATCACATAGTGCAAACACAACGCGACATAATAAAAAAATATAGTAAATGCTTAAAAATAAATAATTAAAATTATTTTAAATATTTTGATTTTTTTTTAGAAATAAAATTTTAAATGGATTAATATTTTTAAAATTTTTTAAAAGAGTTTTACTAAAAGCAAACTATCATAATTATTTTAAATATACTTATAGTGAGTCATTGTAAAAACACGTTGTATGATGGCCTAAAATGTGTAAAATAATTCCCATAAAAATGTGTAAAATAAAAGAGCATGTCTCACCAGGTATAACTTTTTTTTTTTTTAATTTTTTTTATACAAGATAAAAATTTTACTTTAACTTAAATGTATATATGTGTAAAGTTCTCTCATGAGACTTAGACTTAGACTCTTGCCCCCCATCTCACAAGAACCTTGTACTTGTAGAGTGACAATCACGTCAAAGGTGTGCAGTGGTTCACCCAATATAACTATAACCTATAAGATGTAACTTTTTATTATGATTTCAAATTTGGTAAGGATTGCCACATTAGCTTTTTGCTTGAAATTTAATACATCCAGCCAAACCTAATAACATTTTAATAAACTCCTAATTTGGTTGAATTTTCAGATGGGTATTAAAATTAATTGGGTGTGGTTGTGCTTATTCTTCCATATTTGATAAGATAATGTGACATATTGGAATTGAAGGGTGTAAAACTTGAGATTTATACTATATCCTTATAGAATTTAATTTCTTTTATTATATACAATATGAAGGAAGTATGTGGTACACCATTTTTAGTATTTCCGTTAACGTTAAAGTCACATAGCAGCAAACAAAACAAAAAATACAACACTCATACATTTATATTACTACTTTCTTTTTTTTATCGATTTTGAGTTGATATGCACCATGTTTCATAAATCACAAGATTGCTCTTCCAAAACAAAAGAAGAAACCCTTAATTTACTGGAGTAGATAGAAGAAGTAGATGCAGCGTTATATTGGTTGGGTTGGATCACAAGAAACAAAAAATAGAAAGCACCAAAGTAAAAGTGGTGTTTTAGTGTTGGGTCTTCAATCGCATTCGAGAGGCCCAGTTAAGTTTGAAATAAAGATGACTAGCACTAGTGGGGAGAAGCTTCACAAATCGCTAACCGCTATAACCCAGTGGGCTGTCGCTGCAATTTTGGTTACATACGGCCTAGGCTAAGCTTAGATTAAAACTCAAAATCTAACATATTATGTATCTGGGCCAAGACCCAAACCTAGCAGAGTTCCCTATTTTGGATTGCTTTGAGCTGGCCCACTATTCAAATACTCAATGCTATATGTACATGATTTGATTTTTTTTTTTCTTTGAGAATCAGTACATGATTTGATGTGATTGCACTTGTTAGGGTTATAATTTATTGTAATTGACTAATTTTTTTTAACAAAATACACTTTACTTGTAATTGAGTAGATCTAAAATGTGTTTAGTACTTCAAGAAACATGTTGTTCAAGTCAAATATTAAAAATATGAAGATTGATCCAAGAAACAAGTGAAGAAAAACTATTTATTAAGTCTCGATAGATGCTACAGATAGCATCTGTCGAGACTTAATATGACACTCGATAGATAGTTCGACAGTAGCTCGATCTATCGAGAATTACAATTTCAGAATTTCCAGATATGAAATTTGGCCTAGTCTTTTGTATTTGTTTAGGGTTTCTTTTCTCATAATACTAGACATATATAAGGCTTATTTTAAGAGCCTTTACACACGAATATATAGACCAAGAGATTTATTTTCTTTGTGTGAAGCTACTACATTTGTACGCCATAGGGTTTTGTAACCAAGTGCCTCTTGATCTTCATTATTGATGAAGCAAAGAATTTTGCAGCCAACAACATCTGTTCAAATTGCTAGAGTTAGTCATATACTGAGATCCGTGAAAAAGATTAGTCACAAATTGGAGGTCTGTGCATCAAAGATAAGATCAAGTCCAATTGGGTATTGGAGTGAAGGTTCAACTATAGGTTGGTATTTTGGAATAGGCCAAGGTAGTTGGTAAGATTTCTTATACTTGTAACCGCTTGATTGTTGATTAGTAGATTCTTAGGAGTTGTGACTTTAAAATCACCCGGTGGAGTTTTTGTCTTGCGAGATTTTCTCCATTTGTCAACAAATCGCCGTGTTTAATTTATTTCCCGCTGCACTTAGTAATTTTGGTGATTTGTTAGTGCCTTCACATTTTGCATACAATTGAACTTAATTAATCAATTTAGGTAATTGAATTAATTAATCGAGGTTAAGCTAACCCAACAGCACTCCAAAGGTCAAATGTTGTATAATTAGTCCGTCAAATGTTGTATAATTAGTCCGTCAATTTGCAAGTTGGCGACAAATTAAAAAAAGAAAAAACGAAAAGAAGTAAACGGTTCCTTTCAATTTGCAACAACAAAGTCTTTTTTAATTTTTGGATGGAGCAACAAAGTCTTTCAGTCTTGTAAATTTTAACTCCTAAGTCCTAATAGTAGCTAAGACACGAAATGCACACTTAATTTAAATAGTGATTTGTACAGCTAATTCAGACTGTAAAGTCATTGCATATGTTAAGCTTCTTTGCCATACCACTTAAAAAAGAAGAAGGCGAAAAGCCATTTTTAGTCCCTACATTTTCAGGCGATTCTCATTTTAGTTCCTACATTTTATTTTTACCGCTTTTAGTCTCTATCCTGAAAAAGACTTCCCGTTTTGGTCCCTGCCGTTACATCAGAGACGGAGAAAGCTGACGTGGCAAACGGCAGGAATAAATAATACTTATTTATTATCCATGTGGCCTAAAATAATAATAAAAAATGTTTTTTAATGCCACATCAGCATTTAAATTAAAAAAATTAATTTATTAATTTTAACTAAATAAAAAAAATTAAAAACAAAATTAAAAACTAAAAATTATATGAATTAAGATCTAAGTGTGTCTTGAACAAAAACAACAAGAACACAAACCCAGAAATTAAAAAAAAAAAAAAAAATTGCCGTGGAAAATTCTTCCACCAAAACCAAAAGTCAGTTAATGCAAAAACTTTACCAATTTCAAAAGCAAACTTAGACTAGAGGTGCTTAGAGGACAAGCTAGATGAGGAGATCTCAGCATTGGATCGCCTTGACCTCGACGATATGGAGGTGCTCAGAGAAAGGAGGCTCCAGTAGATGAAGAAGATAGCCGAGAAGCGGAGCCGTTGGATCTCCCTTTGTCATAGCGAGTACACCGAGATCTTCTCTGAGAAGGACTTCTTCTCCACCACGCGATCCAAGGCGTGCTGAGCAGGATCGGAGGTGCGGAGGAACTCGCGGTTAATGTCGAGAGCGCGCGTCTCGATAGTGTACCTAAGGTTGCGGCGAGATTGATGAGTGTTTTCAGTGTAGAATGACGATAGTGTGTTGAGGGAAGATAAGAGATCTGGCGAGTCCGTTCAGCATTCTAATACCTTCTTTAGTTTTCTTGACAGTCCCGGCGCTAGTCCTACCGTGCTGCTCCCTATTTTCCGATCGATCTCAAGAGATCTTGAGAGAGTTTGAGGGAGTGCGTACCAAGTGTTTGCAAAAAATGTTAGAATGAATTTAGTATGGGCCCCCCATTTTCTCAAATTTGCTTTTTGGATAATGAAAATGGGAATGAGAACGGTTACAATGTTGATTTTTCTGGATCTAATTTGTATTTTGTTCCAATCTGCTTAGATCTGTAAATTTTTTTTTTAATTTCTAGGTTTGTGTTCCTGGATCTGAGATTATGTTCTTGTTGTTCTTGTTCAAGACATACTTAGATCTCAATTCATATAATTTTTAGATTTTAATTCTGTTTTTAATTTTTTTATTTAGTTAAAATTAATAAATTAATTTTTTTAATTTAAATGCTGACGTGGCATTAAAAAACATTTACTATTACTATTTTAGGCCACGTGGATATTAAATAGGTATTATTTATTCTTACTGTTTGCCACATCAGCTTTCTCCGTCTCTGATGTAACGGCAGGGACCAAAACAGAAAGTGTTTTTCAATATAGGGACTAAAATGAGAATTGCTTGAAAATATAGGGACTAAAAGTGGCTTTTTGCCAAAAAAGAAAATAAAAGGTGTGGGGCATATATATTTTAATTACTTGATCTAAGCTATAACCAAATTTAATTTATAGTTTTCACTGTTTGATAGATTAAGTGAGAAAGAGGAACAGAAAGTGAATATATAATGCCTAGTGTTCTGGGTTTTCAAACACTGTTTTGGTCTAATGATAATTAATTTACAACAACTACGGAATGGAAGTATGTAGACCAAATTCCGTTCATAGTGTCAAGTACTGTTGATTTGATAAACATTTCTAAAGGCTCGTTTGGTAATATTATTCTAGTATCATTGTTTAAGTGTTGTGAAAATACGTGTAGGTAAAAAAGTATTACAGAAATATGTGTTATGTTGTTTAAACAATGAAAACTGTTGTTTAAACAACACAACCAAATAAGCCCTTAATCTCACAGTTTATCATTATTTCATGGGTTGATTGAGGAATTTTCGTTTATGATCCTGTTTAGTTGAGGGGATGAAAATATAGCAATGATAGAAATTCATATAACTTCCCTTTGTTTTGTTGAGACAAAAACAGAAAAAGAAAAAGAATGAAATAAATAATAATGTTATAAGAAACAATTTTTTTGTAAATATTTTTCAAAATACTCAAATTTTTTATTATAATAATATATTTATTAACAAATGAATATTAAGTTTATACGAGGGACAAAATTATAATTGTGTTGCTTTTTCCTTATTTTCTTTCCTCTTTTGTCTTTGATTTGGATGACTCTATATATATATACATATAATAATAATAATAATAATAATAATAATTCGATGATTGAAGGTGAAAGGATTTAAATCCTGAATGTTACAAAGTTATTTTACTATTATCTTAATTTTCAATCATATCAAATGGGTGAAATCCCAATCTCTCTGTATTTTCTTTCCCTCATTTTTCATTTTGTCTAAAATTCTCCCATCAAATGTATCCTAGACTGTATCATATTCATATCCAATCTAATAGAATGGAAGTTCTAAACCTTTTTAGAACCTGCTGGGCAACATCAGTTTATATACAAGTTTTGTTTCTTCACGTCAACAAAATTTTCATGACCGTAAAAGCTGGTTAAAATACAAATCATATATCACAATTTTATTAGGCTAAATAATACGTATACTAAACAAATTCACATTACAATTTTTTTTATTAAATTAGATTTGGTATCCTCTAAACACGTATACTAAACAAATTCACATTACAATTTTTTTAATTAAATTAGAGTTGGTATCCTCTAAACAAATTATGATGAAACTATGAAAGTACTGTAATACCAAAAAAAAAAAAGGGTTTATTGAAGGAGTAGTTAAGTAAACTTATTTTGGGATTAAAAATAAATTAGGGTATGTTTAGTAATTGTTTTTTCTCCTTATTTTCTGTTTCCAAAAACAATTTTCTATTTTTGAGATTAAAAACTTGTTTGGCAACCTAAAATGGACAGAAAACAAAAACTGTTCTCAAAACTCAATTTGTGAAGGAAACTGAAATATGTAAAATGTTGTTTTCAGTTTATAATTTTCAAAAATTAATGAAAACACGCATTTAATTTAATGAATATATCTCATTTAATGAGTTAGTATTAGAGTTCAAATCTTAGTAATAACATATTTTAGTATTTTCTATTTTTTTCTTCAAAAAACTATTATTTTTTTTAATTTCAACTAACCAAATATGTTTTTTATTTAAAAAATACAAGAAAATTGTTTTTTTCTTCATATTCCCCAAAACAAGTTTTTGAAAATAGAAAACAAAAACTGTTACCAAACATAACCTTATATTTCTTAAGGGGTTTTTTGAAAAACTAAGTTAATTAATTGTTATTTGGTTTAAATCTTTGGAAGCGAGATCATCTATATATATATATATATATATAGGCAAAACTGAGAGAAAATCCAATTAGATTTTAATTAGATTTTTAATTTTGCGCCATGTGTCCTATTTAATTTTTAATTTTGTGCAAAGTGAATTATTGAGTGTAAAAATTGAAGTGTACAAATCTAATTAGATTATAAATTGGATTTCAATTGGAATCCAATTGTTCTCCATGTGTCAATCTATGTATTTTTTCATTTTTGTGGCAAGTGAATTATTGGATGCAAAAACTGAAGAGTCTAAAACCAATTAAATTCTAAATCATATATATATATATATATATGTATATATATAATTAGAAACCATTACATATTCTAGAAATGTATGATTATAAAAAAGTGTAAACTAATATCATGTATAATTTGAACCTCTTCTAAAATTTTTAATTGTATTCGTGCATATGCACGAGACTACACACTAGATAATTTAAAGGCTCAAAGCATTCATAAGGTAAGAAATTGTTCCTAATATTTTTAATATTCCATAGTCTAGGATTTTGAAATTTGGGGGTTTACAAGATTAGAAGAATTTAAGCCAATTAAGTTTGTATAATCTCATACTTTGATGAATTTTGGGTTTAGGATGTCAACAACACCTATCTTGGAGTAGATTAGTAAGCAAAGTACTTCTAAACGTGATCTTAACATTAAAATTTCGTAAAAATATTTCATATTTGGATTCTTCTAAAAAAACATTGAGTGACCTAATCTGGTTTGTGAAAAAAAGTTGTTGAAAAAAAAATCTGGAAATTAATAAGAGTCCTATAAAGGATAAACCCAATCGCGGGCCACATGATTGGGAGTAATTGTGGCTCACCTCCTACTAATAAAGCCCAAATTCACGTAATGGTCCCCCCTTTTAGGAAATGCTATTGGATCCCACTTTGGGCTAAAATTCAGTTCACTTAGAATATTGCCCGTTTGGTTTAGACATGACTTAGTTTTCATAACTCAATACTCAATACTCATAACTCTAACTCAAATCTCATCACTCATAGCCCAAACCCCAATATCACTCAAAAATTTCAAAATTATTGTTTGGTTACAAAACTCAATCACATATCTCAACTTTTAAGTCCACTTTTTGCCAAAATGGTGGAACCCACCCCTTTGATACTACACAGGGGTTATGGTTGCTACCCACGTCAATTTTCTCTTCCCTTCTTTCATATTCTCCTAAGTCTATCACCACCATCAATGGCAAACTCAGAACCCACCACTGTCAACACCACCAACGGCCACAAAACGAAAAAAAAAAAAAAATCTCAACCAAAAGAAAATCCAAACATCAGCTACACCCACAAAAAGAAAAAATTTCCAATCATCAATACCACCACCAACCACACAAATCCACCTCCATCACAGCTCAAGCTTCAAACAACAACTACAAACATAGAAAACCCAAACACACCAACATAAAATCTTCAGATTGGTGATCCAAAATTGCCAACCCAAACCCACAAGCACAAAAAACCTAAATCCAAACCTAGGAATCCTTAGATCGAAGACCAAAATCACGAAAATGAGGAGTGGATTTTTGTTTATGGGTATATATTTATGCGTGGATGAACATGGTGAGTGGGTCTGAAGAAGAAAGAAAGAAAGAAAAAGAAGAGAAGAAAGAAAAACATAACCAGGAAGAAGAGGAAAAAAAAAAAAAAAAAACCCGTTGGTGGTGGAGTGGGTCTGATGAAGAAAGAAAGAAAGAAAGAAAGAAAAAGAAAGAACGAAGAAGAAGAAGAAGAAAAAAAAAATGTTGTTGGTGGTGGAGTGGGTATGAAGAAGAAAGAAAGAAGAAGTAGAGAAAAAGCAAAAAGAAAAAAAAAAGAATAAAAAAGAGGAAGCCGGTGGAACTCAGTAGAAGAAGAAAGAAAGAAAGAAAAAGAAAGAATGAAGAAAAAGAAGAAGAAAAAAATGTTGTTGGTGGTGAAGTGGGTATGAAGAAGAAAGAAAGAAGAAGTAGAGAAAAAGCAAAAAAGAAAAAAGAGGAAGCCAGTGAAACTCAGTAGAAGAAGAAAGAAAGAAAGAAAGAAAAAGGAAAAGATAAAAAAGTGGTATGAAATTGTTACTTGATAGTGACAAGTCAGGAGAATAGGTCCCACAAATTTTATTTTTTTACCATTTTGCCACTATCACTCATCATCCATAATTTGAAAACACCAAAATTGTGTTTTCAGTTTTCATCATCCAAACTCAAAATTTTGAGTTTTTAAGTGATGGAAACAAATATCCAAAATCAAGCCAAACACTACATCATTCGTGGGACTCATAAGTTTTGGATGATGGATCCTGAAAACTGAGTGATATCACTCAGTTTTTGGACTATCTAAACAAGCTCTAGTTACTAAACAAAACTTTTTTTTTTCTTTTTTTGAGAAACAAACAATTGAAACTTTAAGAGACATGTTTGTGTAGGCACTCTTGAAATTATCAAGTGAAATCTGGCTGAATATTTCCAAGACTAGGGTGAAAAGATAGGATCTAAGGCTATGTTTGGTTAGGGGATGGAAAAGAGGGAGGGGATGGAAGAATAGGGGATAGAAAAGATTTTAGTTCTCTCATGATGTTTGGTTGGGAGAATGGAAAAGTGGAGGGATAGAAAATATTTTTTGTTTAGTTGAGAAGAAAAATGAGAGGATTTGTTTGTACAAATTTACCCTCACGTTCCTATTGAATAAAAACCTGAAAAACAAAGAAAAGAATAAAAACCCAAAGTAGATAACCAAAGAAATAAAAGGGTAAAATTACGAATTTAGTCCCTAATGTTTCAATTGTGTTAGTTTGGTCCTGAAATTGACACACAATGTAAAAGTTAGGGACCAAATATATAATTTACTCTAAATTTATTTATAATTTGATAGTTACAAAGAGGGAGGAGAGATTTGAATTTGGATGGCTCTTATAAAAATTCTAGAAGGTGCCAACTAAACTACAAGATTCTTGGTAATTATTTTTATTTAAAAGCAAAACATTCCCTGCAAAATTCTATATTTCTCTTGTACTATTTTTTGCCACATAACTTCTGCTTAGAAATCAAAACCTATTACAACTAAAGTAATATTACAGTTACAAACCATTTTATAACATTTTTATTGGTTTTTGTCTCACTGATATAATTATTTTACTTTTTAATAACCACTCACCACATCAGCATTTTGTAAAAAAAAAAAAAAAAAAGTTTGCATCTTTAATATTTTCCATAGCAAATGTCAATAACAACCTTTCTTGCAGAATACTCCTTACACATTAAACACAAGCCATCCAACACAAAACTCTCTATAAATAGGCCAGACCAGTTTGCTAAACCTCTGCATATATAGTTGCCCATAGTGACAACAAAATATACTACTTGGAAATAGAAACATTAGTGGAGGGGGAATGGAATCAGTGAGTAGAACCTTTCAAAAAATAGGCAACGGAGGACCCAATGGGCTGCACACAAGGGAGAGGTGTGAGGACTTTCAGATGCCACTGCACTACCTAGGTACACCCAAGCTGACTATGAGACCATGCCGGAGTGGAAGCTTGATTGTTTGCTTAGAGACTATGGGCTACCAATCATTGGGGATGTTGACCATGAGAGAATGTTTGCAATGGGATCTTTCCTATGGCCTCATTAGAAATTTTCACTTTTAGGGGTTGTGAACTTGTGATGTAAGCTGTTATTATGCATGATTTTGTTATGTACCTTTGAATTTGATGTTATATGGTATTGTGCCAAGTAATTTGGTACGTATTTATAATTTCTAATTGCAGTATGCGTACTATGTTTTGGTCTGTACAAGCTAGTCTAGTATTCCATATTTTCAAGTAATGTTTTGGGGCGTTAAGAGTAAAAGATAGTCCATTCACAATCAAGTTGAAGTATCCATTTGAATATGCACAGACACACAAAGTCAGCAGAACCATCTTGGAAAAGAATATTGCCACAGGAAACAAATATCAGAGCACATATGTGATTACCAGGAAACCACAACATTAACTCTGCCATCATTTGTAGTCTTCATGTGCAACTCAATTTCTTAATGACTATTTGGCCGTTTTCAAAAATCAAATTAAAAATTTTGAAGGGTTCAGACAGCTGGATGAATCTTAATTTAAGTAGAAAATTAAAACACCAGAAATTTCCAAGGAAGTTTGCTGAGAAATAATTAATGACATTACCAGGCCAGCTTTATTTGTTCTTTTATATATTGCATCACAATGCATGGCATATTGTTGGGATTTGACATGTAAAATACCATCCAACCAACTTGGAACAAGATGAATTTCTTCATATGTTTCTGTTTCATTGTTATGTAAGTCATGTAGCTTCCACAAACATTAGCTTTCCACCAACTAAGAGAGGGCGAGAAGAAGAAAAGAGAGAGGGGGCCGTGGGGAACCAATCTGCGTTAGCCTTGAAATCTAATGAATCTCATCCCAACATGGAGAAGTAAAATTAAAAATGAACTTAACAGATAGCATGAGATGCACTACTAATTAGTGTAAAAAAATTACAAATGTCAAGTATCTAGTAACACAAAATGTCTATGTGAGGCACCATAAGATCAATAACCACAATTACAAACAATGACAAAATAGGAATAGAATCTTAGAAGAAAGAAACAGAAAATTAGACGTGACCAATTTTCAGAGTAATTCACATGTCACAAATTTTGTAGTGGTAGGAAAGCATTTAAAAAATATTGCCTTTTAATACTATCTTTCAGTAAAATAAATCCAAAGAAGTAGGATCACTCTTAAGAGGACAAATTGAAGATCAAAAAATGCTCACCATAAGCTGTGCATAGAATGCAAACTGTGGGATCAGAGAATTTGGTAACCCCGGTCCACTTTGTACCAAGTCCAAGGCCCATGCCGAGGAGAAAGAAACGCCCGAGGACGAAGTGTGAAAGTCCAAATTGCCTAGGAACCTTGCCGAGGACATCCCTGTTCTCGGCCAACCCAGACCATGGGAGGAGGAAGTAATGGCCACCAAAGGCAGCTTCCCGGGGCATCTAAGGAGAAAGAGCAAGTATAACATGTTAGCCATAGAAGCCTAGTGGAGGAGCAAGACCAGGATGAACTGTCACCTCCATATTAAATGCGCACGACTAATGTTCCGACAGCATTAATGGAGAAATGACCCCTGAGCAGTGCTGCCTCGGTTTCAACAACTCACAGGGGGTCTGGTAAGGTGGCTGATGGGACGGGGTGTCAGAGAGAGTCATGGATGATCAACAAGTGGAGGAAAGGGATCGTTGGAGGAGGACTATATAATGGGAAGAAACAGATCAAGAAGCAGGGACCATTCTCAGGGGAGAAAATACTACCACCAAACTCCTAGGACCGAGCCGAGGACAGACTTTCTAAGATAATTTCAGTTCATCTACGTTCGATGGTGGCGAATACCACATTGGGCGTTGTCCGCTTGCTAGAGCTTAGTTCTTGAACCCGATCTCTACAAATTCATTGTATTGGGCTAGCTGGGCTTGAGTTCACTCACTCAACAGTAGAAGTGCTCAGATCTAGTCCTTATAATTGGCGCCGTCTGTGGGAAAGAACTAGTGCACTAGCAAGCGCAATGGTCAATTATTCATACGTTGCTAGCTTGCACAAAGTTAGGCAAATTTTTCGTCGGCGTCACTAACACCGATTCCGAGTCTCGTTAAAAAAAAAAAAGAGAGAAAACAACGCACCCACCCAAGAAGCAGCTGTTGCAGAAAAATGAAAGGTTCAGAGAATGAAGCAAGTAAAAAGTACAACCTTTTATTAAATGAAGAAAAAAGTACATCATACGCCCGAAGGCTTAGACAAACTTGTTCTAAAGCTAAAAATACAAACAATGGCTTAGACAGGCTTGTCCTAAAGCTAAATGTACAAACAATGGCTTAGATAGGCTTGTTCTAAAGCTAACCGCAGGAAAGGGAGGCTGAGGCAGGCTTGTTTTAAGGCTACCAACAACTCCCAAGCCCATATGGATGGTACCGGCGACGAGAGAGGAGAAGGAGTGGAAACGCTTGACGGCCCCATTCCAGGACGTTCCCTTGATGCTCTCCTAGCCTTATAATAGTTAAGCATTGGAGGCGGCAACACCCGGGCACCGATCGTAACGTAATCTTTCGAACCTCCATTGGCGGGTAAGCTGGGCGCAAATCACTACCTGCTTGAAGGGCAGGCATGGACGCGTACTAGAGAAAAATATTATGTTCCTCATGGACCTACCTCCTAACTGCCAGACGCACTACCATCAGGATGACGCCCAAGCCTTGCCGCGTTGAAAGTCTGAAGTGATCTACTACCGTTATGGCTCTCGATTGAGGAAGGAGGACCTCCCTTCTTGCTCGGTTGAAAGGTAAGGACACCTTTGGCCCTAGCCCCCTTTGCCTCAACTGCGTCGTCCAGGGTCTGGGCGGCATCTCTGGTTCCTGAAAGGGGCTTGGCTTCCTTGCCCTTGCCCTCATCCAAGGCCATCCCATTCCTCTAAGCCCTGATCACGATCCTGGCAAGGTTATTGGAGGTGCTTAGAGGGTTGGGGGCTCAGAGTTCCTATTGAACTCAAGGATTCGTGAAGTGTGGAAGAACGATTCCCTAGAGAGCCTTATATAAAAGGCGAAGGTTGGTGGGAATTAATCCGCATAGAATTCAAAGGAAAAATTACTAGCGACATTAATCCTGACCAATTTCCAAGGAGGCCACCAGCCGCTGGATCTACGTTAATCCATAAAGATATTAATGAGGGCGTGCCTCGCATACCGAAACGTCAAGCATACAACCCAAACAGCCAAAGGATGCCTTGTAATCAGAAGTGGCGAAAAAATTGGCGCAACGGGGCTACCATCGTGCGTAAAGGCGGAGGGATAAGTCGCCCTTGTCCAGGTCAATATTGGGCCAATTGCCTAGTTTAAGGAGGAGTCCCTCCTCGGCAAGGCAAGGCCGAGACCGTTATCGCTCTAGAAGCAAACATTCCAGCGTTGAGGACAAGTTCCTTCACCGCGAACAGTGACGACGAAGTGTTAGACAGAACCAAAGTCTTACATGGTCCTCGGACTTAAACCTATAGGGAAACTAACTACTTCAAGAAAAACCTGGGTACTAGACTGAACCAAGGTTTTGCATGGTCCTCGGACTCAAACCTATGGGGAAACTAGTTACTTATAGAAGAACTTGAGTACTAGACTGAACCAAAGTCTTGCATGGTCCTTGGATCCAAACTTATGGGGAAACTAGTTACTTACAGAAGAACATAAGTGTTAGACTGAACCAAGGTCTTGCATAGTCCTCGGACTCAAACCTATAGGGAAACTAACTACTTCAAGAAAAACCTGAGTACTAGACTGAACCAAGGTCTTGCTTGGTCCTCGGACTCAAACCTATGGGGAAACTAGTTACTTACAGAAGAACATAAGTGTTAGACTGAACCAAGGTCTTGCATGGTCCTCAGACTAAAACTTATGGGGAAACTAACCACTTCAAGAAAAACTTGAGTACTAGATTGAACCAAGGTCTTGCATGGTCCTTGGACTCAAACCTATGGGGAAACTAGTTACTTACAGAAGAACATAAGTGTTAGACTGAACCAAGGTCTTGCATGGTTCTCGGACTCAAACCTATGGGAAAACTAACCACTTTAAGAAAAACCTGGGTACTAGACTGAACTAAGGTCTTGCATGGTCCTCGGACTCAAACCTATGGGGAAACTAGTTACTTACAGAAGAATCTGAGTACTAGATTGCACCAAGGTCTTGCATGGTCCTCAGACCCAAACCTATGAGAAAACTAGTTACTTACAGAAGAATCTAAGTGTTAGACAGAACTAAGGTCTTGCATGGTCCTCGAACTCAAACTTATAAGGAAACTAACTACTTTAAGAAGAACCTAAGTGTTAGACAGAACCAAGGTTTTGTGTGGTCCTCAGACTCAAACCCATGGAGATACTAGCTACCTTTAGCAAAATGGAGCGTGAGCATTCACCTAAGCTACAAGCATGGCCAAAGGGGAATCTGGTGCCTCGGATCACTCGCCCTGCCTTACCCCAATAGAAATGTGAAATAAAAACAAGACCGTGAGCGTCACTTAAAGCATTCCAAGTACTGAAGCGCTCTCTTAAGCCCGGCAAGTCTAGGAAAGATGTATGTTTGTATAAAGTGGGCGTTGTAAACCAGAATTCCTTCATGATTCATCCAAAGAGGAGACAAATGGCATTGCTGAGGCTGTTCAGTTTTCAGCTAGAGCCTGAAGCAAAATTTACCTCTGGGATCCATCATTTTCAATTATTCAAGCACTACTGGCACACCGCTAAGATCAACCGATTATTGAGCAAAGCATTAAAGCAAGATAAATAGAGGGACGCGTTGTTCGAATAAATAAACACAGACGATTGGATATATTACACCAAAAAATAGTTTCATTACAGTATCACAAAGACAAAAAAAAAAAAAAAAAAAAACCATAATGGACCCCGTCGACAAAATAAGATAGCCCGACAAGATGGCTTATTTCTTCAACTTGATAGGCAGCTTGTCCTTGGGGGTCTGCCTAGAAGCTTCATCTGATGCCTCGAGATCCTGGCTCAGAGGTGCAACTTCGGAGGACTCCTTCTCAGCAGGGGTAGCTTGGGAGTCAGCAGGAGTCTTCACCACGTCTTGGGGCGCTGCTGGGTTACTGATTTCCTCTTTTCCCAACGTGCTTTGGTGCCCAGTCTCCTCAGCAGGCTTATCAGTTGACATTGGATCGTTGGCGGCACTGGCCTGGCCTTCGTCTATTGCTTTAAAGGCAGTGCTAGCTTCGGGGTCAGCGGAGGCAGCCTCACGAATGGCAGGGGGATAATACACCTTCTCAGCCCTCCTAAGCTTAGACGAAGCCTTAACCTCAGCTTGGTTGAGGGCCTCATTCCAAGTCTGGGAGCAGTAACGTCTGCACACCTTGGGCAATTGAGGCTTGAGACTACCTTGGTATTAGCCACTCCCTCTGCAAAGGCCTCCTCCTTCGCTTGCTCTTTGGAGCTCTCAGCATCTGTCCTCGCAAACTCGGCCTCTTCCTTAGCCCTCAAGGCCTCGTCCCTAGCATACTCGGCAACACCTCTGGCCCCCTCTGCCTCAGCCAATTTCTTCTACAAGTTGACGATATGCTCTTTGGCAACCTGCAGCTGACCCTTGACCTCCCTCAGGCGCCGTTTCTGGTCCTCGGCCTGTTTTTTAGTGCCAGCTAGGTCAGATGCCGCACTGTCTCTGGCCCTCGTCATCTCCTTCAGGTCCTCCATTGCCTTCTCGAGATCAACCTCAATTTTCTTAAGGGTATTTGCGGCATCCAAGTACTTGTCGCGCTCCTGATCCAGGGCTCTACCCTGGTTATCGGCCTCCTCTTCTAGCCTAAAAGTAGCCTGGACAGCTTGCCAATCAAAACAAGTACACCGTAAGTTGGGTACTAAGGAATAAAATTCAACAAAGGCACAAGTATCAGAAGTCTTACCATACCCAGGTACCTTTTGAGGTTACGGGCAACTTCCTACCTCCTTATGCCCCTCAGCTCGGCCATGTCAGTGGGGAGAAGCAGAGACCTTTCCAGGGCATCGGCTACGCGTGTGCCCTTGCCCCCTCAGGAGTCCTTGAGGGTGGCGTCATCCATTAAAGGCTTCCCATGAAGCATGGCGGCAGGCAGCCAGGCCTAGAGCTCGGATTGCTGAACGACCTCTTTTCCCTTGTCCTGAGCACCGATCCTCAACTGCTTGGAAGGTCGGCGGGCTTCATCTTCCTCTTGGGAGGAGCGAGATCTCCCCCCATCCACTGCTTCTTTGCCCTTGGAAGGCCTCTTCCTCTTCGGATCGGTGGACTCGAGCCGAGGGCCCAAGGTCAGCAGAGTGGAAGACGACTTAGTCTGCGCAGGCAAAGACTTAGGTGGGGGAGGAGGAAGCTTGGGTGGAGGAGGAGGAAGCTTGGATTGTGACTTCCCCGGTGTGTCCTTCCCCGGCTGGCCCTCAAATAGGTCGAACAGGCTGGTTTGAGGTTGTCTCCTGAAACCCATCTCGGCCTGAGTGCCAGTCCTTGGTGACAGAAGGTCTGATTCAGATAAATGGGGATCACCCAAGTCACTAGAGGGATCCTCAGATAGATGGACTTGGTCGAATGTACCAAATTCGTCCTCGGACGAACCCAGATCAACTACTTCTCCCTCTTTTTCCAAACTTCCTCCCTCGGCCTTCGCAGCTTGGTGGGACGAGGAAGAGCCTACCAACGGGACGCCCTCGGGGATAGAAGATCCTTCAGAAAATGAGAACCCGTGCTCCACCACAGTGATTTGGCGAAGCCTAGGGTCCTTGGCTCTGATCACGTATCTGGGAGCCGAGAAAGACTTCTGAATCGATTTGTATCCGAGAATCTTATGAGCGGCTCTAACCTGGTTGTTAGCCTCGTTCACAAAGACCTCTGCCCTGAGTACAGTTTCCAAGTCTTCCTTGTTGACCAAAATGAAGTGCCATTCAAAGGCGTGTGGATCTGCAAAAGAAAAAGCTAGTTCTTGTTAACAACCAAGCAGTGCAAACAGTGAAAACATAGCAGGTCAACCTTCCCATATTCCGAGTACCTTACCTGGCTCCCCCTCTACTGTCGGGCAGTGAAGGCCATCGTGCCACTCCCCCAACACGATGAGAAAATCCTTATTCAACCCCTTGCTAGACTCGGGGAGACACTGGATGAGTCTAACTCTATCATCCCTCGTCTTTAGGTAGTAGGACTTACCCATTAGGTGTTGGAGGTTGTAGCACCAATTCACGTCGTGATGGGTCAACCTCAACCCCATCTTCTCGTTCAAGGCATCCACGTAACCTAGGATCCTAAACACGTTAATGGCGCACTGGGTAGGGGCTAATTGGAAGTGCCTAAGGTAGCCCCTAATCACTGGCCCCATAGGGATCCTCATACCACCTTCAAGGAAGGCGATTATGGGAATCACAACCTCACCAACCTCCCTCATAATATACCAATCTCCCTCCTCGCAGTACCTCAGACCCACGTTACCGGGTATCCTATAAGTGGCGATGAATTCCTCCATCGCCTCCTCAGACTCAACCAACTTCTTAAACCTACCCATCCTGAAGAACGGCTAAGAGACCTAGGGAAGAGCGAAAAGAAGAGAGGAGTAAAGGGAGAGGAAAATCAAAAAGGGAAAAGTATAAGATATAATAATAAGAAAACTTACAGAAATGAGGGAAGGCGCTCGAAACAGGCTTTTTAGGTTGCGAAGAGACGCGAGTTGGGTTGGAAACTTGACCGGATTCAGGGTGTGTGCATAAGAACTCTTGAATGCAGAAGTAAAGAGGCAAATCAGTTCAAATGGGTATTTACCCCCTCACCAAAGACAATTGTGCAAGGCTTCCCGCCCATAATGGCGAAAGATCCCCGCCGTTGGATTACCATCATACCGTTGAACGTGGGGAGTATGGAGCTGCCAAAATTTAATATGGGTGCGTATCGCATATCGAAGCGCCCGAAATGTGCATTAGACAGGTGAAAAGACTCTAAGTGCTGACTTAGGACCAGACGTGACAAGCCATTACGGCGGCTCGAGGATGTCAAAATCTTCCTCCCCGCCCGAGGACCCGGGCAGTAGGATTTTGAGGGGCTATTGTGGGGTCAGAGAATTTGGTAACCCCGGCCCACTTTGTACCAAGCCCAAGGTCTATGCCAAGGAGGAGGAAACGCCCGAGGATGAAGTGTGAAAGTCCAAATTGCCTAGGAACCTTGCCGAAGACAACCCTGTCCTCGGCCAACCCAAACCATGGGAGGAGGAAGTAACGGGCCACCAAAGACAGCTTTCCAGGGCATCTAAGGAGAAAAAGCAAGTATAACATTTCAGCCATGGAAGTATAGTGGAGGAGCAAGACCAGGATGAACTGTCACCTCCACATTAAATGCGCACGACTAATGTTTCGACAGCATTAATGGAGAAATAACCCTTGAGCCGTGCTGCCTCGGTTTCAACAACTCACAGGGGGTCTGGTAAGGTGTCTGATGGGAAGGGGTGTCAGAGAGAGTCATGGATGATCAACAAGTGAAGGAAAGGGATCGTTGGAGGAGGACTATATAATGGGAAGAAATAGATCAAGAAGCAGGGACCATTCTCAGGGGAGAAAATACTACCACCAAGCTCCTCGGACCGAGCCGAGGACAGACTTTCTAAGATAATTTCGGTTCATCTACGTTTGATGGTGGTGAATACCACATTGGGCGTTGTCCGCTTGCTAGGACCTAGTTCTTGAACCCGCTTTCTACAAATTCATTGTATTGGGCCAGCTGGGCTTAAGTTCACTCACTCAACAGTAGAAGTGCTTAGACCCAGTCCCTACACAAACTATTATCTTCATAGGAAAACATAAATAACAAAAAAGAAAATAATGTGCATGTTGTAGAAAGAGTATTTTCCACCAACAGCATGTCATGTGCATGATGTAGAGATAGTATTAGCCTTTCGCCTAGTAATTTTGAACTTAGTAATTTCTTAATTCTGATTGGGCTATTTTTAGTCAAATTTAAATTAAATGATGTGTAATGATCCTATTGGCTAAGGGTAGGGTTTATGGTGAGGTTGAATGCACCAAATTTAATCAAAGTCAAAACATTTATTGATTCTTGACAAAATAGGATAAAATTGTAGGGAAGGTTTTGTTTTTAACTAGAAATAATTGTCAAAAATCTTGTAGTTCAATTGGTACATTCTAGAATTTCTATAAGGGCCGTCCAAATTCAAATTCCTTCTCCCTGATTGTAACCATCGAATTCTAAATAATTATAGGTTCCTAACTTTTATATTGTGTGTCAATTTAGTCTCTAACATTTTAATTGTGTTAATTTAGTCCTTAAACTTTTGGTATTGTGTTAAAATAGTTCATAACATTAAGTGATGGATGAAAAATATTGACGTGACTAACGGCCAAACTAAAAAATTATTTTTATGCCACATCATCAGATTACATGTTTACGGCTACATGGAATAAAAAAATTAAGGTGGAAATACTATTTTCCTTCCTACATTTTCACCCCATTTCCACTTTGGTCCTGTAAGAGACTGCGAAAATTTGGGGTGCTCTCAAAAAAGAGATTTGGGTGCTTTCAAAGGAACCTTTTTTTTTTGTGTAAGTGGTGTGGAGTCGCCACTTATTTTTTATACAAAAAAATAATAAAAAATAAATACAAATTACATGATCAAAATACTTCATTGTCATTGATTGAATAAAGAAAAGTACTTTGGTAAATTAACCTTACAAGGCTTTGGGTCCTAGTTACAATCTACCAAAATTAAAAAGACAAAACACTAATCTGCCTATCCAAAAATCCTAAGCTCAAGGGCTAGGTTACGGAATGGGAAAGTGTTAGGCACTCATTCTGCCCAGACAGAGTTTGGTCTTCTAGACTCTAATGACCAATATACCCTTTTTGCATGATGCTGAATGATATGTTGAACACACGTGACATACACTTGACAAAACTAATTTAAATAAATTTGCTTTATGGATGTGTCCTCTTTTTCAAGAAATCAGATCTATTTTGTGAATAAAAAAATTGGATTTGTAAAAAAAGTAGATCTGTTTTTATGTAAAAGAAAGAATAAGATTTTTTTTTTGTTTTTTTTGAGATAAAAGATAGAGGATTTTTGTTAAAAGTATCAGATCTATTTTATGAATAAAAAAATTGGATTTGTAAAGAAAATTAGATTTGTTTTTATGTAAAAGAAAGAATAAGATTTTTGTTAAAAAACATCAGATCTGTTTTGTGTAAAGTTAAAAAAGGGTGATTTTATCAAGAAAAATTAGATCCTTTTTTTTTTATTTTTTAAATGTAAAAGAAATAAAAAAAGACTTTTTGAAAGAGTATCCACTTTCATGAGATAAATTTATTATACATGCATCATATATTAAAAAAAAAAAAGACAAGACTTCAACCTAACTTTCAATTCCTTCTTTTTAATTTCAAACTTTGCAATTTTGTAACAAAGAAAACTTTTTCTAAAAAAATCTGATCTATATTTAATGAAAATACAGATTAGTTTTTGTGTTAAAAAATCAAATCTGAAAAATACAGATAAGTTTTTGTGTTAAAAAGAACCAGATAAGAAAAATACTGATCAATTTTTGTGTTTAAAAAAAAATTAGATATGAAAAATATAGATCATTTTTTTGTGTTAAAAAGAATCATATTTGAAAATATAGATCAGTTTTTGAGTCTTTTAAAAAGTCAGATATGAAAAATACAGATCAGCTTTTGTGTTTAAAAAAATCAGATCTGAAAAATACAGATCAGTTTTTTATGTTTAGAAAAAAAAAAAAAGAATTTTGTTAGCCATTGCAAATTTGAAAACTTAAGAAAAAGAATTACAATAAATAAACACCTAAGCACATGTTAAAGAAAATTCTAGCAATGTATTTAAGCATGGTGACCATAGCAAGAACAGAACATAATAAAGACATGCTAAACATATTCATGCATCAAACAATAAACAAAATTAATGAAAGAAGAAAAGAAAGAAGAAAAACAGAATACCTCTTGCATGAGCGTGCTCTTCTAATGAAAGAATATTTTAGGATTCAAAGAAATTTGTTCACCTTTTTGAAGCCTAAAATACTTTACTTACAAAAAAGAAGTTCCTAAAGCAAAAGCCTCCAGAACGTTTTTAATGTAAGGGGAATTAAAAAGTCAGAAGAGAAGAACCCCTACTTTTGATATGTTTCCTCTATTTATAGAGGTTGGGATGCTTCGAAAAATTAGCTGAATGATCAGATATGAATTGAAATGCGTCCTTATCTCTAAAAAATTGAAAAAGATAGGCTTTATCTCAATCAAGGAGTCCTTGGGCTAAGCCATGAATTTGGGCCAATCGGCACTCCAAGAGTGCCAAATGGCCCTTTTGGGTGTTGAGCTCGCGTTTGAGTTTTAGTCCTATTTGGACTCATTTTTTGAGGATTTTTGAGCCGGGAATTGTACCTAGACACATTTTTAATCCGTATTCTAAAAATTAATCCATTTTTCCGGATATTCAGGTCTTTAAAGTGATAATTATCTTCTAGATAAATATTCCAAAAAGTCTTGATTATCCACAACCTCTTTGTTATCTGATTATCCACTTTATTCCCAAGCAAGCAGGCTTACTTTTGACACTAACCACCAAAAATTATTTAATTAATTTTAATTGTTTAGCTAATCAGAATTAATTTAAATTAATCATGCGTGGTCAGTTCCACCCAAACAAAATGCATGCAGACCGTGCAAACTTGATCATGTGATATCTTTCAATTTGACGGTCCGATTTGGAAATCGGACATACCCTCGCGACCGTTAGAACCTTGAGATCATTTTTATGATATGCAATGAATGAATTAATGCATGTAATTTAACTCTAAATTTTGGCTATATGAATGGTCACTCTAGCCATCTTCCTTGACTAAATTATGGGTGCAAAATCGAGTGCTTACAAAATGCCCTTCATTGACTGAGCCTGCAAAGTGAATGTTAATGTAAAACAAAGACACTGATTTTAGTAGCCATGATTTAATTGAGGTTGAATTTTCAAAGATTACCTAACCCTAGAACCTAAAACCTTGGGAACATAGAACTAATGTTATGCTATTTTGACAAAATGAAAATTGGGAATACTTGACCTACTTGATAACTGATAAAAATGAATCTTGAAATTTGAGGTGACTGAGAGGCTTCTCTATCTCAGTCTGAATTTAGGGTGGATTGAAAGGATTCTCTATCTCAATCCGCATGTGGGTTCGATCAAGGGGCTTCTCTACCTCGATCTAAATAAAAGGTAACCAAGGGGCTTCTTTACCTTGGAACCTGGGATGATTGAGAGGTTTCTCTATCTCAATCTTGAATTGCGGCGACCATGGGGCTTTTCTACCTCGATTTGAATGAAAGGTAACTAAGGGGCTTCTCTACCTTGGAACCTGGGGCGATTGAAAAGCTTCTTTATCTCAATCTTGAATTATGATGACCAAGGGGCTTCTCTACCTCAATTTGAATGGAAGGTAACCAATGGGTTTCTCTACCTCGGAACTTGGGGCGATTGAGAAGCTTCTCTATCTCAATCTTGAATTGTGGTGACCAATGGGTTTCTCTACCTTGATTTGAATAGAAGGTAATCAAAGGGCTTCTCTACCTTGGAACCTAGGAAGATTGAGAGGCTTCTCTATCTTAATCTTGAATTCTGGCGACCAAAGGGGTCCTCTACCTTGATTTGAATGGAAGGTAACCAAGGGACTTCTCTACCTCAGAACATAGGGCGATTGAGAGGCTTCTCTATCTCAACCTTGAATTGTGGCAACCAAGGGGCTTCTCTACCTTGATCTTGAATGGAAGGTAACCAATATGCTTCTCTACCTAGGAACCTGGGGTTTCACCTGCAAAAGATTAAATTTTGGAATTAGACTTTTAATGATGAGTGCTTTGTTGTTCCGTTGTTTTGAGATGAATGATCTTCCTTTCCCTTTTCTTGATTTGAATTATTTGAATTTCCCTTTTTAGAAAGAAAACTTTGATCGATTTTTGTAGTCCTTTGAAAAAGATTTTTTTTTTCTTCTTTGACATTTGAAACTTGAAATTTGAAATTTGCAGTTTGAAATTTGGAATTTGAAACTTCCTTTTTGAAAAATGGTACCCTTTGTTCTTGATCATTTTTGAAAATTTATTTTCTTCTTGCTTCAAAATGGAATTTCTCTTGAAATTGATGTCAACTGTTTTTGAAAATCTTTGAAAAGTTTTTTCCTTTTTATTTTTCTCTTTTCTAAAAAAAAAAAAAAAAAAAATTTCTCAATTTTTTTTTGGAATTTTTTTTTGGCTCTAAGTTTTGCCTAGATTGCCCTTTTGGGTTTTCAGCCTAACGAGCTTCTTTTTTTTTTTTTGAATTTTTTTGGAATTATATAGGCTTTTACTCAACTGTATTTTTTTTTTTTTTTTTGGGTTCTTTTAGTTTGACGAACTTTCATCTTTCTTGGATGAATTTGCATTTCTCCTTGATATCCTCTTATCCTTTCTAGTGCACTTTCATTTTTCTTGGTTTGACTGAACACATTTTTTTTTTTTTTTGAGGAAATTTATCTTACTTCTTTTTTTCCTCATCTTCCTTAATTTGATTAGATTTTTCTCTTGATGAATCTTCATTTTTGCTCATCCTTCTCAACTTGAATGATCTTTCATGAAATCTCATGTCTCTTGTATCTTTTGATGAATCAGTATTCTCTCACAACTTGATGAAAATTCTTGCATTCACTTCTCTCTCTTTTTCTTTTATTGAAGTCTTTTCTAGCTTGATGGCCTTCTCTTTTTTCTCACAGTTTGATATTTTCTCAAAATCTTATCTCTCCTTAATGGATTTTTTTTCTTCATTCCTAGCTTGATGGGGGTGAACTATCCCTTTTCTTTGATGAACTCTCTTTTCTAAACTTGATGAACTCTTCATCTTTTCTTCACTCTTTTCTCTTCCTCCATTGTCACTATTCACACACTTCACCAACTTGCATTTTCTCCGTCATTACGCTATTTCTTCTCTAGAAAATCACTTTCCCAAGCTTCTCAACTTGCTTTCATTCATCTCCCTCAACATTTTTTTTTTCTAGAACTTTGTGTTCTTGACCACTTTTGCTACAAACCCATTTTTTGAAACCTATCTCCAAACCTCCATTTTTTGCATTGATAATGGCATCTTCCAAGAGACCATCTTTTCTCACTTTTAATGGGAAAAAATATCACCCATCACTTGAATGGAATGAGGAAGAAGGGCTCCTCCAAGACCCTAAGTCCCATGCTCCACACTCCAAAATGGACTTTAAGGTGAGCTTTATTTTTTTGGATTTCTTTGTTGGGAAATTTGTTCATTTCTTGTTTTATTGAAAGCTTGGTGTTGAGACATTGTCATTTGGTTGTTATTTGCTCCTGTTGAAATTTTGCATATTGTATGGTTAATCATGTTGAAATCTTGGCCTTGGGGCATTTTTGAATTGTTGAGATATTTGTTATGGTGTAACTTGGACAATGTTGACGACTCATGAAATTTGGCAATATATGTAGTTTGTGGTATTGTTGAATGTGTTTTGGCTTGAATTTTGTGGGCATTGAAGTCATGAAAATTTGATGTGTAGGCTTGGTTGAACTAATTCATTTTTGATGAATGCGGAAATTTTGTTGGAATGTGTAAGTCTTGTTTCATGCGTATGGACATTTTTATGGACTTGGGTATGGAAAAAAAAGAATTTGTGGTGGTATGGATTTTTTGTGTTAGACATGAATTATTTTTATTTTTTTCTTTTTTGGGTGTCGGACATGGACAAATTTTGGTTGGACATTGGAGAATTTTTTTTTGACATGGAAAATTTTTGTTGGACATGAGATTTTGGTTGGAACAAAAATTTTTGGACATGGAAGAACTTTTTGTTGGGCATGGGATTTCGGTTGGAACAAATTTTTGGACATGGGAAAATTTTTGTTAGGCATGGGGGCATGGGACTTCTTTTTTTTTTTTTTTTTTTTTTTTTTTTTTTTTTTGTGGAGTGAGTGTTTTGGAATGAGTAATTAGTGGAAATCTCGATGATTGGCCAACTTTGTTTTGCAGAACCTCAAGAGTCGAGGTAGTCTCCAAATGTTGAAAGACATATGGGAGATATTGTCTCTGGATATTAAGAACATCATTGATGAAGCAGGCTTCCAGAATTTTTTCCAAGCTTTATTGAATCAGGATACTCATGAGTACACAGATCTCCAGTTACTCCTTACTTTGTCAGAGCGGTTTTGGGACACTATGTGCACTTTCCATTTTCCAGGCATTGGTGAAGTGATGTTGACACCTTATGACTTCTTAGTCATTACTGGCTTAAGATTAGGCGGTGAAAGAATCAAAGTCAATGATTTCCTTACTTCAAAAGAGATTAAAAGTCTTTTGGGTGTGATGCCTTCAAAACTGAAGAGAAAAAAATGTCTCCTTGATGTGGCTGTATGAGAATATCGAGAACTGTAAGACTGTAGCAACCGGCACACGCATGTTCATGCTTCTCTTCATTGGAACATTCTTATGTCCAGACTTGGGTAGTACTGTGAGCTTGCACTATTTGTGGAGTCTGAAGGATATTGACCAAATCAAAAATTATGATTGGGGTGGCATGGCTTACGCAACCCTTTTGCATTTCATGACTAAACTTTCTAGGAGTAGTCTCTCAAGTTTAAGAGGTGCACCGTTTGTTTGGCAAGTGAGGTTTGGAATTTTTTGGCTATGTGTGGGTTTTGAAAAGTTATTTTGGTTATGTCGTAATGATGTATGTTGGTTTCTTTCAAGTTTGGATGTATGAATATATTGGGGTTGGTCCTCAAGTTTTGGAAGATGTTGGTGACATGTATCCGAGGTTTCTCTATTGGTTGCCCAAATGTCGTTTGTCAACACCTTCCAAACGTTCTTTGCAAGTTTGGCATATGGTGATTGACAACTTAACTGTTGCTGATGTGAGTTTTTTTTGTTTTTTTTTTGTTGGATTTTGTGTTTAGTTAAGGGTTTTTGTGTTTGGTTGTGGTTTGGTTTTCTTTTCATTCTAGGTTCTTTGTGATTTTCAGATGTCTTTGGATCCTTGGCTTGGATGTGAGGAGTATGCTGAGTGTGAATGGGCTCAAGAGCTAAATGGTCGTCAAGTATTGTTTGAGTTTGGCCATGGGAGGTATTGGTATCTTGGTGACCGAGTGTTGCCTTAGGTTCAACATGTGTACCCTTTTGTGACAATTCTGGTTCCTCCTTGTCCTTCCATCTGGTTGGCTGATCTTCTAGCTAATGAAGAAATTGCTCGTGCTCGAGTTGGCCATGTTGTGTTAGGGACACCAGGAGATTATCTTGAATTCGTTCAGACTCATTGCAGGGTTGTCTAGCTGGCATTCTTATAAATTTGGTATCTCTCTTTCCTTATAAAGTCAAGTTGCATTTCATCTTGTATACTCATTTCCCATATTTCAGCTTTTGTGACAATATTTGTATGTTGCACTTTCAGGCTTCATCTTCTGAAGAAGAGGAAGTGGAAGAAGAGAATCCCCCTCCTAGCCATGCTAGTGACTCTTCTAGTTCCTTCATGGAGACATATCCTCATTTTCCCGCATGGCAATATGTAGTGATGAATCTTGATGGGTCGTGCAATTCTATGGCTTTATACAGACCAGAGCACACCCCAAATGTCTCTTGGGGTGACCTAGTGTGTTCTTGAATCTTTTAGTCTTTTGTCCTTATTTTTTGCTTTTTAAGCTGTTCATGAACCGGTGGATTTGTGTTTTAGGTCGGGATTGATCTTGTGGAGGAAAGCATGTGGATGATTGGAGGTTTGCAACTAGTAGCGCGCACTCAATCTTCTCAATATGTGCTCAATGAAGTAAACTGGGTATAAGATGATGCTTTCTGAGTGTTTTTTCTTGAACTTCCGTGATAATGGATCTAACACTTGTCTTTGTTAATTCTTCAAAATGCCCGAATGGCATTGGTTGATGCCAAAACAAGATCTTTGGAGGAGAGGATCAGAAATATTGAACTTCAGAAATGACAACAAGAATCTCGGTTTTATGCAATTTAGGAAAGAGACACTGAGGGTGGCTACTTTAGAGGCGGGTCTAGGAGATCTTCGCGCAGGCGGACCTGGAGTCCTAATAATGCTTGACTTGTATTTTAATTTTCCTGCAAGAACAAGAAAGTACTCCTTAGACGATCTGTATTAATCTTAGCTTTTAGCTCTTTACCTTTGGATTGTTTCTAATCTTGTTGAAACTTTAAACAAGACAAGTTTAGAATTCATCTGATGAAGTCCTGTTGTAAACAATTTAAGCTTATTCGACCAATCCTGATGGGATTTGCACTTACTTGAATGAGGCATGACCGAATGCCCCTAGTTTGAAAACTTTATGCTTGATAACCCTTCATTTTTAAAAAGAATTTTTCTTTCCCTTTTTTGAAATGGAATGACTGATTTTTACTTTTTTTTAGAAAAAGGGGATAAGGCATGGTTGAATGCCCCTAGTTTAAGAGATGAATACATGACTTTGAAAAATCTTGATTTGATCAATTTTCTTGCCTTCTCCTTTTTGAAAATAGTGATGCAGGTGATTGATTTTTTTTTTTTTTGAAAACAAATGGACAAGGCATGTTTAAATGCCCCAGTTTGACAATTCATGAAAAATTTTGAAAACTTTATTGTACAACCAATTTTTTTTTTAGTGAAAAACGGAGTTATAACAGATCTGAAAAGTGCCCGAAAACACAAAATAGGGTAAACAGGCCTTACCTGGGTTGGGTGCCAATTGGCACCCTCTGAGTGCCGATCGGCATTTGGAGAGTGCCAATCAGCACATGGGAAGTGCTGATCGGCACTCTTAGAGTGCCGACTGGCACTTTAAGGTCTTGACTGGCACACCCAATTTTGGGCCGATTCCTTGTGCTTTTCCAATGTGTTTCTTGTGTTTTCGGGTTTTTTGAAAAATATTTTCTCCGTTTGTGACCATAAAACACTTTCCTAGTTAGCTATAAACTCTTGAAACTTATTTAAACTTGATTAAGGACTTAGGTAGCTTATTTTAGCATATATCCTGCAAACAAATCTCTGCATCAAAGTTATCAAGAAACAATAATCACAAGCAAGAGTTATCCATGGTTAACAATCAAAATTTTTCTCATTCAACCATTCATGATATCAATAGATGGGTTCGTAGATTTGATTTTAGCACCAAGACCAATTTCACAGCTTATAAACTAAAGGGAATCAAGGCCTTGAGGAATTTCAAGATCAAGTGGGATTTCCTCCGTGTTGTCGTGAAGTTCTGGGATCCTAAAGATCATGTATTTTGGTTGAAATCTACTGAACTTTGTCCCACAATTGAAGAATTTTCAGCTATTCTGTGTTATGATCATAACAAGAAATCCGTAGCAATTTCTTGTGATCCCAAACATAGGGAGATTTTATCTGATGCTCTAGGAGTTCCTACTTCAATTATCAGTAGCATGATTGAAGGACATATGGTGAATCTTCGTGCAATTCTTTCAAGAATGATTAACAAACGCACTCATGGAGTGACTGACAACATGCAGAAGAATTTTGGCTTAGCTCTTTGCTTCATGGGAAAACTTTTGCTTTGCTCTAGAAGGCCCGGTTTTGCGGATGCTAGAGCCATAGGCATTGTGAGTCAAATTAAAGATGGTGATAATCCTACTTCTTTGATCTTGGTAGAAACTCTTATAGGGTTGGACTCTGTATTTCATGGTGAAGAGTCACAAAAACTTTCTTGGGAGTCCCTTGACTTTGCAGATATGGTTGATGGAGAGACTAGACATGATCGCCACGCCTACTGCTATTGATTATGGTTCTGGAAATTTCCTCAGTAAGGCTGTCCTCAAAACTGAGTTTCAAACTGAAAGTGACTAGGTGAAATTTCTAAACAAGAAATCCAGTGCCTCAATTCAATGGAATTGTTATTAGTGGAAGTGCCCACCCCCTTTGTTGCGGTCTCTGGGATCAGATCACATCTTCATAGTTGGATTACGGAGGGAAACTTTCTATAAGGTGGATAGACTCTTGAGGCAGTTCCAAAATGAGCAAGGAATGCCTGGTGCAAAAGGAAGAAAACCTTTCACTCCTATGGACACAAATCCTACTTCGATAAGGAACATGTTGTTGGGCTTGGAGATGGCTAACTGAGTGGATCAATCTTTTGTGAAGGTTGACTTTCAAAGGATGACCACAGACTATTCTAACTGGCTGTTGAACAAGATTGCGGACAAGAAGGCTGGCATGGTTGCTATGAGAAAACAATTCCTCAAAGACAATCAAGAAAGACACGAGGACAACTAAAGGAGAAAAGATTGAAGACAAAATGATCTTCTTATTTTTGGCTTTAAACATGTTTATTTTAAGAGTTGATGTGAAATTCTTAGTTTTAGGAATTATTTAGGACTTTCAGGTTAAAGGTTCTGTTTAAGGTTTAGGTTTTTAGGTTTCGGTTTATTTATGACTTGGTTTGAGGTTTGGTTTTTTCTATGGCTTGGTTTAGGGTTTGGGTTTTGATTTTTGTGTAATGGCATGACTTAATGGAATGGTTGAATTTTGAAAACAATTTTTGTCTTTGTAGTTCATGTAGTTCATTTTTTTGTTTGCCTTAACTTTTGCCTAGGCCGCCTTTTCGGGTTTTCAACCTAGTAAGCTCTCTCACTCTTTTGCATAGATCTCCCTTTCGGGTTTTCAACCTGATATATATATATATATATATATATATATATATTTTACAAACCTAAGAAGGGAAACAACATAATTTACAACCACTTCAGACGCGGTGTTTTCAGACTACCACCTTAGACGTGGTATTTCTTCAATTGATCCATATTGGTTGGCTCAATAAAAGGGTTTGCATCTAAGTTCATCAGCCTTACTGCCCCCCTAGAGTATATCTGCTTGATAATATATGGACATGCCCAATTTTGCTTGAACTTCCCATTTGTTTCTTGAATTGGGGCTCAGATCTCTTTCACCACCAAGTCTCCCAACTTCAAATCTCTAGTTTTACTTTCTTGTCAAAAGCTTTCCTAAGCCTCATTTAGTAACCTTGAATGTGATACAAGGCCTTGAGTCTCTTCTCATCCATCATGCATAATTGGTTATATCTACTTTGCAACCAATCTATTTCAGGGATTTCACTCTCTAGTATTGTTCTCAATGAACGGAGACACATTTCAACGGGAAGGATTGTTTCCATCCTATACACCAATGGATACGGAGTGGCTCCTGTGGAAGTTCGAATCGATGTCCTATACCCCTAAAGTGCATAAGGTAATTGTAGGTGCCAGTCTTTGTAGTATTTTGTGCTATTCTTCAAGATTCGCCCTATATTCTTGTTAGCAGCCTCAACTGCTCCATTAGTCTGAGGATGGTAGGGTGAAGATTTGTGGTGGTGAATATTGAACTGTCACAGTAGCTTCTCTGTTTCCCCCTTGAAATGCAGCCCATTGTCTAAGATAATTTCATGTGGTACCCCATATCTACAAATGATATTAGTCTGAATAAGCTGAGCAACTTTCTTTGAGTTCAAAACCTTGTATGAAGCAGCTTTTACCCATTTAGTGAAGTAATCAATAGCAACAAGTATAAATTCATGACCAATTGATGCCGTTGGGTGAATCTTCCCAATAATAACTATTCTCCATGTAGAGAACGACCAGGGTGAAGTCATGGTATGTAATGGCATAGGTGGGATGTGCTTCAGATCTCCATAGACTTGGCATTGATGGCACTTACGAACATAAGCTACACAGTTTGCTTCCATAGTAGTCCAGTAATACCCTTGCTTCATTATCTTCCGTGACAGCATGTGTACATTCATGTGTGGCCCGTAACTTGACTCATGAACCTCTTCAATTATTTGTAGTGCTTCTTGGTAGTCACACAAAGGAGATGAATTTCGTCATATGATCTTCTATAAAGCCTCTTGTTGACCACCCGTCGTGGTGACGTTCCCACGCGCACGGGGGCCCGTTGGAGGCCTTTCCCAAATGATTGTTTGTGCGTGTGTAGTGTGTGGCATGGTTTGCACGGGGCTTCAGGTGCTCTTTCTCTCGATGGAGGAAGGTAGGTCTACCTTTGGCATTATGGCAGGAATCTGGGCCAAATTTTAAGGGATTATCAAAGGTAAGTGGAATCACCACCAATCATTGGGTTTTTCTAAGGTGTGATTGGTCACCTGTTTCTAATTGATTTTATTACCAATCCTAGGTTAAGAAAAATGACATTTTTCCTAATCTAATATGGATGGCAAAAATCTTGATGCTTGAGTCCGGAAGTTTGGTTACGTGTGGGAAAGGTGTTAGGCACCCCATAATGCCTGTCTAAGGACAGTCCTTTGTTTTGAAAAAACCTTAATTTTCAGAAATTGGCAGTAAAAACATGATTTTGGCATTGGCTTTCAGGGCTTTGCATGCATGGGGGCTTTGAGGTTTGGCTTTTGAATGGGTGTGGTCCCAATCTATGCTTTCCTAAGGCATTCGGGCAAAGTACCAGATTTCCATGATGAAAATTCAATGACGTGTCACCTTACTTTCGCGGTGGAAATTAGGCATTGCTTTGCCTTAGGTGACATGGACTGTGACAATCACACTAGAAGGGGCGAGTAGGTATATATATACATACATCATGCATAATGCAAGCACACAAAGTAGGAAAGTAAATGCCTGCATCCCTAGAGCACGACCTAAAATATAGGTGCAATAAAGTAAACAAGGGTTGCCATACTCTAGAGATGAGGATGAATGGTACATAGCATGATATACCTAATACAACCCATCTAAGAGAGAAAGGAAGGAGGAAGGAAGGGGATTTAAAAGAGTACATAACCAAATGGTAGAGGCTAGACCCCTAAAACTATTGAACATTGCCGCTTGGCTCATATTGACATGCTCGCATCCTCGCCCCTTTTGCTTACGCTTGGGAGACTGTGCCCTAACTCCATGTGTCCTCACTCCATGTGTGTACATGCAAAGGCAAAGACAAGAAATCAGTAGGCAAGCAAAGGAAGGAAAAGATGCAAAGTGCATACGAAGGAGACATAAAGCAGATAAGCATGATAGACATGGCAAGCAAAGAACAAGAAAGCAAGCAAATAAGCAAAAAGGAAAACAAGCAAGAAAGCAAACAAAAGGTGGTGTCTGTGAGGGACAAATGTAGGTTTGGGTCGAATGTCCATAGCTTCATTATGTTGAAGTATGGACGACACACTAGCAGGCAAGACTTATGCATGAACATGTAAGCAAGCGTGTAAAGATGCATAGAAAGCCAATGGGTGGCACAAACAAGCATGGTAAGCATAACATCGCGAGGAGCAGAAAAGGGAAGGGTACGCACGGAGCAACTTGGCATCCGGAGATGCCTCCTAAATGGTTACATCCAAACAAGGCCTCATGGGTGTCAGATGTAACCACACAAGGTCAAGCCTGCGAAGGGCCCCAAACATGGCAAAGTCTAGAACTAGAGAGGCTAACACAGGCATAAAGGATAAAACCAAGCAAGCATAGACATGCAAAGAGGGGTGATCCAAACCCTTTGATGTGTGCCTTGGTGTATGGATGATGACAAAGACCATAGGGTCTAGATCGGATCCTAACCATTAGACCAAAACACAAAAATATGCGATAAAAGGAATAAAAGGGTTGCAATAGCACATGGCATGACAAACAAGGTCTAGGCTCAAGCACATAAACAAGACATGGAGTGCACAAGCACATGGAAGGTGGCATAAAGAGTGTAGAGAACATAAATCCAAGCACACATGCATGTGAAAACATAGATCTAAACCTCTAGGCATAGAAACATGCATGTAAATGTGTAGAAACTTAGCACATAATCATGGAAGAACATGAATCCAAGCATATAAGCATGTGAAGACACGGATCTAACCATATGGCATGGAAATAAACACATAAAACACATAGATCCAAGCAAGGCATAGCCAACGACATCATACAAGCAAGTGAGCATGTAATCTTAACATCAACACATAAGAAAGAAGGATCTAGCCATGACATAAAGCATAAAACATGTAGAAAAGGCAACTAGTACATGAACAAACATGGAAACATATTGATCTAGCCAAACAACACATGGCAAAGATAGATCTAGTCACAAACACATGATATGAGACATGAAAGCATGTGGATCTAAACATAAAAAACATAAGAAAGAGAAGATCTAAGCATAGAAAGCATGGCATAAAGCATAAAGCATGTAGTTCTAAACATATAAGCATGTAAGGATGTAGATTTAAGCATAACACATGGCATAAGGCATAAAAAGCAAGGAGATTTAAGCTAGAAGCACAAATAAAGCAAGCAACATGCTAAAGAAAGCAATAAATCATGTTATTAAAGCAAAAAGAAAGGATAAAAAGTTTGACGAAGCTTTAAAGAAAAAGGAGTATGGATAGTAGCTAAAAAGCTACATCCATACCCTTTAAACCTCAAATCCAAGGCATGGAACCAAGGAGAGGAAGATGGAGGGTATGAACACTACCTCATATTCTTGGAGAAAAGAGAAGAATCAAGAAACTTTGACGTGTTTTGTGTTTTTTGGGAGAGAAATATGGTGAGAAAAGAGAGAAAAAAATGCCAAAAAATGCCTAAAACAACTCCTAAAAACCCAATTTTTCCGTTCTAGTCCAATCTAAGGTGCCAGGGGCTATTTATAGCCCTTGGCACGCTTTTCGAGGCTCGGTGCACCTTGTAGGGCTGCCGTGCTGATGTCATCGTGACATTAGGAAATTCGTCCTGTTGCACTTTTTTAGTTTTGACTTCGGATGCGTATTTAGAGGTCTTCCCAAACTCGGATTGAGGCGATCTTGGTTTCCCTGGAGATATTTTGATGTCTAGTTTTTATAAAGATAAAGAAATTAAAAGTTATGACCTCAGGAAGTATGCAGACGCTTTTCACAGTTTTCTCAATATCTCAACCATTTTAACTCTGATTTTGGCCCATGAATAGTTGTTGGAATGAGAATTTGATTTGGTTTCAATTGGTTCTGATGGCTAGATCAAAATTAGGGTTTCTAGGGCCCACCAAGAGTCAACTTCGAGTCAAACTTGGTCAAAGTTGCTAAAAATCTCCGAGGAGCTTGGGTTTGATGTAAAACTATGAAAAGTGATATTTTGAGGGGATTTTGACTTTGTTTGACTTTTGGTGAACCTAGGGTTGACTAGGGGCATTTTGGTCATTTTGGCTGAAAAAGGCATTTTGGGTGCTTCAATGCCTGAACGGGCTGTGCCACGTCATTCTAGATGTTCTCACGGCCCCATAGAGAGAAAATAATATTTTTGAATTTTTCGGGGTCCGGCACGCAAATCGAGGGCAGACAAAATACGGTATCAACACCTCTCCCCACAAATAATATAATTAGTGGACAACCTTTTGAAGGTTAATTGGTCATTCTTGTCTGCAGACTTTGGGTATGTCCCATCCTTGAGGTATTATAAAATGTTTGAATACCATTCACCTTCTTTATTCATTCCCTCATCTTCTTCTATTGACATGCAATAAGCTGGCTTTTCTTTTTGTTCTAGCACTATTGGTCTGGTTTCATTTTCCTTAGGACCATCCATCATGGAGGCCATTGTTGCTAAAGCATTTGCAATTTGATTCTGCATTCTTGGCACATATTGGTAGTGGATCTTATTGAATTTTGAGGCCCACTTCTGAAGGCATTCATGATAAGGCATTAGCATTTCTTCATTGATATTCCATCTATTCTGAATTTGAGAAATTATCAAGGCTGAATCACCATATACTTCAAACTCTTACTCCAAGACCTAGGGTTGCTCGTAACCCCATAATGCAAGCATTATTTGTGGCAAGGAAGTTGAGCCTACCAGAGAATGGGATGTGTGTCCTGTTTGGAGAAATCAAGAGAACTCCAATGCCACTTCCATTTTGATTAGATGCTCCATCAAAATAAATCTTCCATGATTCTACCTCAATCCCTATGATATCCTCATCCGGAAAGTCTCATTGGATTTCTTTAGCTTCTTCAGGTGAATAGTGGGCTAAGTGATTAGCAATTGCTCTCCCCTTCACAGACTTCTGAGTCACATATTTAATTTTAAATTCTGGCAGAAGCAAAACCCATTTAGCCGTCTTCCCATCTTGCACAGGCTTTTCCATTAGATATTTCAAAGAATTCATTCTTGCAATCAACAAGACCTTGAAATCAAGCATGTAATGTCTGAGTTTGCGGGTTTTCCATACAAGTGCTACACATGTCTTCTCAAGTGGTGAATACTTCTCTTCATAAGCCAACATCTTTTTGTTGATGTAGTAGATCGCATTCTCTTTCCTAGACTCCTCTACGTACTGAGCAACCAAAGCCCCCATTGCTGTATCTATAGTTGTGAGATACAACAATAATAGCTTTTCAGGTACCTGTGGAACCAGTATTGGTGGCTTCATCAGATAATTCTTAATCTTCTTAAAAACTTCTTGACACTATTCATTCCATACTGTGGGAACTTCTTTCTTGAGCAATCGGAAAAGTGGCTCACACATCATGGTGAGTTGGGCTATGAATTTGCTGATGTACTGTTTTCTCCTTAGAAACCCTCGATTCTCCTTCTCAGTCTTGGGAGGCTTCATCTCTAAAATGGCCTTGATTTTGTCAGGATTGACTTCAGTCCTCTTTGACTTACCATAAACCCCAACAGCTTTTCAGATGTTACACCAAAAGTGCACTTCTTGGGATTCAACCGCAACTTATAGAATTGGATTCTTTCAAAGAACTTCCTTAAGGCTGGTATGTGCTCCTCATGGTCTTTGGACTTCACTATCATGTCATCAACATAAACTTCTACTTCTTTGTGGATCAAATCATGCAACAGAGTAGTGGCTACACATTGGTAAGTGGCACCAACATTCTTAAGGCCAATTGGCATGACCTTGTAGCAGTATGTCTCCCATAGAGTAATGAGGCAGGTTTTCTCCATATCTCCTGGAGCCTCTTTATCTGATTGTATCCTGAAAAACCATCCATAAATGACAGCAAGGCATGTCCTGCTATGTTATCAACCAAGATATCAATGTGAGGCAAGGGAAAATCATCTTTTGGGCTAACCTTATTAAGATCTCGGAAGTCTGCACACATTCTCACTTTCCCATCCTTCTTCGGTATGGGAACCACATTAGCTAACCATTCTGGGTAGTTGACCACCCTTAGAAATCCTGCATTGTACTATTTCTCAACCTCTTCCTTGATCTTGAGAGTTCACTCTGGCTTCATTCTTCTTAATTTTTGCCTGACTGGCTTTATGGTTGGATCTGTTGGAATGTAGTGTTGCACTATATCTGCGTCAATCCAGGCGTGTCTTCGTATGATTGTGTGAATATCTCTTTGAATTCTGTCAGTAGGGCAATTGATGCATCTTTCTTTGAGAAGGTTAGGGTATTGCCTACTTGTATCATCTTAGGTTCATCATCAGTTCCCAAGTTAACAGGTTGGGTTTCTTCTTTTATAGGTTCTACATGTCCTTATTTTAATTTCTTATTATTAATAGTTTCTTTACCAATTTTTGAAATAAAAACATTCAATGCCAATAAATAAGCAAAATTAGAAATCATATTATAAGGAAAAAAATTCTTAACAGACTCAACAAAAATAGACTCTATAGGAATACGATCATAAATAGACTCAACAGGAACAATAATACTAGCAGAAACAGACTCAATAGGAATAGAAACAATGTTTTTGGTAGGAGTGATTGGCTTAATGGTCCTGATCTTCTTAACAGAGTCCTCCATTGGGTGGGCAGCTCCTTCCCATACCCAATTCTTCAGCTCGGTTGTGGATTCAACGATGGTGAGTGGCTCCCAGCGAGTTCCTTCTTCCCTCAGCATTAGTACCAGGGGGTTTTCATTCATATAATCTGTGCCTTCATCATCAACCTCCGTATCTGTGGGCTTGTCAGTCACATAAGCATCCAAACTCTCTATACTATCCATGCACTCACTAAACAGATCTTGCTTTCCTTTGTTGCTCGGGTGGACGTATTGGGGGAGGTATTCTAAATCATTCCCTTCCATCTTCCTGTCTTCACCTTCAAGACTCTCCAGTGTTAAGTTTCTGAAATTGTGGATCATCAGCTTTTTGTCTAGAGTGGCCAATCTAGCGTCTATGCCATCTTCTTCCTTAGTGTATGGGGTTAGTGAGCCAAGTTCTAAATTGTGGAATGACCCTAACTCAGGAATCTCTCTACCATGCTTGTCATATCAGGGGCCAGACCTTGAGCTACCATCAGTAATGCAACTCCAATCTGAGGGTCGCCCGTAGGGGTAATTATCATAGTCTATATTATCGACTTCTTCAACCTCCTCACCTACAGCTTCCAACATATTCTCTAGCCTATAATCTTCACTCTCGGCGTTGCTCTCCATGTCTATAGGTTCAGTTTCAACATCATCCTCTATATCTCCGTCATAGTAATCTACGTCGTTATCAAAGTGGTCTTCATAAAAAGGTCCCTCATCTTCATCATCTCTATCACACCACTATATTGGCTATCATAGTCTTCACTATTGATAGGCCAAAAATGTATTGACCCCTTGTGATGAATTAATTGATTAATTAGCCAAGTTTATTAATTATTCAAATTAGCATGCAATTGTACGTGGTAACACAAACAAATCACCAATTAACTAAAGTATGCAGCGGAAAATAAATTGACACGGTGATTTGTTTATGAAGGGGGAAAACCTACACGGCAAAAACCCCACCGGGTGATTTTTAGGTCACCACCACTATTATCAAAACAAGTGGTTACAAGTAAAAGAATCCTAGTACCTTATACCAACCTACAGTTGAACCCTTACCCCAATACCTAATTGGATTTGTTTTGTAGTGACAATTTCTCATTTTCAATGCATGGCTCCTAATACGTGACTAACCAATTGCGCGGATCCCAGTACGCAACTTGATCACCAACTTGAGAAGGATGTTGGCTACAAAGTTCTTCAGTTCATTAAGACGATGAAGATCATGAAGTTGCTTGGTCACAAAACCCTACGATGTACAAACAAAGCAGCTTCTTCAAGAACTAGGGCAAACTAGGTTTCCGGTCACACTCTTCTTCACACTTGTGGAATTGTGCTCTTTTGCAACTTTGCATCACTTGTTTCAGCCCTTAAAATAATCCTTATATATGTTTAGGGTTGTGAGAAAAGAAAGCCCAAACATACACTCACGAATTGGATGAAAATCAACTTGAAAAACTGAACTTCATAAACCTCGACAGATACCTTATCTATTGAGCTAGCTGTCGAGCCATGAGCTTTAGCAGCTTTTAAACCTCGATAGATGCTAGCTGTCGAGTTTTAAAATCCTGCACTTTCTTCCTTGATTCTTGGATAGACTTGCATAGCTTTAACACTTGAACTTGAAACCTTGTTTCTTGAAGTATTAAACACATCCTAGATCTACTCAATTACAAGTAAAGTGCGTTTTTTCAAAGAATAAGCCAATTACATAAAATTTTGACATATGTTCCTAACATGAATCACATATGTCCTAACAATCTCCCTCTTTGGCAATCCATGACAAAACCACAACAAACAAATGAGATATGAGAGAAGTTATAAATCACTCAACTCATATTCACTTGTTGAATATAATAAATCTATTCTAACACAAACTCTTGAAAAACTTTGCAAGAAGAGAGTTTATGGCAAGAAGATTTTGACAACTTGTATTTCTGAAACGCTTTAAACAAAACTCATCATGGCATTTTAGTGTGAAACAGAAATAATAGATTGCATACACTATATAAAAAACATGTGTATAAAAATAGAAAAGAAACAAGAAATAGAGAGGTAAGTGAAAGAACATACATCAATATATATATATATATATATATAAAGCAAATATAAATACAATTTATGTCAAAATGGTCACAAGAATGAGATATGTGAGAAGTCATAAATCACTCAACTCATATTCACTTGTTGAATATAATAAAATCTATCCTAACACAAACTCTTGAAAAACTTTGCAAGAAGAGAGTTTATGGCAAGAAGACTTTGACAACCTATATTTCTGAAACACTTTAAACAAAACTCATCACGACATCTTAGTGTGAAACAGAAATAATAGATTACATACACTATATAACAAACATGTGTATAAAGATAGAAAAGAAACAACACATGGAGACGTAGGTGAAAGAACATACATCAAAATATATAAAGCAAATGTATGTCAAAATGGTCACAAGACCAATATACAAGATATAATGTATCTGAAAGAGAAAGAAAAAAAAAGAAAAAGATACAAGAATCCTCACTACATCCCTAAAAAAAGTATGAACACTCCCCCTAACAAAATATCCTATGCTAACCCTCCTCCTATGAATATGACTACTCTCATATCCAAAACTACTCCCCCTTTTTGTCATGAGTGACAAAGGGTAAGTATCAAGTAGACATCTCGTCATTGCTGGGTGAGCTAGCATCCTCATCCTCATCATCATCATCGTCGGAGTCTGAAGCCTCGGGAGAAGGATAGGGAGACTCAACGAAGCCACCAAGGCGAGCCTGCCGTCTAGCAATACAGCCGACACAGGTGTTCACCTGACACAACTCATCAGTGAGAGTGTCAAGGTGAGCATCCATGTGCCGAAACTGCGCCATGATCACATCAAGAGTCACATCACCCATAGAAGAAGAGGGAGCGGAGGTGGATGGAGCTGAAGAAGTGGGAGGAGCTGCGGTACTGGACTGCCTCAAATGTAGCTGTGCCTTGCTCTGTTTAATGGTAACGGCGTCTATGGCACACATAACATAGAAGTGGTCGAAAACGGGAAAGGGAACAGAAAAATGGCATAGAATCCTCGTGATAGCCGAAGGGAAGATGAGCTTATCACGGGTCACCATATCCCTATATACATCTATGATGGAAAGAACAAAATGAGAGGGGAAATCTATAGTGAGATGCTCTAAAAGAGAAAGAAAAAATCGAGCATGGGGCTCAGTAATAGAGTTATAATGAGATAAAGGGTGTAAAACAAAAGTCATAATCATATTAAGAAAACGAGGACTTAGCAAAGGTCAAAAAAGGAGTGAACTGACGCTTACCCCAATCAGAGGGATGCTCACAAAAAGCTGACATAAGCTCATCTTCGGACACAGTCCTCAGACGCTCACAACCGGGGTAGTCAGGATGCTTTACCCTCGGGACACGGAGCACGTTGGATACAATATCCGGTGTGACCACAATGCGTGTACCTCGAACGTGAGTAACAAAAAGAGGTACTGAATAATCAAATCCACGCATGTTGGAGTAGAACTCTTGGATAAGCACGGATGGACAAGTGATCGGGACGTCACAAAATGACTCCCAACCCCTACTGTGAATGACAGTGGGTAGGTCAGTATTGGAGAAGTCTGACAAAATGACTTGGCATTCCGAATGAACGCCTCGTCGAGAAAAGTTCTCCGAGAAGTCCTTACGGGCCTTCTCATCACGGAACCAAACAAAAGAAGGAGTAGGATCAGAGGAAGTGGATGCCTCAGAATGAAGAGGGTTTCGGGACGGAGCGGATTTTCATTTAGGTGCCATAGAGCAACTAACTGAAAGAAGGAGAGAGGGAGAAAGGGAGACAAGCAGAAAAGCACCAACACGATCAATATATCAAAATATAAAGAATTGAAGGTACATATGCATGAAAATGCATGAGCATGTGATATGCAAAAGTAAAAACATCATGGGCTCAGCCCAATCCAATCCTACCAGCACAAAATCATTTCAACAATGCAAACACACATCTAAAATGCATGAAGTAGTGTTATAATGCACATGTGATGCAATGCATGATGTTTTAAAGCCATTTAAGCAAAACCCATCCCAAAAATTTCACAAAAACTTCATCAATTTTGAAAAACCCCAAAAAATTTTCAAAAACCCAAAAAGTTAGGTCAAAAGATATGAAATGCATGATTAATGAGTGAGAAAGCATCATACCAGAGAAGAAAGAAGATCTTGAGACCGAAAACTGAGTGGGAATGAGGTTTGGAGAGAGTGAGAGAGGTTTTGGGAGGTGAAAAGCTAGATTCTGTCGAGAGAGATCGATGAGAAATGAACCTGGTATCGCGAGGATCCTATTTATAGGAATCTCATAATTCTCGATAGATCAAGAGGTGTCGAGCTTTAAAGGCATGAATAGATACAACTATTGAGCAGCTGTCCAGAGGTTTCCATAGCAAAAACAAGCTCGATGGATCGAGGAGCTATCGAGGAGACAGAAAATTTCTTGATGGATCAAGGAGTTATCGAGAAGCTGTCGAGATTGCGATAAAAAGAAGCTGAAAAGCTCGATAGATAAGCTAGGTGTCGAGAGGTGTCGAGGAGCTGTTGAGATTGCTTAAAAATAGTTTTTCAAAAAGAGAAAAACACAGACATGAATGCAATCAAATATGCAACTCAACCAAGGATCGAAACAACATTTTAATCTCTTAAAAACATCTCTCAATCAAGAAAAATGTAAGCACATAGATCCCAAAACACACACACACTAAACAAGTCTAACCAATTTTATATTTCAAAAACAAGTTAAAACAGTTTAGTAAGCATACATTAACAAAAGTATTCCTTGTGATGGTCAAATCACATTATACCTGCACATGTATCAAAAGTCGCAAAGAATATTGCGTGTCGTGTGTGAAACATCGCAAGATTGCATAAGTGTCTACATGTTATGATGATTTGAGATATGAGAAAATCACTTTAACTCACACACAATCATAACTGTTTGATGGGGACTATCACCTTCGAGGTACATCCTATAACCCCCACATCTCCTAGGATACACGCTTGCAATCATATATAAAACATTTTGATATTTTTTGCTTTTATTTTTTCTTCGCATATTTTTTCTTTTAAGCAAACCATGCATGGGCATATAAGAGAGAGAAAAGAAATACCCAATGATGTTAAGCATTTGACATTGCACTTTTACTATGCCGAAGCATACGGATGTCATTTCATGATTGGTGGGCAACAGTGGTGAGATGGTTATTTATGCCTTTCTCTTAGGATTTTCTAGTCCTTCTTGTCAAAAAGATTGATACGAGTGTTGAGTACAAGAGATCACTTAACCTTACTCATCACAAACACGAGCCACAAAGCTCACTTGCTTAGTTGTGCATAGATATGCTCATCTAAGCTACAAGAGATACAAAGTTTAGAAATCTTTGTTTCAATGGCCATCCAAGGTACACAAGTACCAATGTACACAAACACACACTGTTTTTGTATTTTTCAATTTTTATTTTTTATTTTTATATAAAAAAAATAAAAATAAAACAAAACTGAAAACTAACCAAACAAAAACATGTTAAACAAAACAAAGCAATGCATAAAGCTAGATTGACTCAAAACAATAAAGCAAAATACACAAGTAATGCAGAAACAAAAATAAGAAGGGGAGAGAGAGAGAAGAAGTGACAGAATCACTTGGAGTCATTTTTCTTCCACACCTTGGATGAACCTTTTCGTTTAGAGAACCCTTGATCCGGCGATGAGGGGGAAGAGTTAAAACCGTTCAAATTTGAAAGGAACATGAGTGTTTTGAGAAGATCTCCAAGAGGAGCAAAAGTGGATGGAAGCTGATTCTGATCTCCCGACGCGTTCATGTTGTTGCTCTTTTGAGTGGCTAACCACTTATAGCAATTAGGTCGAGTATGTCCAGCTGCACCACAGTGATGACAGAAATGTTGCTTTTTCAGTTTTGGCTTTTGAGAGTTTCCTTTCTTAGCCCTAGGGTTTTTAATCTCTTTCTTATCAATCTTATGGGGTGCTCCTAAGATAGATTTACCCTTGTCTATGTTCTCACTAACTAATTCATTTTTAACATCATTGTTTTCAGTTTCAATATTATTAGCAGGAGGAACAAAAACAATAGCACTAGTAGAAGCAATACTAGGAAAAGAGAAATCATACCCTAAACCGGTTCGATCGGAAGCAGATTTCTGAAGACTGAGCATCTCATCGAGCTTAGCGCTTGAAGTCCTTTCCAGCTGAGCTTTGACTTGAAATAGTTTTGCCTCAAGCTTCTTGGTCTTCTCAGCCAAGAAATTTTTCTCAAATCTCAGTGCTCCAATGGTCTGATTTGCTTCATCAAATTTTGTAGAGATTTCTTCCCGCTCAAGCTCCATATCACTAAGCTTTTTGGTGGCCAACCTATACAACTTCTCATGCTTTTCTGAGACCTTGTATAATTTTGCATAGGCTGTGTGGATGTCATCTTGTTCGTCCATTTTTTCAAACTTAGACTCCACAAATTCCTCTTCTTCATCCACATCTTCAACAATCCCTATAGTAGGATTTGCGGTGGCAGTGAAGGCATTTAGAATTCCATCATCCTCATTATCAGAATCATCCTCAGGCTCAGTGTCACTCAACGTAGCAGTAAGTGCCTTGCTCTTCCCAATGGTCTTGAGATACATAGGGCACTCTTGTTTCATATGATCGAAACCTTAACACTCAAAGCACTTTCGTCTTGAGGGAACAGTGTATTGACCGCCATCCCTAGCATCCTTCTTCCCTTTGTCTTGGTTCTTAGACTGAGAAGAACTCGACTGTCTACGGTCCTTGTCAAAGCCCTTTGCATTGGCATTCTTCATGAACTTCTTGAATTGCTTGGTGATGTAGGACTTAATCTTAGAATTTTCATCATTAGAAGACTCATCAGTATCACTACTCTTGGATTTCAAAGCCATGCTCTTGCTCTTGCTTGATTTCCATATCCTCGTCAAACCCAACTCATAGGTCTGCAGATTTCCAACCAGCTCTGTCAAAAGAATTTTGTCAATTTCCTTTGATTCCTCAATGGCAGTGATCTTGGCATAGAATCTCTCAGGTAGAGATCTGAGCACTTTTCTCACAATCTTGGGT
This sequence comes from Quercus ilex subsp. ballota, assembly GCA_032727855.1. Lineage (NCBI taxonomy): Eukaryota > Viridiplantae > Streptophyta > Magnoliopsida > Fagales > Fagaceae > Quercus > Quercus ilex. The sequence goes on along the minus strand of CM064913.1, from coordinate 19,107,346 downwards.
TCATGAATGGTTTCCCCAAGATTAAAAGCTGAGTTCACTATGTCTTTGAGCTTGGCATAGAACTCATCGAATGACTCATCCTCCTCCATCTTGATCTCTTCAAAGCTTGTAGTGAGCCTCTAAAACTTTGAATCCTTGACAACCTTGGTTCCATCAAAGGTTGTGTGGAGAATGGTCCATGCTTCCTTAGCAGTTTCAGTAGAGGATATCTTCTTGAACTCCTCATTCATGATTACACTGAATAGAGCATTCAATGCTCTGCTGTTGAAGTTTGTCGCCTTGATCTTAGCATTATCCCAGTCAGCTGGCGCTTCTGTATGCTTGGTCCAGCCTATCTCCATGGCTTGCCACACTTTCTCATCTAAAGACTGCAAGAAAGCTCTCATGCGTACTTTCTAGTATGCATATTTAGTGCCATCAAATAAAGGAGGTATAATAAGAGATTGTCCTCCATCCGTGACAAACAGAGGTCAACATATCACATAACAAAGATTAATTATAATCAGAGTGTGCCTGCTCTGATACCACTTGATAGGCCAAAAACGTATTGACCCCTTGTGATGAATTAATTGATTAATTAGCCAAATTTATTAATTAATCAAATTAACATGCAATTGTACGTGGCAGCACAAACAAATCACCAATTAACTAAAGTATGCAGCAGAAAATAAATTGACACAGTGATTTGTTTACAAATGGGGAAAACCTACATGGCAAAAACCCCACTAGGTGATTTTAAGGTCACCACTCCCGAGAATCCACTATTATCAAAACAAGCGGTTACAAGTAAAGGAATCCCAGTACCTTATACCAACCTACAGTTGACCCTTTACCCTATACCCAATTGGACTTGTTCTGTAGTGAAAATCTCTCATTTTCAATGCACGACTCCTAGTACGTAACTAATTAATTGCGTGGATCCTAGTACGCGACTTGATCACCAACTTGAGAAGGATGTTGGCTACAAAATTCTTCATTTCATCCAAACGATGAAGATCATGAAGTTGCTTGGTCATAAAACCCTACGGTGTACAAACACAGCAGCTTCTTCAAGAACTAGGGCAAACTAGGTTTCTGATCACACTCTTCTTCACACTTGTGGAATTATGCTTTTGTGCAACTTTGCGTCACCTGTTTTAGCCCTTAAAATAATCCTTAAATATGTTTAAGGTTGTGAGAATAGAAAGCCTAAACATACACTCACGGATTGGATGAAAATCAGCTTGAAAAACTGAACTTTATAAACATCAACAGATACCTTATCTATCGAGCTAGCTGTCGAGCCATGGGCTTCAGCAGCTTTTAAACCTTGATAAATGCTAGCTGTCGAGCTTTAAAATCCTGCACCTTCTTTCTTGATTCTTGGACAGACTTTGCATGGCTTTAGCACTTGAACTTGAAACCTTGTTTCTTGAAGCATTAAACACATCCTAGATCTACCCAATTACAAGTAAAGTGCGTTTGTCAAAGGATTAGCCAATTACATAAAATGTTGACATATGTTCCGAACATGTCCTAACAACTATTGCTGCTTTCACTATCATTGTTGCTATCATCCTTGCTATCTCCACTGTCACTGCTGCTATTATTACTACTATCACTCTTACTGCGGCTACCTTCATCATCATTACTAGGAGCTTCTCCCCCTTCCACATCTTCATCACTTGTTCTACTTCATATGGGCTTTTCAATGCATGTTGAAAAGCCTCCCAGTACTCTTCTTCTTTTATATTGCAGATGGCATCTCCAAAAGGTGTAGTCATTGCATTAGGGTCCATGTAATTGGCCCAATCTATCGGGACCCAATTTGAGTCTTCCTTCTTCAGCTCTAGAAGCTTATTGTTGCAATCAAATAATAGCTCAAACCCAGGCACCACTGTTCTTGTCTCAGGATCAAATCTTGATTCAGCGAATCTCCAATAACGTTGACTATCTTCAGCTTTGACAAACTTTCCGTTTAGTGTTGGAGAATAGGGCTTTAGGGGTTCCAGGGGACAAGGTAGTCCCTTGGCTTTGGGCTTGGCATGGGCCATTCTTCTCACTTCCATCTCTAGCAAATCATTATCAATGGGCTTATAACCTAGCCCAAAAGGTGGTGTGGCAGTAGGAATTATTGGGACTTGAGCATTTGGCTGCACTGTCTTCCCCAAGTTCATCCCCGGAAGGTAATTCACTCTCCTCATCTTTGCCACCACATTGTTGTTACTGTAAGGAGCAAAGTCCATGTGGATCTTCTCCACCTCTTCTTCTCTTCTTTCAAAACTAGGTTTCTCAATTTCAAAGCCATCAAGGTCAATGGCTCCTTCTCAGAATCAATACCAAAAATAGGCTTCGGTGCAGTCAAAGTATCACCATATATAGTAACTATGGCTCCTTCATGTGAAAATCGAACCTTTTGGTATAGGGATGAGGGTACAACCTCTGTATCATGGATCCATGGTCGCCCAAGTAGCATATTGAAGCATGATGCTATGTTCAAGACTTGAAATTCCACTTTCTTAATCATTGGCCCTATAGTGAGCTCTAGTGTCATGATTCCCAAGACCTTTCTTCTACTATTGTCATATACCTTCACATGCTGATCTGTCGGCACAAAATCTTCAATACTTAGGCCCAAGCAACTTGCTGTCTTTAAAGGACACACATTTAAGCACTTCCATCATCAATTAGAACCATTGGAATCCTCTTGTCTTTAGCATCTACAGTAATGTGTAATAGGTCATTGTGGTGCTTCCCCTTTTTCGTCAAATGTCAAAGTAGGAAATAGTGAGTTCCCTACTTATGGACCCAATCATAACATTCAAATCTTGAGAAGTAGTGTTGTAGGGACTTGGATTTGATTAAGAAGATTAACTAGATTATGGTGGTGCTTGTATGGGGCCATGAGTAAACCCCATAAAGATATATTGGCTTGTGTCTTCTGTAATTGCTTGAGGACCTCATCCTCTTCAGTGGGTGTTTGTTGGGTAGATTTGTTCAAGGCTTCTATTGGGTTGTTTGTCTCCAAATGTGGAGGTTTGAAGTGTCTCCCCCCTTGTGATGTGGGAAATTTTTGTTGGGTCATTTAGATCGGTATCTTGGGGTTTGAAGTGTCTCCCCCCATATGTGGATGTTGGGTCATTTGATTGGGATTCGAAGTGTCTCCCCCCCCCCCCCCTTCATATGTAGATGCTTGGGGTTTGAAGTGTTTCCCCTTATTTGTGGATGTTGGGTAATTTATGGTTTCTGTTACATCTTCACTCCATATATCATATCCTACAGCAGATGTCATACCCATAAATTCTTCCTATGTCATCATAAAGCACTCAGGTAGGTCATAAATCAACTCAGACGGGTCCTCTTCACTTTCCTCCTCAGCCATCAAGCAATTAATCATTGGTCCTCTCCCAAAATTATGGTTAGGTAAGGGATTATTAGTGATGCTAGGCCTTGTAGGCGGTGCAATCACCTTATTGTCTATTAGATCTTGAATTGCATGACAAAAGCCAAAACACTTTTTAGTATCATGGCTAGGGCTTTGGTGGTAGGCACATCTCTTAGTCACATCAAATCTTGCAAGCAATGGGTTTGGGATTGGTCATGGATCTAAGGGCTTCAGTAACCCCATTGCTTTTAGTTTTTCAAACACTTAAGTCACAGGCATATATAACTCATGAAATTCCCTCCTAGGCCTTAGAGGCGGCCCTTTTGATATTGGCATGAGGGCAATAGGAGCAATAAGTTGGTAAAGATCATTTTTGTATATATTAGAGACTTCTGCAGTTTTAGAACTAGATCTTAAATTCTTTTTAAACCTTGGTGGGTGCTTATTCTTTATATTGCTATTATTTATTGCATCCTTAATTTGGGTTCTAGCAGCAATCAAAGATTTAAAATTAGGAAAATACTAGGCAAACAAATATTTATGGTATACAAGCAATAAGTTTTTTACAATTATGGTTAATTGCTCTTCTTCACTTGGCCTATTCATCATTTGTGCCACCTTGGACCTCCACTTGGTAATGAAGGATTCTTTCGGCTCTTGATTCGTGGCCTCCAAATCTCTCATTGTCACATCCATTTCTATGTTGCATTTGTATTGATTGTGAAACTCGTGGCAGATGTCCTCCCAGCTCCTTGCTCTAGCATCATCTAGGTTGAGGAACCATCTAAGAGCAGCTTTAGTCAGGGTGTTTTGAAACCTTTAAGCAGGTAGTTTTTCAATTGCTCCTAGGGGCTGCATGGCCCTCATATACATCTTCAAATGGGACTTCGAGTAGCTGGTCCCGTTGAACTTGTCCAATATTGGCATTTTGAACTTGGGAGGCAACCTCGCATTAGGGAAAGGTGAGAGTGATTGGTAGTCCATGAGGTCTTCCTTCTTACGAGCTCTCTTGATCGTCTCTTCCATCTTGTTTATCCTCTCGTTGATCTTCTTCTCGCTCTCCATGGTTGGAGGATTATGGTCAGTCTTGTTCTCCTCTTGGCCACTCTTTGGGTTCTGAAATTGTTGCACCATAAGGTTCATGTCCTCCCTCAATTGGATTTGACTAGCTACCATGGTGTTTAGTAGCTCTTGAGTGTTCATGGGTTCTTCAGTATTTGGGTGTTCTCCCCTTTCCGCCATAACGATGAAGTCTTCAAACTTCTTGTGGCTTGGACTGTTTTGTAGGTCGAATGCGGGATTGTGATGTTGCAGTAGTGGAGTGTCTTCTATGCTTACAGGCTTCAGTACCGTGATGGGAGTGATGGGCTTGCTGGAACTACTAGCTTGAGTGTCAGTCTTGGGTTCTCTTTGGAGTCTTCCCTATGATCTTGACCAAATTCTTCCCTAAGAAAAGGCTCAATTGGGTCAATCAAAGTTAGGTCCCCATCTACATCAATCAACCAACCAAACAAACACATTCAACATACAATGCAATTTTAACATGGACTGGCCTAAGGGTAGGTTCTAAGTCATTACATTGTAGGGTGGGTTTGTTGTTTCATTGTTTCCCATAGCTAGGACATTAAATCTCCCAAATTGTAATGTAATGAAGATTACGTTGGTCCAAACGACATGATTGATTCTTTATAGTCAACAAGAAGTGATCCAGGGACTTTAAGCTATGAGTTGGTGAGTTTGCCATTGGGTACCCGAATCTAATGAAGACCGGTGATCCATAATTACTACCACCATATTGTTGAGATGGGTGCATACATATTTGTTATTTTGATGGCATACACTATGACAGTTAGGGAAAGCTCTTAACAATCAACATGGCAACACAAAAAAAAATATCATACAAACATCTCAAGACATAAATAAACAAACAAACAACAATATCATGCAAAATCATGCAAAAGACAAGGGTATATAGTCGGTCACTTAAAGTCTAACACGAAGTTTAGCCCTCGACATCCCCAGTGGAGTCACCATTGTGAGAGACCATAAAAATTTGGGGTGCTCTCAAAAAAGAGATTTGGGTGCTTTTAAGTGTTGGGAAATATAGACCCCAGTTGATAGAATTAACAAGTTTTAAACCCAAGTTGTTAATTAGATTAATTATGAATAAACCTTGTTAATAACAAACAAACATCAATATCATGTCAAAATCATGCAGCGGAAAAATAAAATAAGACAAGATATGATGACCCAGGAAAACCAATGAAAACAACCAGTTTCACAGTAAAAAATCTGGGGGGAAACCTTCCCGAAAAGCAATCCACTATAGAAAAGAGAAGTTTCAGATCTAGTACAAAACCTTTGTCCCTAGACTCTACAATCCCCGTAGATGAACTCACAGCAGAAACCTTCTACCGCTTCAGAACCTCTGAACTCTTCAATATATGAACGCCACCCTTTTTGTTGCACGGATCCCAGTACGTGACTGACTTCTTTGCACGAATCTCAAAACGTGACTCACTCACCAACTTAAGGAAGAAGAATGTTGGCTGCAAAGTTCTTCACTTCATCAACAATGAAGATCAAGAAGCACTTGGTTACAAAACCTTAAGGCGCAAAGACGCAGTAGCTTCTTTCAGAGAGAATAAGGCATCGGTCACCTTTTGCATATGTTCTCCTTGTATTCTCTCTTATGTGACGGCCTCTAAAACAAGCCTTATATAGTTCTAGGGTTGTGAGAAAAGAAACCCTACACAAATACATAAGCCTGGCCCAAAAATCAAAAAACTGAAAATTCTGATTTCCTGTAACCTCGATCGATCGAGAGGTGTCTAGGAGGTGTCGAGATTTAATGAATCTCAACAGATAGCAGCTATCGAGGAGGTGTCGAGAAGGTGTCGAGGAGACAGAAACTTTCTCGATCGATCGACCAGCTATCGAGAAGCTATCGAGATTGCGATAAGCATCAGTTGAAGATCTCGACAGATAGCCAGGTGTTGAGGTAGCTATCGAGAAGGTGTCGAGCTTTAAAAACTTTGCACTTCAGCTTGCTTTCTCTTGGACAGACTTGATGACTTCAATACTTGACCTTGAAACATTGTTTCTTGAAGTATTAAAAACACCTAGAACTACCCAATTACAAGCAGAGTGCGTTTTGTCAAAGGATTAGCCAATTTACATAACTAAGTGACATATGTTCTTAAACAAGTTAAAACATATATGTCCTAACATTAAGGACACCTCTCTTTTTGGGTAAGTGGTGTGGAGTCGCCACTTATTTTTTATACAAAAAAGAAAAGAAAAAATAAATACAAATTACATAATCAAAATACCTCATCGTCATTGATTGAATGAAGAAAAGTACAACTTTGGTAAATTAACCTTACAAGGCTTTGGGTCCTAGTTACAATCTACCAAAATTAAAAAGACAAAACACTAATTTGCCTATCCAAAAATCCTAAGCTCGGGGGCTAGGTTATGGAATGGGAAGGTGTTAGGCATCCATTCCGCCCAGACAGAGTCTGGTCTTCTTGACTTTAATGACTAATATACTTTTTTTGCATGATGTTGAATGATATGTTGAACACACATGAAATACACTTGACAAAATTAATTTAAATCAATTTTCCTTCTGGATGTGTCCTCTTTTTCAAGAAAATTCAGACTTGTTTTGTGAATAAAAAAATTGGATTTGTAAAAAAATTAGATCTGTTTTGTGAATAAAAAATTGGATTTGTAAAGAAAATCAGATCTGTTTTTATGTAAAAGAAAGAATAAGATTTTTGTTAAAAGGCATCAGATCTGTTTTGTGTAAAGTTAAAAAAGGGTGATTTTATCAAGAAAAATCAGATTTTTTTTTCTATGTAAAAGAAAAAAAAAAGACTTTTTGAAAGAGGATCCACATTCATGAAATAAATTTATTATACATGCATCATATATTAAAAAAAAAGGACAAGACTTCAACCTAACTTTCAATTCATTCTTTTAAATTTCAAACTTTGCAATTTTGTAACAAGAAAACTTTTTCTTAAAAAATTAGATCTGTATTTAATGAAAATATAGATCAGTTTTTGTGTTAAAAAAAATTAGATCTGAAAAATACAGATAAGTTTTTGTGTTAAAAAGAATCAGATCTGAAAAATACAAATCAATTTTTGTGATAAAAAAATCAGATCTAAAAAATACAGATTAGTTTTTGTGTTAAAAAGAATCAGATCTGAAAATACAGATCAGTTTTTGAGTCTTTTAAAAAATCAGATCTAAAAAATACAAATCAATTTTTGTGTTTAAAAAAATTAGATCTGAAAAATACAAATCAGTTTTTATGTTTAGAGAAAAAAAGAATTTTGTTAGCCATTGCAGATTTTGAAACTTAAGAAAAAGAATTACAATAACCAAACACCTAAGCACATGTTAAAGAAAATTCTAGCAACGTATTTAAGCATGGTAACCATATCAAGAACAAAACATAATAAAGACATGCTAAACATATTCATGCATCGAACAATAAACAAAATTAATGAAAGAAGAAAAGAAAGAAGAAAAACAGAATACCTCTTGCATAAGTGTGCTATTCTAATGAAAGAATATTTTAGGATTCAAAGAAATCTGTTCACCTCTTCTTCGAAAAATTAGCTGAATGATCAGATATAAATTGGAATGCGTCCTTATCTCTAAAAATCGAAAAAGATAGGCTTTATCTCAATCAAGGAGTCCCCAAGCCAAGCCACAAATTTGGGCCAATCGGCACTTGGGGAGTGTCGAATGGCCCTCTTGGGTGCCGAGCCTGCGTTTGAGTTTTTGTTCAATTTAGACTCATTTTTTGAGGATTTTTTAGCCGGGAATTGTACTTAGACACATTTTTAATCTGTATTCTAAAAATTAATCACTTTTTCCAGATATTCAGGTCTTCAAAGTGATAATTATCTTGTAGATAAATATTTCAAAAAGTCTTGATTATCCACAACCTCTTTGTTATTTGATTATCCACTTTATTCTCATGCAAGCAGGCTTACTTTTGACATAACCACCAATCAATCACAAAATTATTTAATTAATTTTAATTGTTTAGCCAATTAGAATTAATTTAAATCAATCATGCGTGGTCGGTTCCACCCAAACAAAATGTATGCAGACTGTGCAAACTTGATCATGTGATATCTTTCAATCTGACAGTCTGATTTGGAAATCAGATATACCGTCACGACCGTTAGAACCTCATGATCATTTTTATGATATGCAATGAATGAATTAATGCATGTAATGCAACTCTAAATTTTGGATATATGAATGGTTACTCTAGCCATCTTCCTTGATTAAATTATGGGTGCAAAATCGAGTGTCTACAAGTCCCTACTTTTTTTTTTTTTACTGCTTTTAGTCCCTAAAATAAAAAACCATTCCGTTTTGGTCCCTACCGTCATCTCACTAACGGAAAATAGCTTACATGGCAAGCGGAGTCCATTTTGGCACACGAAATGCTGACGTGGATATTAAAATAATAATAAAAAATACCACATCAAGAACCAATTAAAAAAATTTAATTTATCAATTTTAACAAAATAAAAAAGAAAAAACAAAATTAAAATCCAAAAAATACATCAATTTAGATCTGTCTTCATCTTCAACAAGAACACTAAAGGCCACAAACCCATATTTTAAATATAAGAACAAACGCCCAGACTTTCTAGCATTTTCTTACCCTTTCTTGTCAACCAAACACAAAATCACAAACCCAATACAGATACAAATCGATCTCCAGCAAGAACACAAACACAATCCTAGCAACAGATCTCTCTTGTCAGCTAAACACAAAAACACAAACCGGTCTCCAACAAGAACACAAACACAAACCCAGCAGTAGATCTCTCTTGTCAACCAAACACAAAAATGAAAACACATACCCAAAAATCAGCAAGAAAACAAACACAAACACAAGCCCATCAATCCATCTTCAGCAACAACCTAAAAATCCAAACACAAAATCACAACGATCCGCGATTTGAAACCCAACGATTCGAAACTTAACTCAAACCAACGATCCAAAATCTTCAATCCCACCACATCCACATCAACAAGCTTTAATCCTTCATCGATCTTCAAACCAATCACAATCATCCGATCTTCTACTTTTGTTTCATTGTGAGGAACCTAGGCTGAAGTTCCTCAAACTTTAATCCTTCACCGTTGACCACCACAGCCACGAATGACAGTGGGTCCTTTCTGGGTTTGGTTTATGGGTTTCAAATCCAAACACCATACAATAGTGGCCGAGGGTTTAGATCGATATATATATATATATATATATATATAGAGAGAGAGAGAGAGAGAGAGAGAGAGAGAGAGAGAGAGAGAGAGAGAGAGAGAGAGAGAGAGAGCCGAGGGTTTGTGTGAGAAGAGAGCTTGAGATAAGAAAAGATGAGATCTGAAAACCATGGCCATGAAGGTGATTGTTACATTGTGAGGAACCCAGGCCGAAGTTCCTCAAGCTTTAATCCTTCACTGTTGACCACCACAGCCACGAATGGCAGTGGGTCCTTTCTAGGTTTGGTTTATGGGTTTCAAATCCAAACACCATACAACAGTGGCTGAGGGTTTAGATCAATCTAGAGAGAGAGAGAGAGAGAGCTGATGGTTTGTGTGAGAAGAGAGCTTGAGATAAGAAAAGACGAGATCTGAAAACCATGCCATGAAGGTGATGATTGGGTCTTGATTTGAAGAGAGAGGGGTTTTGAGGAGGCAATGGGTCTTGATTTGAAGAGAGAGAGAGAGAGAGAGAGGCTTTAAATTTGGTTTGTGTTTGAATCGGGTGAGAGAGTATGGGGCTCTTCAACATAATATTTGTTTTGATTATTTTTTCCATTTGGGGATATCTAGAGCTTGAAGAACATGGATTCATGTTCTGTTCAAAGTTCTTTGTATTCTTCCCAAAAAAGAGAAAAAAAAAAAACTTGATAATTTTTTGGGTTTTAAAATATTTAGGTTCAAAATCCACTCAGATCTTAATTTATATGATTTTTTTGTTTTTAATTATGTTTTTAATTATTTTTATTTAGTTAAAATTGATAAATTATTTTAAAAAACTTTTTACATGCTGACGTGGAAATTTTAAATGTGAAATAATTTTTTATTTTATTTTAATAGTCACGTTAGCATTTCGTGTGCTAACATGGATTTTGTTTGCTACGTAGGCTATCTTCTGTTAGTAAGATGACGGTAGGGACTAAAATGGAAATATTTTTATTTATTTATTTTCGGGACTAAAAGCGGTAAAAAAGAAAAAATAGAGACCAAAGTGAAAATGTAAGAACGGAAATAGTATTTCCGCCTAAAAAAAAAAAAAAAAACATTAAACTAAAGAAGAGCATACACTATTTTCTCAGCTCATCTTAGCAATTATTTTCTTGGTTACCAAACAGAAAACAAGTATAAAATAGAACCCATCACAGTAAATGAAAGTAGAAGCAATTTTGAGATCGATTTTTGCAAACCCATTTGTTTCCTCTCTCTGTTGATAGTGAGTTTGGGGCGCACTTCCTTGAACTTGCTGAGTCTTTGCTCAGTCATTACATCTATATCTAAAATATGTAACTTTCACTTTTCACACACTCGTCCTTCTCCTTTAATTCTCAAGTTTTCGTTCCCTTCTTGACACAAATCACAAGGTGTATCTATTTCAACTTTTCAAGAATAGATCACTCCTCTGCAAACCGTACATTAAATCCTCTTTTTTTTTTTTTTTTTTTTTTGGGTCCAACTCTTATTTCAAGTGTATTTCTCAATATCAATAACTGTTTTGTTGGTTCGAGATTAGGAAAAGGACATCATACCAGCTTTGCTAAGAACCTAATGGTTATTGTAACCGAGGGAAGTAGCTTTTCGTTTGGAGGCAGAGAGAGGAAACAAATTGGTTTGCAAAAATCAATCTCAAAATTGCTTCTATGTTTACTGTGATGGGTTCTTTTTTATTCTTTTACCTGTTTTTTGTTTAGTAAACCTGAAAATATTTGTTGAGAGGGGCTAAAATAATAGTTTATGTTCTTCTTTACTTCAATGCTTTTTTATTTTTATTTTTTATTCTAGGTGGCAATTAACATGTTATCTGATGTGGTATAAAAATAAAATTTTATTTTGGCCATTAGTCACATTAGTGTTTTTCATCAATAACTTAACGATAAGCACTATTTTGACACAATACCAAAATGTCAAGAATCGAACTGACATAATTGAAATGTTAAAGACTAAATTAACACAGTGTAAAAGTTATAGACCAAATTCAAAAAAAAAAAAAACAGAATTTAACCTATATTTATTTATTTATAATTCGATAACTACAACGAGAGAGGAGAGATTTGAATTTGGATGATTCTTAATTTGGAGCTAGGGGCAGAGGGAGGGGGGCTAGGGGGTGCTAAGGCCCCCTTGGCTTTCTTAAAAATGCCCCCCCTCCCTATTTAAATGTTCAAAATTAAAAAAGTTTGAAAAATTTTAAGTAATGACCCTCTTTTATTTTCTTAAAAAGTATAAATACTTTTTAATTTATTATCGCTTCATTTATTTTTTAAAATTTTAGGTAATAGCCATATACATTTATATTAAGAGAATTAGGAATTCCAGAATACAATAATACATTTAGCTTGACCTCCTTAGAAAGAATTTCTAACTCCACTACTGTTTGAGGCATTTTTCATCCAATGTTTAATAACGATTATTATTTTTATTTTGAATTGAGAAATGTTTGGGAGAGGCGCTTAAAAGAAGACCAAAAATAAATAAAAAATAGAGGGCGTCAATTGTTTCTATTCTAATTAGTAATTACCACTTGTATTATTAAATACAATTATTTTCTGCTTAGCAAAAAAAAACTACAATTATTTCCTCAGGAAAAAAAAAAAAAGCTACAAGGCTACAACAACTTATTTAATCAGTGCTGTCACATTCCTGACCTTTAAAGTAAAAGTGGAGGTTTCTGAATGCATTAATTTAACTATAAACAGGAAATTAAAAAGATGGGGGAAAAAGAGTAACTGAAAACTACTGACGAAGACATGACAAGGGAGATTTTGTATGGTCCAAATCAGGAGGAATGTGACACTCACGATCATGATGAAGCCACGTGGCAAAGATCGGTGTGGGACTGTTAGTCTCTCACTCCTTTGGACCGACATGAATGACGGGCCAGCACGTGCGAGGACAGGACTTTTGGGGTCCACCATCTGTCAAGTGTCAAGTGTCAAATTGAAGTGACCCAAGAGTGCGGAATTCTCGTACCTAATATATTTTTGGACATATTATTTCTTTATTCCTAGATTCGTTGTGTGCGTGAAAAGTTACCCCATTTTGTACATATAAAAAGAAAAATATACCACAGAAACATGATTGCTTCATTTTGCCAGAAAATTTTTCTTTGTTTCACAATCACAATTATTTATTGTGATTGATGTACACGAGTTGGTATTACAACTCGATGAAAGCGATTTATATCAATTTCAATTTATCATTTTATTGAGGGATTTTACTAATATGTGCTTTAAGGGCATAAAATAATTTTTATTTTTGAAAAAAAAATTTTGAGAATTAAAAAAGTATTGACAATTTTTTCAGTTTTCGAGAAAATATTTCTAAAAGTAGATGAGTTACTGACCCATTATTAAGTTATGAAAAAACGTGGAGAATCATTTATGTCTTTAGCAATACTTGTATACTGAAGGTTGAAAATATTCATTCACACACGAAATTTCTTTCTAAGATTTACTTTCATCTATCTTCTTCTTCTTCTTTTTTTTAATATATAATTTAGTGTATTTTTTTTCTATAAAAAAAAATCATAATTTAGTCTTTAGAAAATTATAAAGTACTCATTTCATCCCTTGTTTATTCAATTTTTATTCTTCAATATATATATATATATAAAGCGTAGGGATTTGCATCAAATCCACTTGACTAAACTGATCCAACTTAACCCAATCTAATGTCTTGGGTTGGGTTTTGTGGCTTGGTGGATTAGGTTGGGTCGGTTTCGAATTGATAACTTTTTCAACTCATCTAACTCAACCTAACCCATCACATATATAAATATATTTTATTACACATATTTTAATTTTTTAGCTTGTTTTATATTGGTATTTTGAGAATTAGTTTTGATGAGTTTGTAAATTTGCAATATAATTTAAGCATATTCTTTGAATTGTAATAAGTTATTGAAAAAAATGGTTAAATAGTTTATGAAAGTTAATTATTCATGGCATGAAACATGTAAATACAATTCACTGACTCAACCCAACTTGATCCACTTGGGTTGGGTTGGATTGGTGTTTATGCGTGTAACAGGTTGGGTTCAAAATTTTTTTTAGTTGAAAAAACCTTTCAACCCAACCGATGCACATCCCAGATACTTGATAGTTGATAAAGACAATAGTTAGACGTTGGTAGGACTGACGATATCTCTCTACCAGACGAACTAACCAAATATATCCGTCAATATATCCACGTCACTGACGAAGTCAGGGAAGCTATTCAATGCAGTCAATAACGCCTCGGACGGTTACAAAACCAGCTGTACAGACCGTTGGGGGCCCATCAAAGCCTACATCACTGAGCATGAAGCGTTACCAAGAGAAGCATTAAAACCACAATAACAACCATAATGGCTAGTAGCTGTGGAGACATATATAAACCCCTCGAAGCACCAGCATAAGGTACATAGACACACCTAAAAGTATTCACTGTTATTTTGATATTTTGAGTTATTCTTTGAAAAGCTTCCTTATACTGACTTTGACATTGGAGACGTTGTGGCAGGCACCACACCGGTGACCACCTTAAGGGAGCCATCTTACCACATTTGGAAAGACATAGACAAGGATTCAGCTCCATCCGGACACACTTACAAAGACTGACGATTTGCACTTCATCAGTTTGGCGCCATCTATGGGAAAAGACATTTTTGTACTTAGGTTTGAAAGCGTAGTTTCCAATTAACTTCTACATTTAGATGGAGCCCAACCAGGATTCTGCAGCACTAGCTCTGCAAGTCTAGGCTCTTGCGGCTTGCGTTGAAGAGCTCACCAAACAGAATCAGGAAATGAGGCTACGACTTCAACAAGAGGAGAACCGGTCTAGAGCCAATCAAGAGGATGTGGGAGATAGCCATAGAAGAAGCGATCATCGAGGGCCAACTACTCCAATTGAAAAAAACTCAGATCTTCTTCGGGAGATGAGAAAGGAGATGGACGAGCTGAGGAACACCATTAAGGGAAAAGTAGACTGAAACTTGGATAGAATGGTCAGGGCAACAAATTCACCCTTCATTATGGTAGTCTTGGAATGCCCTGTGCCGTCGAAATTTTGCTTGCCTCAGCTTGAGCCGTTTGATGGACATAAGGATCCTCAAGACCACCTCAACACCTTTAAGATGACGCTAGGCCTTCAACAACCTCCTAACGAAATAATTTGTTGTTCTTTCCCCACCACTCTTAAAGGAGTTGCAAGAGAATGGTTCACAAAGTTATCGACATCGTCCATCGACAGCTTCGAGCAATTGAGCAACACCTTTTTACGCCACTTCGTTGGGGGACAATGCTCGAAGAGGCCAGCAGACCACTTACTCACCATTAGACAAGGGGAGAAAGAAACCCTAAGGTCGTACGTGAAATGCTTTACTCGGGAGACCTTGGAGGTGGATGAAGTTGACGACAAGGTGCAGTTGACGACCTTTAAGGTGGGATTGAAGTCCAGAGAGTTCGGGGTTTCTCTCGCTAAGATCCTCCTAAGACGATGGCAGAGATGCTCCTGAAGTTATAGAAGTACATGAATACTGAAGATGCTTTAGCTGCCATAAAGGATGTGGAAAGGCTAGGAGACAAAGGAAGGAAGGAGGACGATCGTAAAGGATGAAAAAGGGAACGTCCAGATCATCAGACTAGTGACGGGAATAAAAGGAAAGATGAAAAAAATTCTCGAACGGTAAAATTCACTCCTTTAATTATGTCCGTTGACAAAATTTTGGCGCAGATTAAGGATGAGCACTACCTCAAATGGCCAAGGCCATTACATTCGTCGCCCAATGTACGTGACAAAAAGAAGTACTACCGGTTCCACAAAGATCATGACCACTACACAAAGGATTACAAGGACCTAAAGGAGCAGATAGAGGAACTTATATGGAAAGGAAAACTACAGAAGTATGTGAAAAAGGCGGAATCTAGTAGGTTCAGAGGCGACAACAAGAACCAGCGCGAATCTCCATCCAGGGACGAGGATCACACGTCCCAGCACCTTCCAAGTATGATCAGGGAGATAAAGACGATCATAGGTGGCCCATCCACATGTGGGTCATTCAGATCCATTAGGAAAGCATGCCAGAGGCAGTTGAACAGTGTCCATAAAATGCCCCCATTTAAGCAAAGATGGATAGACCGTGACATGTTTTTCTTAGAAGAGGATGCTAGAGGAGTAAAGCAGCCTCATGATAACCCCCTGGTCATATTGCTCACGATAGAAGGATTCAATGCTAGGAGAATCCTCGTTGACAATGGCAGCTCTGAGGACATCATCTACCTCTCCGATTTTCAGCAGCTGAAGCTAGATCCAAGAAGACTTCCACCCATTTGACTCCCCTCTTGTTAGCTTTAATGGAGACAGGGTGCACCCTAAGGGCATAGTGACACTGACGGTTACGGTGGGGACTCACTTGAGGCAGCTGATTTGTCAATTGGACTTCTTGGTGGTAGACTGTCTTTCATCTTACATTGTGATCATCAGGAGACCCATGCTCAACCGTTGGAAAGTAGCCACGTCTACCTACTGCTTAAAGGTAAAGTTTCCAACGGAGAACGGTGTAGGCGAGGTAAAAGGAAATCAAGTACTGGCTAGGGAATGCTACCAGGCTGTGCTAGCAGCCAAAGAAAACCATACATGGATGATCGAGGAAAAGGAAGAGGATAAAGTGGAAGCCTTGGAGACGGTGGAGCTACCAAGGATAGACCAGTTAGTGGATTCCACTGCATGACATAAACTACTGACGTTCATGAATGCATTTTTTAGGATACAACTAGATAAAAATGGTAGAAGAAGACCAAGAGAAAATTGCCTTCATCACAAGTCAAGGACTCTGTTGCTATAAGGTAATGCCCTTCGGACTGAAAAATGCATGAGCGAACTACCAGAGGTTAGTAAATAAAATGTTTAGCAAGCAGATCGGGAGAAATATGGAATAAAATGTTTAGCAAGCAGATCGGGAGAAATATGGAGATTTATGTGGATGACATGCTCGTCAAGAGTAAAGAAGAGCTCGCTCACCTAGACGACCTCAAGGAAACATTTGACACATTCAGACAGTACCAGATGAAATTAAACCCTAGTAAGTGTGCCTTTGGAGTAGCCTCGAGGAAGTTCTTGAGGTTCATGGTGTCTTAAAAGGGGATAGAGGAAAACCCAGAGAAAGTGCGAGCCATACTCGACATGACATCGCCAAAGACAGTCAAAGAAGTCCAGAAGCTCACAGGAAGGATAGTGGCACTCAATAGGTTCGTCTCTAAAGTGACAGACAAATGCTTACCCTTCTTCAAGACATTGAAGCAAGCCTTTTCTTGGACCGACGAATGTGAGGCGGCATTTCAAGAACTCAAGCGTTACCTGAGCAATTCACCCCTTTTAAGTCTGGGGAAAACCTATATCTGTATCGGGCAGTATCAGCCACAGTTGTGAGTGCAGCCTTAATTTGAGAAGAAGATAGGAAATAGCTCCTAGTTTACTACGTTAGTCAAGCCTTCCAAGGGGTAGAAGCGAAATACCCAAGGATTGAGAAGATTGCATTCGCATTAATAGTAGCTTCGCGCAAGCTGCGACCCTATTTTCAAGCGAACCCTATCTTGGTAATGATGGATCAACCCATCAAGAAGTCCATGAACAAGCCCGAGGCAACATGTAGAATGGTCCAATGGGCAATCGAGCTCAGCCAGTTCGACATCGAGTATCACCTTAGGACAGCCATTAAGGCACAGGCTTTGGTAGACTTTATCACCGAGTTCACTCTTTTAGATGAAGGCAGCTCCACCGACGAGACATAATGGTGGATGATATAGACTAATGGTTCGTACTCAGAGGAGGGGAGGAGTAAGGGTTGTCATCACCACCCTAGAGGGAGAAATGCTTAAATATGGAGTTCAGCTAAAATTCCCGGCCACCAATAATGAAGTCGAGTACGAAGGAATATTGACAAGGCTAAGGGTCAGAAAAGCACTAGGAGCTAAAAATTTGCTCCTCCAGAGCAATTCTAAGATGGTAATAGGACAGATAAAGGAGGAGTATGAAGCAAAAGAGGAAAGATTGCAAAGATACCTCAGGCTGACGAAGCATTTGACATAAGAGTTTGATAGGGTGGAATTTGTGCAAATCCCCAGGAGCCATAACTTGATAGCAAACGAAATCGTGAAGCTAACATCGTCAAAAGAAGGATCAGCGAGCATGGTCTTAGAGATGGAAGTCCAGAAACGCCCTAGCATTGAAGAAATCTCTACATTTGCAATCCAGATCACAAGTGGCTGGATGACCCTGATCATATCATTCCTCCAAGATGGCCACCTTCCACAAGACGCTGAAGAGGTCAGGAACGTCAGGACGAAAGTAGCCAGATTCACGATCCTGAATGACTCCTTGTACAAGGGAGGCTTTTCCATGCCTTACCTGAAGTGCGTAGATGAAGAGGAAGCCAAATATATCCTGGAAGAAAGTCATGAAGGGGTGTGCGGAGACCACGCAAGCCCCAGATCCCTGGTGAGTAAAGTTGTCAAAATAGGTTACTTCTGGCTTGCTATGCAAGTAGACGCGAGGGAGCTCGTCAAGAAGTGTGACAAGTGCCAGAGATTTGGGAATATCCAACGCCTTCCAGCTGAGAGACTGACGACAATAGCCTCCTTTGGCCATTTGCACAATGGGGAATCGACATTGTCGGCCCATTACCCCAAGGTAAAGGACAGGTAAAGTTCCTACTAGTCGCTATTGATTACTTCACAAAATGGGTTGATGTGGAGGCATTAGCAACTATCACCGAAGCAAGAATCCAGAACTTCTTATGGAAGAACATAATTTGCAAGTTCGAAATTCCACGAACGATCATCTCAGATAATGGGTGACAGTTCGATAGTCAAGGCTTCAGAGATTTTTGTTCAAGTCTAGGTATCAAGAACCAGTTCTCATCCTCGGGACATCCACAGGCAAACGGACAGACGGAGGTGACTAATCGAACACTACTCAAGATTATCAAAGCCAAGCTGGACGACGCTAAGGGGGCTTGGCCAGAAGAATTGCCCATTGTCTTGTGGGCTTAAAAGACTATAGCTAGAACCCCGACAGAAGAAACCCCTTCAGACTCACTTACGACACTAAGACAGTAATCCCGATTGAAGTGGGAATGAGCAATATCAGACGAGAGATGTTCCATAAGGATAGCAACGACAATCAACTAAAAGTCAACTTGGACTGCCTGGATGAAGTTAGAGACGGAGCCTTTAACAAGATGACGAAGTATCAGCAAAAGATGGCCGATTACTACAACAAGAGAGTAAAGCTCAGACGACTTGACATAGGGGACCTCGTCCTACGCAAAGTCACCTCGGCAACCAAAGACCCTGCCCAAGGAAAACTCAGCCCAACCTAGGACCGGGACGTCCATTATTCCAGACAAGGCAGTTATCACTTGGAGACCTTGGACGGGCAAAAACTCCCATGACCATGGAATATTGAACCTTTGAAGATGTACCACCAATAGATGTAACAGACAATTGTATTCGTTTTTGAAAGTAATAAAAGAACTATTCAGCTAATGACTCAATACTAGCCAACCCAGCAACTTAAAAGCCAAAAAATTGGCTAAGTAACAAGATTCCACCTAGACGGATGTAAGTTACTGATGAATCCCTTAAGAAGGCGTAAGCCAAAAAATTGGCTAAGTAACAAGATTCCGCCTAGACGGATGTAAGTTATTGACGAATCCCTCAAAAGGGTGTAAGCTGAAAAATTGGCTAAGTAACAAGATTCCGCCTTGACGGATGTAAGTTACTGACGAATCCCTTAAGAGGGTGTAAGCCAAAAAAATTGGCTAAGTAACAGGATTCCGCCTAGATGGATGTAAGTTACTGACAAATCCCTTAAAAGGGTGTAAGCCAAAAAATTGGCTGAGTAACAAAGTTCTGCCTAGACGGATGTAAGTTACAAACAGGCCAAAAATTGGTTAAGAAAACGGGACTCTTCCCAGACGGGAGTAAGTCACAAATAAGTTACTACTCTTCAACAAAGGTGCAAGCCATCACAGAAAGTTTAACTAAGTACAAGGCACTAACGCTGAAGAAACGATTAAAGGAATGGAGTAAACATAGATCATGCAAGAGGAAAAACAAGTAAGTATATGATCATGAATGCAATTAAAAGCCCAAAAACCATGGGCACCCATCATTGTTTTGAGATTGGAGTTAAAAAGCCCATGAACACTGGGCCCAAAAGCATTGTTCTTAAAATAGAGTGAAACATTGTTCTTAAAATAGAATTAAAAATCCCAAAACACCCTGGGCACCTAAAAAAAAAGAGGGGAGATTACAAAAGAAAAGTAACAAGCCCAGGCATTGGTAGCAGCGTCACCACCAGTAGGAGCACTCTCGAGAGCGTCACCCTCAGGAACTGAAGACTGGGAGGCTTCATCAGTTGCCATCTCTTTATCCACCTCCTCCAGATCCAAATTCTCGAGATCCAGTCTGGAGGGGTGCTTGATGAAGTACCTCCTCAGTAGCTCAAAGCCTTTGAAATGCCAACTGAATAGTATTGTGTTGTACTCATCAGTCTGTTGGAAAGCCTCAACGGCCTTGGCAGAAATGGTCTTGAGTTTCTCCTTGGCAGCCAAAAGCTATTCATCCTTTTCCAGAGTTAGCTGCTTCTCGGCTCTGAGGTCATCGCTTAAGGTCTTGACTTTTTCCTTAAGGGTATTGGTCTCGTCCATGGCAACAATTAAGTCTTTCTTTAGCTTGGAGTTCTTCACCTCTAGAGTTTCCATCCTGGACTTCACGGACGCGACCTTGGCTTCCTGAGTGAGGTACTACATTGTGATGTGAAGACACTCCTCCAACACCTGAAAAGAAAATTGGATCCGAGAAACTTACACAAGTATGTTACCTGAACAAGTTTGTAGATGTAATGAGCCACCACCTCATTGGAAGGCATGCCCGAGAAAACCTTCAGGTCCTTAGCAGTGACGACTTCATACGCCCTTTCCACCGCAAGATCAACATTATCCCAAATACTGGACGCATGGGAATCAGCCTTCTCCTTCCCTTTGTCTATCAGGCGTGACCTCTTGGAGATAGGAGTAGTGATCTCCTCGACAGAAGTGGGTGCAACGAGGGTGGCTAGAGTAATGAGGGGGCCCTTCCCTGTAATGCGCACTGTCCTCTTCCCAAGATTGGACAGTGGCTCATTCTTCTTCAATCTCATCTTCGCATACATGTCTTGATTAAACTTAGTCGTCATTCCTACAAGAGGAAAACACTTAAAAAAAAAGGGGTAGAAGAATCAACGTGGACGAACTTAACACTTACTCTTTTTCTTCTCAATTTCAATATTGCACAGGACGAAGTTAGACAGATCTGGGCCAAGGCAATAAAAGGCAAGCGTCCACAGGTCCACTAGATTGTCAAAATCTTCGATCGTCCTCGTGTACTCAATGGCCTTCTCAACGCGTTCCTTGTACCTGCTTTTAAGCTTAGGCCGTCTCTTAATTGCACGAGACAATGAACATGAGAGTTATTGACGAAAAAGTAAACACAAAGATTGAAGATTAAAGACTAGAACAAATAATGACACACCTAAGTTCGGGGTCCCCCACCGACGGAGCAACCTTGGGAGATCACCCCAAACTTCATTAGAGGGGGTCTCCCAATCTTCCCCGGACACAAAAAAAAATCGAGACTTCCAATATCTGAATGATGACGGTAGATCTCAGAAGATCCTAGCCCTCCTCTCCTAGGGCACCAGCTCATAATACCCATACTCCATAGATGACTTTAAGCGGTACAGGTAGACAAGCTCGTCCACCTTAATCATATCTCCGTCTGTAGTGGCCAGCCATATCTCCATATAGCTGACCACTATCCTCCACGAATTGGGCATAAGTTGCCCAGGGGCAATACCAAAGTATCCCAGAAGCTCCATAAGAAATGGGTGAACAGGTAATCTAAGCCTACTCAAGAAGGCAGCTTCATAGAAGCACACCTCCCCAAGCGAAAAGTGGCAGGCTCGTTCCTCCTCATAAGGCAGACGAACCCTAACCCTATCTAGGAATTGAAACCTACTCTTAAATCAGGAGAGTGTCTCACTGTCCAAAGCATACACCTCCTTAAGGGCATGAAAAGCCCTAACCTCCCTAGGGATAGAGACGACAGTATCCCCCTCCACGGGTTTGTCACAAGATGACAACCCAGTCTCAAGCTTGCTCGATCTCACCTCAGACATGGCTTTCCAATCGCTCTCTAAATTCTCAAACCAATCAACAGACTAACACAACAAAGGAAGCAAATCTGCTACTACTAAACCTAAACTACTCTCCCCTCCTACAAAGTCCCCCACTAAGGAGCAGAAATCACAAGAGGTCCTAAAGGAGGCTCCTAAACGTGCAAAAAGAAAAGAGACAAAGGGACAGAGCGCCCTAACCTCAGCGCTACTAAGCATAGAACTCAAAAAGGGAAAGGCAAAATCCTAGAAAGATAAAAAAACACAGAAAAAGAAAAAAGGAAAAATCAGAAATTTCTACAGAGTTATCTACTTGAGAAAAAGAAAGGAAGAGGGAGGAAAGGAACCGTACCTTAAAAGCACAAGCAAAACGTAGGGATTCTCAAATGGTAGCTCGGAAGCACAAGCAGCAATGACAGCTCGGAAGTACAAGAACAACAATGGCAACTCAGAAAGCACAGAGCAAAAGGGAAAGTGAAAAATAAGGAAGAAAGAGGAGGAAGGAAGTTTAAAAACTAAGCACAGAAAATTGAAAAAAAAAACAGTAGGAAAACCAAGAGTCAGAGGGAGTGGAGCATTAAAATCACCCCTCAGGTTATGCCACGTGGCCACAACACACCCAGCGTTGCCACTGCACATTGAATACAGAGGGAAATCCCAAGAGACGTGTCAAAAAAAAAAAAAAAACCTTTCGCCTCTTAGCGGTTGTCACCACACGGACGACCACAAGAGCCTGAGGGCCAGCTGATAGGACTAACGATCTCTCTCTCCCAAAAAAACTAACCAAATATATCCGTCAATATATTCATGTCACTGACAAAGTCAGGGAAGCTATTCAATGCAGTCAATGACGTCTCAGACGGTTACAAAACCAGCTATACAGACCGTTAGGAGCCCATCAAAGCCTACATTACTGAGCATGAAGCGTTACCTAGAGAAGCATTAAAACCACAATAACAACCATAACAGCTAGTAGCTGTGGAGACATATATAAACCCCTCGTAGCACCAGCACAAGGTACATAGACACACCTAAAAGTATTCACTGTTATTATGATATTTTGAGTTATTCTTTGAAAAGCTTCCTTATACTGACTTTGGCATTGGAGACATTGTGGCAGGTAGCACATTGGTGACCACCTTAAGAGAGCCATCTTACCACATTTGCAGAGACACAGACGAGGATTTAGCTCCATCTGGATGCACTTACAAAGATTGACGATTTGCACTTCATCAGACGTTAAATTAAAAATGAAATTGAATATCTCCTAATTAAATTCCTAACAGCCTCGTTAGTGCTCTCGTTGTGACACAATGCTAGATTTGCAATGATACCATTTGTGATGATCTGAGGAAAACTCCAACTACATTTGCACTTATACCCTAAAAGGGTTAGTTATGTTGGGATGGGGGTTTCTTGTAATCACTCATAAATCCAAGATTTATCTAATAAAAACTCAATATGGTGTTGGTAAAACACATGGTTTGTATCGCATACAAAACATACGCAGTGGAAAATTAACGGATCTACTTCATTCGCAATTGATAACATGTACTATGTAAATTTCAGAATTTAAGAACAAGAGAGCGTACTTTGGTGCGGTGAAATTCAAAACCAAAAATTAGAAGTACTTGGGAATACTTTTAATCTTCACTCCAATTCCACTTATGCAGTCTCTCAATCAGTTTATACATATGTGTTCAAGGGAGAATAAGAGAGTGGTTTACACTTACATACACACCATTTGATACATTACAAAATTTTGTATGTTTCTCTCCTTATATATAACTGATTATCTAATTAGGCTAGTTTTTTGGGTCATTCCAATTGAGTTTTAGTATGTGGCTTAAAGTGTGACCAAAAGGGACAAATAAGACACTAGCTCCAATAGGTTTTGGGCCTTTCTATTAACTCTTGATAAGTCCAAAATTACCATTAATTATATTTAATACCACTATATAAATATAATTGCACTCTAGGCCTTAATAATAAATTATATCCCAAGACTTTATTTTACATTCAACTCCTTTATTAAAATATTCGTAGTAATACAAAGTCATGAATGTTGACTGCCACTTTGAAGATTACTACATCTTAATATTTGAATACCCAGTTTAATCCTCTAAGTTATTCATTATATATTTATGAAATCTAATTTCATAAATATATACTTAAGTAACTTCTTACTAAAGTGGTTATGCCTAACACTCTGAATAACCAAACCAATTAAACTTATCTCAAGAGAATATTTTATATCTCCATTAAGAGATTATGAATTCCACCTTGAGAATATATGTTCCTTCAACATTAAATGTGGCTGCCCAACATACTGGGGTTTTTATCGTGACTTTAGATCTTCCTCCTGATATATCAAAGCAACCTACACTTCATGATCAGGTTCATTATTCTCTTAGTATTAAGAGTTGATGTAAATAGAAGTCGTGAGATTTATTATTCATTTGATAGTCGTTAGTAGAATAATAAATCTCATAGCGGTCCAGTTCAATATGTCTTTACACTTAAAACATATCAACATATCAACTAGAAGTCTCCACTTCCATGATTAAGACAAATCATTTTAGTTGATATGTTATAGTTTTCGTAGATGAAATACCCAATTTCATCACCGACTACAAACTAAAATTCTGAGTTTACAAAGAACTTGTGATTTATATCTTTTGTGAGTAAATCACATACTATGCATCTCATGAACTATATGATAATGTCAAAATATTCATGTTACTATTATTTTAGATAATAATAAAACAACTTTATTACATAGAACATAATGTCATACATGGCATTATACAATAGGATTTAAAGGGCATCCTAACATATGGGACTTAGTATATGCTTACACAACATACATCCAAATAATTCATTCCAATCAAATTTGTATAATTTAAAACATCACATATTTATTTCATAAAAATAATTTTTGTGAGAGTTCCAATTAACTTGAAATTTTTTCCAATAATAATTATTAGATTGGGTTCAAGTTACACCTGGTGTAATTTTAAGTAATGTTACTAACTTATTATTTAATTCATATTTTGAAAATCCAATTGTTGAATTACATGTTTTTCATGTCTTAACATGAATGCCAATTTTCATGTCAATTAGATGTAATTTACCATTTGATCCATAAACTCATATTTTATGCATTTCAGTGGTGGATTTATCAAAATTCACATCTAATTAAAAAATATTGGGTGGCTTAACATTACTTAAAGTTACATTGAGTGTAACTTTAACCCAACTCATAATTATCTAGTATATTTACAATATGAGAATCATTTACGTTGAAAAAATTAGTCTTAACACTCAAACTCAAAAATAATATAGAGAATATGGATTTACCATTGCCATGATTAACGTGGTAATTCATAATTATTTGACAACATAAGATGATGGATTTAGATTATTCATTTATTTTAAATAAATTTATAGTTATAGGTGGAAGGATTTAAATTCTAGATGTCTTCAATAAAAATACTAAGAGATATTAGTTGAACTACAAATCTCTTAACATGATTATGATTTAGACTCAGTATGTTCTAATACTTAATTGTTTAGATTTATTTCTCAAAAAAAAAAAAAAAAATTGTTGAGATTTGAAACATTGAGGGCTAGAGGTCATCTTTTCTAAACTACTTTCAATAATGACAATTCTATTCCATAATGATAAAGACTGATTGAAGAGGTTTTATGAAAAGAAGGAAAAGACCTGAACAATAAGTATATGTGGTTTTTAAAGTAAGTGATGATCGATAACTTAGGTCCCCACCATTTTTTCCCTTAATAATTAAGTCTTCACCATCACCTTTTCTCCCCTTTTTGCTGAATTCATCACCATTGTTATTGATTATTGGAAGCATTACCGATATTATATATACGATACAATTAGAGCGAGATTCCCTTTCTTTGTTGCCATCTTTTCAACACTCAAAATAACCTTTAGAATGGCCTTAAAAAAAAAAAAAACTTTCGATAATAAAATTGAGTAGTGCTTTGAATACTAGAAATTTTACTACATTAGTCTAACAAACTAATATGTCATCAGTTAGAATGAGGCAATTTAAAATTCAGTGATGGTTAAAATCCAACAATTGCATTCATTGCCATATTAGTTTCTAAGCATCATGTAGTCAAACTTGGGACAAAATTGCTAAATGTCATTTTTGGGCAAACTAAGCAGCATTTTGCCCTCTTTCTTTAACTAATTAGTGGAATGCCCCTCTTTCGAAAATCGAGTTTCTCAAAATCGAGTTATAAAAAAAAAAAAAATTTTGGAGCCCTATAGCAACATTTTTAAGGACCTATAGTGACGTCAGGACCTATAGTGATGTTTTGTAACTCGACTTCCATAAAATCGAGTTATAGGCAATTTTTTTAATTTTTTTTTACCTATAACTCGATTTTATATAAATCGAGTTACAAAACGCCACTATAGGTCCACAAAACGTCACTATAGGCTCCTTAAAAACGCCGCTATAGGGCCTAAATCGATTTTGAGAAACTCGATTTTCAAAAGAGGGGCATATCCCTAATTAATTTGAGAAAGAGGGCAAAATGCTGTTTAGTTTGCCCAAGAAGGGCATTTAGCAATTTTGTCTGTCAAACTTGTAATACCTCTAACATTTTTTAATAAAATTACATATTTAATAAAAGATTAGAAATGTACAACAAATGCTAATATACTTATTTTCTTTAAAGAAAATACTTATAATATTGGCACATTTTAGTAAACTACGGTCACTCAATTTCCAAGCGATAATTCCTATTACCATTAAGCTCTCTCTCTCTCTCTCTCTCTCTCATGTAGCTAAATAACTTTCCACATTTACAATTTTTTTAATCTCTTATACTCGCAACTGAACTACATTTATATGATTATAATTTTACCACATTTGTGAGTTGCAGTTATCGAATAAGGGATATGAGTTCAAATCCTACCTACATAAAAAAGAACCCTCATGAAATTTTGGCCTGATGCTAACACTACAACAAACATGGTCTATGGTGACGAAACTTTTCGTCATGATATGTCCTTATTTGGTCACCTAAGACATATAGTGATGAAACAACATTCATCACGTAATCTTGGTTACCGAATGTCTTGATAAAGAAAAATTATCATGGAATAGACATTATATATAGACACATTCACCTAGTATTATCCAAAATTGAGTTGAGTGTGGGTCAAACTTTGTCTGTTTTGTGTGTGTGTGTGTGTGTGTGTGTGTATATATATATATATATATATAGAGAGAGAGAGAGAGAGAGAGAGAGAGAGAGAGAGAGAGAGAGAGAGAGAGCCTATTTAAAATTTAAATTCATTGCCAAACATTTAAAGCTTATTACCACTAGAGTTTTATTGTGTCCATTAATTGGCATCTTTCTTTTCTCCATTAACAGATGTGTCTTTTGCCTTCGCAACTATTCCAAATAGTCATAATTCAATCTATAAATATTCGTCTATCTTGTAAATAGTTTTTAAATTTTTTGCATTGTCCAAAGTCCATGAGAGAGATAAAAAAAACAATATTTGGTTCGCTAGGCACACTTATAACAGTGTTTTTTGTGTGTGTATTCGATTATTGTATTCTTGGAGATAGACATCCAAGATGTGCCTAAATATCAATGTCAGGGGTCAAATCTATCTTATAGACGTATTTTCAAACACTATCCCTGATAAATTGTTGTTTATGAATTCTGAATTCATTCATAAGTCATTCAATTTTAGTCTCTTTTGATTTAAGTAGTAATATAGATTTCGAGTTTAATGAATTTATACTGTTTACAAATTCACAAATAAGTGGCATAGTATATTTAAGAGCCTGTACTTGCAGGTCAAGTAACCTAGTTGTACTAGGATTATAATAGAGTTAGGCCAATTAAGGTTTCTATAAATACTCTATTATGTAAAATTTTATAATGTGAATCAATTCCCTTTTCTTTCTTTTATCATAAAAATTTATCATTTTTGAAAATGGCTAACATTATTGATTTTTTTATTTTAATATTATTTATTTTAGTCTTTTCATGAACGAGAATATCCAAGGTTCAATTCAATCCTGCTTTCCTCAATTATCAAATGATAAAGAAAAAAAAAAAATCAAAATTCATAAAATTAGCATACATATGTTTTTTCTTTTGCTGATTAAGTAGCCCAAACCAAAAAGGAAAAAAGAAAAAAAGAAAAAAAGGAAATGTATGTGTAACCCTTGTTACGATTAATCCTTATTCTAGTTTCACAATTTGAAGCGCATAAAATCTAGCACGGATACATGCCTGTTAATCATCTTAATTACCTTGACATGATTTCATTGCTTAGCATAATGTTGAAACTCATCAAACTTTAGTTCTTTGTTGGGTATACAAGTGTGAGTGAAGTCCCACATTGAATAATGATGAGAAGAATGAGTGGTTAATATAACATAATTGACCTTATACCCATTGGGCTTAGGCCTTTTTAGGGGTGGTAATTTGTGTTCACGTGTCGGGTTCATGTCGTGTCAAGTCATGAGTATTTGACTATATAGGTTAACACTAATCCGACATGTTTATTAAACGGGTCAAGATTTCTCAACCTTAACACGACCTATTTATTAAACGGGTCAGTCGTGTCAACTTGTTTATCAGATTTTATCAAAATGAAAAAAAAAATTATGAAAAAACAAACAAATAAATATTTTTAATATAAAATTCAGAACTAACGAGTAACTGCATCACAAATAATTATTCAAAATTAAAGAATATCCCAATATCACAAATAATCAATCACAATACGTCAAAAAAAATAAATCACAACAAATAATAAGTTTATATACCTAGAGTTTGAAGGGTATATTGGTAAAATGTCATTTAATTAAACGGGTCAGACGGGATAAACGAGTTCTATATGTTCAACACTAACACAACCTGTTTATTAAATGGGTTAGTCGTGTCAACCTGAATATGACATAAACCCGTTAAGCCTCAACCTATAACCTACTAATTTCGTGTCGTGTCGTGTCGGATTCGCGGGTCGTGTCAAATTTTGCCACCCTTAGGTCTTTTAAGTTAAAGTGTGTCTATATATGTTATATTAATTACTCAAAGAAACTTCCCAAGATGTTTATCTCTCCAACACTTTTTTGAGAAGACATCCAACTTTAGTTCTATGTTTGAGTAAAAGTTCAATAAATTTTCCTGCGAATTAACTAAAGTAGCTAGGTGCATACGCACTTGAACCGCATGCTAGATTATCTAGGAAAAAATGTATATGCATGTTTTTATTTTATTTTTTATGGAAAAATAAGAAAGATTTTATTAATTGGCTTGCATTACATCATAAGAAGCATGTTAATAAACTTAAGCACTTCTTCAGTTTTTCTATCCAAACACAAACACTTTCCACATAGTATTATACATGTTTTGCTAAACAATGTGCAACTTTGTACCCATTCTTACCTGTTGGGAAATGCTCACATTTCTGAAATTTCTAGGATGTCCATGGATTTGTCTATAATGTGACCACTTTGTACTCCTACGTCTCTTGTAAGTTGTAGCTGTAATAACTTCTAATGTGCTTGCTTGTTTGACCTAAAATTAAAGGGGAAGCTAGTGGCAAGGTGATCTTTTTGAATCGGAAGCTATAAATTATCTTTTCAATGTAAAAAATTCAAGTTAAAAGGCTAAAGTGCTTATATTTATCAATTTGCTATTAATTACTTGAGAAATATCAATAATATTACGAAATGGTCATTTACATTTCCATTAAGTAAACTGAGGAGATTTACAAAAACATCAGACAACTCCTAATTATGTAATAAGAAAAAGGTAATCAGCATAAATTATATTTTCTCTTGGATTAATGCTAAAAATACACATAAAAAGACATTTTGTGTGTTTCCAACTTTCCATGCGTCTTTCATTGTCTTTCTGGAATTAGGTTTGATTAAACCCTTCCCAAGAGCCATGAGGCACGTACTACCAACCAAGGAGAGAATTTTAAGTGAGGGAAATGATAGTAGTGGGAAGCAAACTATTGATTTTGTACCATGAAAAAAAAAAATTAATGAAGCCTATATAAGGACTTGTTAAAATTAAAACTAGAACAAGCCAGATTACGTTGGACATGATAATATTTTATGTTGCAAATGTAAAATAAGCTAAAAGATCATATACATTTTTATCACGTAACTCGTGTTTGCATGCATACATTTTAAGCAGTGTGTTACTTATGTGTTACGATTAAATCACAAATTTTTGCTCCTGAATTTAGCCCCCAGTTTTTATTTTTATTTATTATTTTTATAAATCTATAAATTCTTCTCTTTTGAACAAGTGGTTCCCTTTCTAATCTCATATTATGCCCACTGAGACGGACAGGGGAAAGTTAATGGGGGGACAAATCATATCAATTGATTTTCTAACTAGATTAGCCACTATAGTTTTTTAAGTTACAAATGTTAAATAAGTCAAAAGTTTATAAAATTAAACCTCAGCGACACTGACCCTCCGGGATTTTGCGGATAATTCGCAAAAACACCAAATCAACCCATTTATGTCACAACATACAATTGCTTAATTAGGAACCCATAGGCTATAGGTTCAATGATAAATTAAATATAAAGAATTCTGTCTTTCTCAAGGGCAATTGAGTGGCGGCCTTTGTTAATCTATGGTTAAAAAAAAAAAAGACTAAGAAAATCAGGAAAAATTATAGAATACTCCGAGACCGAGAGTATCATAAATTTATACTTTTCCATCTTATATGAATTGTGAGTTTCACTATGAATTTGAGACTCAATATTATGTGAAATGGGAGAGTGCACATTTATGGTATTTCCGGACTCTTCAATAATTATCCAAAAATTAAAGGATTTTGTTATAAAGAAAATAAGGATAAAGCTTTCAAATCACTTTGGAAGTTTTATTTTTATTTTATTTTTATAATTTATAAAATATGGGTTTACTAACCTAATGCCCTTGGACATACATTAGTAAAATCATTTTAGGAATTTTTTAATGAAAAATTGAAAAAGTGACCGACTTTCTTGACAGTTTTTTTTTTTTTAAAATAAATTTTTTCATAAAAAGTTTTCTAAAAAGAATGATTAATGTATACCATAAAGACACACATTAATCGGATCCAAAATATATTAACATAACTTAAAATGATGATAATAATTACCTAAAAAAATGATGATAATAACGCACCGTGTACTCAATGGCTCACGGCTATAGCCACAATCTTGTAGCTATTAAAGGTTGTTTAATAAATATGACCATTCAGGTTGATATTGTGGAAATATAGTGAATAACAAATAGTGTAGAAAAACAATGCGGATTGTGTTTGGTTTGACGAAAAATATTTTCAAGCGAAAATATTTTATGGAAAAGAAAATATTTCCAAATGTTTGGTTTCATTCCTAAAAATCCTATAGAAAATGTGGAAAGTATTTTTCGGAAATCAATTCACCAAACACAATCTACATTGTCTAGCTTGACACCTACGTTTACGGAAGAAAGCCTTTGATAACTACATTTTTACTATGAGGCTATATATGTGTATTACAACGAATACATGGCAAGGTATTTGTAAGAGGCTAAACTTAGACTAATAGGAAACAAAACTTGTAATACAAGTAGAATTATGAGTTCTTTGCTTCTACACCAATTATAATTGGACTTGGATTTAACTAGGGATTTAACTCGGGATGAGCCTTGATATCCTTAATACCACTCGTCAAACTCAACGTGTAGACTTGAAGACAACTTGAGTTTGAAGATAAAAGTAAGACATTGAAGGAAAGTATGGTCAAATTAGATGTGGACCAAATAAAATGCATATGACAAACAATAACAAAGGCTAGATGCACACGATGCTTGAGGCTTGAGCACTGAAGGCTCCTGACAAGAGCCGTTGTCTGAAAAAAATCAACTTGAAGATGATAGAGACACATGATCAGAAACAAAGCCAATAGTGACTACGATCAGAGGCGTGATCTGAATAATGTGACATGTAGATGCATGACCTAAAAGAAACCCAATAGAGGAGACTACCGATAACATGGTTTGTGATGCTCATACAAGATGTACATGAAAGGTGATTCAAAGTAATGACAAAAAACAGGTGAAGAAGAAAGATGAAAGCTCATTTAGGCTCTATTTAGATACCGCTTATTTTGCTAAAACTGAAAACTTATTGCTGAATGTACGGTAGATAAAGGTAAAAAATTAGTCAAAATAGTACAGTGGGACTTATGAATAGTGCCAAAAAGTGCAGTGGGGTTCATGAATAGTAACAAAAATAAGTTGAATAGTGAAATAATTTATAATTTTAATCTACATCTAAACGCACACTTAATGTAGTTGAAATTGCCATGATTGTTCTGTGATGCGAAAATTAAATTTCAGATTTGAGAAAGACACGTGTGAGGTTGGTTTGAGAAAGAAGCGTATGAAATTGTCCATATGCTGTCCACAGAAGGGAATAAATGAGGATGATCGCATAGAGTGGCTGATAACAATGGTGAAAGAGAACCTTTGTCTAGTGATTTAAAGATAGGCCACAGAATTTTGGTACTGATAATACACTAGAAAACAAGCATGGAGGTTGGAGACCATACATAAACGGATCCAAGATGACTCGCACGAGGCCGAGTTGGAACCAAACTCAAAAAGTAAGGAAGACCTTCTTCAAGATAACAAATGGCAGTTTCTTTCTTTCAATATGCTCTAGAAACTTTAAGCAACTAGAGAGCAGCGTATTGAAGATCCAGTCCCTTGCATTAAGCTGCAAACAGCCATATTTAAACTAAAGCACCTTAAGCGAATTATTCTATGAGGGCCATGCACATTGGCTAGCATGGGAAGGAACAAGTTCCCTGATGCTTGGCCAATTGGGTGGTTGAAGTTTTATACGGTCACAACTTAAAAGAAAACTAAGAAACTGGATTGTGGGTTCGCTAGATGATTAACATTTGGCTCTGATAACATGTGGAAATAGTACGATAAAAAAATTTGTAAATGACAAAGCAAAAGTGTTGGGGAAAAGAGAACACCTCGAGGAGATTCCAATTAAGAATTTAATATAACAAATATGGACACTACTTGATTCAAAAGCTAAGCTTATGAGTTTGGGTCAAACTATGTTATATTAATCACTTACTCTTTTATTATAATTCCATGACTTCAATTACACATGTAGACCCAACAATTTCCTTCTCATGTGTGAGTCACTGTTTCTGTGGGCCACGAACAAGTCTTACTAGCTTTCTCTTCCGTATGAACTTTTTCCATCACTAGCACATTATCCAGGGGCTTTCAGTACATCATCCATAACAACCACATGTTAACCCTACATGCTCATCCATAGAAATTGACCCACATGTTCATGTCCATTGGAACCTTGTGCTACACCATGGTCTAAGTCCATTTGTATTACTCATTTGTTTGGCCTTTTAGGCTTGCCCTATCCCCGCTCCAACTGTGAAAGAGATCCCGAACACTTTGTCACACATTATTTTGAACTTTGATACCACATCCATGTTGTGTAGAGAACACCACATGGAGATTCTAATTTAGGGGTTAGTATAACATATAAGGATACCACTTATTTCAGAAATTTAAGCTTATGAGTTTAAATCTAGCTATGTTAGATAAACCACTCACTCTTTTCATTATTATTTAATGTGAGACTACACTCATAGTACCCAACAAAAGAAAAGAGATCTAAGAATGAAAAAGAGAAAGAATTGCATTCCTATAGTCTCCATTCATGAAAGAATGCCTTTGATAACTACATCTTTATAGTGAATACATATCATTGTTGTTAGGTTCTAAAGATTTAGGAATTTATGTATTTAGAACTTTAATGTGTAATGTTGGCAAACCATGATCAAAACAGGTTGTTTAGTCTTATTTTGGCTTGCTCAAAGTTGTGTCTTTTATGTAAAGTTAGAATCGAGCTGATGCAGAAGTTACTATGCAGTTTGGCCTATCTCGATCGATCGAAGCTTAGGCTCGATCGATCGAATCGAGCAGAATGCGTTTTTCTGCAAAATTCCAACTTAGCCATATCTCATTTAAAACGTTAAGGGTTTTATGATTTGCCATAGGTATATAAGGCAAACCCTAACCACGTTTTAGATGTTGCTCATATTGAGGTTTGTGTAAATCTCTTGTGAGATCTATGAGGAGTTTTCCTTTACATAAGTTTAGGATTATCAAGAAGGAGATTCATTCAAGAATTTGATGATCATTCAGTTGTTGCCATAAGAGATTAAAGATACACAAGCGGGAGTGCTTGTACTTGATGGATAATCCAAGAAAGAAGGAGTCCGTGGTCTCGGAGTTTGGACGTAGTCGTGTCAGTAAGTTTCTACTGATGGGTAGTAATAGAATGTTAGTGGTCTAAATTCTATTGTAAAATTTCAATTCTTTCTATAGTGGATTCAAGTTTACCTTGAGAATAGCTGAGTTAAATCCTCCCTAGGTTTTTACCGGTGTGATTTCCTAGGTTATCATATTTTTGTGTTATTTATTTTTCCACTGCTATGCATGATATGATTATATGTTTGTGTTAACCTAGATTTGATAATTTGACTAAATAATCACTTGGCTAATTAACTAGGTTAATCTGATTGTGTTTTAAGGGGTCTAAAAACAAACAATTGTATTTATAGGAGGCTAAACATTAAACTAATATGAATAAAAAAACTTGCAATACACGTATATTTTTTTTTACTTGCACACCAAGTATGATTGGACTTGGACTGTACTAAGAATCGATAGAAAATCTGTGGTACCATGTTAGAAAAGATAGCACAATACTCTCATAAGAATAAAGTAATGTAAAGAGAGCCAAAGTAGAAGCAAGAGAAAGAAAGGGAGAATTTATGTGATTCATCCCTGTGGATTACATTCATGGAGGAAAAACTTTGTTGATTACATTTTTCCTATTAAGTTACATAATACGGTATTTTTTATTTTATTTTTTGAGAGAGTTTCAACTTTCAAACTATAATGTCCATTCCTGATGATAACTCTTTATTATCAGACTAAGATACTAATCGATTTTTGGTGTAGGCAGATCTCTTATTCAACCATCAGAAACTTTACCTATTGAGCTAACTGGAACTCACCTAATACGATATTTATAAAAGACTAAACTCCAAAATAATAAGAAATGAGACCTGAAATACAAAAAAAATTAATAATTTATTTGCTCGCACATCAAGTAGGAATGTAATTGAACTCGACTAAGAATGGGTGTTGAAATCCTTTCACAAACATTAATTTCTATATGGTCTTTATTCCACCTATTTTTTTCCTTGTTAATAATTACTGCTACTCTAGGTTTAGGTTAGGGTCAATAGGAATGTAATTGAACTGACTTATTTTTTCTTTTTCCTTGTTTAACGCAATAATTTTTTAAAAGCTCATTATTGTGTTTTGATTACCCCTCTAAACATTAAATAACCAAAAAACCGAATTTTTCAAATCCATTATTTTTTTATATAGTCACGTGATATCTTTAAATTGCTTAATGTGAATTTTATGATTAAGATACACTTAAATAAATATAAGATCACCACGTATTAGGTGGAAGGGATTCCTTCAAATTTATTTAGACGAAACCTTAGTCCACAAACAAATATGCCGCATAACTCAATTCTCCCATGAATGAGAATTTGGGTTCATATCCCTCTTTCCCTCTTATTACAAGGGAAAAAAAATTGCAGAAAATATATTTACGTACGTATATTATAAAATTTGAAACTCAATTATTTTTATATAGCTAGTTTTATTACATAAATAAAAATGAGTTAAAATATTAAAAAAATACTAGTTAAAATTGATTCTCAAAGAAATGAAAGAATATATATATATATATATAGAGAGAGAGAGAGAGAGAGAGAGAGAGAGAGAGAGAGAGAGAGAGGTTGGGTTCGAGTTATTAAACTTTTTGTGATTTAACCATTATATTACATGAGGAAGATGACATCAATACTTATCTAGCTATTTTTGCTATTTGTGTTTGTACTACTTCATAAATATATGGTTTATTCATAACCAATCACATTCATCAGAAATTTTCAGTTAATCTAGCTTAGAGTGCCTTCATATCACAGGACAATGTCAGGGACCACTGAAACATATATCTTCCAACCAAACATTTCAAGAGCAAGAAAAAAAAAAGACTTCAAAAAATAAAATTAAAAATAACTGCAGAAGCCTGTCAACAAGGAAAAGATGATTTCCTTGATCATTGATTTCGAGCAACCCTCAGAGGCATAACAAACGCTATTAAATTTAAAAAAAAAATTCACATAGAAGTTTGGAAGCAACAATTAAGACACAAGAATTATAATGGAATATGAAGGTGAAGGTTATTTAAAGCAACTGCTTAGGCATGACATTGGCCTCTCGCGGCTAATCTCTTATAACTATGTAAATCATGATATAGAGACAGTAAATTTCAATAGAAAAATGGATCAGACATTAATCTTCAATATGGTGCCTCTTCAAAGTCACATTGATGAGTCACTAAAAATAAAAGGATAAAGAAACCAACCTTATAGAGTAGTTGAACTGGAGATATAGGGTTATTATTAGAATTAGGCCAGCCCCATTAATTTATCCAATTTCGACCATATAAAGGAGGAGATTACTCTTCTCAAAAGAAGACACTGATTTATGAATTGTTTTTCTTAGTACACTTAATCAAAACGATTTTGATAGCTTAGCTTGTAATCTAATCCTTAAAACGTTGAATATAATTTAACTCCTATAATTTGATACCTTAATTTTCTAATTCCACCAACGCATTGTTTAGTCAAGATGATAGACATGTTGTACAATAAAAAAAGCGGCATGATCTCAATTCAAACAAGAAATTATAAGTCTGAAGGCACAATTATTCACAACGAATAACTCCTTAATCTAACCAAAATACGTATAACAAATGAATGGCCACAAAAGATGAAGAAATATGTTCTAAATCCGAAAGAATCTGTTGCTTGATGAAGCAAGAAACTAAGCTGACAAAATAACATTAAACTCCAAAACAAAACAATGTTGATATCCCTAGATCTAGAGAACCCAAGCCAATATGTATGCGTGTGTGTGTCAGTGTATGTGTCTTTTCCACACATCACAGGTCCAATTAATTGACAAGCATCATACCAATATAACATTATTATCCACTATGCCAATTATTATTTCTTATCATCCAAGCACTTTAATGATTTTATCCATAATGCTTGTGTTGATTCTAATTATGCACCAAAAAATACCAAAAAAAAAAAAAAAAAAAATTGTAGCTCCGGTATCAACGGGCCCCCCATTACAACCGTAAACATAATCTGACGATTAATGATAACCAAATTTGATAAATGATGGCCTACTGTAATAAAAATTCAGATATTATAGATAGACAGGTATAAAGTGAGCTCACTGCTAAAATAAACTATTATAAAATTTTGTTAGCATTATTAAAATATGCTTTGATAAATTCTTCTCTTTTTGTTTTATTAATTTCCTATTTATGGGTCTCTTTTTTCTTTTCTTTTTTTACCTGAAAGCATCCTGAGGCTGATATAATCCTATATATATGACCTGTATATATGAATAGTTTGAAATAGTGTTGGCTACTAAAGCCAATTAATTGGATACAAGCAACAAAATCTCTAGAATCTAGCATCACTTAAATCACATCATTATGGACTAAAAGTACGTGCACAATGATCTAACTCATTTAGCATAAAAGAGTTCCTTAATAAAGCTTGACTGAATATGTTGATATAAAAATTCATGGCAAACAAAAAGAACATTCAGCACTATTGGCCAACCATAGGAGGCAGTAGTCCATCCTATTCAACTTGCTGTCGGCTATAGTAAATTGTGCCCCTAAATCACCAAGAAAAAAGAGCACCTGGTTTATCACAAATACCAATCCCGACCTTACCCCATGAGTATCAGCTCCCTTATCCAACATAAAAGTGCTTCCTTCTAGTAGCTAGTTAGAATGAAAAAAAAAAAAAAAAAAAATTGTTGGTGGGGCTTCGTCTTACTTTGCAAGATCTAAATCAAAACTGAAATGCCAAAAATATTGGAGAACCAGTTTGAAGTGACTGTGTATTAGGATTCATTTACTCAAATAATATTCTCTTTTCATTTAAGACATATGATATGTCATGGAGAAAGGTATTAGGATCCTCTCTTCTAAAATGATACAAATACAAATCTAAAAGTGTATCATGAAAACATTTAGGAGACATGGTAGTCTGTATACTGTCTAAAAACTATGAAATGGGTCCTATCCATTTTGAGTGAAATGGAGAAATGGATCATGAATTTACATAATGATGATTATGATCCTCTCAATTTGAAATGATACAAATTTAAAAGTGTATCAAGACCTTGTTTTAAATGATGTCGTACACTGTCTACTTGAAATGATACAAATCTAAACGTGCATCATGGTATAAATTTAAAAGTGTATTAAGACCTTGTCTTAAATGATGGGATACTCTGTCTACTTAAAATGATACAAATCTATAAGTGTACCAAAACCTCGTCTTAAATGAGCTCTCAATTTCAAGTGAAATGGAGAAATGGGTTATGAACTTGCACAATAAGTGAGGCTATAGTGTACACTATTTGAAGACAGACCGATCCTGAGGAGTTGCTGAGACGTGAAGACAAAGGAGCTTACAATGCCTAGCTACTATAGCTAGTCTATTTCTTGCACTGCAATTAAGAATTTGGACAATGGAACTTTTAGTTTCTAAAAGCAGTCGATTATATTAGCTTAAGACATTACCTGTTACACTACTGTTTGTACTGTGAAGTTAGCGCTTTGTTCTATTTCTTCACTCTATATCCATAGGAAAAGCTAGTTTATAGAAGGAAGCAAAAGGAGAAAAGCAAACTGAAGTGACCCACACATATTTGATACCTATAAATAAACAAGTATAGTGCTAGACAAATCTGACACATGATCTTTGCAAAGTTTGTTGTTTGTTTGTTTTATTTTTTTATTTTTTATTTTTGGCTGAATGTGATCTTTGCAAAGTTATATCCACCATTTTCAATAGCTGAATGAATGATTTGCCAATATCCATTCAAAAACTGAAAATTAATGCAAAACCCAAAAGATCAAAAAAAGAATAGAAAAAAAGAACACTAAAAAAAACGACATTCAACATGATCTGCAAATCTATTACTTGTCATGGATTAGCTTTCTTTCAAATACACATATCTATGACAAATTTGATGTTACGTTACAGCTACAACTACTAGTACATACTTAACACGACTATTACTACTGGAATAAAAAGAGTATCCAATAGTTCCATACCCACTAATTTTAAGCATAGTTTCTGAAAAAAAAAAAAGCAACAGCAACATAAAGAAACTTTTACTCCATAAGGATGCAATAATACTAGTAGTAAGAGAAAAAAGAAAGTAAAAATACTTATTGAAAAAAAAAAAAAAAAAAAAAACTAATGCAAAGTGGTGGAACATTACGATAGAGTACTAGGAGATAATGAGAAAGAGAGAGTTCTCATTTCCTATTTCTTAGTTTCCCAGGCAATTAAGCAACATGGTGAGTTCTCATGCAGTGAGAGCTTTTAGATGATGATGATGATGATGAAATGATTTTGATCTTACTGAGACTAGTGAGAACTCGCATTTGGAGGCGGTGGAAATGCATTATTAGGTGGGTGCTGAGGTGGGCGCTTCCGCTTCTTCTTCTCGTAGCTAATCCCTCTTGCTTTAGCCTGAGAATCACGAACCTCACGTAGATACAGCCTCACTGCTCGAGCTCCAAAAGGGTTCGCTTCTGGCTTCCCTCCGTGTTCTTCGAAAGCCGCACGAAGTCGGCCGATGAGGGCATCGAGTGATCCCCAAGCTTGACGGAGTGGACATGGACATGGGGCTGGTGGGTTTGGGTGTCCAAAGAAGGGACACAGCTGAGTGTGGACTTTGGTCTTCCCGAACTGGTCTAAGTACCTCAGGAATTCAAGCACATGAGCTCCGCTACAGCGTGAGAGTGACAGTGGTGGACGGTGGTTCCGCAGGTACTGTCCGAAAGTGTTCCAGTCACGGCGCTTCTGGTTCTCATAGCGGCTTAAAGTAGCAGTAGATGAAGATGCTGGTGGCGATGAGGATGATGCCATTCCTCCACCTACGTTTGTTAATGGTGAGATGTTCATGCTTGTGTTTGTGTTTTGGTGATGGTGGTGGTGAGTGGTTGTGATGGTATTGGTGCTGAAGTTGATGCTTGCGCTGTCTCCGTTTGAGGTGTCAAATTCGTGAAGTGAATCCATAGGGTATGGAGGAATTTTAGTGGGTTTTAGTTTGTTTTCTTGGATTTTGGAAGTGGTAGCTAGCTAGCTACTGAGATTTGGGTCTCTTCTTTCTAGTTTTCTGGGTCAAAGGGGTTTTCTGTTTTTTTTTTTTAGGTAGCTAGGTTTTGTGGAGGAAGGTTAGACTGAGAGTCAAGTGCTTAGAAGTTAGGAAAGAACTAAAAAGGGAAAGACTAAAGGAGATGATGAAGTTTAGATCTAAGATAGATCTGGGGTGTGAGTGATGTGATGAAGAGACAAATTGAAACTAGTTTTGGTACTGGTGACTGTTCATGAAGAAATTAATGGAACATCCAAAAAAAAAAAAAAAAGTCTTTTTTGATCACCAACATACACCAAGTATATTTCAGCTGGACTGTTTCTGGATTTCAATCATGTCATGGGAGAGGGAAAAAGAGAGCCCGAAAGACAGAAAATAAGAGTTATAAACAGAGAGAGAGAGAGAGAGAGAGAGAGAGAATAAGGAGGATTTGGGAGTAGGGGGAAGAAGATGATGATGATGGGGATAATATATAGGAAGGGGAAAAAAAAGAAGTAGGGCTACACTCTGATTATTTTAATGTTTTATTTTCTTAATTTTTTTTTTTTTTTTTTGTTTGCTTTGAGGTTCTTTGAATCTTTTCTTTGATCAATCCTAGAAACCTTGAAAGGCTTACGATGTTGGGTGGCTTTAGCAAACTTTGTTTTCCAAAAACAATTTTGAGGAATTTGGGCAGATTGATTTTTGATTTTTTTTTTAAATTAAAAAAAAAATTCCGAGAAAAGGGGAAGCGAGTTCCTCTTAAGTCCTACTTTTTTTTTTTATAACACCTCTTAAGTCCTACTTACCCAAAAAGAGCTGAGTTCCTAATAGGCCTAAATGAGAGAGAGAGAGAGAGAGAGAGAGAAGAATAAGAAGGGTGATTAATGTTTATTCATAATTGGGTAAGTGGAAAGGAAATTGTTTAGGGCTTTTGTGGTAATAGCTAGAGGTTGACAGTGAGATGGAGAGAGAGATGGAGTTGATGGATGGGGACAAGACAAAGCTATTGGTTTAAAAATATGAGGGAATAACATGATTTTGTTTCTTCACTCTTTTGTATTGATTGACAACACCTTTTTGCCAATGACCACTTCACCCTCCCACTGATTTTCCCCTCGAGAAACAACTTGCCTATAATATTTCACACCCTAAAAGGTTCAATTACATGGGTCTATCAATTACAAGTAATGATTCAATGCACATCACCACCACGTATAGATGGTCCGGTGACTCAGGTCTAATGTTGAAAAGAAGGGGCCCATTGTCAATGTATGGCTGTGATGCAGGACAGGAGTATATTAGAATCTCCAATTACGGAAGAAGAAGAGGGTTTTTTTTTCTTAAGGAATGAGAATCACACATAATGGGTAACACCTCACAAGAACAATGAAAAATTCACAAAGATGAGTGACACTTGACAATGAAAAATGTTACTGTTATTTTATTATTATTATTTTTTTCACACTGTTTTATTTCATGATATGGATGTTGACTAGTTAAAGATTATGTAAATATATTATCAAAAAAAAAAAATGATTATGTAAATATATCGTATGATGCAAGGCGAACTACAAAATTAGAGGTCATGAATTATTACACCGTTTATGGGGGGCGTTTGATGACTTTTCTATCAAGAATCTATTCTAGAGGAATGCATTTTAAAAAATATATTCTTGCAGAATGTTTTTTTAAAAAAATAAAAAATTATGTTTGGTATTATACTGAAACTTTATTAAAAAGTAATTATATATGTTTGGTTATGAATTCTTTCAAAATGCATTATTGGCCAATTTTTCAGGAAATTCTCTTGGATGGGTATAGTCAATATTTTTTGAAAATGAACATATAAATTTACATGCATATATTTAAATACAAAATACATATAATGCAAATGATGAAAAAAATCCAAAATTAATTACATTAATACTATTAAACACAATTATCATAAGTGACATGAATAACATATATATAATATGCTAATGGAATGACAAAGGCACTACAACAACATAAAATGCATCCTTTCACACCCTTAGTGGAGATTATGTACCTGAATCATGTATGTGAACATGATAATATGATGATGTACGTGTCGCGCAACTACTAGTTGTCTTATGACTCAAATGAAACTATTCTTGTGATTTTGTACAATATAGCAAATAATATTTCCAGATTTTAGAGATTGGTCAATAAAATAATTATGAATCATAAAGTTAACAAATCTTAATCCTTGCAGAGATCCAAGTACCTTATCACCTCCACCAACAGAAGATCTTTCAAATTTATGTTGAATGTGAGGTCGAGATGCCATTACTGACCCTCGGACGAAAAATTAAATGAATATAGAAAATTCATCTCAATCAAATAGTTTAGAAAAATTTTATAGGTTTTCAAAGTGATAATGTGGCTCTGTTAACAATTTTTTTATTTTTATTTTTTAGAGAAATAGCTCTGATAACAATTGATGTAGCATAAGTGTATAGAAGTAAAATCTGTAACATACAATAATTACAACTCTTTCACCAAACTTAAGTTTTACAAGAACTCTAGGCTAGTAGGCAAAAGAGTAGAGAAAATCTCTCAAAATAAAATTTTATTAATAACAACTTTTTATTTTTTTTTGTGAGAAACAAACACACACATACAAGGGAGAGGGAAAGAGGTTGTAACACAAAGGCACACCACAACTCTACTCAAAAGTCATGGTAACTTTTAAGGAAGAGTGGGGCAAGTTATACTATACATAACACACTCTCTTAAGCAATGTGGAACAATTATCACCACCTCCTCCCCAAAAGTATTTATAGGAAGAGATTTTATCCTACTTCTTTTAGAAAAAGAAATAATAAAGTCTTCCTTCTACTAGAAAATGGGAAATTGCGTACTTAACGAGGAAAAGAAAAAGAAAAAGACTTATTTAACTAAAAAATGGAAAGAATATGATCTAAAATCCTAATTTAACTAGAAAAGGGAAATAAAATCCTAATTCAACTAAGATAAGGAAAACAACATAAAATATTAAAAATCATTTTCTACTCAATCATCCAATTTGCATCAAAACCTTTTTTTTATGCATTCACCTTACAGAATTCACCATATATCTTGTTAGCCTGCAACCTAGTGATTGAAGGCTTAGAATGAGTTGTAGACCCAGACATCTTAAGTTCAAACCCTTATAACTTACTAAGAGTCTCCTGGAATACTTGATGCATGGTTTTGGCAGGTGTGATAATGTATCTGTACTTTACTCCTTAGGGGAGAGTCCAATAGGCCCTGCCTTAGTAAAGTTTCACGTCATCAAAAAATAAAAAATAATTCACCCTAAATATAATGCATTTATATGACCACCATCAACTAGTAACTACATAAATATATATATATATATATATATATATATATATATATAACATAGCAAAAGTAGACATGGCAAATGGTCGGGTCGAGTCAATTAGGTTGCGAGCCAAAATGGGCTCGGTCAAAAAAGGGCCATTTTAAACTGGCTATTAATAGGTCGGGTCAAGTTGATTAGTATTTTTGACGTTAAAAAAAAAAAAAAAAACAGAAAAAATCAAATAAATGCCAATTCTTTAGAGAGAATGAATCAAATCAATCATTGCACCTAATAGTCTAATATCCTTTGTTTTGAACATGACTAAAATTCATTTATTAGATTATTTGTTACTAACTTACTACATGTGAAAAGAAAAAAACAAACAAACCAAAAAATATAAAACTTTCCATATTCTTGCAATTCTAACAGTTTTGAACATGACTAAAATTCTTTATTGTCATGATAACTCTTCCATGTAATGTTGTTAATAACTCACAGTTAGAATACTTTTAATTACAAATTTACAATTTGAGAGAGAGATAGATCCTAAGGAGCACAAAAAAGTATATATTTTAAGTTTATACACTTCAGATTCAAAGTTCACTAATGATATCATTCTCATAAAAGAACCAATTAAAAAAAAAAAAAAAAAAAAAAAACTAAATGTCATAGACCATGTCAAGTTATCAGTCTTCTTAAGTGCAC
Source organism: Quercus ilex subsp. ballota (assembly GCA_032727855.1). Lineage (NCBI taxonomy): Eukaryota > Viridiplantae > Streptophyta > Magnoliopsida > Fagales > Fagaceae > Quercus > Quercus ilex. The sequence continues at coordinate 19,063,064 of CM064913.1, read as the reverse complement.
ATTCTTGCTTTTACTTTTGTTGTGTTTTGTGCTAGTTAGACGCTTGGACTAAGACTTAGTGTTGATAATAGTTAGTAGTCTTAGATTTCTAGCTAGCTGGTACTTAGTATTTAACTTACTTAGTGTTAGTTTGTTAGACAGTTAGTACTTAGTAGTGTGGACAGTATTGTAGACGTATAGAAGTTCTAGTCTTGTAGATGCTTTAGTTTTGCCTTTTGTATTTTTTTTTTTTGAGAAACTTGCCTTTTGTATTTTTTTCCTTTCATTTAACTCTTTCTCTTCTTTTTTTTTAATAAATAAATGGGGCACACACTAGTGCATTGTGTCTTTATGTTATTGTTATTTACTTAGCACCATGCCATGTAGTTTAAATATTTTTTAGGGGATAAAAAGTTTAAAAAACAGTTCGGGTCATGGGTTAGCCAAGTCGGGTTAGGTTGGCTGGCAAAAAATGGGCGGACTGCGGGTTGACCCATTTTTTATTCAGGCCAAAAAATTTGAGTTCAGCAAATTTCAATCCGTTTTGCATGTCTAAGCAAAAGTAAGCATCTTAAGTAGCTTCACATTCCATCTGATGTAGAATAGAATCTATAATTAGATTTTTGTTATTTGTTAATTTTTCTATTTTTATGTAATTTTTGAAATTTTAGGTTTATGGTAATTATTTCATTGTTTTAGAAGTTTTTAATCCTTTTAAAGTCAAATTAGAGTCCTATTATTAATTAAGATCTGTTTTAAAATATATTTTCTTATAAGTCAAGTTTTATAGTGCCTTTAATTAAGTATATAAATGTTTTTAAAAATTCATTATTCACAATAATAAATTTTGGATTTTTTTTCTCTGTATGTTTTCTCTAGTGAATTCAAGATTTGTCACTTTGTGAATTCAATGAACTCTTTATGGATTTGAGGTTATTTTCTTGAAACAAACGTGTTTCATTTCGTGTAAATATTATTCTGCATCAAAATCAAATACCAAGTTGTAAAACACCAAATAATCATAAAAATGAACTACCCAAGTTACTAGTAAGCAAATCAAGTAGTTTCACTCAATCCTCACAAACCAAACAACAACTAACTGCCCAAACCAAGACAAAAACAAATAGAGGAATATGCCAAATAACGGTCACATGTCTATTTGTAATATAAAAAAAATATGGTAATACTTTGTCAATTTCTATTGTCCACAAGCGCATTTGGAACATATGTACCACCATCACTAATATGAATAATTTTTCTAACAAACTAAATAAAAATTAAATTCCATAAAAATGAAATGCCTTTGCAATAACATCAACACATATCATTTTCTTCAATATCTCCACACATATATTTTTTTTTTTTAATAAAAAAAACCTACCAAATTCCTTTCATACGAACAACTTACAATCTGTAATGGAAGATCTAATGCTCTTGTATTCACATGGTCTTCAAAAATTGAGTCATATAAAATAAAGGTAGAAAATACGTTATAGTTTCCAAAAAAAGATAAACATATAAATGTTCATATAATTTTAAAAACACTCACAATTTCTCAATGAAACTCTATATAAAAAAAAAAAAAAATAAGGAATAAAAAATCATTGTAGGGACCAGGTTTGAGGGAGTGGACCCAAGCCCAGTTTCCCCGCAATAAATTTGTAGAGGATGGGTTCAAGAACTAGACGTTAGTGAGAAAAGCAACGACCACGCATGGTTGTACATGGGTTGGACAATTTGAACATACATTGGGGTGAGTAATAATGCTCCTCGGACGTGTTTTCCTGGACCGGGAGTTCTTGTAATTTCTTTCCTTTAGACTGACTATAAAGTTCTCTCAGAACATGTAAATTATTACAGTGTTTCCTTCTCCCTCCTTTTTTTAGGAGGAGTTCCTTACATTATATATCCATCTCCCAATCGATCCTAACCTTACATTTGTAAAGGGATTAGGGCATCGCTTGAGTGTCTGTCCCATCAGCCACCTTCCCTTTATCTCTGTGGATGGCAGCAATTAAGGTGGCACTTTTGAGGCGTCCCCTCCTCATTAATGCGGCCAGGACGTTAGTTGGGAGCATTTAATGTGGAGGTGACAGTTCATCTGGGATTTGCTCTTCCACCATGCTTCCATGTCCGATATTTGGTACCTGCTGTTTGTTCCTTGGATGCTCGGGGAGGCTCCCTTTGATGGAGTGTTGCTTGCACGTTTTCGGATCTCGGAATTCCGAGGACGTTATCATCCTCGGCGTTGCTTCGTGGGTAGTTGGGCGTTACACTTCAGTCCTCGGACCATGGGCGCGTCCTCGGCATGGGCCTTGGGCCTGGTTCGGAGTGGGCCGGGGTTGCCTGACTATTTCTTGGCCCCACAATCATTTAAATATTTTCAAAGTTCAAAAAAAAAAAAAAAACAAACAAACACACTCTGTAGCACAGTGAACTTAATTTGGTAAGCACTTTGCTTATGCTTTTTTTTTTTTTTTTTTTTTAAATTTTTTTTTTTTTTATTTTTTACAATTTCTCAATCAAAAAATCAAAATAGCTAACAGATATCATCACAATGTTGTGAAAGTTAAAATAGATTATAAGAAACATCACAACACAAATTAAGCACTCTGCTCATTAACTTTTTAACAAAATTTCAATAAAAATATATCAAAAAAAAAAATCAATTAAAAAAATATATCATCACGATATTGTAAAAGGTAAAATTATATATATATATATCTATATATATATATATATATATATATATATTATAAAGAAAATCATCACAACTTGCAACACAAAGAACCCGAGCTTACCAAAATTTTCACAATTTCTCAATCAAAATATATCAAAAGTTCTAACTAACTAACACATATCATCACAAGATTGTGAAATTTAAAACATTTTTTTTATTAAAAAAAAACACAATTTGCAGGGACAAAATGGGCTTTTGCCCTTTTCGGGAAAATTATATAGCATTATGCCCCCCCTTCCCAAACTAAATAGGAAAATGTCATTCTTTTAAAACTCGATTTTTGATAAATCGAGTTAAAAAAAAAAAAAATTCTTAGGCACTATAGTGACGTTTTAAGGACCTATAGTGACTTTTTTTAACTCGACTTCAATGAAATCAAGTTATAGGTAAAAAAACACCACTATAGGTCGATTTCATTGTCTATAACTCGATTTCATTGAAGTCGAGTTAAAAAACATCACTATAGGTCCTTAAAACGTCACTATAGGCTCCTTAAAAACGTCACTATAGGGCCTAACTCAATTTATCAAAAATCGAGTTTTAAAAGAAGGACATTTCCCTAATTAGTTTGGGAAGGGGGGCATAATGCTATATAATTTGTCCGAAAAGGGCATAAGGCATTTTTGTCCCAATTTGCAATATATTCAGTTGCAATTCTTCTTCATAAGTTCGAACACACGCTTACAATCACACTCACCCAAAACCCAATTATGGGCTCACTGTCGCACTCTTGTGGTGTTGCCCTTGGGAGTACGCCTTTTTTTGCCCTTGAGAATACTCCTCAGCGGAGTAAAAGGCAGAGGGTTAGGAGTTGCTACTTGGTTTAGGTCCAAGAACCAATTTGGGCTCCTTACAAAGGGCTTCACGCCAGACTTTGGGTTTGGAGTTAGGGTATGAGATAGAAAGGTGTTAGGCACCCAAGCCTGCCAATCCCATAGGTTGACCTCCACTCATTTTGTTTCATAGCCAAGTTCTATCAAGGAGTCCTATATTGGGCTATCCTATACAAGCATCCACACACACTATCATAGATCATACATTCCTATCTCATTGCATTTCACTACATCACAACATGTTCATCATATATAATTATTAATTTTATCTCAACATCATACACCATCCTACTTCTTATCATGTTCGTTTGCACAATTCATGTATGATCATGTTACCTATGCAAGTACTTACCTCATTGCATCTCCACAACACCACATATTAAAATGCATGTTTGTGTTAGATCATCCATCAAATTCAAATCCTAAACATGTTTCTAATTGATCAAAATTCCTAGACATGTTTCTAATTAACCACAAAACCTAAGCATATTTATTTGCTACCTCAGGAGCCTAATGATGCTACTAAAAGGCATTAAACAAGCATATCACAGAAAAATTAATTTGCTAGCGTTCCTAGCCCCCTAGGTGAGACTGCGTGCGCAAGGTTGAGGTTGCGCACATAAGCCCATGGAGATGCATACGCAAGTTTGATCCTATGCATAGCCCGACCTTGAACCCAAATCCTAAGCTATTCTAATCTTAAGGAATGTTTCTAACCTACAAAAAATCAAATAAATTACTAAAACTAAACCCAAACTAATTAAAAACAGTAAATTAAGGGTCTGTTTGGGATTCACTTATTTTGCTGAAACTGAAAACTTTTTACTGAAAGTACCATAGATAAAGGTAAAAGTTTGCTAAAACAGTACAGTGGAACTTATAAATAGTACCAAAAAGTGCAATGGGGCCATGAATAGTAGCAAAAATAAGCTGAATAGTAAAATAAGCTGGCTTTTTAATTTTTGCCAAACACACACTAAATATAAAACAAGATAAAAATGAAAGTAAAAAAGATAGATAACCTTAATAATACTTAAAGTTGATTTTTTACCGATCCTCTCGGTCAATCTAACAAAACAACCCACAAATCGCAGTAGGTTAGTAAAATTTAACTAGAGGGCTTAGACCAAAAATGGTCCCATTCAAAAGGAAATTTTAACTAAAAGGTGTTAAATTAAAAATAATAATAATAATAATAATAAAACTCTATCTTGAATCACACTTTTTTGAGCTAGGTTTGATGTGTTTTTGAAAAATGTGCCCAAAATGCCTTTTATAGTGCTTAAGAGGGGGTGCAGGCTTGTTCCTAGAGGATGTGAGATTAGCTCTGCATGGATTTCTGTCAAAAACTTTTCTTACAAGACTATCAAATGTGAGAATAATCCTTTGCTGGGTTAGTTTTACCAAACCCATTTCAAAATTTGCAAATGTGGACTATTCTCTACTTTGGGGGGGTGGGGTTTTAAATTTTTGTTAGAAAAGATAGTGCATTTTTCTTATTGGATTATTTATTTTGGATTTTTGGAATATTTCTATTACTAAAAAATCCCTAAATTTATTTTAAATATATATATATAGAGAGAGAGAGAGAGAGAGAGAGAGAGAGAGAGAGAGAGAGAATCGAGGGAGTTGAAGTTGTAGGTGGACTTGCCGTTGCCGGTTGAGGGAAACTTTAAAATCCTCACCCTATGATGCACAAATTGGACACCAACAATAAAGGGAAATTGAAGAGAAAAGAAGTAAGAAAGTGAAAGATTAAAAAAACAAAAGAAAAAGAATGGTAAGAAAAGAATCCTTGGGCCTCATTTAGTGTGCAAAGACCGTGTATTACACTCTTTAACAAAACTTAGAATCAAAATTGCAAAATGAGAATTATCAGTTTTTAGAAGATGAACCTAAATATTACAATGAAAACAACAATAATATAACAATAAAAAAGCCTTAGTCCCAAAATTTTGGGGTTAGTTATGGATCTTTAACAAATTAGTTAGGGTTATTCACATGTATTCTTTTACACCATTCTATTTTATCTAAAGTCAGAGACTTTTTGACTTCTTTAATTGACATGACCTTTTGTAATATTCTACTAATGTGATTTTTGGTCCCCCTCTATCTTTTCTTGTTTCCTCTACTTGGATCAATTTACTCTTTCTTATCGGTGTAAGATGATCCTATATATTTGCATACAAAGATGAAGAAGCTTTTTTTTTATTATTATTATTTTTCCAATTGATTTCCAACAAATTTATTGCAAAATTGTGTTTTAATCCGTTGGGTCATCATGCCAAAACTGTGTGACCTATTTTTTTTCAGGTTGGGTTTACATGGTAATCCATTTTTCCATAGGTCAAAAAAAAAAAAATCCTTTCATCCCTACATGCTATTTTCCTTGATATTTTTTGATAAACACTATTTTACTTGATATTTGAATGATGATTAGACATTTTTTTATTGTGTACCAACTACTGTTAAAACTTAGTAAAAAGAACTCTACTTTAGGAGAAAATACCAGGTGTTTCAGATGCATGCATCATCCCACCCTCATGTGAGTGGGAGGATGCATGCATTCGAAACACCTTATATCACCTCCTACTTTAAGGTAAAGTACTACTAAGAGCAATCACATTGAGCTAACTCAAATAGGGTAAAGACCCTAACTTATGGAGAGAAGCCTAAGAAAAGCCCCACATTGGGTTCCTTATCCATTACCTAAAATAGGAAAAAAAAATGCTAAGCACTAGTCTTTCCCCATATCATTCTTTTATTATTTTTTGCATTTGGGTAATTAAAATAAAGAAAAGTGGGTGTTTGAAAAATTAGAGAAATGATAAAAAATAATATTTTAATAAAATAGAATATAGAATAGAGCGAAAATTTTAAAGAGAGCAATGTAAATACCCAACAGATATTAATGGATCAATAAATAAAATCAAGCAGAAGGATTACGGGGGATACACAAAAATCTATCTTAGTACATAGTACTTTACCTTTTATATCCACGTGACAGACCATGTGCCCTCTGGCATATGAAGTATAAAAATCTATCTATCTAAATTCTAACTACATATTTTTGTTTTGTATAGAGCATTATATGCCTTTGTTTCGGATGCAATGAAAAATTACATATATATGTATACATATATATATATATATATATATTTGTTTTTTCCTAAATAAAAAAATGGGATTTTCGATGTGGATTCATTGACTCCACGTCCTGTGGCAGTAATAGATAATATCATAGGTACAATCCAAATAACAATGAGGCGTGTCACAACTCAAACCACATAAACAAATTATGTTCCCCTAGAGTATCATGGCAAACTAAAATAGTTAGAACACAACTCTTCATTTGAGTTTTGACTTGGAAAATGTTTCCAACTTATATTCCATTTTCTTGTTGTTCAACTTTCTTTAGTAGATGAAAAGTTCCTGGGAAAATGTATGAAAAGTTGAGAGCGATTTCTGAAACACACTGCGCCGTAATGGTCAGTTTGCTCGCGAGTGCATGTGTCATTAAATTAGAAATAAAAGAAGAAAAGTGTTTCTTTAATTCCTCCAGCTTTACTAGCACTCATGCAAAAACTATTTCATGAGCAAGTCAGATGCCCAAATCACTAGATGATTGCAAATTGCAATGAATCATATCTCTCTCTCTCTCTGCGTAAAAATTTCCATAAATGGAATCAAAACTAACGCCCCACGTTCTGCTTGGCTATATATCTGCCTTTTCACCCTCGTGTGAGTCGTGTCTTGGACTTAACTTGTTATGGCACAAAATTAGATGTTTAAAAAGTTCTATTTTTAGGAACCTGCATAGAATATGGTCCCAAAATAAAACATAGAATGTTTAGTTAGAATGAGAATTATAATAATAAATACATGGATTTGATGTTGTTCTTTCTTAAAACTAGTATCAATGAATGAGAATTATTAAAAAATTCAACTCTAAATTAATACATGATAAATAAAGCTAGTATCTATTCATTGATAGTAAATAAAACCATTAATTTTGAAAAAACAAATGATGAATTGATGAATATGATCATGAGAGAAAAATATCACTTTGAAAAGAATGAAAAAAAAAAAAAAAAAAAAAAACAATTTGACACGAAGGATACACTTTTAGTTAAACTCTATTGAAACTACATAGATTTGTGTTTTACTTACTAAAACATTTTTTTTTTTTGTTTTTGAAAAAAGAAGAAGAAGATTTTCATAACATAATTTGTTCTCCATAAATACATGTATACATAGTTTGTCTCTACTTTTCTTTTTAATTTTTATTTTTATAACTGAATTTAATAAGTTAACTGGGAAAAATAAAGAAAAATATATATTTTCCAATTCTAAAGTTTAAGAATTTTTAGTAAGGAATAAATAAAAAGAGGTGATAGGCTAATTTAAAAATGTTGTTAAATTGTTATGTCTTTAGAATGATTCATGTTTAAAAAGGATTTATGTTTAAAAAGTAATCGAGGTAATTTCAAGTTTTTACAGGAGATGGGATTTTAACTTTCTTAGTAGATTTAAAAAAAAAAAAATTAAAAGAAACCATCCACTTATATATTAATTATGAAATATTATTAGAAATTATGGGGAAAAAATATTTTAATCAGACATTATTAAATGTTACGAATTTTTTAATATTAATTAATAAATTGTGAAAAACATTAGAGATTAGATCAAATGTTAAAGCCTATTAAAGTAAGTTTGTATGTTTTTTTTTTCTAAGTCGTTTATTCAACTAGACAAATAAAATTAAAGCTTGTGATTATCTAACTTATGATTGACTTTAGGATTCTTTTCAATTGAAACCTAACAAATTAACTTGACACAGGGAAGCTAACCTAAATTTTTGTCCCTAAAGTATAAGACACTCTTTTACCATGAGTGAAATTATAAACGAAACATAAAAGGGAAAAGGCAATTCTAGATTCATGATTATTTATCCCACTACTTTCTTTTGGTGCTAAATATATAACAGTCTACCCAACATTCATAATACATGCAACTATTTATTTGATAAGTCGAAAGTATGTAGTTAAGAGTTTTATAACTCTATATCACACATCTAAATAATTTCAACAAAAATGTTTAGAGATTAAACAAACCGAAAGTATTACTAGCTAAAATAAGTAAAATAATTATATGTATGTATGTGTCACACTAATATGTTTATCTATCATATAATCAATTAATATCACATTAAAAGCATGTGAAATCAAAGTCGTATGGTCATTATTTTTCCTAAAGAAAATCACAATGGAATTTCTTTGATTACACGCTAGCTTATTGCGTAATCATTCATAATATTCTATTTAGTACGAACATGGTCATATTAGTCCTTTAACCGAAGGGTTTAAACATCAAATTTACAGCAAGATATCAAAACAAGATCCGGGTAGCGGACAAAGGGGCAAAGCCTACCCGAATATTGTTACCCTTTTCTTTTTTGTCTTTGATTATGAAAAAAAGAAAGAAAAGCAAAGTGGCATAGAGACATGTCGCAAATCTTTTCTAATTTTAGTTAATATGTGCCACACAAAATAAATAAATAACTTTTTTTTTCCGTTAAACTCACACGCTATTATTAAAATTGCATGCAACAGTTAGTAACGCGGAGCAAGTTATAAATAAAAATCTTTGCTTTAAAAGAATTAAACAATTTTTTTTTCCAAAATAAAAATGCAGTGAATTGAGGTTGTGATTAGCACTGGCTTAAAAAGTCATTTTTTTTTACTATTTAGTTTATTTTTAATATTATTTAACTTATTTTTGTTATTATTTATGACTTTATTACTCTTTTTGGTATTATTTATACAATTTTAACTATATTTTAACTTTATTTACAATCCTTTCAAAAAAAAATTTCAATTTCAATTAAAGAAATGGCTCCCAAAGAACTCAAAAAGTACAGTTATTTACCGCACTTAAATTGATGTAAATGTGTACTGGTTTGTTTACTAACCATAAACATAATGGAATCTCTGGCTGCCTTGCAGTAATCCATTACTCAACTGGCAGAAGACAGGCTCTTATTAGCCTTAGGAAAAGCTACTAGTTACCATTGACGCCATCCGTACAATTGTCTCAACTCTCAACTTTATGTTGTCCCTTATTTTGAGGACAATTTTAGCTGCTTAATGTTTGATTCCTGAAGCAAGGGAAGGGAAACTACAACATTCAAGTACTAATTAGATTGTGCTCTAAGTCTAAATTGCCTTCGGACGAATACTTTGTTGATTTTTTTGGATTTGCTTATATACTAAAATTTAGTTAACTATATATATACTTAAAAAAAAAGTGTAAGATTTTAAAAAGTCATACAAGAAAATAATCTATAAAAGTTCAAAGAAAAAACCTTGACAAATAGACACCGAGTGATAAAAGAATTGGGCTCTGGCATATTATGCAAGTGAAATGGTCGGTCCCCTAATGTTTGAACAGAATTTGGAACTTTTCTAATTCTTGATATTTTAACCAATTACGTGATCACTGGTCAAGAGCTATTAATTCCATCCCTATTCCACATCTGCCTAACATTAGACTCATTTTGGTCTATTTTGTCAGTTTTGGTTCGTTACACATGTTTTGGTCAATTTCACTAAATTTTAACTAGTACTAAGATTTCGGTCGGTATGAAAACAAAGTTTAAAACCATTTTCTCCCTTTTTTTTCTCCTGTTTCTTTACTCACATTTGATATGAGTCTGTGTTAGATTGGTAAACAGTGATCAAAGGTGTCTTGTTATAGCACTTTTGAGGTCTATAAAAATTGTCAAGACTGCTACCTTGGTGCTGAAGTTTACTATGCCAGATACAAGTTTTTGACTCCTCTCAATACCTGCTTCACCAATCGAAAAGGCTAGATCTCGACGTATCGAGCTTCATCTTGATAGATCGAATCTCGGGATTATAGATTCGTGATTTTAGCACTATATTACATAACACTATATGATAAAGATTTAGGTATATTTATTTTGTGTTTTATATATATATATATATATATATATATATTACTTATTCCTAGATATAATCGGGAAAAATTATATAACTTCATCTTAGTTACATAAAAGGTTATTAGGATCAAGATCCTACACAGGATCGGTGAGAGGGTCCGGGGATTAGATTATAGGATTGGCATGAGGATCGTAAAATCTTAATTTCCAACTAAAGAAAAATATGAAAAAAATACTTATAATTATAATTCATAATGTGAAAGAAATATTGAACAAAAGTAATTTTGACACAAATCAGTGAAATTACTAATAAAAGACAATGTACCAAATTACAAATACATAAACAAAGTTCAAAATTTAAAGTTACAACTTACTAATACCAACTTTTAAGTTCTAACACCCCAAACAGACATAATGTCTTGCATAAACAACACAAAGCAAATAACAATACATTTTTCGCATAAACAATCCAAAGCAAATAACAATGTTTCAAATAACACCACAAACACACTCAATTATCAAGGCCAAAGTTTTGGTTATCTTGAATGGGTTCCTCAAAGTTGGGTTGATTATCATAAACAACATTCTCATCATTGTTTGCAGCCACATGGCCTGCATTCTCCATTGGATAATTATCAAAATCTCCTAATATTTGGAGGTTCATTCGCTTGATATTCATGGGCATCACCAAACTTAGATTCATCACTAATATCATAAATTCATTTATCCTTGTCACCTAGCAAAAAAAAAAAAAAATCTCAAACTCAAATTCATCGCCGATTCTCTATTCTCTAGTCTCTTTTCTTCTCTTCTGTCTTTTGTAGATTAGGTTAGGGTGACACATAGGGTTTTTTTTTTTTAAAAAAAAAAAAAAATCAATTTGGGCTAGGGCCGTTGGGCTCTCTATTTAGTACGATTTTTTTTAATCACTATGGGTTCCATTTGGAGGCCCAAAATAAGCAACAAAAAAAGAAAAGAATTTGCCTTCATTGAACCTTATGGCGTTTGGTACGGGGTAATGTTTTAGAATTCCCGGAAATGTTTAAAGATTTTCATGTTTGGTTTCAAATTACACCAGGGAATCAGATGACAGGGGTATTTGGATTCTTCTTCAACCCCTTTTTTTGTAGGATTGTGGATTCTCTTTAAAACAAGCGGGTATCCAACATCCCAAGCTTAAAGGAAATTGTATTTTTTATAAATTAACAATTTTAAACATTTTTTCTTATCATTTAAGCAATGGAGAAAATATAAAACAAATTATCAATATCTTATAGACTTAAACGCTATCAAATTGTTTTGTTGTGGATTAAGCTCTTTTTAAAATTATGGTTAAGAATTTATTTTTCCCCTATTTGGGATGGGTTAGATGCTAAAGTAAAATAAATTAATTATTTTTATTAACAAGATTTTTTTTATAAAGAATAAGAATTTAAATAGCTATTTTTGTATTGTACTTGGCATTTTGAAATGTTAGACTATAGTTTTAATGAATTTATCATAATTTACAGTTTACATTTTGTTTGTCATTATTTATTTGGAGGAAGATTTAAAGTTTTAAAAAAAAAAAAAACTTGATATTGGATTTACAAATCTAAGGATAGTATGAGAAAAATAAATAATTCATTTAAGATTTTTAAGAATAAACCAAATATTATAATATCATTCCTAGGAATCTTATTAGATTTCCAGTTAAACCAAACATAGGAATAGTTACATTCCTACGCGTCCAAATTGCAAGACATCACATTCTCAGTAATCTGGATGCTAGGAGTAAAGTAGATTCCCCCGTACCAAATGCCACCTTATGGTATCACTATGGGATCAGAATCCTATAAAATCATAAGATTCGGAACAAGATCCTACACCAATCCCACTCCAGGATATATCCTAGAAAGATTTGGGGCATTTTAGGCGTGTAGCAAATCTTGATCCCAATCACATTTACATTCTAAATAGATGAAAATAATATTTGGATAAGATTCGTCCAAAACCATTGATCTAAGATCCGAGGCTAAGTTATGGAGTCAAAAGGTGCTAGACACCCACCCTAAAATGGTGCAATTGGTCCTGTAGAATATGATGGTCACCATTGTGTCATGCAATCAACATCCAAACAAGTCATAAAAACCAAATAAAATAATGTTGTTCACATATAATTGGATCTAAGATCTAGGGTTTTTGGGGAAAAACATTTTGAGCTTATGACAAATTTTTGAGAATATGGTGTGAATATCTTTCTCTCTTGCTTTGAGGGGTTTATCTATAGTAAGCTTCTTTTTAGACGTGAGTTCGATTATCGATCTTTTTGTGGGCTTCTCTTAGTTATAAATGAGGAAAATTACCTTGGATTGGGAGCTTGGCCATCTCATGGTATAGCTTAGCCACGCTTGGCCTCTCTAATTAAGAAACCAAGTTGTAGACATCTCATTTTATACCCGGTTAATAAACTTTAGTCCCTAGTCCCAATGATGAGCTTGACATGTCTACAAAAGGTAATTGAAGTTATTTTGATAGTTTGGAAGTAATCACAGCTCAAACGTGCTCAAATCACTTTGAAAACGATGTTAAAAAATGACATTTGCTCATTGTTTTGATCATAACTTTTGATCCATAACGAATTTTTGAGTGAGGTTTTCTCATTAGAAATTAGACATCCTGGGATTTAATTTGAACACAAATTTTGCCTAATTTGGACTTATATTGAGTAAATTATGACCATTTGAAGTTGGACCAATTAAGTAGAGGAAATTAGGGCTTTTCAGGGGGAATATGTACACATGGCCCGACCATGCGTATGCAGGGTCATTTCCAAAAGCCCAGAACTTCATTTTTTAGGGCCCAAAGCCTCCCTCTTTGATGGGCCCCGGCCCCTAGACCCTTTGGAACATCCAAAAATCTCTAAATGAGTCTAAAACCCCTAGATTAAATATATAAATACAACCTTATGCCTCTAAACTCAAACCCTAGCTAGAGAGAGTGGATTTTTGACCTAAAATCTTCAAAAAAAACTCTTTATTTTCTCTGCATCTTTTGCACTTACAAATCAAGCACGTTTTTGGTTCTTCAAAATCTCTCTCTATTACTCATTAGGGCAGAAACTATTGATCTCATTCCAAGAAATGTTTTTCAAATATTCTTTCTTAGGCTTTTTCGAGAACATCTTTTTATTTTGAGTTGTGATTACTCATGAACTATTGAATGCTTTAATTTCCTTGATATCTCACCAAATCTTATTGTGTAGGCACTGAGGGGCCAGTTAAATATAAATCAAGTTGTGTTCCATAAGCAAGGTGAGTCTCTCTTTATGGCTCTTCCTTAATTTGGATCTTTTATAACTTGTGTTTTTATTATTCTTGATTAAATTATTTGTTATGTATAATATGTTTTGTTTTTCTTTGATTTTGATTTGTTGTGTCTCACCATGTTTTGAGTGAAGAGTTGGATTAATATATTAGAAACATGTTAGGTTTTGTTTGATTGTTGTTTGGTTGTGCTTTAAAACTATGTTTCTATTCGAGTATGCATGTGCATGCTTTATGCATGCATACACATACTCGAGGCATGCGTATGCAGACTTTATGTATGCTCACGCATACTCGTGCCCAGAACTGCTGATTTAGGGTTCTTGCTATTTTGTTTTGCTTACTTTTTTAATCACATTTTTAGATCTTGTTGAGCCTAGTTTTCACGTGTCTAGGTCTAGGGTTAGTAGAATAACATGTTTTACTTGTTTAATTGATATATTGGTGATTAGGGTTTATGCTTTGATGAACCATATGAACATTCATGAGAACTTGAACATGCATTGATACATAGGTGCTAAGGTATTATGGTGCAGCAAGGTAAGTGAGGTAAGTCATGCATAATTACATGAAAATGCATTTGATTTGGATGATGAGCATGAGATGCTTGGTTGATGTCATGATCTATGCTTGGATATTTGGGATATGCTTGATGTTGATGCTTGTTGATGCTTTATTGATGCTACTATTTTGTGATGTGCTTGTTGCCCTTGGATATATTTTGCAAGATGAATGGTAGGGTTTTATGCTATGGATGAGTGTGGGACATATGCCATATTTGGATGTTAGATGCATGTTAGTGTGTGTGAGTATAGAATAACCTATTAGAAGACCCTTTGATGGGATTAGGATTTGGCACACAATGAGTGGAGGCCGACCTATAGGTTAGGTGGGGTTGGGTGCCTAACACATTCACATCTCCATACCTTAACTCTGGACACGTGCTCTGGTATATATCAGTCCTTTCACAAGAGCGTTACATTTATAGTTCCTACACCTAATTTAGGTGACGACTCCACTTACACCCTCTGTCATGGTCCACCCTAGGCCACTTTCCATAGGTTTGGAGAAACCTAAAGCCCGTCGCGGGTGCTTGCACCCACACAAGTTGTTGGCCTCGATCGATCAAGTGACCTTAAATTTAGCAGGGCGCTTGTTGGTCTTAACTTGTTGGGTTGGGCTAGCATGGTAAGATTTACTTGGGTTAAATCCTCTTAATCAACTCTTAGACTTGTCCAATATGAGTTTATATGATTTTTCATCCTTTTATTTTTTTTTTTCTTTACAATTAATAAGAGAAGGGGATTTTAACATAGATTCTCCACCGTGGAAGAATAAGACAATACTTTTGAGATATAAGACTTGTAGCATCCCCTATTTTCTATGTGATATTGATATCCCAATTATAATGATCAAGAAGGACAAATGCATTGTAGTGGCCCACAAGGGCCGAATTTGGACCATATTGTCCCATACCAACATTTATCTACAAATTAACTAGGGTAATTTTGACCATTTATAGCAAATATATATCTATATCTATATATATATATATATATATAAAGAGTCAAAATTGAGAGAAAATCCAACTAAAATCTAAATTAGATTTCAATTAGAGTTTAATTTTGCGCCACATGTTCTATCTATTTTTAAAAAAAAAAAATTTGTGCCAAGTGAATTAATTTAGTGCAAAATATGAAAAGTATAAAATAAATGAATCATAAGACACTCTCATATATCTAATTATATATCTAAAATTAAAAGAAGATAGAGTTTGAAAGATTATGTTTTTCAATGAAATTTGTTTTCTAGCTAAACAATAATTCAAATTTATGAACTTTTTACATAATACTGTATATGAATAGTCATTACTTATAAAGTAGGAACTTATATATATATATATATATATATATGATGTGTGTGTGTGTTTCAATTGTACTCATGCATATGCATTAGATTCTAAACTAGTTCTTTTTAATGGAAACCTATTTCACAACATCAATAGACATGATGTCAATATTTTTGTAGCAAAATTGACACTTCCTAATTTTCTAAATACAGACTTTAAGGGTTTAAATCCTACTTATCCATTATTGTAACTTGTGTGTAACCCATGCATATGCATGGGTATAGTTAAAAATAATTACAATTATACGGTTCAAATTATACATTTTTTTAGAAGGGATTCAAATTATATATGGTATTAGCTTGCACCTTTTTTAAATCATACATTTCTAAAATATGTAATGGTTTCTAATATTATATATATATATATGTGTGTGTGTGTGTGTGTGTGTGTGTGTGTGTGTGTGATTTAGAATTTAATTAGATTTAGACTCTTTGGTACCCAATAATTCACTTGCCACAAAAATTATAAATTAAATGAGACACATACGTGGCGCAAAATTTAGAATACAATTAAAATCTAATTGAATTTTCTCTCAGGTTTGACTTTTAATATATAGATATATAGATTATCAAATTATTTAAAAAAAATCAATGTCCTCAATCTATTATGTGACAACTAGTTCCATAACACCTCTCTCTCTCTCTCTCTCTAAATAAGTTTTTCTTTTTTCTTTTTAAGAGACAAAGATGGTAGCTTGAAATATTATTCAAAATTGTTGGAGCAAACACAATAATAATAGAAATAACATAAAGAGAAACTGAATAATACTTCTGAATTTTATTAATTTAAAGAGAAAAATTACACAATACTATTTGGACTGAGGCGTGACACTCGCTCTCTTTAAGGAGATTCAAGCCCTTGGTTGGCTAAACTTTGTAACCGATGCAGACCGTCTCTGACTTGTCTCTCCTAGGATATAACAGCTCAACAAGTGTCGTATGGCTAGAACAACCTTTGCACAAAGTGTTCAAGCCCAAAATTCCACCAGAAAGAACACCCTTCCTTGCTAAGAACCTCTCTCTCTCTCTCTCTCTCTCTCTCTCTCTCTCTCTCTCTCTATATATATATATATATATATATTAGTGTATATTGTAGTAACTTAGATTGGGTTTGAATGAGTCTATTTATAAGCTCAGCAAGTCTCACGAAATTACTACCCAAATTAATCTGATTAATTAGTTCTATTATTCTGATGTAGTGGGTGTTACAAGATTAATTATTGGATATTAATCTGATGGGCTGGAGTTACACAATTAATGAAGAATGAAAAGGCCCAAACGGATAGTCCATTAAGTGGGTTAACGGCTCTTCATTTTCCATCAAAGAGGTTGATTCATTTCCATTGTTGATACCTCCACCCTTCATCTTCCCCTTGCGCACATATCTAGCCCAATTTTTGAGATAATTCATGTTAGCCCATTAATCACCACAATTAAAAAGAATAAAATAGTCTCTCTCCTTTTTAATGTGAGATTAAACATTTTCACTAATTTCTCATCTTCCATATTCACTCCAATATCTTTACATTTATGTTGTAACTGTAGGGACAGGGTTTTTGGCTACCCACGTCCAGTGGACACGGGCCAAAAGCCCAACGTACCCCGCAATGAATTTATAGAGGAGGGATTCAAGAACTAGGCGCTAGCGAGAAATGCAACGGCCATGCATAGTTGTACGTGGGTTGGATAAGCTGAGCGTGCGGTGGGATAAGTAAAAATGCTCCTCGGACGTGTTTTCCAGAACTTGGAGTTCTAATAATTTCTTTCTCTTAGGATAAACAAGAAGTTCTCTCAGTACATGCAGATTACCATCTTCCTCCCTTTTCTCCCTTCTTTTAGGAGGAATTCCTTACATTATATATCCCCCTTCCAATCAATCCTAGCCCTACATTTGTAAAGGGATTAGGGCGTCACTTGAGTGCCTGTCCCATCAGCCACCTTCCCCTTGCCTCTGTAAGTGGCTACAACCAAGGTGGCACTGTTGAGGCGTCCCTTCCTCATTAATGCGGTCAGGACGTTAGTTGGGAGCATTTAATGTGGAGGTGACAGTTCCTCTGGGGTGCGCTCCTCCACCATGCTTTCATGTCCGGTATTTGGTACCCGCCATCCATTCCTTGAATGCTCGGGGAGGCCCCCTTGGACTAAGTGCTGCTTGCGCGTCCTAGGACCTCGGACTTCCGGGGATGCTATCATCCTTGGCGTTGTTTAGAGGGTGGCTGGGTGCCACACTTCAGTCCTCGGTCAATGGGCGCGTCCTCGGACATGGGCCTTGGGCCTGGTTGGGAGTGGGCTGGGATTGCCTGACCATTTCTTGGCCCCACAATAGCCCCTCAAAATCTTGCTATCCGCCTCCTCGGGCGGAAAGGAGGATTTTGATATCTCCAGTCCTGCCCCACGTCCAATCATGTCTGGTCTTTTGTCAGCGCTGGAGCTTTTGCGTCTGCCCAAGGTGCGTTATTGGCGCTTCGGCGTGCACGATGTGTCCTGCATTAAATTCGGGCGGCTTTGTGCTCCCCACGTTCGGAGGGCAGTTAGCAATCGAACGGCTGTGATGCGCCTAGCATTTATGGGCGGGAAAATTCGCACGGCTCTCCTATCCAGGGCATAAATATTCGTTCGAACCGTCTCCACCTTTTTCCATTCCATGATCACGGGCCCTTGCGCTTCCACTCAGAGTCCAGCCAAACTTCCACCACCCTCTTCAGCATAAAGAGTCTGTCCGAGGAGCTTTTCCTCATTTCTGTAAGTCGCTCTATCCCTCTCTGAGCTTTTCTTCCTTTTGCTCTTTCTCTTCTTTTATCTGCTCTTTCTTTAGCTCTCTTAGGCGTCATTTGGGATGGGTAGACTCAAGAAGTATGTCTTTACTGAGGAGGCGATGGAGAAATTCATCGCTGACTATAGGATACCAGCCAATGTGGGCTTGAGGTACTGCGAGGAGGGGGAGTGGGAGTTCCAGAGGCAGGAGGGCGAGGTGGCGATTCCCATCATCGCCTTTCTTGAAGGAGGGATGAGGATCCCTATGAGACCAGTGACGAGGGGCTATCTGTCATATTTCCGGCTAGCCCCCACTCAGTGCGCCTCCAATATGTTCAGAATTCTGGGCAGCGTAGACGCTCTGAACGAGAAGATGGGGCTTAGACTGACCCATCATGATGTGAACTATTGCTACAATCTCCAACGCTTGAGGGACAAGTCCTACTATATGAGGACGAGGGACGACAGGGTCCGGCTCATCCAGTGCCTCCCTGAGTCCAACAAGGGAATGAACGAGGACTTTCTCATCGTGTCCGGGGCGTGGCATGATGGTATCCATTGCCCGACGACGGAGGGGACACCAGGTCGGGTAGTAGGAATAGGAGGGGGTTCAGAGACTCCAACTTATCTTATGCGTTATTTCTTTTTGTACTGTTTTGGTTGCTAATTGCGAATGCATTTCCTTCTTGCAGATCCGCACTCCCTCGCGCCTCGCTACAACTTGATTAACAGGGAGGACTTGCAGAAGGTGCTCAGGTCGGCAGATTTTGAAAACGAAGCAGATCACCAAGTCCGGGCCGCTCACAAAATCTTGGGGTACACGCCGCTCCAAAAGTCATTCGCGGCTCCGAGGCACGTGATCAAAGCAAAGGATCCTCGCCTACAGAAAATAGCAGTGACCGAGGACGGGTTCGAGCTTCCCAAGGATCTCCCCACTTCGGAGGGCGTCACAGTAGCAGTACCCTCTGCCTCTCAAACCTTCTCAGAGGCTGCAGAAGAGGACATTGAGGGGGAAAGGGAGGCCACAGACCCTTGTCCTGGAGGGGACGATTTTGACGTTTTTGAGCAGATTCATCAGACCGAGGAACCTACCGGAGACGTGGGGGATCCTCAACCGACCACAGCAGTCCCCTCGGCTCCCGAGATTTCTCCCCGGCTTGCGATGGGCTACAAGAAGAAGGACCAGCCCACACTATCCGAGCTGATTGAAGGGCCACCGGGGAAGTCCAAGCCGAAGCTCCCTCCCCCTTCCCCCAAGAATCGTCCTCCTCAGACTAGGTCTACCTCGGCCCAGTCCAGGCTTCCTCCCCCTCCACCTCGGACGAGTCCGTCTTCTCGGCACCTTCTGGTTCCAAGCAGATGAAGGACAAGGGCAAGAGGCCCGTTGAGGAAAAATCTGGGCCAACCCGCGAGGGGGATGACGGTCGGCGGCCCTCGAAGCAGCTAAGGATAGGCTCCAGGTCTCAGGATAGGCAGGTAGATGCCCCGTCCGAGGCCCAGGCATGGCTGCCTGCCCCAATGCTTCATGGGGCTCCCCTACGGGACGATTCCTCCCTCAGGGACTTCAGAGAGGGCGAAGGCTCGCGCGTGGCCGACGCCGTGGAGAGGTGCCTGCTACTTCCCGTGGATATGGAGCAGCTGGGGACCATGAAGAGTAGGGAGGTCTTCCTCAGCCTTAAGCGTTATTTGGGGATGGTAAGGCCTCAATACTTGCGCCCCTCTCCTTTCTTCTTTCTTTTTTTTTTTTAGCTCGGCTTATTATCATGCATCTGCTTTGGTTTTGGCAGGCTGTCCAGGCCACCTTCAGGCTGGAGGAGATGGCCCACGACCACGGAAGGGCAACGGAGGAAGAGCGCAAGAGGCGTTTGGAGGCCACCCAGGCCCTCAAGAAGTCCGAGGAGGACCTTGCCAAGGCCAGGCAAGAGTTGAAGACCGCGACCCAGGCTCGGGACAGCGCATTGTCAGGCCTCGAGGGTGCGCAGAGGCAGGCCGAGACTCAGACGAAACGTCTGGGTGAGGCAGAGGAGCAGCTGAAGATCGCAAAGGATCTGATTGCAGACCTGACGAAGAAGGGAGCTGCTGCCGAGGATGCCAGGAAAGTGGCCGAGTTCGCTAGGGACGAAGCCGTGAGGGCCAAGCTCGAGGCGGAGAAGGGTAGGGAGGAAGCCTGGTCCCTCAAGGAGGAGGCTGAGGAGGCTGCCTATGCTGCTGGGGCATCTGAGACAGCAGCTGCCTACAAATCCCAAGTCCCTGGGTTATGTAGGCGCTACTGCTCCGAGACTTGGATGGAAGCCCTTAGGCAAGCTGGTGTGGAGGCCTCTTCTGTGCTGTGGAAAGATGAGAGCGTGTACTATCCCCCTGTCATCCGCGAGGCCGCCCAAGACAGTCCAGGCGGCTCTGGGCCCGAGGAAATCGCCGTGGAAATTGCTGCTACCTCAGGCGGGGAGGTTTTGGATACTGGGGCCACTGGCGAGCCAGACCAAGGGGATACTCCTTCCCTGGTGGTAGAAGTGAGCGACGGCTCTAATGAGGACGCCCCCCAGCAGGTTGCAGGGCCACCCCCTGATACTCAGGTTCCTTTTGCTGAGGAAGTTGTTACTTCCGCTGCGCCCCTGCAGGCTATCCCACTCAGCCATAGCTCAAAGGGCCCCGGAGATGCCCTGGTCCGGCCACCCACAGGAGCAGGCGATTGAGCAGAAGGAGTATGCCCCATGGCGCCTCCGCTTGCGTTACTTTACCGCCCTTTTTTTTTATCTTCTTTTTTCCTCTTTTTTTTTTTTTATAATGTAATCCGTATCGTATGGTTCTATTGGACTCAATGAAATGTAAGCTTTGTTTCTTTTTCTACTTCTCGTGGTTGTTTGCTTACTTGCATGCTATCCGTTTTTCCATACTCGTACGATTTTAACTTCAATTGCACGTCGGCAAATGGTGGCATTAATTATTACCACATAGGCCCCCTGGAGGCAGTGGTTTCCCGCGTAGGCTCGAGTCCGAGGACCATGCAGCGTCTTGGTTCTTCCTAACACTTAGTAATTTGAAGTAGTTAGTTTCCCCACAGGCCTGAGTCCGAGGACCATGCAGTGCCTTGGTTCTGTCTAACACTTAGTAATTTGAAGTAGTTAGTTTCCCCACAGGCCTGAGTCCGAGGACCATGCAGTGCCTTGGTTCTGTCTAACACTTGGTAATTTGAAGTAGTTAGTTTCCCCACAGGCCTGAGTCCGAGGACCATGCTGTGCCTTGGTTCTGTCTAACACTTGGTAATTTGAAGTAGTTAGTTTCCCCACAGGCCTGAGTCCGAGGACCATGCAGTGCCTTGGTTCTGTCTAACACTTGGTAATTTGAAGTAGTTAGTTTCCCCACAGGCCTGAGTCCGAGGACCATGCAGTGCCTTGGTTCTGTCTAACACTTGGTAATTTGAAGTAGTTAGTTTCCCCACAGGCCTGAGTCCGAGGACCATGTAGTACCTTGGTTCTGTCTAACACTTGGTAATTTGAAGTAGTTAGTTTCCCCACAGGCCTGAGTCCGAGGACCATGCAGTGCCTTGGTTCTGTCTAACACTTGGTAATTTGAAGTAGTTAGTTTCCCCACAGGCCTGAGTCCGAGGACCATGCAGTGCCTTGGTTCTGTCTAACACTTGGTAACTTGAAGTAGTTAGTTTCCCCACAGGCCTGAGTCCGAGGACCATGCAGTGCCTTGGTTCTGTCTAACACTTGGTAATTTGAAGTAGTTAGTTTCCCCACAGGCCTGAGTCCGAGGACCATGCAGTGCCTTGGTTCTGTCTAACACTTGGTAACTTGAAGTAGTTAGTTTCCCCACAGGCCTGAGTCCGAGGACCATGCAGTGCCTTAGTTCTGTCTAACACTTGGTAATTTGAAGTAGTTAGTTTCCCCACAGGCCTGAGTCCGAGGACCATGCAGTGCCTTGGTTCTGTCTAACACTTGGTAATTTGAAGTAGTTAGTTTCCCCACAGGCCTGAGTCCGAGGACCATGCAGTGCCTTGGTTCTGTCTAACACTTGGTAATTTGAAGTAGTTAGTTTCCCCACAGGCCTGAGTCCGAGGACCATGCAGTGCCTTGGTTCTGTCTAACACTTGGTAACTTGAAGTAGTTAGTTTCCCCACAGGCCTGAGTCCGAGGACCATGCAGTGCCTTGGTTCTGTCTAACACTTGGTAACTTGAAGTAGTTAGTTTCCCCACAGGCCTGAGTCCGAGGACCATGCAGTGCCTTGGTTCTGTCTAACACTTGGTAACTTGAAGTAGTTAGTTTCCCCACAGGCCTGAGTCCGAGGACCATGCAGTGCCTTGGTTCTGTCTAACACTTGGTAATTTGAAGTAGTTAGTTTCCCCACAGGCCTGAGTCCGAGGACCATGCAGTGCCTTGGTTCTGTCTAACACTTGGTAATTTGAAGTAGTTAGTTTCCCCACAGGCCTGAGTCCGAGGACCATGCAGTGCCTTGGTTCTGTCTAACACTTGGTAACTTGAAGTAGTTAGTTTCCCCACAGGCCTGAGTCCGAGGACCATGCAGTGCCTTGGTTCTGTCTAACACTTGGTAACTTGAAGTAGTTAGTTTCCCCACAGGCCTGAGTCCGAGGACCATGCAGTGCCTTGGTTCTGTCTAACACTTGGTAACTTGAAGTAGTTAGTTTCCCCACAGGCCTGAGTCCGAGGACCATGCAGTGCCTTGGTTCTGTCTAACACTTGGTAATTTGAAGTAGTTAGTTTCCCCACAGGCCTGAGTCCGAGGACCATGCAGTGCCTTGGTTCTGTCTAACACTTGGTAATTTGAAGTAGTTAGTTTCCCCACAGGCCTGAGTCTGAGGACCATGCAGTGCCTTGGTTCTGTCTAACACTTGGGCTTTGCCGGCTGGACGCGCTATCCCAAAATTGAAACAGGTTTAGAGTTAGAATTCGAAAAAGACTGCTTCATTAATAATAATACCTTTTCAGGTTATTTACATTCCAGGGGCGAGGTACAGGTTTTTCGTCTAAATCTTCTAAATAGTATGCACCTATCCCCGCTACCGAGGTAATTCGGTAGGGGCCTTCCCAATTGGGCCCCAGCTTCCCCCAGGACGGGTTCTTGGCCGCCCCGACGACTTTTCTCAGTACCAGGTCCCCTGGTGCCAGCGGCCTGAGTTTCACGTTGGTGTCATATCCTCGTTTGAGCTTTTGCTGGTACGAGGCCAGCTGGATCATCGCTTGTTCCCTCCGTTCGTCCACCAAGTCTAGGTTCCTTCCCAGCAGATCATCATTGCTGCTGGGAGCGAAAGAGCTTGTTCGTAGTGTCCGAAAATTCGTCTCTAGGGGGATCACCGCCTCAGCGCCATAGGTCATGGCGAAAGGCGTTTCTCCTGTTGACCGCCGAGGGGTAGTCCGGTACGTCCACAGGACATGGGGCAGCTCTTCGACCCATCTTCCCTTAGCGTCGTCCAACCTTTTCTTCAGCCCATTGACGATAACCTTGTTGACGGCTTCCGCCTGTCCGTTTCCTTGGGGGTAGGCGGGCGTCGAATATCTGTTAGTAATCCCGAGTTCACAGCAGTACCTCCTGAAGGCCTTGTTGTCGAATTGGAGCCCATTATCCGAGATGAGGGTATGAGGCACCCCAAATCGCGTAACAATGTTTCTCCAGAGGAACTTCTTGGCGTCCACGTCCCTAATGTTGGCCAGGGGCTCGGCCTCGACCCATTTCGTGAAGTAGTCCGTGGCCACCAGCAGGTACCTCTTGTTCCCTGGTGCCTTCGGGAAGGGACCTACAATGTCCAGGCCCCACTGGGCGAATGGCCAGGGACTGGATAAAGGGTTGAGGACCCCCCCTGGTTGGTGGATGTTCGGGGCGAACCTCTGGCACTGGTCACACTTCTTGGCATATTCTAGGGCCTCCTGTTGCATTCCCGGCCACCAATACCCTTGCGTGACAGCTCGGTGTGACAGGGATCTCCCTCCGGTATGGCTCCCACAAATTCCTTCGTGCAGCTCTTCGAGCAATAACTCCGCTGCCTCGGGGTGGACGCACAGCAGGTACGGCCCAGAGTAAGAGCGCCTGTATAATCGGAGATCCTCAGATAGCCAGAACCGAGGAGCTTTTCTCCGTACCTTCTCAGCTTCCGTCTTATCCTCGGGCAGGATATTGTCTTTAAGGAATTTCACTATGGGGTCCATCCAGCTGGGCCCCGCTCCGATCTGGTTGACGAGGACCGATCCCCTAGCCATTTCATTCGCCCTTTCTAGGTGCTCCACAAGTATAGCCCGGGGCAGACCCTCCGCCGTGGATGTTGCGAGCGTGGCTAATGAGTCCGCATGACTGTTCCCACTCCGGGGAATATGGGACAGGGTAAAGAGACCGAACTCCGACTTCAAGCGCTGGACTTGGTTCAGGTATTCTTCCATTCTTGGGTCCCTGGCTTCCATTTGTCCGTTGACCTGTCCCACCACCAATCTCGAGTCCGAGAACACCTCTATTGATTTTCCTCCCATCTTCCGTACCATGACCATCCCCTGTAGCAGCGCCTCATACTCGGCCTCGTTGTTAGTAGCGGAGAATCCGAGCCTCAGGGACTTCTCTACGACGTGACCCTCGGGGGATACTAGCACTAGCCCCACTCCGGACCCCCTCTGGTTCGCTGCGCCATCAACATACACCTTCCAAAGCGGTGATTCCGGGTTGGAGATTGCCCCAACTGATTTTTCATCCGAGCTCTCCTCCCCGAGGGCTACTTCCACGGTGGGTTCGGTGAATTCGGCCATCAGATCCGCCAGGACCTGTCTTTTTATGGATGTCCGGGGCATATATTTAATGTCGAAAGCCCCAAGGATTGTGTTCCATTTCGCGATTCTCCCGGTGTAGTCGGCGGTCCTAAGCACAGATTTCAGGGGTAGCTTGGTCAGGACGACCACTGTGTGAGCTTGAAAGTAGTGGGGGAGCTTTCTCGTGGCGTGGACCACGGCCAGTATAGCCTTCTCCAGAGGCAGGTACCTGACCTCCGCTTCATGCAGCGACTTGCTGACATAATAAACTGGCTTCTGTACGCCACTGTCATCCCGTATAAGTACTAAGCTCACCGCGTGGGGCGCCACTGCAAGGTATGCGTACAAGACCTCATCGGTGTTAGGATTGGACATGATAGGCAGTTGGGATAGGTATTCCTTAAGTTGTTGGAAAGCTACGACACAGTCTTCTGACCACTCAAATCCCTTCCATTTGTTGATCAAGAGATAGAAGGGTCGGCACCTGTCAGCCGATCGGGAAATGAATCTGTTCAAAGCCGCGACCATCCCAGTAAGCTTCTGGACCTCCTTGGGGTTCTGCGGAGGCTTCAGATCATGGATTGCCTTGATTTGGTCAGGGTCAACTTCGATACCCCTATGGGTGATCATGTACCCAAGGAACT
Source organism: Quercus ilex subsp. ballota (assembly GCA_032727855.1). Classification (NCBI taxonomy): domain Eukaryota; kingdom Viridiplantae; phylum Streptophyta; class Magnoliopsida; order Fagales; family Fagaceae; genus Quercus; species Quercus ilex. The sequence continues at coordinate 19,037,190 of CM064913.1, read as the reverse complement.
TGCCCGAGCCCACCCCGAACGAGCACTTTGAGGCGTTTAGGCGCAGTTGGTGTTTTCTTAGGACGTCAAATGTGCGGCCGAGGTCTCCCAGATGCTCGGATACTATCTTACTCTTTACCACCATATCGTCAACATAGACCTCCATACTCTTGCCCAGCATCGGCTCGAGCATCCTCGTCATCATCCTCTGATAGGTGGATCCTGCGTTCTTCAGACCGAAAGGCATTACTTTGTAGTGATAATTCCCGATGGGTGTCAGAAATGCAGTCTTCTCTTGGTCCTCCAGGGCCAGCGGTATCTGGTGATAGCCTTGAAAGGCGTCCAGGAAGCTCATCCGAGGATGGCCCGTTGTCGCGTCTACCAGCTGGTCGATCCGAGGCATAGGGAACGGGTCTTTTGGGCATGCCCTATTCAGGTCGGTAAAGTCCACACAGACCCTCCACTTGCCGCTTTTCTTCTTGACCACCACAGTATTGGCTAGCCATTCGGGATAGAAAATCTCTTTGATAGCCCCAGCGTGCTTGAGCTTATTCACCTCTTCCGTTATGGCGTCAGCGTGCTCCCTCGAAGGGCGTCGGGGCGGCTGTTTCTTGGGCACCGCAGATGGGTTAACATTGAGATGATGACAGATGAAGGACGGGTCAATCCCTGGTGCGTCGCAGGGGTCCCATGCAAATACGTCGATATTGCTCCTAAGGAACCCAACCAACTCCTCTTGTTCGTTTGGGGGCAGTCGAGCCCCGACCCGGAAGAACTTCTCGGGATCGTCACCGATTACTACCTTCTCCAAATCTTCGCACCTGACTTCCTCGGCAGCTTCATTAGACCACGCTGCCTTGGCCTTTGATTGCTATAAACCTTTGTCGGCGATGGCCGAGGTCTGCGCGTCGAGCTGACATGATATGGCGGCCACCGTGCATTGCCTCGCAGTGGTCTGGCATCCCTGAATTTCCAGAACGTGGTCCCCTGATGGGAACTTCACCTTCTGGTGCAAGGAGGAAGCTACGCCCCCTAGAGCATGGAGCCAGGGCCTTCCCACGATGGCCGTGTAGGGGGAGTATGTGTCCACCACTATGAAGTTCACCTCTACCACTTCAGGGCCGGTCTGTATAGGCAGCCTGATCATGCCCCTCGGGATGACAAGCTTCCCATCGAAACTCATCAGGGGGGAGTTATACGGCGTCAAGTCCTCCGGTTTTAACCCTAGCCCCCTGTAGAGGTCCGGGTACATGACCTCTGCTGCGCTGCCACCATCTACCATCACCCTTTTCACGTCGTAGCCCCCAATTCTAAGGGTGACCACCAGGGCGTCATCATGGGGTTGGATGGTTCCGACCTTGTCCTCGTCTGAGAAGCTCAAATGAGGGCAGGACCTCCTCCTAGCCCTCTTCGGCCCGGCTTGTAACTCCCCGGCTTCCGGTTGGGCCACGGACAACACTCGCGAGGGGCCCGCGCCCGTTCTCCTCGGAGCCGCCAAGATCATATTAATTGTGCCGGCGGGTTGCCCCATGGCGGTGTCCCTTCGGGGCTCCTGATACGTTTGGCCCTGGCGATTGTCAGGGTTGAGCAGCAAGTGCGCCAGCTTTCCTTCCCGGACCAGTCGGTCCAGGTAGTTCCGGAGGTTCCTGCAGTCCTCCGTGGTATGTCCATGGTCCTGGTGGTATTGGCAGTAGCGATTCCGATTGCGCCTCTCAGGTTCCCCTGCCATCTTATTCGGCCACCTGAAGTACGGCTCGTCTTTTATTCTCTCCAGCACCCTATGCACGGGTTCTCGGAATATTGCGTTGACGGTTTGAGCATTGGACGCTCCAGATTCTCCTCCAAAGTCCCTCTTCGGTCGGGTATTGTTGTACCGGTCCGACCTGAAGTCTCTCCTCTCCTGGGGGAAGGCTTTATCCTTCCCCTTGCCTTGCAGCATATCTTCCTCCACCCGCTTGTACTTGTCGATCCGATCCATCAGTTGCCGCACGCTGGTGGCAGGCTTTCCGGTCAAGGACTTCCTCAGGCCGTGCCCCATTGGTAGCCCATTCTGGAACGTACTGATGGCGACGGCGTCATACTTGCCGTCCAACTCATTGTAGATCTCCCAGTACTTGTCCGAGTAGGCCTTAAGGGTTTCCCCTTCACGCATGGATAGGGACAGCAGCGCGCTCATGGGCTGAGGAGGCCTGCTGTTCGTGACAAAGCGGGAGCCGAAAGCCTGAGTCAGCTGTCTATACGAGTCTATGGAATTCGTCCTCAGACCGTTGAACCACCTCATCGCCACAGGTCCCAAGCTAGATGGAAAAACTTTGCACATCAGCGCCTCGTTCTTCGAGTGGACAGCCATCCTCTGGTTGAACTGGCTCACGTGTTCTACGGGATCCGTCTTGCCGTTGTAGGCGATGAAGGTCGGCTGTTGGAACCGCCGAGGAAGCTCCGCCTCCTCTATGCGACGCGTAAAGGGCGACTTGGAGAGCTGGTCCAACGCCTTGCTCATGGCGTCACTTCCTACGCCCCGGGAGGTTCGGTCGGCACGCCTACGCCTCTGGTAGTGCTCCTCCTCGTGGGAGAAAGTCTCGCTGGGGGGCGTTCTCGACCTTTGTCTGTATTCGCCGTCACTCTCGTCGTCAGAGAACAAGTCGGGGTTGGGCTCAGGCTGTCTTCGCTGTGCATGGCGCAGCTTCTTCTTCAGATCGTCTATCTCGCGCTGCATGGCCACCTTATCGTCCTTCGCCTGGGAGGCGTGACTATGGGCCTCCTCCGATTGCGTAGCCTGGACAGCATCGCGCTTCTGGGCTTGATTTTCGCTCGCCGTCGAAGTATGCACGCTTCCTTCTCGAAATCGTCCGTTATCATTCTGACCGCCTCCGGGGTCGCCGTAGTCACCATGATGCCGTGGCTTCGCCGGTTCGGGTCGATTAGGGGTTGCTTGGTGAGGGCCCGATCCTACCATGCTTGACTGTTGTCCTTACCAACACACAAGTTCTTCCCACAGACGGCGCCAATTGTAGGGACAGGGTTTTTGGCTACCCACGTCCAGTGGACACGGGCCAAAAGCCCAACGTACCCCGCAATGAATTTATAGAGGAGGGATTCAAGAACTAGGCGCTAGCGAGAAATGCAACGGCCATGCATAGTTGTACGTGGGTTGGATAAGCTGAGCGTGCAGTGGGATAAGTAAAAATGCTCCTCGGACGTGTTTTCCAGAACTTGGAGTTCTAATAATTTCTTTCTCTTAGGATAAACAAGAAGTTCTCTCAGTACATGCAGATTACCATCTTCCTCCCTTTTCTCCCTTCTTTTAGGAGGAATTTCTTACATTATATATCCCCCTTCCAATCAATCCTAGCCCTACATTTGTAAAGGGATTAGGGCGTCACTTGAGTGCCTGTCCCATCAGCCACCTTCCCCTTGCCTCTGTAAGTGGCTACAACCAAGGTGGCACTGTTGAGGCGTCCCTTCCTCATTAATGCGGCCAGGACGTTAGTTGGGAGCATTTAATGTGGAGGTGACAGTTCCTCTGGGGTGCGCTCCTCCACCATGCTTTCATGTCCGGTATTTGGTACCCGCCATCCATTCCTTGAATGCTCGGAGAGGCCCCCTTGGACTAAGTGCTGCTTGCGCGTCCTAGGACCTCGGACTTCCGGGGATGCTATCATCCTTGGCGTTGTTTAGAGGGTGGCTGGGTGCCACACTTCAGTTCTCGGTCAATGGGCGCGTCCTCGGACATGGGCCTTGGGCCTGGTTGGGAGTGGGCTGGGATTGCCTGACCATTTCTTGGCCCCACAGTAACATTTATTCATTTTAATTATTTAATATTAAAATGCTTCAACAAAAATAAAAAGAGGAAAAGTCCATTGATGTTGATCCAACGAGAAAGTTTTTGTGTAAAAGGAAAATTTTAAATTATTTATCTTAAAATTTATATTCTTTAAGAAAGTTTAAATATAGTGAAATATCAAAATTATTTATGAAAAAAAAATGATATTTCAATTTTCTAGAGTGGACCTCAATAAAAACACATGTATAAAGAATTTTGTTTTTTGAGAAACACGTGTAGAAAGAATTTAAGAAAAGTAAAACTCCACCTAGCCGAAAGTATTTAATACATTATTAAAAGTTTCTTAAAAACTAACCAGTGGTGAATGGAGGGTGGCCAGCTTCCACCCTGATTTTGTACTCCTTAAATTAAAAAAATAAAATAAAACAGAATGTTTTATTAAAATTTTCCTTTAAAAAGTTTTAAAATGCATTTCTAAAAATACTATCGAAAACATTATCTGACTTTTGGTTTGTACATAAAATCATTAATGAAATTTATACAACTTCTCAATGGGTTTATTGTAGATAATAGATTTTTGGGTAAATTTCACAATCCTTCTTTAAGTTTTGTGGGGGAATGAGTGAATGACACTCCACCCAAAACAACAAATTAGTTCTTCCATTAATAGATTTCTCAATTCCATTGAAGAAGAAAAAACAACACAGAATGAATTTAAGAGTAAACAAAAGAAATTCGGCAACAATTTTGTTTTCAAAACAAAAAAAAACAAAAAAAAAAATCAAATATGTTGGGATTTCTTCAAAATCATTCAACAAAATTATTGCTATAGTTTTCCTCCCCGAACAAAAATATGTCATGAATAAATTTCCTCCATCGCACAACATATAAAAGTTAATAAAATGACACGGTTCATCAAAACAAAATAAAAACTTTTTTTTTTTTTTTGAATTACTTTGAAGTTGACTACATTTATTTAGTTTGTTCAAATGCTAGTCGTAGGGGTGGATTTGTTTCATTTGACTCTTCTACAATGAATTTATTGACGAAGAAAAGCTCGGCCGAAGCTTAGTTCTCAAGGAAATATGTGAGAGTTGGAATGAGAGTTAGACAAGCAAAGAGAGAGTTCTCGGAAGAGCAAGAGAGAGCCTGAGAGAGTCAAAATGTAAAATGTGAGAGTGAGAACCAGTCCCTAAACCAAATAGTCTTTGTGGGGGCCAGATAGCCAGAAGGTACCGTTAAAACTATACATATTGGGCCTATGGCCCAGTCCGATGATATTTATTTGTCTGAGGATGGTCAAGCAATGTTATTATGGGAATGGTAGAAGAGGAAGAGATAAGGATTGTACATGATAATCCAAAAGATGTTCGAGGAGAGAAGTCATATAAAAAATGTGGATCCGAGATCAGTAGGAATGTCCTACCGTCCTGAACATCCTACCAAGTTGCATCGCGGTTAGAAGTCAGACATTGGATAGGAGAGGAGTAGAGGAAGTCAACAAATATCTACAAAAGCTGCTACCTCCGCATTAAATGCTCTGCAGCTAACTCCCTGGCTGCATTAATGTGGATGTGATACCTGAACAGTGCATTTCAGCCTTACAGCTACTACATGAAGACTTATGGGAGGGGTTGATGGGACAAATATCAACACAGATCATCTTGCGTACACATGGAAGGTGGAGATGAAAAAGAAAAGGAGATATATAAGAGAGGAGACCCGCCAAAAAAAAGGGGATCGGATCAAAAAAAGAAGAAAATACTGTAGAATCCAGAAACCAAACTTGTAACCCAATTTGAGAATAATATACCAAAATAGTGCACTTCAGATTCAGTTGAGGACTATTATCTTTCAGTATAACCCTACTCCTGTTCATTCTCCAATCATCTGAATCTATTCTAATGTTTGTTTGATTAACTAAAGTTCAGTATTTTCCAACCCATTCTCTACAAATTTATTGTTTTGGGCTTTTTGGGCTTGAATCCATCTAAGCAGTGAGCTATAAGTTCAAATATGGTCCTTACAATTGGCTCCATCTATGGGAATACTGGTGTTTCAGTAAATCCAACTTTCAACAATGGTAGAGTTAGGCCCACATCAGGCTAAGTCTATGGGGTCTTAGCGTCAAGATCATTTCCGTAATCTTGAACGGCAAAGAGACTGGGAGGGAAGTGTACATACTACCCATACTAGTAGAAGCCAAGCTAGGGGTAAAAGTCACGTCTCTCAAGAGGGTAATACCAGAAACATGCTGAGGGAGATTGACCATCTGAGAAGAAGCCTACGTCGTGAACGGCGAAGGCGAACCCCATCCAATCTTGATTTCCCTTCTGACAACGAGGGTGATGAAAGCTATAGGCACAGATCGAGAACTCCCCCTAGCGAGACTTTCTCGTATGATAAGGACTATCATCATGAACACAAAGATAGAAGGTTGTCTTTGGATGACCTGAGAAATGATGCTATGAGTAGAACACTAAACCAGATTGCAAGGTCACCTTTCACGCGCTGGATTGAGAGAGGAAGACTCCCTCAGCGATTTTTCCAACCCACGTTCATCATGTACAATGGAAGAACAGACCCTGTGGAGCATGTTAGCCACTTTAATCAAAGGATGGTTGTATATTCCAAAAACGAAACCTTTGATGTGGAAAGTTTTCCCATCCAGTTTGGGGCCTGTGGCGATGAGATGGTTTAGTAGTTTAAGGGTAGGATTCATTGATTCTTTCAAGGAACTTACTCAAGCATTTGGTTCCCGGTTTGTCACGTGTAGAAGGGCTCATCGGCCTTTGGCCTCTTTACTGTCATTATCCATGAGAGAAGGAGAGACCTTGAAGATGTATTTAGACAGATACTAGGAGATGTTCAATGAGATAGATGGTGATTTCGATGACGTTGCCATTAGCACTTTTAAGCTCGGCCTACCTGCCGAACATGGTTTAAGGAAATCTTTGACTAAGAAACCCGCTACCAATATACGTCAACTCATGGATCGGATTAACAAATACAAGAGGGTTGAAGAGGATCAACAGCAAGATAAGGGCAAGGGCAAGGTTATCTCTCAAGAGATGAGGGATTTCAAGTCGGACTGCTACAACAATAATAGACCCCGGAGAGATTTTGCTGGGCAATCTTCACCTGCAGCTCCTCAAGTTGTAAACACTGTGTTTAGAGAGCTGGTGCATTAAGTTTTAGAGAGAATCAAGAATGAACCATATTTCAAATGGCCAAACAATATGAGTGGAGATCCTTTGAGACATAACCAAAGCCTTCATTGTCAGTACCACCAAGAGCGAGGGCATACCACCAAGGACTGCCGGACATTGTGGAGCCATCTGGAGCAATTGGTCAAGGAACAAAAATTACAGCATCTCCTGTACCGCCACAACGGGCAAGGTGACCAGCTGAGGTCTGGGACTCAAGGAAATGCTTCTTCAAGGCCCCCAATAGGCACAATCAATATCATCTTTGCTGCTCCTGGGAGGACCGGTTCACAGCCTTCCAGGGTGATGTCTGTAGCTCGGTTCCCAGCCAAAGACACAAGCTTTGGGCCGAAGAGGGCCAGATTAGAAATTCAACCAATGTTGAGTTTCTCCGATGAAGATAAGGCAGGAACCATCCAACTGCATGATGATACTTTGGTGGTAACCCTCAGAATAGGTGGGTATGATGTGAAAAGGGTAATGGTTGACTAGGGCAGTTATGTAGAGATCATGTACCCTAATTTATAGAAAGGGTTTCACCTGAAACCTAAGGATCTGACCGCCTATGATTTCCCTCTGGTGAGTTTTGATGGGAAGGTGGTTATTCCAAAAGGTCAAATCAGGTTACCCGTGCAGACAGGCTTAGAGGCGGTAGAAGTGGATTTCATAGTGGTGGATGCATACTCCCCTTACACGGCCATTGTGGCCAGGCCTTGGCTTCACACTCTAGGGACTGTTTCATCAACTCTGCACCAAAAAGTGAAGTATCTGTCAGGAGATTGGATTGAGAAACTGGTAGGAGACCAATCAGTAGCTCGTCAATGCCTTGTGTCTGCCATTTCGCACTAGCCAGCAGTTGAGTCTTCAGCCTCAGTTAATAAAGGTTTATAGCAATCAAAGTCTACAGCCCTACCTGACAAGGGGCTAGCCGAGGAGGTTAAATGTGAAAATTTGGAGAAATTTATCATAGACGATGATTCAGAAAAGTTTTTTCAGGTTGGAATTCAGTTACCCCCACAAGAAAAAGAAGAGTCAGTGGAATTTCTTAAGAAAAACATTGATGTGTTTGCCTGGGTTGCATATGAAGCTCTAGGGGTGGATCCAAACTTCACCTGCCATCATTTGAATGTTAATCCAGCCGTTACCCCAAGGAAGCAACCGTCTCGGCGTTCGTCCAAAGAACATTCTGACGCTGTCAAGGACGAGGTGATGAAACTTAAATGAGCTGGGGCTATTAAAGAGGTTTTTTTTTTTTATCCTGAATTGCTAGCTAACACAGTGGTGGTAAAAAAGAAGAATGGAAAGTGGCGCGTATGTGTAGATTTCACAGACTTGAATAAAGCTTGCCCAAAGGACCCCTTCCCTATGCCTCGGATTAACCAGCTGGTGGACGCAACTGTAGGCCATACTCGGATGAGTTTTCTGGATGCCTTCTAAGGGTATCACCAGATACCTTTGGCTGTCGACGACCAAGAAAGGACAGCTTTTGTCACCCCTATAGGGAATTATCATTACAAGGTGATGCCCTTCGGTTTGAAAAATGCAGGGGCTACCTATCAAAGGATGATGACCAGGATGTTTGAGCCTCAATTAGGAAAAACATGAAAATCTACATCGATGACATGGTGGTTAAGAGCAAAGTATAGTCTGACCACATTGTTGATCTCAGAGATACTTTTGATACCTTAAGGAAGCACAAGCTACGGCTTAACGCTTCCAAGTGTTCATTTGGAGTCGAATCAGGGAAATTCTTGGGTTACATGGTTACTCACCGTGGAATTGAAGTCAACCCTGACTAGATTAAGGCAATTAACAACCTGTAACCACCTCGGAATCCTAAGGAAGTTCAGAGACTTATAGGGATGACTGCTGCTTTAAAATGATTCATCTTTCGGTCAGCTGACAGGTGTAGACCTTTCTTTCAGTTATTAAACAAGTGGAAGAGGTTTGAATGGACCAAGGAGTGTGTTCTGGCTTTCTAGCAGTTGAAAGAATATCTGTCTCGGCCTCCCATTATGTCCAGACCCAAGGTAGATGAGATTTTGTGTGCCTACATTGCGGTGGCCTCCCATGCGGTGAGTCTGGTGCTAATACGTGTTGATAATGGTGTGCAGAGACCAGTCTACTACATGAGTAAGTCATTGCATAAGGCCAATGTTCACTACTTACCGCTAGAGAGGGGTATTTTGGCCGTGGTGCATGCTACACGTAAGCTTCCCCATTATTTTCAGTCACACACAGTTGTTGTCCTCACCCAGCTCCCACTTAAATCTTTACTACGGAGCGTGGATTACATAGGAAGAATTGCAAAGTGGGGTACGATTTTAGGGGCTTTTGACATCAAGTACATGCAACGTACCTTTATCAAGGGTCAGGTTCTTGCCGACCTGGTTATTGAATTTGTTGAATCCTCGGAAGAAGAAAAGATAGAGGAGCAAAACATGGATGGAAAATCGGTTGGAATGATCTCTGTACAAGAACTTGCATCCTAGAAAGTCTATGTTGATGGTGCAGCAAACCATAGGGGATCTGGTGTGGAGCTAGTCTTGATATCTCCAGAAAGCATTACGATTGAAAAATCCTTAAGATTGGGCTTCTCAGCTACAAACAATGAAGCTGAATACGAAGCTCTGCTGGAAGGGATGATGATGGTACAAAAAATGGGTGGACAGGCAGTGGAATTGATCTCTGATTCAAGATTGGTTGTTGGCTAAGTCCAAAAAGAGTTGGAAGCTAGAGATCCCATAATGCAAGAGTACTTAAACTAGGTCAGATATTTACGGTCTAAGTTTGAATCTTTCAATTTATCACAAGTCCCTAGAAGTAAAAATACACATGTGGACTCTTTGGCTACATTGGCAACCTCCTCGACTCAAAGTTTACCTCGAGTAATTCTCGTAGAAGACCTATGTAGACCTACCGAGATAGGAAGGACTGTAGCTCATATACATCAAATAAGGTCAACTCCTAGCTGGATGGACACTATTGCGTCATTCCTCAGGGAAGATGTTTTGCCAGAAGATAAGTCTGAGGCTGACAAAGTGCGAAGGAAAGCTCATCGGTTCTTACTGTCCAAGGACCAAAAGTTGTATAAGAGGTCTTTTTCTGGATCATATCTGTTGTGTGTACACCCGGAGGCGGTTGAGCCAATCTTGGAAGAATTGCATGAAGGAATTTGCGGAAGTCATACGGGGGGTAGGTCTTTATCACATAGAGCCCTAACGCAAGGCTATTGGTGGCCGAGGATGCAGAAAGAAGCAGAAGATTATGTAAAGAAGTATGACCAGTGTCAGAGGTTTGCCCTAAACATTCACCAACCTGGTGGAATCCTTAATCCTCTCTCTAGTCCTTGGCCTTTCGCTCAGTGGGGCTTAGATATTGTTGGCCCTTTCCCTAAGGCAGCAGGGAATAAGAGGTATTTACTGGTCGGTACGGACTACTTCACCAAGTGGGTTGAAGCTGAATCACTGGCCAATATTAGGGACGTGGATGCCAAATGATTTATTTGGAAAAACATTGTAACTAGGTTCGGAGTCCCTCGCACCCTTATCTCGTACAATGGTTTACCATTTGATAACAAAGCCTTTAGGAGATATTGTTGCGACTTGGGCATAACAAATAAATATTCTACCCTGGCATATCCACAAGGGAATGGAGAAGCTGAAGTTGTCAATAAGGTCATAGTAAATGGACTTAAAAAGAGGCTAGATGATACCAAGGGGAAATGGGTCGAAGAGCTGCCACATGTTCTGTGGACTTATTGGACCACGCCTCGTAGATCCACAGGGGAGACGCCTTTTTCAATGACATATGGGGCCGAGGCTGTTATTCCTCTGGAAACTAGATTCCTACTTTACGAACAAGTTCCTTCACTCCGAGTAGCAACGATGGATTATTGGAGAAGATTTTAGATTTAATTGAAGAATGAAGGGAAAATGCCATGGTCCAGTTGGCATATTATCAACATATGCTCAAACAAGGGTATGATGCTAACGTGAAGCTAAGGCCGCAAGCGGTAGGAGATTTGGTCTTAAGAAAGGTTGTGGGAGCTGCCAAGAACCCAGCATAGGGGAAGTTAGGACCCAATTGAGAGGGGCCATATCGTATAACATCAATGGCTGGTATAGGCACGTATTATCTTGAAGATCTAGAGGAAAGGGTTGTACCTCGCCCTTGGAATGTAAATAATCTTAGGAGATATTATTATTAATACAAGTTTTCTTTACCTTATTCAGGTTTGTGATATAACTTATTGGGCGTCTTTACCATCATTCTAAATATTAAACAGAACCTTGGTCATGCCTGGCTCCTTAGATCACATACCTTAGGAAAATTGTTATTTTTTAATTAATTTTCTAAATGTTAAACAGAACCTTAGCTATGCTTGGTTTCTCGGACCATCTGCTTTGGAAAAATTAACACAGTATGGCATCATTATAAATATCAAACAGAACTTTGGTCATGCCTGGATCCTCGGACCACATACCTTGTGAAAATTGATATCTTTTAATTAATTTTCTAAGTATCAAACAGAACATTAGTCATGTCTGGATCCTCGGACTACATACCTTGGGAAATTTGATATCTTTTAATTAATTTTCTAAGTGTTAAACAGAACCTTAGCTATGCCTGGTTCCTCGGACCATCTGCTTTGGAAAAATTAACACAGTATGGCATCATTATAAATATCAAACAGAACCTTGGTCATGCCTGGATCTTCGGACCACATACCTTGAGAAAATTGATATCTTTTAATTAATTTTCTAAGTGTTAAACAGGACCTTATTTATGCTTGGTTCCTTGGACCATCTGCTTTGGGAAAACTAACACAGTATGGCATCATTCTAAATATCAAACAGAACCTTGGTCATGCTTAGATCTTCGGACCACATACCTTGGAAAAATTGATATCTTTTAATTAATTTTCTAAGTGTTAAACAGATCCCAAGTCATGTCAGGTTCCTCGGACTATAAACTTGGTGTAAATTAATGCCCTTTGACATTTATTGAAGTATCTAATAGAAACTAAGTCATATCAGGTTCCTTGGACCATAAACTCAGTGGAAATTATATACACTATGGCATCTATTAAAGTGTTGGTCAGACATTTGCCCAAGCATTAAAAAGAAGCAAACTCCTGATTCCAATCTTGGGTCACATGGTTTGTTATCACCCAATAAAGATGTAAACCGAAGTAAGTCCATGAGCATCACTTAAAGCATTTTAGGGTGCCCTGGACTTGGCTATTGTTTGATCAACGCTTGAATATTTTTCTCAAAGTTAGAAAACTTATTAAAGTTGGTAGATCCAAGGTATGTATTGACAGTACTGTGGATTTAGTAGTCTCGATCTACTCTGATTCTCAATTAAAAATATGTGAAAACTGTTTCTTCCTTTGTGTAAGCAACCTCGCACTTTTATAACATATGGCTATGTTCAATCAAGGAATAGTCAAAATGAAAATTGCATAAGTGAAGAAAATAACCCGTATAAATTTGCGAAAGTAAAGTGCACATTTCATTAAAACGTGTCTTAGAGAAGGGAAATTCCATTACAGAAATTGCAACTACATTATAAAAATGAGGATTTATCGTTTCAGCTTTATCTGAAGCCCAGCCTTAGAGGTCTTGTCAGCTTGATTAGCTGCTTCAGTAGAAGTCACCTTTTCTTTCTCCTTAGGATCTTCCTTTGCACGCATGGTAACTGAAGCTAAGACCAGTTCAAAACCTTGGGAAGCTGCCCCATCTTGTGGAATCTCTATAGTCTTATCCGAGGGCCTACCCACATCAGAGGAGGTTTCCTTAGGAGCTTCAGATTCTTTTGCTTGCTCCTGTTGATTAGGAAGAGGAGGATCCTGAGGCTGTGTCTCTTTAATAGGGTCAGCAAGTGTAGAGGCTGCTTCACCTTAAGTGGAAGGAAGGTCCGAGGCTCGTATGGCTAGTGGGTAGTAGATTTTTTCTGGTTTTCTTAGTTCAGAAGAAGCCTTAACCCCAGCTTGGTTGAGGGCTTCGTCCCAAGTTTGAGCGCAATAGGTTCGACACACTGCTGGGACCTCTGCCCTAGGGGTTTCCTCGGTCTCGGCTACTCTGACATCGTAACCGTGCTGCTCAGCCTCATCCCTAGCCTTCTCGACCTCTCTTTTAGCTTTCTCGGCCTCATCTTTAGACCTCTCGGCTTGATCCCTTTGCTTTTAGACTTCTGCTAACTTCTTCTGAAAGGCTGCTATTTGCTCTTTAGAAGTAGCCAGCTGTTCCTTGGCATCACACAAGAGCAGCCTTTGATCCTCGGCTTGCTTTTGAGCGCCCGCCAAAGCCAAGTCAGCATTTCTTCTTGCCTGTTCCTCCTCTTTCAGTTTCTTCCTCAGATCCTTGTTGGATTGATCGGTGATGTTAAGCGACTCCACAGCTGCCACGCGCCTAGTCCTCTCATCATCCAGCTGTTGGTAGCAGGAATTAGTTATCTCCTTGACCCTAAAAGTAGCTTGGATAGCCTGAAAGAAAAGGGTAGTAACCTTACAAATAACAATAAAGATGTAAAAAAAAAAGAAGAGAGAGAGAGAGGAGATGGCTACATACCATGCCCAAATATCTTTTGAGGTTAAGAAAAACCTCCTACCTCCTGATAGACTGCAGCTCGGTCATATCATTGGGGAGTAGTAAAGCCTCCTCCAAAGTTGAGGCCACATGGCATCCATTGCCTCCATGGAAATCCTTGATGGATACATTATCCCTCAAGGGCTTACCATTGAGCATTGGAGCTGGAAGCCAGGCCTGAGGCTCAGGTGGCTGATTGTCTCTCCTCTCTGAGCCCCTTTGCCCTGCTTGTCCAGTCTTTTGCTGCTTTGCAGCCCGTTGGGTCTCTTCTTCAGGCGTAGGGAGAGATCTCCCAGCCTCCAATACATCCTTGCCCTTCTGCTCTCTCTTTCTCTTCAGGTCAACAGGTTCAACTCTGGATGGCAAGGATGGCTGAGGAGGAGGAAGAGGAAGTTTGGGAGGAGGAGGAGGAAGTTTGGGCTGAGTTGGTTCCCCAGATGCATCCTTTCTGGGCTGGGACTTTATTAAGTCCAGCAAACTTCTCTTAGATTTCCTTTGGATACCCATCTCGTCCAAAGCGCTGATGCCTACTTGTTATTGATGGTCAAGGTCAGCTGATGTACTCTCGGGGGATAGAGGTCAGTTGAACACCTCAAATTCGTCCTCGGAGTCTAACAAATTTACAACCCCCGCTGGTTCTTCTTCTTCTTCCTCTTCTTTTTCTTCCTCTCCTTCCTTAACAACGGGTTGGGATAGGGATGCTCCTACTGAAGGAATGCCCACAAAGAGTGGCTGAGTAAGGGGTGTACCCTCTGGGATTGGAACGCCCTCAGGAATGACGAATCCTTCAAAGGCCACACTAATACGGGGAAGACGAGGATCGTTGGCTTTTATTACACACTTGGGAGCTTGAAATCCAAGGGAAATAGGTTTGTACCCAAGGATTATGTGTGCTGCTCGTAATTGATTGTCGGCTTCGTTTACAAACACCTCGGGTCGTAGAATTTTGTCTAGACTCTCTCTGTTGACTAAGTTGAGCCGAGGTATGGTAGAACATCTGTCTATAAAATCATTAAAACGGAAGGAAAATTTGCCAGAAGCAGAGATAGAGTGAAATAAAAGGGAAATATAAGCCAAGGTGTATAAATTTATGACTAAGTCCCCACCTGGTGTTCCCTCCTTTGTCGGACGGGGTAGACCGTCATGCCATTCCCCAGAAAAGATTAAAAAGTCTTCCTTTAACCCCTTGTTTGACGTAGGGAGGCATTGGATTAGCCTTACTTCGAGATACCTTGACTTAAGGTAATATCCCTGCCCCTTCAAATGATGTAGGTTGTATACCCAGTTGACATCATGGTGTGTCAATTCTAGGTTCATTCTCTCGTTTAGGGCTTCTATACTCCCTAATACTCTGAACATATTTGGGGCGCATTGTGTGGGAGATAGTCTAAAGAATCTAAGGTAGTTCCTTGTGATATTACCCATGGGGATGGTCATTCCTCCCTCTATGAAGGCGATCATTGGGATGACCACATCTCCCTCTTTCCTATCGTCTACCCATTCCCCTTGGGCAGCGTATCTCATGCCCACTGTTGGTGGGATCCTGTACTTAGCCCTAAATCTCTCTCTATCCTCCTCGGATTCATCTAAACGCTTGAACCTACCCATTTTCTAAGAAGTTTTGAAGAAAAATCAACAAGTTTGAAATGAAAAATAGAGCCGAGACGAAAAAAGTGTGATGAAAAGAGAATATATGGAAAGAAACAAAACTAAGAGAGTTCAAGGAAACTTACAGGTTTGAAAAGAAGGTCCTCGGGAAAATTTTTGGTATTTGTAAATGCACAAGGAAGTGAGAGAGAATGGCAGGTTCAGTGTATGAATTCTAGAACTGTGTGATTGATGGAAGTAGGGAAAGGAGTTGATTTGAGAAGCTATTATAATGGCACAAAAGTTACAAGCGGGAAAATTCCCTCTCGTAACCCCAGGAAATTCTTCACTGTTAGATTTGTATCGTGTTGTTGAACGTGGGGGACAAAAGCGCCGTCAAAATTTAGTGAGGGCGCGCTCTGGACGCCGAAGCGTCAGGAGCGTGCCTTGAGCAGGTAAAAATGCATTTGGGATTTCGTATAGATGGGGTGTAACCATAAACAGGGTGGGCTGATGATATCAAAATCCTCCTTTCCTCTCGAGGAGTCGAAAAGCAAGATTTCGAGGGGCTATTGTGGGGGCCAGATAGCTAGAAGGTACTGTTAAAACTGTATATAATGGGCCTATGGCCTAGTCCGAGGATATTTACTTGTCCGAGGATGGTCAAGCAATGTTATTATGGGAATGGTAGAAGAGGAAAAGATAAGGATTGTACATGATAATCTAAAAGATGTCCGAGGAGAGAAGTCATATCGGAAATATGGATCTGAGATCAGTAGGAATGTCCTACTGTCCTGAACATTCTACCAGGTTGCATCACGATTAGAAGCCAGACATTGGATAGGAGAGGAGTAGAGGAAGGCAATAAATATCTACAAAAGCTGTTACCTCCGCATTAAATGCTCAACAACTAACTCCCTGACTGCATTAATGTGGAGGTGATACCTGAACAGTGCATTTCAGCATTACAGCTACTACATGAAACCTTATGCGAGGGGTTGATGGGACAAGTATCAACACCGATCATCCTGCGTACACGTGGAAGGTGGAGATGAGAAAGAAAAGGAGATATATAAGAGAGGAGACCCGCCAAAAAAAAGGGGATCGGATCAAAAAGAGGAAAATACTGTAGAATCCAGAAACCAAACTTGTAACTCAATTTGAGAATAATATACCAAAATCGTGCACCTCAGATTCAGTCGAGGACTATTATCTTTCAGTATAACCCTACTCCTGTTCATTCTCCAATCATCTGAATCTATTCTAACGTTTGTTTGATTAACTAAAACCCAGTATTTTCCAACCCATTCTTTACAAATTTATTGTTTTGGGCTTTTTGGGCTTGAATCAATCCAAGCAGTGGGCTATAAGTTCAAATCTGGTTCTTACAGTCTTCATTTCTCTTATAGAGAGATGTATGGTTGTAAGTACTCACGGGAATATTCAATTCAATCCATTTTATGTTTATGATATAAAAATTCTATTCAAGTTGCTAAAACAAAATAAACATAATTTTTTTCAAAAAAATTTAAGTTTAGTATATTTATTTTAGTTTATTAAAATGATTTTCGTTCATGAAATTTCATGAGTTCCATCTGTTATGATGAGAGAGGATATAAAATTACTACATATAAAGATGCTATTTAAGTTCTTGGGGAACTTGAACACAAAATTTACAGTAAAAAAAGGTCTTCAAATTGCAGTAATAAACTTTGAGTTTTAATAGGTTGAGTTATTTTAAAATTATATTATGCCTATAATAAGTTGCCAAACACACACTAATTAGTAATAAGGGGGACATATTTTTGAAATTATATTTACGTACAACTTTTTTTTTCTAGATATGACTATATTTTTACTCAACCAACAGTAACACCCAAAAGCATGACTGTCTATATATTGACTATTCTGCTACTCTGCGTAGACAATCAAAGCAGTAATGGCTCCCCCTATAAGTTATAACTAACGACTTATCGTTCTGCTTTTGTGGTTGACAATGAAAGGGTAATGACTCCTCCCTCCCTAGCTATGAGGCTAATATGTCTCTGTGCAGTAAAAAGTTTTCACCACTTTAGTGACTTTGGGTCAGTGGGTCCTGCAATATATTAAATGTACGTACATTCTTTAAATGTACTAAAACGAAATTTCAGTGGTTTGTAGCTACCCAGTTCATTCATGTTGCTTCTCAAAAAAAAAAAAAGTTCATTCATGCAACCATTTATTTTTTTTTGATGAACTATGCAACCATTTATTTATTTATCTACCTTTTCACTCCATTTATATTTGACTCAGACTTTTTTTTTTTTTTCCTGAGTTACTCAGACTTTAAAGTTTAATCTGTTTGAGTAAACGTAACCATCTGCCACAGCAAATCGCTGATAGTACGAGGATGACATTCTAAAAGAGCAACCTCTTGATAAGAGATTATATGGAAAGTGCAAATCATGCTATTAGGGTACCCTACAACCCACCGACATGACCTTGGATTTTGTTACCAAATGCTATATATATAGGTATGTATCTTTACTGTATGCCTTAAGAGGCAACAGCTTAGGTTTGAATTGAGTCAAATCAAAGTTGTTTTCAGTTTTCTTTCTTTTCCTCCTTTTGTTTTTTTATTTATATTTTATTATATATGTAACTTTTTAATGCATAGTAATGAATCAAAATGTACTCTCTATTCTACCCCAAACAGCGATCTTTGAAGTTTTTCTTTTGTTGTGGTCCTCACTCCTCAGGTACCATGTTGATCAGTAGACAGTAGTTATATATGAACTAAAAAAGAATTTTTGTACACCTTGATGTAGTGTATTCATTGAAGGTAAAAGAAAGTATAATCAGGTGTTTGAACTAACTCTTTCATGTATTATTTCTTTCATCATATGATGTGAAATAACTTTGATTTTCAACATAGTCAGTACTGAATAATCTAGTCTAGGCAGGAAAAGCGGGGCCATGATGCATGCCCACTCAGAATTTTCGATTCTCTTTTACAAACTCTCCCAGAGTTTAGTCACAGTGAAAGCTTTAGTCCTAGCCCACTTAGGCCTAGGCCTAAGACACCTTATGCTCTCAAAATATTATGAAAGGGTCCTCGAGGCCCCTTATTTTATTTTATTTATTACATAATTGTATCAAATGTAATTTGTAGCATGATAATGATTTTTTTTAAAGAAAAATAATATAAGTGTGTTTTGCATTATTTCTTATACTCCTAAAAAGGGCCCAAAAATATTGGGTCCTATAGGAAACTAAATAAATATTATTTAATTGATATTTTAAATTTTTTTTTTAAACTCTACTTAAAATTATTGCCTTAGGTTTTAAACTGTATTGTGTTGACCTTAAGTTTAGATATATCTTGAGAAAGCTCTAGGAAAATAATGTTTTCTCATCGGGCTTTCCCTAATTTTTTTTTTTTTTTTTTTTTTGTGTGGATATATTCTCACTATATTACAAAATTTGTCTATAAAATGATTTTTTTTTTGTTCAAATATAGTGAGGGGGATGCATGAGCCTTAGCTCATGATAAAATTCAAAACTTATGGATCTGTGATTTAATGTATTTAATAAAAACATTTCTCAAATATGTCTTTCATAGAATTAACTTGATGTTTAGATAGGAAGAAAGAGAAGGGAGAGGAAAGATGAGGAGGACAAAAGAGTAGGTTTCCTGTGTTTAGTTGACATGATCGAGAAAATAAATTGGGATGATGTGGAATGATTACTTTTTAAGGGACCTACATTTTTTTTTTTTTTTATCGGCCCTAATTGGACCCCACAGAGAGAGAGAGAGAGAGAGAGAGAGAGAGAGAGACCATCCTTTCACATGAATAGTAAATCCCACCAATTATTTAGTTAGTGGGACTCACTACCATGTGAAAAGAAAGAGTATCGCTTCTAGAGTAAGAACAATTATTTGAGAAGTTAAGGTTGATTTAGTAATTATCTGAGATGTTGAGGTTGATTTAAGTTTTATATCGTTTTCAATATACCCTCAAACTCTCGTCAAATAACTAATGCTTTCCACCTCAATTTCTATAAACACACATATCAAAACATAAAGGTAAAAGTAAGGGCGGAGCCGGGGCTGTTGAGGGGGGAGGGGTAATTGCCCCCTAGCCCCACCCAAAACTCGCCCACCTTTTTTCATTTTTATTTATGTTTATATATATATATATATATATCAAGTTTCATTGACAAATATATAATTAAAAAAAAAATTCCCTTTATATCAATGTTTGTTAGGATTGAAAAGTTATGAAAGAAAAATAAGGATATAAAATTAGAAAATGAAAGAAAAAGGCAAAAGTTTTAATTCAAGAGAAAAATAAATATGGTTACCTTTCAAAAGTGTTAGGACTTCATTATTTATGTGGTAAGTTATTAATTTTTTTTTTTAAATATAAGTAATAAAATTTGAAACTAATTATATATATAATATAAAATTCACAAATTGATATATATTTTTCAAGTTAAACTCAAAAGTTTTAGACGCACAATGACTATATGGTATAAAACTGTTAGAGTTTAATTATTTTTATGAGTTTAACCAAAAAAACTTATATAAGTTGTAGTTGAGGTTTATGTAATTACCAAAATCATTATATGAAAATTAAAAGTGAAATTTTTTACTATGAAAAAATTACAACACAAAAATATATAGATTAAAAAAAAGGTAACAGATAGATACAATATAATGGATATGCTATCTTTTATGAGAAATTTAACATTAAATTACAGCGTAATATTCATTGTAAAGATTGGTCTTAGGTATTGCATATATAATGTTTGTGATTGTGATAATACATAAATTTGTATAAAAATATGTTTGTCTATAGGTGTATGGAGACGTGTATGTAATTATAGGTTTCATCATCTTGAAGTCAAATCCTAGCCCCAGCACTAGATAAAAGCATATATGCTTATTAGCAAATTGAATAAATTAGATATAGTTGTTGAGAAATATAAAAAAAAATTTCTTTATTTTTCCATATTTTGTTTACTTTTTCCTTATCCTTTTCTATTCTTTATTTATTTTTTCATTACTGATCTATGTGCAACCAAGTTTAAGCGGAAAATTGAATACTCCCTAAGCTTATATTAAGGCTCATGAATGTTGTTGTAGCTTCCCATCAATTTATGTACACTTTCCGTGATTCCGTCACTTACCTATACTTTAGGTATCATACTTTGTGTATGTTCATTAATCAAAACACAATAATCATTTTGCTTTCCAATAATTTCCTTTTTATCATATATATATATATATATATATATATATGTCCGCTTTTGATCAAAGCAATAATACTGGAAAACACTTACATGGCACAAGGATAGATGTGTTTATTATTTTTAGTAATACTACGGGCACACCCAATATGTTAATTATTTAGATATGTTAATATTATTCATTATGAGTAGTCGACTAAAAGTGAAGAGTTCGTAAACAAGAGTGGGTAAAAAGTGTCTACTTGCAATCAACCTCATCAGTATGACTCTAAAATTATAAATTATTCAAAATTTTAAATTTGTATCCCATCCATTGGGATTATATTTTTGACTCATCATTTAGTCATAGATTTTTTCTTCCTTCCCTTTTCCCATCTTTTTGTTTATTTAGCTTATTTAGCGTGTGTACACTTAAGATTTTTCATTTTTAGTTAAAATCATATTTTATTCAATTTATCTTTTTAAGTCCAATAAACCAATGAAAATATCAAAATACCCTATCAAACAAGCACTTTATTAAAGAAAGCACGGCTTTGTTAATTTGGTCTAATTATTATTATTATTATTATTTTTTATAAGTTACACAAGGTGCGCTTGCTTTGAATTTTGTGCTTTAATTAAAAGTGCCAACTCGTAAAGTTGGCATGGCTATGGAGAAAGAAAGAGTTTTAGGGACCCCCCTATGATATAGACTTCGCCGTGGACGTGCTTCTTGTCCTGGTAGCAGTGCCTGTCATTATCGTTCTTGTTGTTGTTGATGCAAGAAACCACCACAAAATATTGATGCTCGACAGTAACACATTTATAATCGATGTAACAGTTCTGAACACGTATCTCAATCTTTATGGTTTCACTTTCACGCAAGGCCATGGCATATATTACACAACACAAGAATCTTGTACAGTACTATATTATACTTTTCAAATTCTGTTCATGTTCACGTATCCCAATCATGCAGTTCATCCAAAAAAAAAAAAAAAAGGTATCCCAATCATGCTCTTTAACACACCTGCTTGATGCTTCATTTCACTGGTACTAACTGCAAGTGCGTTGTTACTAGTACAACAAGCTGAGTAGCTCAGTAATTATTACTGCAGAAGGCTAATCTGTTTCCAACTCTAACTTCTTTTTCATCTGCATAATTGAAAGCTATGAAATCACTTCTTCTTTTTTCACTTTAGAATCCCACATCTTGGTTTGTCAATATATTAAGCCTTGCCCCTGAGCTCAAGAGATGTCACTGACCTCTCCTTAGACCTAGAGGTTGTAGCACTATATTGTTTAATTCTTGGGAGTTTGCCTCTCAACGGTTCAGAAATTATAAAAGAGTTAGGCTAAAGTTCACGCAGCTTAGAAAATGTTTAGGTGGCCAATATATATATATATATATATATAAGGTAAAAAGGTTTTTACAGCCCCAAAAGTGCAAGGAAGGTAAGTGATATCTATAACAGCACAGTGCAAGGCAACAATATATTCAGAAACCCTCGGGTTAGGTTCCCAAAATTAAGAAACTGTTCTTGTTTATAGAAATACATAAACAAAATTAAGGTGTCCAAAACCCACTAACCATTTAGAGCTTCTCCACATTCTGCTTCAATAGTCAAACAACAAACAGCTTTACAACCTGGTCAATCTTGGCACGACAAACAGGGCAACCCCACTTCTTCTCTTTGATCTCGTTCAAACAAGACATACATCCAGCCATATGGCCACAGGGAATGCATGCTCCCTCAACTGGAGCATCTAAACATATCACGCATGATGATGCACCCCCATCCTCTTTCCTTTCACCTGCTTTACCAGGTGCGTCCTCGATAATTGGGGATGACACATCAACAGGACCGATATCAATTGATGGGTAGAGAATAGGACCATCTTCTATAATCCCATCAGCAATTGGTGGAGCTGAAGGGATAGAATCAGGGTGGGGATTTGTTTGGGTGGTAGTAACAATGTCGTGGTTCTGGCTTTGCTGACTTGAATTGCCTTCAGGGCCAGTTTCATGCACTGTCCTCTTAGAACTACTTGTGTTTGGAGCAGGGGCTATTGGTACATCCAAACCACTATGACTGCTAGTGTTCGCAGAGTTATTCCAACTAACAGATGAACTTGCTTCAGAGCTAGGGTGAGCATCAAGAATAGGTGGTCTCTCTTGCACAACAGACTGGATTGAGGCATTGATAGCCATTGCCATTTCAAAATCTTCAGCAGATAGCGGTGCAGTGGCTACTGGGGTCTGATTATTACGCAAAAATGCCGGAGGCACTCCCTGCAATTTTCCAAACATTCATTCATTAACAGGAAAAAGGAAAAGAAAATAGAAATGTCCCAACCATTCAAGTACCTGAACAATGAGGCAAATATCATTGATCTTAAAAGAAATTTTCGAGTAATATTTTGAAATTCCTAGCCATGTGAAAATTATGGAAACATTTATATTCTGAATTTTATATTAATTAAAATATTAACCATCAGAGAATAGAGAGGGGAAAATCAGTTTAGTACTTTTAGAGGCTCATTCCTAAGCAAGAATATAGATATCAGCAACCATTCTGTTGCTACAGGCTTGACTGTAGGACCATATTTCTATTCTTTAACTCAGGTAGAAATATATTCCTCAAAGACACAAACACACACATTCATATAAATAAAAATATATAAATGTCAGGCATTACAACATTTGGCCAAATTATGTCTGCAGCAAGGAGGTAAACAAGAGAGCCAAGCTCAACTTTGAGCTGTTAGAACATGAAATGATGTGTTATTTATTTAAAATCTGCATGTGACAGAGAACAAGTAATTGAAGAAGAAATGTTAAAATTTCAATTCTTAACAGAAATTTTTATCAATATGATATCTACAAAGCAAATTATATTAGGGTATTGATAAGGGTATCGTTAAGGGTTAATAGATACGAGGAATCATGAAAGGCCAATTAAAAAGACTATGCTAGTTCTGAGCTAAAATTGAATTCCAAAGAAAGCCTAAACGGGGAAAAATTAGCTTAAGGTAGATGATAGGGCATGAATGTCCTTTTATCACATTGAATGGCACTCACTTTTCCACAAATTTCAGATTAATGTTTATATTTTAAGCAAGGGAAACTAGATAATAATGAGGGCCAATTTGGTTATCTTCACTCTCTCTCTCTCATGGTATCTTATATTTGCAGTAAAATTTTCACCACTACAGCCTCAATTACTACTGGACTTCCAGAGACATGGCCCAGTATGCAATTTTTTAAGTTGTCAGCATCAGCTACGCCACAACAGTGTACGATACTTATCAGCCAACAACTCACCCATTATTTAAATATAATATAGCCAAATAATTGTTGTTGAACACAACAGCAAAGCAAACTCAATGTACAGTTAGGTTAATTCTAATTCATATTGGGTTACTTCCGTCATGTCTTATGTCATTAGGGCAACAATTAATAAATGCATGTTAAGATTGGCAAACAGAAACATTAAACATAATAGATAGTGTCTGATCTCATCTTGGAATATTCCAATCACTTATCACAGCCACCACGCCCTTACGCATTATGGTTATAATGGTTTTAAAAACATATAGAATAATTCTCTATTTTGACTTTCCTGAAGGAAAGCATCAAACTTACAGATTATGGAAAGAGTGCTTCCATATTTAAACTTAACATAAAGATTTTCAATTCGTGGCAATATAATCATTTTGATGATGATGTCAAGTCATAAATACTTTTTCTCCAACAAAATCGTCTCATAATCTCATGTAATTATCATGTATGAGTTCTACTTTTATCAGCACATCAGAGGGAAGCATAACATCTATAAAAGAAGCGTGCATCATACCTGAGAAATTCCCTTGCATGCATCACAAAACCTCTGAAGTTGTTGCTTGTCACTTTCATTTGCAGGTGCAAGCTTAATGCGGGCTTCTGAAACAGAAGCATTCTAATATCAATGCAGGAAATGAAACTGCTAATCCACAATCATAACAGCAACATACACAAAAACCTTTACCCTGGCTATCAAGCAAGACTAATATGAATTGAGGCTGGAGAACGGTATGGGTTTAATATTACTCCCAACTTCTACAACACTATTTAGAAAATACATAATATCTTATGTTTTTTAGCTTCTTAATTCTCTTACTGTTAATATTTTAAAAATGAAATGTTTTGTTCAATTTCATGATTTCAGTATAGGTTTGAACAATTTAACAACCATTATACTTACGCCTATGTGTTCGAGACCTACACCTCGCCTCTTGGGAGGTGTAAAGACTTCGTCTCCGCCTCCTGCCTCTTGAGACTATGCATGGACATAAAATTCAATTAAGATATGGATCTAGGACATGTATGTGACATCAAATCAAACATCCCTAAGGGAAAAGGTCAGCAATGAGAAATTACTGGTTGAGGTATCTTGAATTATCACTGATGGATCAGACTGGTGTAGCTTTGGTTCTTCCAAATTGGTTTTCCATAATGCAATAACTGTACGGGGTTGGGCATCCTGCTCATTCATCAATTGTACTATGAGAAAACGATCAATATCAATTAGTCAACAACAGAGACAAAACATAACAATGTGCATAATATCTACCATTCAAACAGGTATTAGGTATAGTAATCTATCGTACAGCATAAAAACACAAATAATATTATGGAACTGTGAAAGCTAACACAAGATCCATAGTTGGTATACCTTCATAAGCTATATTTACTTCATCTTTTTTTTATCTTTTTTTTTAAGTACCTATATTTGCTTCATTTTAAACTCAATAAAATGGAACAAAGACCATGGTATCTCATAATTCTAATAACACAGGGCTTAAAGTGGAAATCGATATAAAAGCATGCTAATTAAAACAAGGTTAGTTATGAAAGTGATGAAACCTAGGAGGACCCATGGCCCAGAGTTGTATTTGTAAAACTGTTCTTAAAGCATGAAGCTTTTTACGCTTAAAGCAAAGCACACCTAAAGCATGCTTTTTTGTGCTTTTTTAATAAGCATGGAGTATGCCTTTTTGTGCTTTTCTTTGTTTAAATACACTACACGTATTAAATTTAACCATTAGATCTAAATAATATTGGTATGGGCCCTTGATTTATTGTACAAATACCAAACGGTCCAATTTCTTTGAAAGATATAAAATTATAGCAATGCGTGGTTAACTGCGAAAATAGAAGAAAAGAAGAATCCAATGAATGTGTTGAATATGATCTTGTGTTTGATGATAATTACTTAACACGGAGTAATGTTGCAAGCTGCTAGAGTTGAAGATGAAAGATTCAACATGGGATCAAGAATGAGGTCACTAGGGAGGCAACGGATTCAAGTTGACAACATACTACTAATGAGGGAGAGGTTATTTATTTAGATGAAGTACATGAGAACAATGTTGAGGCTTACAAATCTTGTAATGAAAATGCTGATTGTCCTATAGTTAATTAGGAAGATGATTATAATGCTTTAGGATTGCAAATTTGCAATGCATTGCTTATGGTAGGCATAGAAGTCCCTACTTACCATTCTGGAGCTTTTTCTATCTTAGCCTCATGGGTATTGTTATTTATTTATTCATTTTTAATTTATAAAGCCTCATGGGTAAATTTTGACTCAACCAAGTGCTTCATTTTGATCATGGCTATCAAATATCATAGTTGTATATATTCTGTAAGGTCTTACAACTACTAAGTGCACAAGACTCCTACTTCTATGAAGCCTGAGAGAGGTAGTTGATAGGTAACCTTACCTCTAATTTTTGGGAGGCTGATTCTTGGAGTGTATATTTAGTAAAGTACAAGAGAATTATATAACATTCTATATTTAAATTTCATAAGATTAGTTGATAACTTTACTGAATAGTCCATTAATAATTATTTTCAAATTTATTACTTTTTTTTGAAAAATGTGTGCTTTACTTCAATCAAGCATGCGCCTACATCCAGAAGGCTTTTGTGCTTTCACCAACTCTAGGCCAGAGTACCTTGGGGGGATAGCTATAGCATGAGAATGATACAGGCATGATTCACTCATGAGAGAAACGCCCATAAGATGGGGAAAACCTTGCAAATTTACAATTTGATTGAACAAATAGAAGACCAAGAAGTGATAGCACATTTGAGAGTAGGGTTGGCACTGAGATATGATCTTTACAAAGTGCATCAATCTTGATCCAAATTTCTAAGTTGGATAGATTGATGCCAAGGGAAACTCTTCAAAGATATATATGCAGAAACAAAAAGAAACCAAGAACAAGAATATAAAAACTTTTAAAATTGAAATCCTAGGGAAAGTGGGAAAAACAAACGCCAAGAATTTAATACTGCAAATCTTTAAAAATAACCACATTGAACTTGAAAACCTATTTGTAAGCCTAAACTCATAAATCAATATTAATTGGAATGAGGAATGCACTTACAAAAGACAAATATGAATCTGAAGGTGACTATTAAAGTTCAAAAGCATTAAGTAGACTTGATCCAGAGCTTAAGAAGTTATTTAC
Organism: Quercus ilex subsp. ballota; assembly: GCA_032727855.1. NCBI lineage: Eukaryota > Viridiplantae > Streptophyta > Magnoliopsida > Fagales > Fagaceae > Quercus > Quercus ilex. Next base: position 19,010,311 of record CM064913.1, on the reverse strand, counting down.
ATTTATAAGCATCCCAATAAGAGAGCTTAAACAGAGCCATAAGTCTTGACTGCAATGGAAAATGTATAAAAATATAGAAACTACATCTTATATGAATCAAATTCTCTGGCTAAATTTTGTTATACCTGCAAACTAGGGTATATGGCAAGCTCCAACTTGAAAGGCTTTGTAGGATTACGAGCACCACAGGGTAGAACAACAACCCAACTGCAAAAAATGTAATAATAATTCCTCAATAAAAGAAAAAAAGGGGGTAAATTGCAAATTGCATCAATGAAAGCCTAGCATTTGGCTCTATTACAAAGCCAAGACAACTTGCTTCTTTTTTTGTGTGTGTGCGTGTGTGTGTGGGGGGGGGGGGGGGGAGGGTAGTCATAAACAAAAATGGATAAACAAAAATAAGTGAACATGATATCCCACAAAACCTACACTTTTCTTGTGACTAACACAGGCACCAATATTTCAAGAAAACCTGGTCCGTAAAACTCCCGCAGCCAACCAGAGAATAAGCAAATATGACTCTACAAAACAAGAAAAAAAAAATGCTTAAAGATAGGGAAAGGAAAGGAAAATTCTTGACAACACTAGAATTTGTATAATATTAGGATGAAAATACAGTAAAATTTAAGTATACCTCAATAGCACGAACAACACTGCTGTGCCCCTTCACTCTAGCAACATCAAGAGCAGTATGACAATCATCATTCATTAACAATGCATTCGCTGAAATTTATGACAGCAAAATCATCTATTAATGTACTGAAAATGGCCATAAACATGATATTTTTCACTGTACTATAAGATTTAAAATCAACTGATATTACAAATAAAAATCTTTGCTAATTCGAATGTAGTACAGCACACCTCCATGTGAAAGTAGTAACTTCACAGTATTTTCAAGGCCTCTTTTAGCTGCATGATGTAAAGCAGTCCCAGCATGACGACCTAAAACACATTAAAACAAATGACAGATGAAGTGAATCCAAGATGAATCAAGTGCACATATATAAATACTAATTAACAAAGGAAAGCATGAGCTATTAAGCACTAAAGAGGAGTTTCTGCACGTAACTTAAGCATTAAACATTTAAAAAAAAAACCAACCATGTTTAGCCAAATAGTGTGTCGTGTATTAAATAAAGTAACAGAAGAGAATGCAAGATCCAAGGCTCTGTTTTCTTCTTAATGTTTGTTTAGTGGTTATCACTTATCAGTCATCACACAAAGTGGACATAGTTGTTTCAAACCCAAAATCCAACTTCACCTAAGCTTTTCTTATTTATTTATTTTTTAAAATAATTCAATCGTTACAACAAATGGGGGAGGGGGAATTCAGGATTCGAATTCGAATCCTGATTTTCCTCGTAAAGCAGACCAGCCAATACCACTGAGTTACAATGCTCTTGGCACCAACTTTTAAGCATAATTCTCTTAATTTCACAAGTTTAGCAAAAAAACAACTAAACCCCAGAACAAAAAGTAATCAACTTGTATCATTTCTACCAATAATAAATGAAATAAAATGAAACCCAGATCCCAAAAACTAATTTAAAAAAAAATTCACCTGGCCTATACGCGTTGACATTGGCACCGAGCTCTATCAAAGTTTTAGCAACATTATAAAGCTCCGGGTTCATACACGCAACAATCAAAGGGGTTTTTCCCTCTCTATCAACCCACTGCAATCACAGGAAACTCATATTAAATAAAATTTAAAAAAAGGTCAGATTGATTTGGTGGTGGAAATAGTGATTAATATATAATAATAATAATAATAATAATAATAATAGTATTACCTCAAGGCTTGCGCCTTCTCTGCGAAGAGATTTGATTCCCTCTGCGTTGCCATAACTCACCTGCTGGTAGAGCAACACATCCTTGGATTGTCGTTGACCCATTTTCCAGTTTTTTTTAATTCAATATATATTTTCCAGGAAAGTTTGCAACTTTTTGTGTTTTTTGAAAGATTTTTTTTTTTTCCTGGAATAAATATGTACAGATCGTAAGAGGGGGAGAGCTTTATTAAGGGAAATTTAATGAACAGGAACAAAGGGTGTTTACTTACAACACTTTAACCGAAGAGATTGCTCCAAAATTCAATCCTAAATATAGAATTACCAAAAGGGTCTGATTAATGTGTGTTTCTAAAAAATTTTTAAAAAAATTAAAAAAGATGTTAATATTTTTTTAATTTTTGAGAAATTTTTTTTTAAAATTAAAAATTAATGTATATTTTTAAAACACACGTTAGTAAAATCCTTACAAAAATATAGATACTGTATGTTTTTTTTTTATTAAATTATTACAAAGTAATAAAAAATAATAATTGGGTTTTTTTTTTAAAGGAAAAATTGGGTTTGAATCTTTGATTGCTTAGCAGATAAGAGTTTGAGAGAGTCAAAGAGGCAAAGGCAAAGAAAAATCTCTCAGTGTATAAAGTCTTTTTCTTTTTCTTTTTTAATTTTATTTTAGAAATTTTTGGCATTGAATTCAGGAGTTGGGAGAGGTACCGTTGGCCAAAGAAACTGTGGTGACACGTCAGAAATTGCGTGATTGGAAAGAAACTAATCAAGGCAATAACAATGGAAGTTGGGTTAGGACGTAGGAGTAGGACCCATGGATTAATTATTAGGTGAGACTTTAAGAGATAATGAATTTTTTTTTTTTTTAAGAATTAAGAGATAATGAATTTAGAAGGCATAATACATGGCCAAATTGGTCATTTAACACTTTCCGTGAAAATTATTAATAACATATTACTATTTATAAAATAAGTAGTAATATACCACTTTTTTTTTGAGAAACAATATACCACTTTTTTGAAACTCAAGTTCAAGAAATTCAAATTTATTGTGTAAATTGAGTTTAATAAAAAAAACTTTTGCTGACATAAATTTTTTTATTGAAAAAAATGCTACATGGAACTCGAACTTGGTAAACTTGAGTTCCATGTAATACAATACTCGAACTTACCAACCTCGAGTTCTTTGTAAATACAAAACTCAAGTGTAATGCTCTTTTTTTTTCTTCTATGGTACTCAAGCTTACCAAGCTCGAGTTCCTTGTAATATGGAACTCAAGTTTGATTAGCTCAAGTTCCTTATACCTTTTTTTTTTTTTTTTTTTGATAATCAACAAATAAACATAAACATAAAATTAAGTAATTTTTTCATTTGAACGCACAAACATATGTTTTTATTTATTTAAATAGAAGCATTGTAAAATATAAAAATTTTAATTTCAAAATATTAATTTTTAGGTCACTCATACCCCTTATTCATTCATTTTTAACACACTCATGAATTTCTGACTTCTCGGAAGCGTTATGGTCAAATTGGTCAAAATATTGGGGGTTACAATGAGAAATTAGAACAACATGTAAAAGAAAAATCTCACTCCATTTATGCTCAGCATTATTTAAAAAATTGTTCACTATTTTTTTGCATAAAGTATTCTCTGTTCACTGTATAAATTGTTCACCGTTTTCTCATAAAACACCTAGTGAAATTGTGTTTTCTAAATTTAAAAGCCAAATCTGAATGCTTTTTCATGTTTAAATTTCACAATAATCGAATCTGTTTTTCTGCATTGATAAAAGTTGTTTCTACATTAATAAAATTTGCTATCTGCACATCACGTTTACTATATATTCAAATCTGCTTACTGCATTCATAAAATCTATTTTCTGCATTAATTAAAACTGTTCACTGTTTTCTCACAAAAATTGTTCACTATTTTCTACATAAACTGTTTTTAGCATTCTGAATAAAATTATTTTCTGTTCAGAATTATTTAAAAAATTGTTCACTATTTTTTCTGCAAAAATTATTCACTGTTCACTGCATAAACATGTTTGCAGTAAGCAGTTTTAATATTGGGTTAATTAAAACTATTCACTGTTTTCTCATAAAAATTGTTCAGTGAATAATTTATGCAGAAAACATGATGTGTAGAGAGTAAATGAATCAATATTTAATGATGCGTTGAATTATATTAATATTTATTTGATCTAGAAATGAATCAACAAAGTAGTCTTATTTATTTTCAAGTCTAATTTTTTTTTTTTTTTTTTTTTGTGAGTGCAAAAATAGACCATACTTTGTGTATAGTATATCCTATCTGAATACAATTTTAAAATTGGATTGATTATTGACTACTAAAATAAGTAAGTTTGTTTGATGATAGTGGGCACAATTCAAATAATCTATGCAGCTTTAGCATCTCCTGGTCAACGTAATTTAAAAAAGAAAGAACAGTCTATTCCCCCGTATCTCATATGGGTTTCATAATTATAGGAATTGGCTCTCTAAGCAATATGGGCCTAAATGGAGCCATTTTACAAATAATCTCTCATGGCTTTATTGCCGCTGCACTTTTTTTCTTGGTGGGAACGAGTTATGATAGAATACGTCTTGTTTATCTCGATGAAATGGGTGGAATGGTGGTCCCAGTTCCAAAAATATTATGACTTTGATTCAAAAGGTTCTCGATGGTTTACACGATGTTTTCTTATATAATATATATGCTATCTCATGTTTGTTTGTACTTATCAGATCCTGTTTTCAATTAGATGTTATTGTAAATGTACCATAACTATGTAGCCCTATTCCTAATAGATTGACTCTCAAATAGCATATCCAAATTATAAGAAATCACAGGGAGGCTACAATTGCAGAATTTACACCTTCTAGATTTGGATTTGTTCGAATATGTAAATAAATCGCAAATATAGTCCAAGTAATAAATGCCAAAGTTTCCTTTGGATTGATGCATTTCGGTTAAAAAACCAGAAGTAGCAAAGCCTTGGGTAAAAATAACTATTGGCGCAGTTATTGCACTTAAATGGTTTTTGTGTTTTTTTAAATATGTAACCATATGAATAATGGACAAACTCCATGAAATGAATGATTCATATAAATCACTTAATGGTAAATGCCTCGAATAAATCCAACGAGTAACTAATAATCCTGTTATACAGACAAAAGTAGTTATTATGCCTTTTTTGGACGAATCATATAGTCCTGCAGTTGTATGTAAACATGTTTGTAGTATGTAAATATGCAGTGACCAGTGAATAATTTATGCAGAAAAAACAGTGAACAATTTTTTAAATAATGCTAAACAAAAAATAAATTTATGCAAAATACTAGAAACAATTTATGCAGAAAATAGTGAACAATTTTTATGAGAAAACAGTGAACATTTTTAATTAATGCAGAAAAAAAATTTTATGAATGCACTAAGCAAATTTGAATATACTGTAAACATGATGTGTAGAGAGCAAATTTTATTAATGTTGAAACAGATTTTATCAATGCTGAAAAACATATTCGAATACTGTGAAATTGAAACATGAAAAAACATTCAGATTTGGCTTTTAAATTTAGAAAATACAATTTTTCCGATGTGTTTTATGAGAAAACAGTGAACAATATCTAAACATGGTGTGCTACAACTTGCCAAGAAAAAAAGTTGCCAAAGCAACTTTCACATCATCAGCCAAACATTTAGATATACATAAAAAAACGTTTCACATTCCTCTTAGAAACATTGCAAGTCAAGAACTTACATATCTAGACGTGGTAAAATGTAAGTTCTTCTTCATGTCCGAGTGGTCCACTTTTTCTGCAATACTTATCAATCATTTGACCATACGGTAATTCAGAACAGGATTGATAAAGTAACATATTATCTCAGATCTTGTTGGAGATAATATGTCACTCAATAACATGGTATGGTACAACTCACCAAGAAAAAAATTGCTAAAGCAACTTTCACATCATCAGCCAAACATTTAGATGTACAGAAAAAATCTTTCACATTCCTCTTAGAAACACTACAAATCAAGAACTTACATATTTAGATGTGGTAAGATGTAAATTCTTCTTTATATCCAAGCGGTCCACTCCTTCTGCAATACTTATCAATCATTTGACCATACAGTAATTCAGAACTGGATTGATCATAAAGTAACAATATGTAGCTTAAACTTCTTTTGGTGTGCCCATGGCTAAAAATGGAGTGAGATTTTTCTTTTACAAGTTGTTCTAATATCTCATTGTAACCCCCAATGTTTTAACCAATTTGACCATAACGCTTCCGAGAAGTCAAAAATTGATGAATGTGTTAAAAATGAATGAACAAAGGGTATGAGTGGCCTAAAAATTAATATTTTGAAATTAAAATTTCTATATTTTACAATCCTTCTATTTAAATAAATAAAAACATATGTTTGTGCATTCAAATGAAAAAAATTACTTATTTTTATGTTTATGTTTATTTGTTGATTATTGAAAAAAAAAATATAAGGAACTCGAGCTTAACAAACTCAAGTTCCATATTACAAGGAACTCAAGTTTGGTAAGCTCAAGTACCACAAAAAAAGAAAAAGAAAAAAAGAAGAGGATTACGCTCGAGTTTTGTATTTAAAAAGAACTCGAGCTTGGAAAACTCGAGTATTGTGTTGCATGGAACTCGAGTTTATCAAGCTCAAGTTCCATGTGGCATTTTTTCAATAAAAAAGTCCACGTCAGCACAAGTTTTTTATGACACTCGAACCTTTAAAACTCGATTTACATAGCAAACTCGAGTTTCATGAACTTGAGTTTTAAAAAAGTGGTATATTGCCACTTATTTTGTAAACAGTGGTATGTTGCTAATAATTTCTACGAAAAGTGGTAAATGGCCGATTAGGACCATAATACATAGCTTGTAATAAATCCAGGTTGGTTGGCCAAGTGGTTGGGCACTTGGTCTCAAAGTGCTTGTCCCATATTTGATTGGGTGTGCTCTCCAGTTTGAGTTTGGGTACTTGCACTGTGAAAAAACTTCTTAGGCCAGCGATTTACCCTTCTAAGGCCCACCTGTTGCGAACAATAATTAGTTTCTGGTAACAAACTCAAGTTTCATATTACAAGGAACTCAAGTTTGGTAAGCTCAAATACCACAGAAAGAAAAAAAAAAAGAGGATTATGCTCGAGTTTTGTATTTAAAAAGAACTCGAGCTTGGAAAACTCGAGTATTGTGTTGCATGGAACTCGAGTTTATCAAGCTCAAGTTCCATGTGACATTTTTTCAATAAAAAAGTCCACGTCAGCACAAGTTTTTTATGACACTCGAACGTTTAAAACTCGATTTACATAGCAAACTCGAGTTTCATGAACTTGAGTTTCAAAAAAGTGGTATATTGCCACTTATTTTGTAAACAGTGGTATGTTGCTAATAATTTCTACGAAAAGTGGTAAATGGCCGATTAGGACCATAATACATAGCTTGTAATAAATCCAGGTTGGTTGGCCAAGTGGTTGGGCACTTGGTCTCAAAATGCTTGTCCCATATTTGATTGGGTGTGCTCTCCAGTTTGAGTTTGGGCACTTGCACTGTGAAAAAACTTCTTAGACCAGCGATTTACCCTTCTAAGGCCCACCTGTTGCGAACAATGATTAGTTTCTGGTTGAAAGTTATGAGGATATAGTGTGGAAAACCAAAAAAAAAAAAAAAAAAAAAATACATAGCTTCAAAATATATATATATATATATATATCTTTTCTCCTATTTTAGTGCTGCACCAATTATAACATATTATTTATTTATTTAAATTTCTTTATAATATAATATTAAAATGAACGCACTAACTAAATTTATTGGCAAAATTGAAGTAAAATCTATTAATTTGCTCGAAAGAAAAATATGGGTATGAGTCATAAATTTTTGGACCCGTAAAAAAAAGGGATTAACTCGGACCCGAACTAATGTAAACCATACAAGTTGATTCACGAACTTCTCATTTTGAGGGTTTTTTTATTTTTTTATTTTAATAGCAGAGTAATCTACATTTCTAGATTATGTGATAAAATAGCTATTATAGGGTCAATTTTTGTAGCCCAAGCCCACGAGATGTGGAGTACGAGCTCAATGAACCCAAGACAATGAATTTGTAGAGCGTGGGTGAAAGAACTGGGCCGGATATGAATTAAACAGGAGTTGGTTATGGTATTTGCGAATAATCTTACATGCAATCACGTAAAAACAATGGTAGACCTAATGTCCGAAGAGGAATTTTATTGAATGAAAATAAGTTACAAGTTCCAGAGCTACAGTACAGTTATTTTTTGTTCTTCTTTCTCTCTTTTTTCCATCCCCCCTCTATCAGGGGCTCTCCTTCTTTATATAGCCTCTTTCCTAATCATCCCAACCGTCCACTTGTCCTCCATCTGCTAACATACTCGAGTGTAGGTCACATCAAGCATCTTCTCTAGCTTTATGGGAGTGGCGGTAGTTGAGGTTGCACTGTTTAGGGGTCTTCTCCACATAAATGCGGCCAGAAAAGTTGCTGCCGGGCATTAAATGTGGTGGTGGCAGCTTTTCCTTGAGATATTTCTTCATCCTTATCATCCCCAGGAATGCCCAAAGCTTATCTTTGTCACCAAGATTGCCTGGAAGAGCATTCGAGCTTTCTGTACGTTTATTTGATCAGAATTATTCGTATCCGACGAGTAAAACCTCCTCGGACAAAGGGTGACCTCTTCGGATTGTACCCTTCCGTGCTCTTTGGGTTTGTTGGCCTCAGGTGAACCCTACCCCAACCCGTTACTACTCTTCGGACACAAAGTAATCTCAAAAACAGGGCCCCAGGCCCACTTGGTAGATCTGTGCTTTTACCCCCCACAGTTATAGTTACAAAATTTTAGTTATTTATTAGCTCATTTTCATTGTATTCTAATATTATATTAAAAATTCGTAGTTGAAAATTTTGACAAAATAACTAGCCAACTTGAGGTGTAATTCTCAAATATGAATATTTACATTGTTGGATCTAATACTACAATTGAGTTGATAGAAATGCAATTTGATCATATTAATTATTTAATTTTTTACCTAACATGTTATTTTAAAAAAAAAATTATTTGTTGGTTTGTGTCCAATTTTTGAGATGAGCTTTTACTTTATTATTATTTTTTTTTTGCTAAAGTACAATTTTTTAAAATCTTACTTTTTTTTTACTTTTTTAAAGCACAAGTATAGTTTAACTTACTTTCAGCCCCAAAAAAAAAAAAAAAATTCAATAAAAAGTCAAATAAGCTAAGGCCAAACGCACACTACATATTTTGTATCTTTGTAGGTATTTTGACTTTGTTTATAATTTACATACAACACTTTCACCTAACGAGGTTGATAATGCGATATGGTCCACATCTAATTTTTCTATTTATGTTCTTTTTGTGGTGGTGATAAGATTAGCGAACAAATTAGGACTGTATAACCTTAAGTATTTAACGTATTATTTGGACTGTGTAAATTTAAAATTTTATTTATTATTTAACATTTATTTTTAAATATTTTTGTTTATTTGTTCTTTTGTATTAAAAGGAAGAAAAAGATAATATGGTTAAGTTTTTTATTTTATTTTATATTATCATTTTTTTCATGTAAAAAAATACTGACTCGTAAAAGATTGAGTTAGGGTAATAGGTTTCATACCTTGTTTACGACATCTGCTTATAACCTAAACCTGATCTAACACAAACCCAGTCTAGTTGAACTCAAATCCAATTGACCCAATTCATTTGCTAGATCTAATAGAAATAAAAATATAATAGAAAATAGAGGGGGAGGGGGGGGAATGGAATGGAATGGAGTAGAATATATTGATTCTTTTGAAAGGAAAATGGAATTGAAAATTTTTGTTGTTGCAATATTTATATATTATCATGTTTATGAGTTTAGTAGGAAACCCTTAAATGAATATTCATCCTATCCTATTTCCATCTAAGAATTTCAATTCCTTTAAAGAGAGAGAGAGAGAGAGAGAGAGAGAGAGAGAGAGAGAGAGAAACAATAATTGCTTTAATAAAATAGAAGAATATATCAATTTTATCTCTACCTTAAAGCGGGAAAAACAAATATAATATGAATCTATAATATTAAAATTATATCTTTATTTGCTTTCCAATTTTTAAAAAAATTCATACTAAAAAAAAAAACACAAATTTTTTAATAAAAAATTTCTTTCAATTCATTTTATATTTTAATCATTATATTCCTTTAAAAAAAAAGAATATTTATATGTATTTTAAGGAAATACTAAATACACATTTTTTTCCTTTTCATCCTTTATTTTATAAATTCAAAATATAATAGAGAAAAAAAAAACCACAATATTTTCCATTTAATTCTATTTTATAATTTAATGAACTACCAAACACTTATTACAAGATGGTAAAATGGTTCATGTATCTGGGAAGAGAGTAAGACTAAATTGATCACTATTCACTGCCATACAATATTAGAGAGTATTTATAGAGAACCTAAACTAAGCTTATTCTAATCCTAGTAGACTAAGTAACTTGTTCAGCACCTTAGACTTTACAAATATTGGGTTTAGAGCATTCACATTTGCTTGTGCAAAAATTTATGTTTATTTTAGTATAAAAACCTACATTTTTTATTGTACATTCTCACTTTTAGAGGTGTGCATGGTGCGGTCTGCCATCGATCTTTTCTCTCTCCTCAAGCTCTGATCTTCAACACCACTACACTCATAAGCTTCAATCTCAGGTAAGTTTTTTGTGTTTTGATATGTATCTTGAGGAGAGAGAAAAGATCAATTGGTGGTGGCAACTAGGGTTTGGAGAGAGAGAGAGAGAGAGAGAGAGAGAGTAATGAATTTTCTGAGTTAGTGAGTTTTATAAGAGAGAGAGTTTGGTGTGTGAAACTAAGTATTTTTGAGTTTTAATATATAGTGTGATCAATGTCGGATTGGTTTGGTTTTGCTTCGGTTTTTGTATTTTGTCTCCAACAACTTCACCACATTGGCATCGAAGCAAGTCAAGATCTTCACTTGTCGTATTTGGCTCCATTTAGTTCGTTTTTTGATGCAGTGGCGATTGGTTTGTGCACAATTCTACTCACTTTTCAAAATTCTCTCACATCACATTGACTGATATGGGTCATTTTTAAGTAAAACCGTATAAATTTTACACTTTTTTCTATTATACACCCACTGATGTGAGTGCTCTTGTAACACGTTTAAGCCCCCAATTACTAATATATCTAACATCTCCCACAAATTCAAGGTGACACTCTAAGACCAGCTTAAGTTTGGATAGAAGCGTTAGAAAGCAACCAAGAGAAAGAGTCTTGGTGAGAATTTTATCAAGTTGTTCCTCGGAAGACATAAATTGAGGTTGGAGGGGACCATGAAAAGATGGTGATGAATGAAATGATATTTAATCTCAATTTGTTTGGCCTGATCTTAAAAGATATTATTATGAGTAATCTGAATAGCACAATAAATCAACGTGCCAATAGAAATAGAGATGCTCTTGTCCTTGAGAAGAGAGTGCAACCAAATGAGTTCAACAATGGTGTCAACCAGAGCACGATATTCAACCATAACAGTTTGCTTCTTACTTTGCAAAGAAATTAAAGCATCCCGGCTATAATAAGAAACAATACCTAGTAATTGTAGGACGGTTAATGGGTCTCTTGTGCAATAAACATCAGAATAGGCATGTAAGACTAAATCATTGGTGGAAGAAAAGAAAAGCCCTTAAAAAGTTGTGCCTTTCAAATAGCATAAGGTGTGGAGAACAACAGTAAAGCGAACAGAGCGTGGGGCAGACATAAACTGACTAACGAGGTGCACAACATTAAAAATGTTAGGACAAGACCGCTAAATATTTGGCTATAGAGAGTAGTATCATGAAAGTCTTGGCACTAGTGATATAAAAGCTTGACATTGGAGTCAAGAAGTGTTAGAAATTTTAAAATCAATAGATCCACATGAGAGGTAAGATTTAAGTCATTTTGCTTGAGAGAGATAGTAGTCCTCATCAGAAGTAGTCACCTCAAGATCAAGAAAGTAACTAATTAAGATTGCCCAGAACCTTCATTTCAAAGTAGGGTTAAGTAATCGTTGAGTTTCTTAATCCCTACGACACCACCGTAGAATATCTTTTCTAGGTATAGGTCTTGATGTTCTCTTTGAATAACTTTAAAAAAAATCTGCCTCAATAGTCCCTTTGAATAACACACACAGCCAACTTTTCAGTTAGTAATACACGTCAGAATTCTCAATTCCCAATTCTTGATCGAACAAACCTCAGTCGAGGGTATGTTGTGTTGAGAGGTGAGTCGAGATTCTCGAGAATTCTTGGACACTTGATCTTGATCTTTTTGATTTGGTTTTTACAACTCAAGCAAAATACACGTCATGGAATTTGTTAAATCTAAATCTAACAAAATATGTGTAGCATTACTGCTGCACTTTAATATGTGTTGCTTAGAGTTTGAAACTGGTTCTTTCTACTTGATCACCAAAGTCCAAACCCATGAATATGGCATTATTGCAAATGGTCGGTTGATGGCTACAGCTGCGAGATAACTTATCCTTCTTAAAGTATATATGTTGGATATTTACAGTTTTCTAAATCTTCAGTTAGGATTTGGGTGTACAAGTTCTGGTTTTAGTGGTTGAGTACGTAGTATGATCTAGCAGAGAATTTTAGTGGAAGCAGGCAAAGGCGGAACGATAAGGAGAATTTTTTACTTTTACATAACAATAGAAATTTAAGAATCTGAATTCTAAATTAAAAAATATATATAAAATTTCTGAATCTGGCTACACTCTACACTCTCCATACATTTTTATTTTTTGGATAATGTCTACATCCACTTCTTGAGATAAACTATAATTACTAAGTTTAAGCTATTTTTCACATTGTATTTTTTATTTATTTATTGATGTGAATCACATTGTCAGATATTTTCCTTTAATTTTTGAGAGTCAATTTGTATACAGACATGGTAATTTATTTTAACGTTCAAAAAAAAAAAAAAAAAAAAAAAAACTGAAGGTGCCACGTAAAGTAACAGTGATAGTATGGTGATCAAACTCTGAAAATTTACCACACCTCAAGAGCTTCAATATATTATTCAGTGACAACAAGTCTTGGAGATCCTGAAAGGCCACATCAAATGTGAAAGATACCTGCATTGACCCCACAATATGACATATAGGACCTGCAACATTTTTGGCAAAGAGAAACAGCCTGATTTATTAAAAGATCACTTTCCAACATCAAAGGGGATTTCTGACCCAAAGATGTACATGTACACATACACAGTGCTGTGCAGGTGATAGAACATCACAAACAGGCTTTAACAATGGCATTGTAAAAACCTAGGAAATCCACCTACTGTACAACGACAATGGTAATCACCAAGTGCCAAAAATAGCGTAGCAGACAAAAGATTAGAAAAATAAAATGAATGAAAGAATAACAGGTAAGCTTTTAATCTAAATTACATGATCTTCATGGTCCTGTTTTCTCCACTTTAAATGAGGAGTTTGTTCTTTTGTACCAATTTCAGAAATGAAATCCTCCCTAATTTGTTCTGAACAAGCATATGTTAAAACCTAATGGATAGTCAATGCCACTATTCTAAAGCAGGTCACAACATACATAAACTTTCTACACGGCATTGGCAGGGGAGACTAAGTTATGAAATTAAGTTTGGGAAGATGCCAATGACTCATTATTTTCCTCTATAGGTGCTGGAGTTTCATCGGCAGGTGCTGAAGTGCTAGATGATCCTTCATCAGCAGGAACTGAAGTGCTAAATGATCCTTCATCAGCAGGATGTGCATTAGTGCTAGTCGATCCCTCATCAACAGGCACTGAAGTACTAGATGATCCTATTGAAGCAGGGCTTGCTGTTGGTGGACTGTATCTCTTAAGCACTCTATCTTTGTTTTTACTCCACCAATCTTCTGCCTGGTGCTCGTCAAACTTTCGTTTACTGGAGAAATTGAGGATGCAGATGTAGTGAAGTGACATAAACAAGAAATGTTGCATGAAAGATTATTGAGCTAATTGAGTTGCATTAAATTATCAACAATAATTTACTAATTAGAAATAGTGGAAACACACGGGAACAGACAAATGCAAGCAATACCAACTGAATGGAGCTATGCATGCATTAGACCCATATCAAATGCAAACAATTTTATGCTTAATCGAGAGCCTCATACATGCCAACCATATCCGCATGACAGAAAAACATGTTGAATATAATTTTTACTTTTGGATGGTTAGCTTACATGCAGTGGACAGTACACACACACACACACTCACATGCTGCAAAAAAAAAAAAAAAAAAAAAAATTTTGAGAACCGTACATACACACACATGTGCACATGCATGCACGCGCGCGCACACATTCCATGTAAAAGTGAATTTTCTACTTTAATTTAGATAAATATTTACTCAAGTACCTGAATCTCACTCGCTTGAATATTTTTGCACCGTTTTGAAGTAGAATGACAGTAACATAAACACCAGGCTCAAATTGTTCAATAACCTCTTTCTTTCCATTCCTCATTGTAGAAGATTCATCTGATATTGAGCCATGTTCTGCGCTATGATGAGATACAGCACCTCTTGTATTAGAACCAGATGATCTATTACTCTCCTGAAGAGAATTTCCCCCATTCTGAGACAAGTCCGTAACCCTTGCAACATCTACATGACCGTGCGTCCTTTTGTCTTTCACTTTGAGAGACTCAAGGACTGTGAGAGAAGAATGATGAGATGTTGCAGTTGTGTGTAGAAAAGCTTCAACTTGAGAATGCGTGGCTTTAAAAATTCCACTGTCCGAAACCTCTGGAGGCAGATTCTCTGTTACTTCCTTTAGCTGGTCAAGAATTGCAGCATGAACACAGTCTAATTAGCATGATTCACTAATAACTAAATCATTATCACAAATTTCCTGTCATAAGAGAGGACTCATGCCACTTAGATTTTGCAATATGAAAGAGCTGACCTAATCTAAACAGATTATTACCCAAGACAATCAAGTAAATAATAATTTAGCCTAAACTAGGAGTTCAATCGTTTCAAAATAATTTGGCCCAGAAAAAGAAATAAAAACTTTATCAAATAATCCTTGATGTGGTCCATACGATAATCAAATGAGCTAGGAGGTTCCACATCATTCATTGATCAGTCTGTTTCTTATAATTTCTTGATGTCAGATAGAGTTTAAAAAAAATAACTTCAAAAAAAAAAAAAAAAAAAAAAAAATCAATGATTAACATTTTTCAAATGATGAGGTATGTTTTAATGAAAAACTGAACTTGTAGTCAACCCCTAGCCCCCAAAAAAAGAACAAATGCACCTATTAATTAATTATTTTTTTGCTTTTTGAAGCATTCTTTACATTTTTTTAATCAACATTTTGTATAGTGTTGGTTTAATTACATGATTACTTGTTAGCACTAATAGGTACACATTTGGTGCATTTGAAATAAATCTGACATCCCAAATTGATTAAAAAATTCCGAGTAAAGAAAAGGTTGTAATATACACTGGTGTCAGAGCACATTGAACCTATTTGATGATTGTTCTAATATTTTCTGTGGGAACATCAGATCATATTTGTTGCATGCTGAGATTATTTAGTTTACAGTTGAGAATTACAGCAGCCACTGTGGGCTGCCTCAATCAGCTCTTAACTACGAAATGGGAAAAGAATTTCTTGGATGAATCCCAAATTCATGATTACAATGTTTCACCAAAATTTACAGTAATTTTCAATTCCCAATCCTAATGGAAATCATTTTCCTTATTATTTTTGTTAATGTAGCAATTGTGCTACCACTGGGGACATTCTTTATATATGAAAGGCCCCCCAATATCATTTACAAAGTTGGATATTTAGTAATTAAAATACCTGTTCTGCAACAGACTTGACGAGTTCTCTAGCTACTCTAATTTTGGAAGATTCCTCCGCAGCAATTGAAGCAGCTCGTTTAGCATTTTGATTTAAATTCTTAAGCTCCAAGTCTTGAGCATCACACTTCTGCTTCAAACTTCTCACCTGAAGTGAAGGAGAGAAGAAAAAAAATGAATTAGTTATTTCTGAGCAACAGCTTCACGTTTTTCAATTACAAGCCAATAAAGTAATAGAAAGATGCATCAAAGAACATAATGTTTACAGAAGGTGCATGATTAGTACTTGGTTCTGCAACTTTGATAATTCTTGATTCAGGAGGTCGTTTGTCTTCCTGAGACTATCAATAAGACTCCTAGAAAATGCAGGAGCGGCCGAGGGTGGAGGGCTTGGTTTCCTAGAGTACGGTGAAGCAGGTCTCGAGTTTAGAGAAGAACGAGGCGATGATGGCAGAACAGGCCTGAAAGCATTTTGAAGAGCACTTAACGAACTTGGAAATGCAATATCTTTCAATGGTAAAAGTGATGGAACTTGGGAAGTCCGGACTATAGAAGGAGATAAAGATCTGGAACCATGCTTTCCTGAATTGATCTCAAGGTATTTGACTTGTTCTGAGGTGGGAGACAGCAAAATTCTTGAAGACCTTACTTCTCTACTATCAAATCTTTCCCTGCTGCTATCTATTGAATGACGAGGGGCTGTAATTTTTCTACTTACATTAGAAGCGTTACCAGCCTCAGCAGCTTTAAGTTTTACAAAGCAAGCGTCACATACACGATGGGGTTTGCCAGGAGTTGGAGCCAATGCTGCTTTCAATGCTTTTCTGGAACTACAAGCATGGCAATGCACCAGTCCACAATTATAACAGTTGTGTCTCTTTCTAGTAAAACCAAATGCTTGCCTACAACCTGAGCAAACTGATTGGTCTGCTCCAGAGACCCATTTATGGATGCATATACTTGAAGTAAAATTTGAGCCACAGTAGATATTTTTTACGTGTCTATCTTTTAAAGCTTCAACTAGTGTTGGAGATTTCCGATCTTCTATGTCTCCATGTCCCAATCTTCCATTGGCGCCTCTCCCCCAAGTGTATACTTCACTTCTAGATGTCAGGACAGCAACATGATAGGCCCCACAAGATATTTCTTCAACAAATTCACCTACTAGTTTATCTTGTACCAAGCAAGGTACCCTTCCATCAGATAATGGATTGCCTAGCTGACCATATGCAGTGCCACCCATGGTAAAAACATGACCTGATGTTGTGAGGGCAATAGTTAGTGTGTGTCCACAAGCCAGCTGGTGGAAGTTATAGTCAATAAGTGAAGAGACACAGGTGGGAAGCAGATAGGTATCCTTGTTTCCATGGCCCAAACGATGTTTGTCACCATCACCCCAGGTGAATAACTTTCTAGATGAAGCATTTGCACCAGACTGACTCATGACCTCTACAATGGCTGCAGTATGCCATACTCCACATGCAACCTTAATAGTCTTCAGTCCGCTCAGTGATTGTACCTCCTTGGGATATGGAACACTCTCGCGATCTCCATGTCCCAAAACACCATATGTTCCATCACCAAAAGTGAACATTTTTCCATTGGAAGTTGCCAATGCTGAATGCCAAGTGCCACATGCAACAGATAAAACCTGAAGTCCTTCTAAAGGACCAGCAATCCTTTTAGGTATCCAATGACTAACATCTGTGCCATGACCAAGGAGTCCAGAATTATGGGTACCATCACCCCAAGTAAATAAATCACCTGATGTAGATACAGCACATGTATGGAACTCTCCACAGGCAACAAAATCTATATTAGTAACTGCTAGGAACTCAACAAGACGAGGGTGGCTAAAGTCTTTATCAATCCCATGACCAAGTCTTCCTCCAGATTCCTCCCCCCAGGTAAAAACCTCACCTTGCCTTGTTACAAGAGCAACATGCCGCACACCACAAGAAATCTGATGAACATCGAGAACAACATTTGTCTCCAAGGGCCTAGGAATCAGCACATCAGTTTTAATAGGATTTGGGCTCACAGAGCCATCAGGAAAAATCCCATCACTCCAAACCTCTCCCCACACATAAACATCACCCAACGATTCTATGTCATCTGGTCCAGATCCTCCACTAGAACAGCTAGGACTGCTTGAAACACTAATACGGACACCATCTCCAGTACTTGTTCTTAGTTGCATATTTGCACGTTTTGACCCCACATCTGAGCTTTTTGAACTAAATGTAGATTCACGAGAATTCGAATCAAGAGACGCCCTGCTTCGGGAAATACTTGAAGTGAATTCTAGAGTTGCACCAAAAGGACGACCATTCTGAGTAAAGCTACCACCTTCACGTGTCTTAAACAGAAAGAAGTGGCTAGGTTAGATGCTCTAAGAATATATTGCCACAAAAAAAAAAAAGTTCAAAATAGCTGAGCCAACAATGTGTTTCTGAAATTGCTTTATAATGCAAGTTTATGTGAAAGAAATCATCAAACTAAATTTAATGTCCCCAGCCAATATCAAATATAACTTGTATAACCCTGTATTTCATACCTAGTTAAATTGACATGGAATACCAAATAGAGTCAATTTCAAGCTAATTTTCACTTTTTTATTTAGGAAAAAAAAAAAAAAAATTACATTTGACCTCTCTCAAGGTTTTGTGCAATTGCTACAACTCCCCTTTGTTCAACTCAGACATTAACATCCCTTTAAAAAAAGATTGTTCACCAATAAATTTTGAAGGCACTGTTCACCAATCATTCTCAAGGCAAGATGCTGGGGTCAATTCTTCTATTGTTTGGCAGACTAGTTACAAGATAAACATTAATATTAAGTGCAAGGCCTGCATATCTCCCTAGTATATTAGACTTCGAAAGAAAGATAAAAGGAAAGAAAGAAAGAACCTACAAAGCATTCAAATTGAAGAAAAAAAAAAAATTAATATCATAAATAGATGTGTTGAATGAGAACTCACATTAGAAATATCACTTCTAGTACGTCTAATATTCTGTTTTCCAGAAGAAATTAATGCCTTAAGTCCTGCAAACCATACCTCTGCCTCAGCTTTGTCCTTGCAGATCTATAAATATGAAAAGTCAAGTGCAGGCACTGGATTCAAACTTCTCATCAAGCTGAAATAAAATCAATCAGGGAGAATAATTGATCTTTACTAACCAAATCAAGTGATCGTTCACCGTTGTTATATAGAAGTGAAAATGATAAGTAATCCTTTTCAGGACGCAAATATCGTCTAAAAACAGCCTGTAAAAGATTTGCAAATACAAGTTATTTCCTGCCAACTTTAGGAAACAAAATCCTTCACCTGTCAGTAAAAAAGTGATGGTTCCATCAATTGTGGACTTATATTGAATCTTAACTCACAGTTCTCTGTCCAGGGACAATCCGTGAGACGGAAGATAGTTTCAGATTTCTTTCTTCTCCACGTGAGAACCAGATCAGTGTCGTTTCATCCTGTTTATACAACTAAATTTGAAATCATTCATACGCTTGAGATATCATAACTATCCATAGTGTAGAAGATGAATCTGATGCATATAGAACATACTAGATGAGCAAGTTTGGAATTCAAATTCGCTTGCATCACAAATGCACATGTAATGTGTTTACCCCCACCAAAGATATACATAAATACATGTTTCACTATAACTTAAATCATTCAAATTCAGTTCATTAGTAAATTATGGATAGTTCACATATGCTGCCTGAATTTGAAGTTGAGTATATGAAACCAACAAAAAATAAAAGGAGAACCCTCAACATGGGTGAAATTATAGTCCAAATCTATAAATTAGTAGGAACTTCTAAGGAAACAGTTACTGGATAAGACTACATGAAAATAGACCCTGAGAGCATTATAAAGCAAGCAACGATTTTTTGGCATCAAATCTGAAAACTGAAAACTGAAAACTGAAAACACTATAGCAAAATAATTTTTAAATGTGTAAATAGTACCGTGGGACCTATTTTTAATGAAAAAGTTGTTAAAAAGTGGTATTTATGGGTCCATGAACAGTGCACGAGTGCACTGTTCATGGACAAAAAGTCAATACGTGCGGCTACTGTTTATTGAACAATCGCCGCAGAGTGCAGGCGTTACTCCCTCACACGCAGACGCAAAACGTTGAATCCAAACGAGCACATAGTATCCAACAAACATGACACATTACTAAGAATTACAGCAAGCACAAATTCTAATTGCTTCATCATTAAGCAAATATCGCTTGCTGATGCATGAAATATTTTTTAGCCCTCATTAAAAAGGTCATCTCTCTAAAAAAATCAAATCTGGATCATTTTTTTTTTCTTCTTGTCATCTGATAATGGTCTATCCATGGATGGCACATCATGTCTAGATTGAAGAATTTTAAAAGATGTAATAATATCCATACTTATAGAGAATAACTCACCGCAGAAATTCTGAATGGGCAAAACTTAGGCTTCCCTTGTCGGCTATACTTGATTAACTGAGTACCTTTTTTCAAAGCAATGATTGCCTTCAAAACAGGTGAAAAAGAAAATCAAAAGATTAAAAATAAGATTAAGGACTCAAATATTCCAATCCTAAGATTTGTAAAAGATGTAGCAAGAAATAACTAGTGAAACAGCAGGCTCGTATAATACTGTAGCATCAGATTCGCTCAGAGTTAGAGTTCCTGAATGAATACTTTCAGTGAACCTTTTTGTTTTTTTGGGCTTTAATACTTTCAGTGAATATAACTATATATCATTTTATCAAGAATTTTGTCAATTAGTTAATACTATCTGTTTTGTTCACCTTTGCTAATCCAACACAGAGTAATAGATGCTGTTCATTTCTGTATGGTAGTTCTTCCATTTCAATTTGTCCTTCCTAATTATATGTGCTAGTTGTTAAATTTTTCGTTTGACTAAAAAGTTAAGGAATTTTTTTTTCTTCTTTTGGGTGTGTTTTTCATCTGTCAGAGTTATAATTACTTTATTCCCTATTACACAACATGTGATTCTGAGATTTCTCATGATCAGTGTTATATTACTATTAGGAACACTTACATCTAGAATTCTATGCTTTCTACTACAACAATTCACTTCACATAATAATAACTTTACAAAATTGCTATGCACAATAACGAATTTTACAAAAAGCCAATAGAAAAGTTTTATTTTTTATTTATTTATTTTGTGTGTGTGTGTGTGTAAAGATTTATTTGGAAGAAAAGCCTTTTGCATAACTTTATCCTTCCCTGTTGACTTTACTTCAAAGCCAAGATTTCTTTAACAAACATTGCTTCGATTGCCAAATTAAATATTGATAAATTACTAATAATCTCAAAAGCTCAAATTGTGAAGAAATAAAGAATTTAATTATTTAATCATTATTCTAACACTCTTCCTTTATGTGTGGGCCTCAAGGCCACTAGCTACCAATTCTCTCAAAAATTTAAATTGTTGTAAGATAATGAAATTAAATATTTAACAATTATTCTAACTATGTCTATTAATACTTTCATAAAGTCGTTACCATAGTAATATCGCCATGTAACAATTCAATTTTCCAGAATTGGTTTTTTGCAATTTGTTTTTAGGATAAAACTTAGATACAATATCTTAAGTATAATGTATTAAAATTTTCAATTAAATTCAAATTCAATATCAATATATTGTCTTTGGAAATGATAATATTTTTTTAAAATATTTTATTGGTAAATATAACCAGATATCTAATTTTTTTTAATTGGGGAATCTAATATACCATACCTAAAATATTTACCTAAGTTTTACCCTTTTTTATATGGTGTGTGCATATTGAACAGGTTTAATTACATCTAAAGATTTGACCCTAGATATGTCTTGAGATTCATTTAAAACCTCTTTGAGCACATACTTCTTCCCCATTCTACAAGATTTGTACATTGTTCCCAAAAAAAAAAAAACTCTTTGGACTATCGTTTCACAAAACCCATGTTACATGAAACATTAGATTGGAGAAAATCACAAATCCTGCAGTTTTGTGAGGAAACAAAGAGAGAATTTAATAAAGGGAAAAAGAGAGAACTGACTTGCTCAACGTCACGCTCATGATTTGCAGAACTAACAGGATCTGCCATTCCATCTGTAAAGAAAGCGGAGAAGAAGACGAAGCTCAACCGAAAACTGCATGAGGCGGTAATGCGGTGGAGGAAACTTCCCTGCCTCTGTCTTCATAGATGCATATGCTGCTTTCTACTTCTTTTACTTTCACTACTTTTTCTACTTTGGCCTCTCATCAAAATTCGATTCCCCACCACCCAGAAGATTTATATATACAGATAAACATATATGTTTTGCAATCTCAAAAATCACAAACAGCTTCAAAATGGGTGTCTTTTTGATCTATGAAAAATGGATGAGACAGATGAGATGAGAGAGATTTCATTGAACGTGAAACATGGTGCATGCATGCACGATTTGATTTTCTGAGGAGTGTTTGAGCGACCTGGGTTGGTTTGGGTGGGTCAAAGAGAACATGAACACAATGCAGAGAGAGAGAGAGAGAAGGCGAAATGAGAGGGAAGTAAGCGGTCACATTGATTAGAGAGGGAGGTTTTGCAGCTGAATAAAGAAAACTAGGGTGAGATATTGGCGCTTTTCTTTACCTGCCTTCCACGTTGACCAACGCACCAACTATTACCATTACATTTCTTTCTTAATATATATATATATATATATATATATTCATATGTTTTTATGAGACAGAATTAACGAAAACAAACACTCACTAGTGTACTTTTATTTTTATTTAGACAAAATTTAGTTATAAAATTAGTTGTAATCTTATTATATATTTTGAAAATATAATCATTGAATTGTATATTCTTTATGCTCTTAATATACATGTCAAAATTTGTGTCAATCAGATATTATTTACTATATGATTTATAAACTTCTATTTTATGTATAATTTTAAATGACTAAAACTTTTAATTTAAATAATTTAATAATGACATATATATGAATATTTAATTTTCTAGAAATTTTGCAATCACAGAGGATATAAGAAGAATATATAATTCAATAGTGGATTTATCACCCCAATAAAAAAATATTGAGTCAGGTTGTAGCCTAAAACTACAACCAATTTTATAACTAAACTTTATCATTTTCATTTTACAATAAATACTTAAATTAGATATATAAAGTGAATTTGATGTTATTAGAAACAGATCCAAAAAAAAAAATGCTTATATTTTTAGTGGTCAATTGGCTTTGTAGACACCTCATTATGTAGAAGTGGGTCCTCTAAAGACAAAGAATAAAGCTTAGGTACAGTATATTAAGTGTTGTTCCTTAGGTTCACCTCTTAAGATTCAGACATATGACTACTTAACTAAAAAATATACTTCTTTTTCATGAGAAAAAATTCACATAGCAAAATCTTAAAAGGGAAACCTAAAGAACAGTATCTCAGTACTGTACCTAAGTTTTGCTCAAAGGCAAATCATAATTCAACCTCATTGTTCAAAGAACATGCAATTAATTCCAATATACACAGGACTTTACAATGATCAAAGTGACAAATTGGATGCAACGATTGGACCATCTTATGTAAAGATTAAACCACATGAATATTTAACGGTTGATATACATTCTTGTAATTTAAAGCTTAAACTAAGTGATTATGATCAGTTAATTTTGATTGGACCCTAATAAGATTTATTTTTTATTCTTTAAATTAATTAGATGTCAAAATTTCATTGGTTTAAATTTTAGGACAAGAATGTAATTAATTAAAAGTGTTGGATAATCCTAAGAGATAATTATAAATTATTAAAATTCAAAAAGTGTTGGATAATCCTAAGAGATAATTATGATTTTTGAATTTTAATAATTTATCTAGTAAAACATATGATAAATTTGAATTACCATATGAAAAGATTCCAATGAGATAGATATACCAAATAACGCAAGACCCATTCAAATAAATAAATAATTGATGATATATTGCAGGAAAGAAATCCAAGAATTGTTAGAAAAAGCTATAAATAGACAAGGCAAATTCTCTAGAAGCTACTCTGCCTTTTATTTACCCCAGAAAAAAAAATGCTGAATTACAAATGGGGACTCTTGGACTAGTAATCAATTACAACTATTAACCAAGCACTCAGGTGGATAAGATACCTTTTTTTTCTTTATCTTTTTATCTTTTTATCTTTTATCTTTTTTAATTTAGAAAAAGGCCGTAACTTTTATTAAGATAAAGCAGACAAGTTGGCTAAGATTACAATACTAAGCTGTGGAGAAACATACTCTATTCACACCATTAAATCTCTAACATGTCTAACAAAGTAATAAGTAACAAAATTACCTAATCTCTTAGCATGGGAAAAACTAATATCAAGAAAGGTTTCTGAGAGAATCTTAGCATCATCAATTAGGTGATCATATGGCGCATAGGATTGATCTTCCCCCCTCAAAGAATTGAAGACTTAATTATAACCTTCTAAGATAACTGAAGAAATATTGATTCATAATAAAAAGAATCTTTTAAGCCGATCATATACTGCATCAATATTCTAAAAATTAGACATGAAATGTGATTTTTGGCAAATGCAAATGGCAGAAAGGACATAAAACTGCTTTCACAGTTCCATTGGGACATTATGAGTGGAATGTGATTTCCTTCAGCTTTATAAATGCTCCAACTGAATTTTAGAACATTAAGAATGACATTTTTAATCCATATTCAAGTTTCTGAATGTCAATGGTCTATATTAATGGTGTTTTAATCTTTTCAATCTCAATCAAACACCACTTAGAAAAAATTGTCCGAATCGTCAAAGAACATGGCTTAGTAGTGTCGGGGACAAAATTGCTAAATGCCATTTTCTCCCAAACTAAGCAGTGTTTTTCCCCCTTTCCCAAACTAATTAGGGGAATGCCCCTCTTTTGAAAATCGATTTTCTCAAAATCGAGTTAGGTCATATAACAGCGTTTTAAAAAAGCCTATAGTGACATTTTCAGAACCTATAGTGACGTTTTGTAACTCGATTTCTATTCAATCGAGTTATAGGCAATTTTTTTAATTTTTTTTACCTATAACTTGATTTCATATAAATCAAGTTACAAAACGCCACTATAGGTCCTGAAAATGTCACTATAGGCTCCTTAAAAACGCCGCTATAGGGCCTAACTCGATTTTGAGAAAATCGATTTTCAAAAGAGGGGCATTTTCCTAATTAGTTTGAAAAATAAGACAAAACGCTGCTTAATTTGCCAATAAAGAGCATTTAGCAATTTTGTCCGTAGTGTCGGCATCAAAAATGAAATTGTTTCAAACCAAAGAAAGATTTTTAGGACAATATATATCACGGTTCAATTACATGATACTTGGTCATATTATTACGTAGTTATGTTGTAGTTTATGTAGAATGTCCTAAAAAAATCTTCTCAAAAAAAAAAAAGGTCCTAATTTGAGTCAATAGTTTTATGTAATCTTTTGACTGCTTAATCTTGGAACTACTAATTTGAGTCCATAGTTTAATGTAATCTTTTGACTACTAATTTGAGTCAATAGTTTAATGTAACCTTTTGACCGCTTAATCTTGGAACTAGGGAGAGTATTGCATCATGGAAGCTGTTACTAGAGAATGTAGTGCTATTTATATGCCGAGTGTGGGGTAATGTAAAGCATCCTTTATCAATTAATAAATCTATTTTAAAGAATCATTCTCTACGGCCCTATTTTGGGTTTGTTTATTCATATACTTTTTCTATTCTCTTTCTATTTGCTTTTAAGACCTCATAAGATCCTAGTTTCAAAAACCTAATTAGCCTATTCCTAAAGGACTATTCCTTACCTAGTGTGTGTGAGTAAGAAGAAACTACATACACTCAAGGAAATAGTTGGGGTCAAAGAAACTTGAACATCCACATTAGCAAAAATAGAAAAGATGAGATGACATTTTACCCCTTTTCCCCAAGAATTTGATTCTCCTGAAATTCCTTAAATGTTTTTTTTATATATTAAAAAAATTATTAAAAAAACAAATTATAACTTAGAAGTAGCCAGAAAGAAAGTACAAACAAAATATCCTAAAAACTATGAGCAACTATAGGATACTTTCAAGATTAGCCAAGCATTCAAGCTTTTCAATTATCTTTGGAGGAGTAGAGGAGAATAGAGTAAAGTTGGCTAAAAATAAGTTAATTTTGTACTAAATCTACTCTACTCCCTCTCCCTCTCCCTCCCCCTCAATCCAAATGGACCATTAGTTTTTATATTTAGAAATGTTTCAGTCTTCCAGAACTAGAAGTTTAAAATATTTTTCATAGGTACATTTGGCAAACGTGAACCATAGATGGCCTTCCTATTTGGTAGGAAATGTTGGATTCTGTACATAGATTTCAAGAGCAGTATTTTGTGCTAATCTTAACATTAAGTTTCCCCATTCCGCTCTTAAGTCTTAATTAATATCTACACTGGTCTTGATCAGTCAAGTTTAGACATTTGAAGAAGAAAATTAAGAACAAAGTTTTCAAATCATGTCGATAAGTCCATAAATACAGAAAAATGCAGGCTTATAAATTATGATTAGGTGAGAGTATTCTACAATTTGTAGTCAACACGTATAAACTGAATTATATATACAGATAAAGATAATTGATAACAAAATTTCTCATAAGACCTTAGATAAAGCTTTCTTAGGGTGATGTGAAGTTGCTTTGTACACGATCAAACATCCCCCATGTAAAAGGTGGGGTGTTCTTTCATGATCTAGGGAGAAAGAGAGGGGGGGGGGGGGGGGGGGGGGGGGGGGGGGTGTGTGTGTGTTTGTGATTGGTGGTGGTGTACAAAATAATATGGATAGATGTACTTCTATGATGTAACCCTCAAAGGATGGTAGGATCTTTGTATCTCTTGAAAATGTTTTCAATATCTGCCATCACTTCTAGTGGCAAAGGCCGTTCAGTTGTCAGAAAAGCATCTACGTCTTCCTTTAGTTGTTCGACAGAGGTTGCACCAATGATTGAACTTGTCATAAATGGCCGGTCTCGCACAAAACCTAGCGCAAGCTGAATTGGAGTAAGGCCATGCTTCTTGGCCAACTCAAGATATTTTATTGTTGCTTCCTGGAATTCACATGTAATATCAAGACCAGCATTCAACTGGCTGTGACAATAAGTTTTTTAAAGGATCTAAATTTGAAAGTTAACGTAACTAATCATGCAAAAGACAGCAAGAACTTATGACAACTTGTAATTGAGAACTGGAGTAAGGCCATGCTTCTTGGCCAACTCAAGATATTTTATTGTTGCTTCCTGGAATTCACATGTAATATCAAGACCAGCATTCAACTGGCTGTGACAATAAATTTTTTGAAGGATCTAAATTTGAAAGTTAACGTAACTAATCATGCAAAAGACAGCAAGAACTTATGACAACTTGTAATTGAGCAATTTTCTTTTTGTTGGAGAACACAATTCAGCTCTCTACCACCGCTCTAAAAACAGGCCCGCGGGCTGTGATGTTGAATGCCATAAAAGAGTTGAGCGTGTCTTCCTCATCACCAATTGGTTTTGAGGTGGAGTAGCACAACCCATGGTCCAATACTTGTCATCAATTTTCATTTGAAAAAATACAAAATAAAATTAAACTAAAGTGCTGCCATGTAAATGCAACATTAGGTGACATATTGAAGAGATAAACTGCATAAATTTAGTTCACACTTTCTGATAAAAATATGAATAATTTTCTACAAATAACAATTACATTCATTTTCTGTGCAAGTTGTTTGGTGTGAATATGAAAATCAGAGTGTTATTACCATGTTCTATGTGATATCTATCTCTACCACATGTAACAAAAGAATGATTAACATACCCTGGCAACAGATTTGTTATATCTTTCCATGTAGCCAGGAAAGAGGTTTAGTCTTCCTTTTCTTGCTGCTTCTGAATTGATATCTATATATTTCCCCGAAAGCGATCCACCACCCAGCGGAGAATAAGCCAGTAAACCAATATTACAATTGTTTGGGTGGCAAGCTTCGACAAGATCAACTACAGAAAATCAGTGGACAAACAAACTCCACAGTTAAGAGGCTGACATAAGCAAATCTGGAGTGAAATTATATCTGTGCTAAAAATTCCCAATATATTTCACAACTGAATATATCTGTGCTAAAAATTCCCACAGATTGAGATATTTTCCTTTTTTTACCTCATCTGAAAACTGGCTTACAGTTTGGTTAAGAATTTTAACCCTTTCAATCAACAGTTTGAGCTCATGTTAGTCCCTTAATTTACGCCATTGTGGACATGAATGCAAGACTAATGAAGAGTACTCTAGGAGAAATAGAGGAATGAATGCAATCTGGATTAGAATATGATATCTAACACACTTCTAGAATGACTACTTTAGTAACGTGGCCTGATGGCTAAGTCTTCAAGTCATAACAAGTACATATTTTTATTCTTGGTATAACAATTTAAAGATATATATCAACTAAGAGTAACTGTTAAAGCTTTTTTGACCCTTAAATTTTGGATTTCTTTTAATTTTGGTTCCTTAAGTTTGAGATTTTTCATTTTGGTCCACCAAGTTTGATTCCATTTTCTAAATGGTCCTTTCATCCCTCCATCCATCTCCATGATTGATATGGCTTTTAAGTGCCAATAAAACAATGTTGTTTTTCTTTTTCTTTCTCTCTAACAGCCAGATTAGTCAGACATGGATGAAATGACCCTTTCAAAAATGGAATCAAGCTTGGTGGACCAAAATGAAATCAAATTTAAGAGGCCAAGATGAAACAACCCCAAACTTTTAAGGGTCAAAAGTGTAATTTAGTTTTGTAAAAATAGTGTAAGAAAAGATACTGACTTTCAAAATGACATCTAACTAGCAGACTGTAGCTGTTCTGGATACTGACAATCTTCGGAAGTCCCTCAACTTTTGCGGCATAAATGAACTCCATTACTCCATATGAAGTCTCATTGGAAACACCAATGTAGCGTACCTAAATAGGTTCAAAGCATACCATATCACATCAGATAGATAATTGCAGTGACCTACACAAGCACACAAGCAGCAGGAGAATTATTCAAGAAGGGTGATACACTGATACTCCACTTATTTGAAAATATATATATAAATATATATATATATATTCTGAGATTTTTAAAGTTCATTGTACTTCAATAGGCATGCACATTAGTACACTAATCATAACAAGCAAAGGGAAGAGCAGTATAATGAAAACATACTACTTATCCAATGCTACTACACAATATATGTAGAGAATTATAGTTGTTTGGTATATAGCCAACCATCTCATTTAGCAGGACAGTAAACATAACTATAAAGCCTGAGTGACAAGTTATCTTGATTAAAGTTGTTACCTTTCCTTCATCAATAAGTTCTTGAAAAGCCTTCAGTTGCTCCACAAATGGCACACTTGGCCTCCACTTTGAAAAATCATAAAAGAACTCACCAAACAACGGCACATAGCGATCAGGCCTGGATTAAAACAGAATGCTTTAAATTTAGAAACCACAACCTAAACCATTTTAAAATTTTTTTCTGAAAAGCAAACAGTAGGCATAATATTACTGCTCCACATTTAATCCACCAAAGGAGAAGGCATTAATATAAGAAACAGGTCCAGGTCCTAACAAAGAGATGATTCAAAATCTAAGCACAAAGAAACTTTCCAAGTCATCTATCATAATGTATATCTACTATTTATTTCCCTAAAAGGGATTTATCAGTTGTTGAGAAATTTAAATTTCAAGATTTATTGATTCTTGAGAGTTTAATAAAGACACAATAAATAGAATTCCTAAGAATTGACATTTATGTTGTTTGGATATACTTTGAATTTGAATTTATATCGTATTTTTGATAATATTATATAATATTATACACACTCATTCAGTAATTAAATAATTAATAATTGGCATTATGGATACTTTTTTAAACAACAAAAAAGTGAAAAAAAAAAAACCTTGAATATTAATAAATATCTTATTTGGATTAAAAAAAAAAATACTTTCTAAAATTAATTGCAAAAAGTAAGTTTTAAGGAAAAAGAACAGACAAAATTACATTCTGAATTTTTCCAATCTTACACTTTACAACCTTGTGCATTGGAGTAAAGTGAAAACATTAACCTTTACATTACTATTTACAAAATTACATAACTGTGCCAAAAGTGTGACACAATTTGGAAACCCTAAGGCTTTAAATGCTCACTCAATTCCTCTTCAGGATAAAAAAACACACACAAACCAGCATATTCCTCACATTTTCAATCAATATCTTACTTTTTACTTTACTGGTTTGGGTGGGCTTTTTGTTCTGAAGAGTGTCTAATTGAACATTTAAGGTCTTAAGATTCCCAAATTCTGTCACACGTGCAGCACATGTGTATAATTTCATAAATGGCAAAGGAAAGGCTAAGAATTCCACTTTAGTCCAATGCATGAGGAGGTAGAGTGTAACACATAAAATTTATACAGGTAAAGTCAATTAAGCATATGTATAGTGAGGTAAAGAGTATTTTTATTTTCCCATAAAAAAAAAAAAAAGGCTATAACTTGTCCAAAATGAGGCTCAGAGTTGAAGGGAAGAAAAGAAGCAATGGAATGTTATACCTTCACAAACTATTTCCCAGCCATCCACGTGAGCAGCTATGTCAATTAAAATGTGTGATACCAATAATTTGGGCTAAACCCATTGTTCTTTGCCATGTCAAAAATTAAAAATATTCATCAAAGGAACATTAAATGGACTGAAGCTGAAACAGACCATATATTTCCCTCAAGTCTCCATCTGTATCAATATTAAATGATATTTTTTTTCATACATGCTCTGAAGGAAAGAGAAAATTTGGTAACACATCTATTGGATTTGAGATTTGAGAAATCATAATATAGACTTATTGAAGATGCTGCAAGGTAGAACAAAACTTCCGTTTACACCATCTAATCTAATACAGTTAACTGATTGGAAAATTTGATTGAATAGATGGTGTTTGATATAAAACATTGCTCAAAAAACTAAAAACTAAAAGACAGCTCTGAAAATGCAAAGATTCCTGAATAACTTGCAGTTATATATTAAAGCATGTACAGATTACATACATAACTTGAAAAATCACAAACCCGAAGTTTTTGCACAATCGGTTAGGTAACTCACTTATCAAGCGAAGGCTATTAGTTCGAATCTTTCCTTCCCCCACTTATATAAATAATAATAATAATAATTAAAAATTAAAAAAAAAAATCATAACAAAAATATTGTTGTTCACACTTCTATGTTCCAAGGGAAACTTAACTTACCAATGAATTTGCAACAAATCAATGTAATCAGTGCCAAGGCGTTTAAGGCTTTTCTCTACACTTTCTTTGATATTTGCAGCATCAACCCGCAAAACTTTTGCATTGTCGCGTAAATAACTTGATCGTTCTGAATAACCACAAACTTTTGTCGCCAAAATAACCTATCCATGAAATGTAAGAGCTAAAGTATTGAAATTGAAAGAGCTTAATTCTTGCTTTCATGATTAACACTACTCTGTCACTCCACCAAACAATGTCTAGAACTTTTATATGAACATAACATGAAGTCCTCCTTCAGTCACTGAGATATGAATTTGAGAATAAAGTATATCATCACAGAAAATTAGATGAGTGTATTTAAAAAAATTAAAAGATAAAATTAATAACAAATACACCTTACACTCAGTGAGTAAATTGAAAGGGACATGCCAGCCTGTTTTTTCTACTATCCCCTCATTTTATTTTCTTTTTCTTTTCAGAAGGATATGAGTAATTCACAGGTTGTATTACTTGGGATAGAATAAATGAGATTTAAAAAACACGCGGGGGTTTTGGGGGAGGTAACCAAAGCTCAATGAAGGACTCTACTTTATACAGTATGAACCAATTCTAGGAGACACCTTTTTAATCAACATAATATTGTTTATAATGAAAACAGTGAAACAATAATCAGAGAACTGCTTCAAAGTGTAATGTGTATATCCTGCATCAATTTTCTTTGATTTCCTTTCATGGTGATGGTGGAATGTACCAAATTTAACAATCATGCTCATGGGAATATTTGTGTACACACTCCGTATGCATAAACTATCTCCTTCCTTTTCAATAAAGTACTTATCAAGAAATTTAAAAAAAAAAAAAAAAATCAGGCTCTACTAAAGGACGACATATGAACTTACATTTTATTCCTTCCCCCTAGCTAAAAAGGTATGTCAGGAATTTAAATAAATAGTACATATTAAGATTAAGCAAAATATATTACTTTTGAATTTCAAAAACTTACGAGACTCTAAAGATATTGAGTAGAAGTTCATCACTTATAACGCTTTCATTACGATTTATTTTTTTGGGAAAATTATGACACACACCCAACCCTTTCAAGAAATTATGTTTGCATAAATGCAACAGATAAGTTCATGGTCTCTCACACTATGACTATTCTAACAAAATATTCCATTTAAAAAAAGATTTCTACCCAACATCAATTGGTATAATTTACCATTTTTTAAACCAAAAAAAAAAAAAAAAAAAAAAATCACAAACTCTATCTCAGAAGTAAATAGATTTTTTCCCCCCTTTTAAATGGAATACCTTGT
This sequence comes from Quercus ilex subsp. ballota, assembly GCA_032727855.1. NCBI lineage: Eukaryota > Viridiplantae > Streptophyta > Magnoliopsida > Fagales > Fagaceae > Quercus > Quercus ilex. The sequence continues at coordinate 18,977,938 of CM064913.1, read as the reverse complement.
CACGAGGTTGAGACTTTAGCCAGCTACCAATATAGAGATCAGTTTTTCCTTGGGTCTCCTTCCTCATTGGAATTGGGTACTGCAAAAACAATATTTAGAACCTCACTACCAAATACAAATACCATTTTTGCTTACTACTATTATTTTCAAAATGAAATGAAGCCTAGCCCAACAAAATGTGAGTTGTTGTGAATAAAAAAAAAAAAAAAAAAAAAGAACTTACAGCCTCGGCAGTGTCTAAAGCATTAATGCCACGCTCAGTTGCATAGCTAAGAATTTCATGAGCTTCTTTCTCTGTATTTTGCTCTCCAAATGTCATCTGAAAAAACAAATATAGCCCACCTAAAAAACACACTTTACTAATATGCAATTTCTCACAACAACTAATTAATAAGAACTAAAATTTAAAACGTTTGTGAGAGTTTTCTTACAGTTCCATAAGTGATTTCGCTAATAACGAGGTCGGAGTCCCCGACTTTGTTGTACTTCAACTCGGTCTTGTCGGCGAGTTTGGCGCAAATGCGAGTCTTCAGAGAGCTCTTCCTGGTGCTGAGCGATGTAGTTCTGAGGGGTCGGCGCGTGAGGGTACGGAGGGAGATGCCGCGAGTGGAGCAGAGGGAAGCAGCTGGGACTGAAGTCGACGAGGCCATTGGAAATAACTATGGCCTTATCGGAAAGAATAAGGAACCGTTTGAATTTTCAGCACTGTTTGTTTATTTGAGAATTGTAGACTCTCTCTCTGTGTGACTGTGAGGCAGTGAAGCTGTGTGAGATTGTGACCAAATGGGAAGACTGGGCTGATTATTTTACTTAAATAATTATCACATTCTGGGCCTCGGACAATTTTCATTTAGGCTATTTCTGGCCTTAAAACCGTCCTTTTGGATCTACTTTCAGCCCAACATGGTAATATTAATATAATATATCATATTCAGTTTTTATTTCCTAGGTGGTCTGGCTTCAAATTAAAAAATCAGCTTATTTTACTATTTAGCTTAATTTTGCTACTATTTATAGGCATCATTACACTTTTTGATACTATTCATGAGTCCTACTGTACTATTTCAGCTAACTTTTACCTTTATCTATAGTACTTTCAGTAAAAAAAATTTAGTTTCAGCAAAATAATCAGATCTCAAATAGACCCCTAATCTAGAAAAAAAAAAAAAAGAGTTGTTCTGTTATAAAATAAAAGAAATTGTAAGACAATGTAAAGATATAGAAAGATGAGAAAATATATTAAAACATTGGTTAAAATGTAAATTGCAATTCTAAGTTTGAGTGGAATTCATTTTAGTTTATAGATTTATAATATAAAAAAAACATTTTCAATTTTTTTTCATAAGTTAATTGCATACTTAATAGCAAATTTTTAACGGAATTGGAAAAAAAATGCCTGAATTAAATATATTTGAAACTTAATAGACTCAATTGAACAAAAGTAAAGTTATAAACTTGAAATAAATTTTAATCAAACTTAGAGAGTGCAATTAACATTTTAGCCGAAAATCTTTAAGTGGTGATTCATGCAATACTAGGAATTCTTTTTTCTCTTTAGGGAACCAGGATAATTGAAAAGTACATCATTCTTACAATGGAGTCGCCACTTGTGGTGGCTAATGGTCATATCACATTATTCAAGAGTTTACATCATCCAAAACATGTGATTACAAAGAAAAAATATCCAAGAGCATGGTGAAATCCTTTTCTAGACATGCATATATTGGTTATTGAAAGAAATGGTGAATATACGTGTGATGTGTGACAAACCCTAATTCTAAGAGCATGTGAACTTGTTGATGAAATAGAAAAAAATCCTAATCATGCAAAAACTAAGAACAACCTATATCTAACATGCTAATCAAGCAAGAACATGAAAAAAACCTAGAAACTAAACATGGTTGAATCTAGATACCTAAGACATAAAATTAAAGAGGAGGTTTAGGAACCTTACTAGTGTGTACAACACTCCAAAGTTCTTCAAGCTAGGCATTGGCAGCTCCACATTGAGTCCAAGATGGTCACAAGACCACCCTGACCTAGAAAAAAAAAATTTATATATAAAATTTAAAAATTTTAGGGGTTTTTTTTCCTTAAAAAATATTTGTAACTGCCCTAAAATTTTTAAGGTCCAACATAATTAAACTTTGGATAAAACTTGGCATCAAACTTGGTTATAGATTAAGGCTACAACTTCACTCAATATATTTTTATTGGATGTGAATTTTGTCAAATTTACTATTGGATTATATTTTCTTCTTATATCCTTCATACTTACAAAATTTCAAAAAGATAACAAAATCAACAGTTATATCATCAATTAAAATTTTAAATTTCAAGTTTTTGTAGTTTAAAATTATATATAAAAATTAAGTTTACGGATCAAATAGTAAATAACATCCGATTGACATGAAATTTAACATGTGTTTTAAGAATATAAAGAATATGCAATTCAATGGTTAGATTTTCAAAATATATACTCATGTTAATTTGTTCAGTGAGAGTTGTAGCCTAAGGCTACAACTAAGTTTATAATCAAATTTTGTCCTTAAACTTTGGTCTCCTTAAGAATATTTTAGGTCCTTACAAACAAAAATAAAAAGTCCAAGAAAATTTTTATCTATCTAAAATTTTCAAAGAGATGTAACTTGCAATATTAATAATGAGATTATCATGCAAAGATGTCAAAATAAGAAAATTTATAGGAGGAAATTGTAAGACTAAAAACTTTTTGCTAAAAGTACTATAAATAAAGCTAAAAGGTAGCTGAAATAGTATAGTGGAACTCATAAATAATACTAAAAAATGCAATGAGACCCATGAATAGTAGTAAAAATAAGCTAAATGGTAAAAAAAATGGCATTATAAGTCAATGCCAAACGCACACTCTGTGTGTGTGTGGGGGGGGGGGGGGGTGGTCAATATATGAGTTCTTTTTTTTATTAAATTTTGTATAATTTAAAATTTTTAATGTCCACCCTGAAAAATATTCTCAGAGTTGCCATGAAGCTAGGTAGCACCTCAAGATGGAGAAAAAAATCTGAAATTTCTGCAATTTTAGAGGGATTCAGTGTCTTTTTAAACTAATGGTGAATGAGTGTATTTATACTAAGAGTAGGGGAGTTAGGGTTGTGTCTTTAGGCAATGTGGTACTCAAGAAAATTAATTTTTCAGAGAAAAAAACATAGGAATCAAGTTCAACTTGTGTGGAGAGCAAGCCGAACCAAAAAGGGAAGAAAACCTAGATCCTCCAATCTTTTCTTGTTTTGTTTCATTTGTTTTCATTTTCAATTCAGATCTGATCTCCTCCAAATTATGACTTCCTTTTTTAATTTTCTTGGTCCTCAAGGTTAGCAAATTAATTCCAAAAATGTCTAATTAATTAATTAATTAATTAATCAATCAATTTTGGCCTATCCTATTGGAAATCAATAAATGCTTTGTCTTAGATTAAATTTGGTGCACGCAACCTCACCATAAACCCTACCTTCAGCTAATGAGAACATTACACATCATTTAATTTAAATTTGACTAAAAATAGGCCAATCGGAATTAAGAGATTATAATCACCTATGGTTGGAATTTGATTTATGCAATTACACATTTTTGTTAAAATTTGTTTCTTTGATGTCTTTTAATCCGGTGGCTTGATTAATTCTCATAAACTATCGGTTTGTTTGTCATAACCTCAAGATTTGTTTCATTAAAAGTATTTGAAGATCAAACAGTCAAAATTAAAATCTTGCTCTAAAGACTTAAGATGGTGATGATATGCAATGCAATTCAGGTTAGATCAAATGAGAGTTGCAAAATTAGGTGTCTACAATATTTGGTTTTTGTTAAATTAAATTAATTAATCTAATTAGAATGATAATGAAAAATTAATAAAATTAAACAGGTTGAGATAAAGAAAATATATTAAATTAGAGTTTTTACTCAAGGTAGCGTACGCTGATGATGTTTGCCAGATGCTAGCTTTAAGCAAAATTTGAGAAATATCCAAGACATATGAACATGTTAGGAGAAATTTGAAAAAAAAAAATGGGTGCATATAGCTGGCATACACCATTACATAACAGTGGTTCCAAAGTAACATACACCCATCACATTAAGTGTATGCCGTTTTAAGAGGAAGCCCTAAATCCACTAAAGTTGAAGAGATTAATCAAACAAGCATACAAAAATAATTCGGGTTAAGTTTCTGCAATCTATTGACAAAAATAGTTGCTGAATAAATACAAAAGGCTATTACTTCACAGCTTTTATTACACTAGATTGCAAATAATTGACAAAAATAATTCAAGTTAAGTTATTGCAACTACATATTTTTTTGGTAATTGTTTATTGCTTTATATTTTTCATTATAGTAGATTGCAAAAATTTCTATCAAGTTATTGCAATGACATCTTTGTTGTAACAGGCCATCACTTCAAGATTTTTGTTGTAATATATTGCAAAAATAATTAGTATCATTTTACGGATTGAGAATCTAATGCAATATCTCTCAATTGTTGAGACTGAGAATTGAAAAAAGAAAATTTTAATCTCAACAATTGAATAAAAAAATCGAAAAAAAAAAAAAAGTGAAAGAGAAAAAGTGAGTGGTAAAAAAATGTTGTGAGTGGGTATGTGGTAATTGCACCACCCGATTCTAATCCTCATTTTATTACTCTAATTTTTTTTGTTTTAAGTTATTGTAATCAATTTTCCTAACGCAATAAGGTATTAAGGCCTTTACTACAACTAATTATTATTGATGTAATAATTTATCACTTTTAAGTTACAATCACAATGATACTATTTTTTGTGCATTAACACTAGCATGTACTAGACTTATTTTGGTGAAGTGAAACCCAATGGCATTAACCTTTCCGGCGCTTTGAAAGTTATAGGTTCAAAGGATAGTGATTTTTTTCAACAAAAAAATAACTAAAAAATTAAAAAAACAAGAGAAAGAGGTTTTGCCTTAAAAAAAAAAAAAAATCTATTTTTATTGGCGGTGAGGCTTTATGCCTTGTTTACAAGTCAAGTTACTCAAGTCAATTAATAATGTTGCCTTTTACGATCCAATAATTCTAAGATCACAACTTATTTCACACACTTTGTCACAACTATCCTATGTTATAGACTGTGACTAGTTACATGTTACTTTGCATGAAACATCACTTACAGCCAGCCACATAAGAGAATTGTGGTAAAGTGTGGAATAAGTTGTGGTTCTATAATTATTGTTCACAATCCTTCAACAACAAGGTGACAAATTGTCTTCTTTTTTTTCCCCACTTCCTCTAGGCCCAATAAAAAAAAAAAAGCAGTATAATTTGGAACCCACATAATTTTGACATGCGCACCTTTATAATTGATTTAGAACCATCTCTATGAAATGAATGTACTAATAAATATATACAATCTGTTGACCTTTTTTTTTTAAGCAAAATGTAAGCGAGATATTATTAAAAAACAAAGAAAATCAAGTAACATCCGATTGGAATACAGCATCCAAATCACTAGGTAAATCTTCTACCCATACATCAGTATCTGCAGCTAAAGCCGCTCGTCTAGCAAGGTCATGAGCCAACCTATTCCCATCCCGTTTAACATGCTGAAAATGACATCGCCGCAACAGACATGCTAACCGTTTTGTCTCATCTATAATGTGGCCATAGAGAGTATAACACCGATTAGAAGCTTGCAGAGCCTGAACAATACGAAGACAATCACCCTCAATTAATACTTCAAAAAAACTCAACTCTCTTGCAAAAACAACTGCTCGTTTTGCAGCCAACGCCTCTGCCATCTCCACAGACTGGACCAGCCCCACTCTCTGACTCAAGGCAGCCAACACATGACCCTGAGAGTCCCTGCACACCACACCTAACCCAACTTGATTAAAACCATCCAAAAGTGCTGCATCAAAATTCAATTTATAACATGTATCCAGAGGCGGAGTCCATCGCACACGAGGAGGGCGGTCATTGCTCGATGTCTCCTTACAGTGAACGTCCCAGAACTCCTGGACCAGTTTCAAAGCTCTAGCGCCAATTTCATGAAGCTGCCATGTATGTTGATGAACTCTTAAGCGATTCTGATGTTCCCACAAACACCAAGCAGTCATGGCAAACTGAGCACACTGGAAACTCGAACCAGCACTGAACAGAGACTCCAAAAAAGACCGATACTTCTTCTGAGTGAGAAACAAAAACCCAGGATCGGACATCCACACAGACCGAACTTGATCACAAAGCCATAAACAGTGCAAAATAGATTCCGATTGATCATTGCAACCCTCACATGTATCATCAAGTGGAATATGCCGAAGTCTCAAATTTAGCTTGGTAGGGAGTGAATCTTTCGCTGCTCGCCACAAGAAATGACAGACCTTCTTAGGAACTTTGAGTTTCCAAATGTTCTTCCAAATCGTACGCTCAGACAGAGGAGAAGATGAACTTGGCGAAACAGAATTCTCAGCTTCCATTAACATACGGTATGCACTTCGCACACTATAACTCCCCGACGAGGACAGCGGCCAGATTAAAACATCCTCAGCCTCATCTTCAGCCACATAAATCCCCCTAATCTTGTCAGCTTCCCAAGGTAAAAAACAGGCAGCAAGCTTACCCGGATCCCAGACTCTAGAATTTGGATAAAACAACTCACTGACCCTATCCACAGCAGAACCCGCTCTAGGAGATATAATTCTACTGCACCCCGGTTCAGGTAGCCACTGATGATCCCAGACCTTAATTGTTTTGCCATCCCCAATCCTCCATATAGCACCCTTATTAACTACTGACAGGTTATTTAGACCCCTAAAACAACCAGATTGCGTAGCCTAGATTAATTAGCCAAGTTGTTACTTAGTCAAATTAAGCAATACTAGGTTAAAACAATCAAACAATCATATCAAGAATAATAATGCAGCGGAAAATAAATAACACAAGATATGATCACCCAGGAAACCACACGGTAAAAACCTGGGGAGGATTTGACCCACCGATCCTCAAGGCTAACCTGAATTCACTATGAAAGAATTGAAGTTCATACAGAAGGACTACAAGCTCCCCGCTCGACTTCCTAATGCTACCCACCAGTAGAACTTCCTGACACGACCACGCGCAGGCTCCGAGTCCACGGACTACTTCTTTCTTGAATTCCTCAATCAGCTACAAGCTCCCCGCTTGCTTTTCTTTTAAGTTCCAATGGTAGCAACCTTGTTGATCATCAAGATATTGACAACCCTAAGTTTTGTGTAAAGGAAAGCTCCTCAAAGATCTCACACGAGATTCACACAAAACCGCAATGTATGAGCAACAATACAATATGGACAACCTTCAAAAACGTGGCTAGGGTTTTGTTTATATACCTAGGGTAAAAACATAAAACCCTAAACGTTTAATGAAGTAGGGCTGAGTTGGAAATTCTGCAGAAAATTCAACCTGTGTGATTTTCGATCGATCGAGTCTATTCTTCGATCGATCGAGCCAGGCCGAAAGTCCCAAGTACTTCTGCAGCCACTCGATTCCAACTTTACAAGAATAAACCAACTTTGAGCAAGTCTAAATAAGACTAAATACAATGTTTTGATCATGGTTTGCCAACATTACAAATTAGAGTTCTAAATACATAAAATCCTAAGACCTTAGAACCTAACAAACTCCCCCTTTGGCAATCCGTGACAAAACCTTAACTAACAGCTCAAAGTTTTACAAATGAAAAGCCCTTTACAAAGATAATGCTCATAAAATTCAATTCAGCCTAACTACTATCCATAGTTGCAAGTGTAGACAGCAGCTTAGTTGAATCAACCTGTATAATCCTGAAATACTCAACAAACGCATAAACGCATGTGTGACAGTAAAGAGTAAAACAACAGGTATAACATTCTTGTAAGATTCACACAACACAAAATAAAGACATATATGAATGAACAACTCATAAATATAAATCAATAAGCAGTGAATCTCAACACAACAAGAATCAACAAAAAAAAAAATCATGTATATCAATCAATGTTACTCCCCCTAACATGAATATCCCCAAAAATGATATACAAAGTGAAACACCTAGATACAATCTAAAAACTCCACAAGCTCCTCTAAAACAAAAAATCTCCCCCTAACAACAAAAACTCCTCTACAAGACAAAACTCCACTCCCCCTTTTTGTGACGGAATGCCAAAGTGCAATCACAAGTCGCCATCAAAAGGAGGTGGTGAGGGTGAATGAAGACGCGCAAAATCAGCTCGGAGAGCACGTATCTCGTCCAGCAAGTCCACCAAAATCTGACCATGAGCCGCCTGAACGGTCATGACAGTCTCCAAAGTACGACGAACATCGAAGTCGGCTGAAGGAGGTGGAGGAACATCAGCAGCAGCAGCATCATCACCAACTGGATCGGTAATATCCTCACCAGCAAGACCTGCAGAAGAAGAAGGAGGAGGTGCGCTACTAGAGGGCTCAGACCTAGGGTGTTTAGAACCAGCTCGAAAATGAGCGGCCCTTTGTCTAAGAAAAGACGCACCTATAGGAGCTATCACATGAACGGGCTCAGAGGAAGGAAAGCCACTAAGATCAAGATAGAGAAGAATCCTATGAATGAAAATAGGATGAACAAGAGCATGAGCAGTAGATGAACTCCTATAAACTTCGTTCAAAGAACGAAGAAAAAGATGGGGAAAACTGATAGGAGCATCAGTAACAAGAGCGTACAAAAATACACACCTCTCAAGAGGAATGGTGTGAACATGGGAAATAGGCCAGATCGAATGACAAGCTATCCTAAAGAACAGATAGTGTAACCCGGAGAGCTCAGCAGAAGTGATCCAAGGATCAGAACCCCACTGGACAGTAGTACCAGTGATGTAAGACAAAACATCGCTAATCTCGGGAGACTCATCATATGGATAGACAGGATGCTGGACCAATGGTACCCCTAGAGCATCAGCCACTACCCGAGGAGTAATGGTGTACTCTACGCCTCGTATCCAACTCTTAACTAGAGTGTTGGAATCATAGATGCGGATAGAGATGTTCGAATAGAACTCTCTAATCAAGGCAGAAGGTGGAGGAGGATCAGAAACATCCACCAAGGGTAACCAACCCCGACGCTCAAAATTTGCCCTAATGGCAGGATCAAGTTCATCTAACCGCACAGAACGCTCAGCCCAAATCTTTCTCTTAAGGTTTAGCGTCTCAAAAATCTCTTGATTTTTCTCACTCGAAAACTTCTCACTATCAAAGGATGGAGGGGGTGAAGGAGAAGGTGAGGGAACATTCCTACGGGCTCTAGTTTTCCTAGGCATAGTGCTAAGGAAAGGACAGAGACACAGAGTGAAAACCAAACAGAACAAGAGAAATCAAAACCAAAGGCAGACTGCAAATTAGCATAATAAAAATATAGAACAAAAATCTATATGATGCATGAACATTTATAATGTTGTGATGCATGATCTAATGCAGTAAACAATTAAGTTTAATTGAGATTGAATTGACAAAATTGGCTTGAGCAAAAAAAAAAGTTTTATCAAAAATCCCAAAAATTTGAAACCCACTTGACAAATTTTGCAACAAATTGATGAATTGATCAGTACACAAGTTTGAAAACATATTAGAATAACCAATTTCATCAATACAACAAACCAATTTTAGCAAATTCTACTCAAATTAACAAAATCCCCAATTCGGATCAAGAACAAGCCCTAGAATTTTCAATTTTTCATCAAACTCAAAATTGATCAAATTAACCACCAAGGATCATTAGTATGATGTGTCCCCACAAAAACCCAATGATCAATTTTATAAAATAAGGCTTGAATCAACAGAAAATCCCAAATAAGTAAAGTCCGAAAATCTCCCTTAAATGCATGGATTTATGCATGAAATAATGAAAATAAATTCAAAAGGAAGGGCAAAAGAGTCTTACCGGCTTGAGGAAAGAAATTCTTTGCAAAAACTTCGGAGGAAAACGACAAAAATTGGAAAAATTTGGCTTGCCTCGTCGGAGAGAGAAAGGAAAAGTTTGAAAAGATTTTAAAAGTATTTGAAAAAGTCAGATTTGATCTTTTAAAAAGGCTTTTCCACGATATTCGATCGATCGAAAATTACATTCGATCGATCGAAAAGCACAGTCATTTTAAGACAAATGAGAGCACTTTTTCGATTGATCGAAAAACAGGCTGGATCGATCGAAAATCACAGTTTTTGAAAATACAAGCCTAATTTTGAAATAACTCCTCAAAGCATTAGATTGAAAAACAAAATGCATGAGTATGAGATGGAATGCTTTTTCAAAAACCCAAAATTTAAACCCAATTTTCTCAAAACACATTTCAATCATTCTCTCATTGAATTTTCTTAAGCAACAAATATGTTGTGCATAAATCTCAATATATTTTCAAACTTGGTTGATCAGACCAGAAACACACACTAGCATGTACAGTGTTTAACAAAGAGTGACTTGTGTAGTGTGTGATACTAGTAAAAACTTGAGATACATGTGAGGTGATATGTGAATAGCATTTAATCACAAATTCTACAAAATTCATCACATAGAATTCAAAAGAGACTATCACCTAAAGAGTTACATCCTATAACTCTCACATCTCCTAAAACAAAAGCTTGCAATCATGTAAGTTTCTTGTATTTTTGCCCCATTAATTAAGTGAATTTTGGCATCAAGCCTAATAGTACACACCAGTTTGAATTAAGTGAATTGGCATCAAGCCTAATAGTACACACCGGTTTTAATTATTAATCATTTAGCAGAGGCAACACCTTATGTTCTTTTTGTGCATGTGCTACACTTTCTCGAGCACAAAATCTTATGATATGCACTAAGGTGTTCATGATTGGCTAGTGAGCAGTGGTGAGATGGTTATTTATGCCTTTCTCAAAAGAATCAAGTCCGACAGTCAAAAACATGTGACTTCAAGATTAAGACAAAGTGATTAATAACCACCAACATCTTTCCCACACAACATGCACTACAAAGTTTTAGCTAGTCAAGTGCAATAAATAAGCTCATCAAAGCTAAACAAGGTACATAAGACAAGTTATGTGTAAATAAATTGACCAACCTTGTTTTCAATAAACAAGAAACATCATGTTCAACATAAATTTTGCTTCCCTTTTTTTTTTTTTTTTTTTTTTTATTTTATATTAAAAGAGAAAACAAATAAATCCTAGAATGAAATGCATGAATGTAATGCAATGCAAGTCCTAGAACAAAAACAAAAAAAAACAAAGAGCAATGGTCACAAAAGAATAGAGCAATGAAGCACAAGGACCATGTCAGAAAGACTCAATTAGTTCGAGTCTTTTGCATCCAAAACTTTTTAGATGCACCACGAGCATTGGAGTTCTTATTCACATTTGAGTGATTCCCAACTCCATGATTGGAATAAAGGTTTAACACTTTTACCAATTCACCAATTAATGCCATAGGATCTTGTGCTTGAGACACAGGCACTTTTGGTTTATTTGCTCTCTTATCAGCTTGAAGCTTGTAACAGTTAGGACGAATATGTCCAGACTTACCACAATAATGACAAACCCAAGCAGGTTTACCATGCATCTTGTCCTTAGATTTGGTAGGCTCCTTAGGTTTAGATTATCTTAGGTCTACCCTAATCTTCTTAGGTGGTGAAACTTCTACAGGTTTAGCTACCTAACTCACAGGTGGTTTGACAGTTTCACTCACAACCTCACTCACAGAAGGCTCAGAAGAAGAAGAAGGAACAAAAGTAGTGGAATGAGGTCCAGACTCAAAGATGCTTTCAACATATCCTAACCCAGTTTTATCAGAAGGATACTTTTGAACATTCAGCATGTGATCAAGTTTAGAACTAGCAGACCTAGCAACAGATAAATCAAGTTCCAAAGTTCTAACTTTATCAAGCAAAAGCATGTTCTCAGATTTAACATTATTCAAAAGCTCATTAGCATCAAATAGTTTAACAAGCAAATTTTTCTTTTCAAGCTCAAGAGAATCAATTTTCTTTAGGCCAAGTTCAACTTTCATAGCATCCTTTGCAGCAATTTTGCAAAGTTTGTTATAGGCCTCTTGGAGATCTGCATCTTCAGAGAGTTCCCCATCAGAAGGGTTCTCTTCAGCAGATATGCTTTCATTGACTATAGCAGTAGCCGTGAAAGCAATGAAGTTTCCATCCTCGTCACCACCGGACTCATCATCAGAAACCTCATTATCACTAAGGGTTACAGCCATAGCTTTACCCTTAGTCTTCAAGAATGTAGGACATTCAGATTTCATATGACCATACCCTTGACAGCCAAAACACTGAGAACCCAAAGAGTTATTAGAAGATTGACCAAAATTTTCTCTAGGTTTTTCAAAATTGTTAACCTTAGTGGGATCATTCTTCCTAAAATTTCTAGGTTCAGCAGTGTAAGTACCTCTTGCCTTTCTATTTGTATTTCTAAGAAAGTTCTTAAAGTTTTTGGCAAGATAGGCAATCTCTGTAGCAGAGAGCTCATCATCAAATCCACCACCATCAACATCATCAACTGACTTAAGAGCCATTGATTTGGATTTGTTCACTTTAGGTAGGTCAGACTCATAGGATTGAAGAGATCCTACAAGCTCATCAACAGGGATGGAGTCCACATCCTTGCTTTCAGTTATGGCAGTCACTTTGGGTCTAAAATCTTCAGTTAAAGATCTAAGTATCTTCCTAACAATCTTAGGTTGATCATAGATTTCACCCAAATTGAAGGCAGAATTAACAATATCATTCAGTTTGGCATAAAATTCATCAAAGGATTCATCATCAGACATCCTAATGCTTTCAAACCTAGAAGTTAATTGCTGCAGTTTGTTTATCTTAACTGCCTTTGTGCCTTCATGCACAGTTTGGAGGATTTTCCAAGCAGTATGAGCAACCTCAACATTAGAGATCCTCTTAAACTCCTCCATAGAAACAGCATTAAAGATAGCATTCATAGCTTTGCTATTGAAGCTTGCTGCTTCTTTTTCAGAAGTTTGCCACTCACTCACAGGAGTAGCGGGCTTCACCCATCCGTATTCAACGGAATTCCAAACCCTTTCATCAATGGATTTCAGGAATGCTTTCATCCTTACTTTCCAATAAGCATAATTGTTCCCATCAAAATGAGAAGGAACAAACAGAGAGTGTCCATGCTCCATGACAACAGGGGTCAAGGATCAGCTCAGAGATTAAAAATCTCAAACAAGAAGAGCAACCTGCTCTGATACCACTTGACAGGTTATTTAGACCCCTAAAACAACCAGATTGCGTAGCCTAGATTAATTAGCCAAGTTGTTACTTAGTCAAATTAAGCAATACTAGGTTAAAACAATCAAACAATCATATCAAGAATAATAATGCAGCGGAAAATAAATAACACAAGATATGATCACCCAGGAAACCACACGGTAAAAACCTGGGGAGGATTTGACCCACCGATCCTCAAGGCTAACCTGAATTCACTATGAAAGAATTGAAGTTCATACAGAAGGACTACAAGCTCCCCGCTCGACTTCCTAATGCTACCCACCAGTAGAACTTCCTGACACGACCACGCGCAGGCTCCGAGTCCACGGACTACTTCTTTCTTGAATTCCTCAATCAGCTACAAGCTCCCCGCTTGCTTTTCTTTTAAGTTCCAATGGTAGCAACCTTGTTGATCATCAAGATATTGACAACCCTAAGTTTTGTGTAAAGGAAAGCTCCTCAAAGATCTCACACGAGATTCACACAAAACCGCAATGTATGAGCAACAATACAATATGGACAACCTTCAAAAACGTGGCTAGGGTTTTGTTTATATACCTAGGGTAAAAACATAAAACCCTAAACGTTTAATGAAGTAGGGCTGAGTTGGAAATTCTGCAGAAAATTCAACCTGTGCGATTTTCGATCGATCGAGTCTATTCTTCGATCGATCGAGCCAGGCCGAAAGTCCCAAGTACTTCTGCAGCCACTCGATTCCAACTTTACAAGAATAAACCAACTTTGAGCAAGTCTAAATAAGACTAAATACAATGTTTTGATCATGGTTTGCCAACATTACAAATTAGAGTTCTAAATACATAAAATCCTAAGACCTTAGAACCTAACAACTACCTCTCGTGCCTGCAGGATGCTTTTCCAAGCGTAAGAACTCTTTGGATGGACAGGAGCATCAAGTATAGTACCTGTAGGAAAATATTTGGCACTAAAAACTTTATACAATAGAGTATCTTTATCATGGAGTAAGCGCCAAACCTGCTTTGCCAACATAGCATTATTAAACTTTTGAAGGTCCCGAAACCCCATACCGCCAATAGATTTTGAAGAACAAAGAGAGCTCCACTTAACCCAATGAATCTTCTTGGTCTCTCCATTACCCCACCAAAACTTCCGAATTATTGCCTCAATATCCTTACATAAACCCACCGGTAATTTAAAAACATTCATAGAGTAAACTGGGATGGATTGAACCACAGCTTTAATCATGACCTCCTTGCCTGCCTGAGACAACAACTTCTCCTTCCATCCTTGCATTCGAGCCCAAATTCTTTCTTTGATCTTAGTGAAACACGTCGTCCTATTCCGACCAACAAAAGAAGGTAGCCCCAAATACTTATCATAATGTCGAATAGCCGGAACCTGTAAAGCAGCTTGGATAGCAACTTGAAAGGACTCCTTAGTATTTTTACTAAAAAAGAGAGTCGTTTTCTCCTTATTAATTATTTGACCTGATGCCACCTCATAGTAACCAAGCAACTCTTGAATTTTATGGCATTCCTCCAAGGTAGATCTGCAAAAAATTAGGCAATCATCGGCAAAAAATAAATGGGTTAATTTAGGACCATTCCTACAGATAGAGAACCCATGAATATCTCCCTGGACTGCTGCATCACATAACAAAGCATTTAAGCCCTCCGCACAAAACAAGAATAAATAAGGAGAAAGGGGATCTCCCTGCCGCAAACCCCTTGATGGTGTGATCATACCCTTCGGTTCACCATTAACAAGAATAGAATATGAAACTGTTGTAATGCACTCCATGATCAAGTCCACCCAAACTTCCTGGAAACCCAATTTGAGAAGTATTTGCTCAAGAAAAACCCATTCCACCCTATCATAAGCTTTACTCATATCCAACTTCATAGCCATAAAACCTTTCTTTCCTGTACAATTAGTCTTCATATGATGTAAGGACTCAAAAGCAATCAAAATATTATCCGTAATCAGTCTATCTACAATGAAGGCACTCTGTGTTTCAGAAATAATGGAATGAAGCAAAGGCTTAAGGCGATTAGCTAACACCTTGCTGATAATTTTGTAGATCACATTACAAAGGCTTATAGGTCTAAAATCAGTAACTCTCTCCGGATTTTGAACTTTGGGGATTAATGTAATAAAAGTATGATTAATAGATTTAAGAATAGACCTTAAATTTAAGCTAGATAACACAGCCTGAGTAACATCCATGCCTATGTCCGTCCAGTATGTCTGATAAAACAGCGGAGGCATTCCATCCGGTCCAGGAGCTTTAAGTGGAGCCATCTGCCTTATTGCTACGCCAACCTCCTCACTAGTATAGGGTTTATCCAACTCCGCTCTCATCTCATCAGTAACCATTGGTTGGACTCCATCCAAGATACGATCTAAATCATGCGGATTAGAGGATGTGAAAAGTTTAGAATAATACTCAATAAGGATGGCCGAAACAGCCCCCTCACCCTCCTGCATTACTCCCTGATCATCCCTTATACCCTTAATGAAATTCTGCCTTTTCCTTTGTGTTGCATACCCATGGAAAAAACGAGTATTCTGATCCCCATCCTTCAGCCATTGAATACGAGACCTTTGATGCCACATCTTTTCTTCTTTATCACATAAATTATTCAACTCCTTTTTCAAGCGATCAACCTCATCACAAATACCAGATCTGACCGAATCCTCCTCAGCCCTCCAAAGCCACTCCTTAGTCCGTTTAATGCTACTTTGAACATGCCCAAAATGGTCTCTACTCCACGCCTTCAATCTTTGTTTACACTGTTTCAATTTCACGATTGTAGCATACATAGGAGTACCACCAGGAGAACAACTCCATGCTTGAGAAATAGTATCTCTACACCCTGAATCCGTAACCCACATGGCTTCAAAACGAAAAGGTTTCCGACGCCACTTATGACGCTCCCCACCTGCATCCAAAGACAAAAGAATGGGGCGATGATCGGATGTAAAACAATTTAAGTGCCTTATCCTACCCGTGGGAAATTTTGTCAACCAATCATAATTTGCTACACCTCTATCCAACCTCTCCCAAATCAGCTCACCCCTTCGATTCCCTTTCCAAGTGAAATCCGGACCTGAATATCCTAGATCAGCAAAACCACAAGCATCCAAAACCTCACAAAAATTTTCCATTAAATTATGAGCTCTTGGAACCCCTCCTTTCTTATCCTGAACCTCGAGCAATTCATTGAAGTCACCAAAACAACACCATGGAAGTTTAGGCTTTGAATTCAACATACGAAGCATATTCCATCCATCACTTCTACGACTTGCCTCAGGCTCCCCATAAAACCCAGTCAATCGCCAAGCACCCTCCGAATTACCATCTATTATAGAATCTATATGGTAGCCTGAAAAACTATCCACCCAAACAGCGACCCCTTGTTTCCATAGAAGGGCCAAACCTCCTCCCTTACCATCGGTAGGAACCGTAAAACAACCATCAAAATGAATCCTATCCCGAACCCACAACATATGTTCTCTAGATGACCATGTTTCAGATAAAAACACAATCATAGGATCTTGAGCTTGTACAATATCAACAAGCTCCTGAACTGCATGACGGTTCCCAAGCCCTCGGCAGTTCCATGCTAAGAGTTTCATGGCTGTCGGCGGGGCTGATCATCAGCCTCCACCGTTAAAATATCTGAAAAAGCTACCCTCTTCCTGCATCTCTCACTTCCTTCCTCCAAAACCCCATCCTCCTCTTGTCTCGAACGTTTAGACAGAACTACTCCCAAAGGATCAAGGACCATACTGGATTTTCTAGGGATGCGAGTAAACTTAGGAGTACTTGGAATAGGTGAAGATGACTTCTCTTGTGTAAACAATTTTTTTAAGAAACCGGCTGACCCCATCATCCTAGAACCCACACCACCCTGTAAAGAATCAGAACCATCCTCCACTCTATCAAAACGAAATAACTCACCATCAATCTCATCCAATTTTGCCTGAAAAGATTGTGAAGAAGTGTACTCGGTCAGAATAGTCTCACTGCCATTACCCGGTTCCATAGCACCCTCTGTCCGTACCTCTTGCACCACTACCAGATCACCCTGCTCATCTATATTAGGCTGAATTCGCTGCTGTTCTAATGTCTCTGTCCTCTGTTCTACAAGCACTTCAGTCTGCCCCTGCTTCTCTTGTGTTGTGATAGGAGAATTTTGTTCAACACCCCCCTTAAGAATCTCCTCATAACCAGCCACCCTAACAATCGTCCTCTTCGCCAAATTTGGAGTACCAGCACGCAACCACGGACCAAACTGTTGGTTTCTCGTCGACAAGGATCCTTTCCTATTCTGCCATAAAGAACAGTCCCGATCTTGATGAGTAAGACAGCCACACCAATAGCATAAATTAGGCAAGCGCTCATATTTGTAACTAACCCAACTCTCTTCCCCATTCTCAAACTCAACCTTCCTGCCTCTACTCAGGGGCTTAGTTATATCAATAGAGACACGTACTCGCATATAATTACCCCCTTCAAACACCTCATCGTCACCAGAACCCGGAATCACCATACCCGCTGACGATACGATATCAGAAGCGATGCGCATATTTAAACTACCTAACGAAAGATCATGAACCTGAATCCAGAAGCTAACCCTATCAAAATTCAACCCTCTCACCTCTGCTGGTCTCGAAACTCTCTTCAGCGCAACCAAATTTTTATCAAAAGACCATGGCTCACCCGCTAAAACGTTATCTATATCAGTTTCCTCCATGAAAACAAATAACACACAGTGATTGCCCATATCTCTCACCTCAAAACCCTTCTTAACGTGCCAAAGTAGCTTAAAAGTTCTAGCAATCGCTTCCATACTAAGCACTCTACCTGTGAAAAACCGAGCCGCCAAGAGGTATGGACTGTCCCCACTGCTTCCACGCACCCTATACTTATTTCCTTCGGTTTCAGTGAAGGAAAAAGTTTCCCACATTGCTGAAAGATTGTCCATCGTCCTCTCAGTTCAACAAACCACGTTCTTCTGATCACAACGCTGAAGGAAAACAGAAAAACAGAAGCCTAACTCTGAAAGTAGGCACTTCTTCTACTACCGCGTAGGGTTTCACACGAGCCCTAGGGCAGAGAAACTAGCCAAAGGAACCCCCTCTTATTTCTTAATATATTTCTGTTGACCTAATATATTATGAACATACCTTTCTCAACAAAAAAAAAATATATATATATATATATATTAATATTATGAACATACAATCAAAAGAAAATATTTAAAGTAACAAAATGCATAATTTGTTAGAAAACAAATTTCAAGTTATAGATTTCGACTCACTCGTAAAATACTACACAAAAATAGTTCTATTACAATAAGTGCTAATGCAACAAAAATTAGTGTTATTGTAGCAGTAACTTAAAAGTGATAAGTTATTACATCAATAATGATTAGTTTCAATGACTTATCTATATATATATATATATATATATAACTGAAACCTTTGACCTCTCCACAATTATCCACATCAACATTATTTAAATTTAAAAAAAAAAACAAAAAACAAAATTTCTGATTTTATATAATTTATTAGTTTTTTGACATTACGTAGGCCCAAAGGAAATTCAACTACTAAGTAGTAATATATAAATCTCTTAAAACCTAAACCTGAACGTAAGGAGTAGGGCAATGGAGAATGCAAACATCAAAGTGAGGGGAAAAACTCCTTCAATTTGACATGGCATTTTCTCCATGTAATTTTCTTTTTTTAATCACCAGGTTTCAATGTCTCTATAATTTTATTTTTTTAATCAATGTTTTTCAAATTCATGGTGATGTGTTTGGCCTTTCTTCACAAAGATTCTAATTTCTATGATTATGTGAAAAGGACTTTGGGTGTTCTAAATAAATGTGATCAATTGTTTAGTGCTTGAGTTTGAAAATTTTTATATTTTGTTTGTTTTGCTTTTGTTTCGTAAACATTGCCTGCCAAAATCTGTTTTGTATTTTTCAATGACTTCTTTGGGTCGCCTTTTCAATGGGTCTATTGAGTGGACTCATAATCTCAATGATTTTCTATAGATTATGCTATCTTGCCGTGTTTTCTTTTCTTTTGTAGCATGCAGCTTATCCAAATTTGGACAGTTCCACCACTTTCTTTGGTGTTTATGATGGTCATGGAGATTAGCATATGACTTTTATTTATTTTTCCATATTTTCCTCCTATCTCATTACAAATTTCTTCCAATTAAAGTTCCTTCTCGAGTTGAAGTTTTTGTCCTTTTTTTTGCTGGTGTTGGCATCTTTTTGGGAATTAATACATTCTTTTGGGCGATATTTAGATTTGTTTAGGATTCTTAATTCATTTGCTTAGGAATCTAGATTCATATGTGGGGTCTTGGTTGGCTATGTTGAAACACTAAAATTGTTTGGATTCAATAATAGTTAGGAAAAATTGAGAAAATAAATTCATAAAGTGCCAAATTGTAGGAAGAGTAGTAGCACTCACAAAAGAAACTTGACACTACCAAAAAAAAAAAAAAATTTATGGGAACGCCGCCAATTAATTTAATTCACAAATTTCACTCTTTCAGCCTTAGACTTAACTTTTTGAGAATAACCTTATACTTATTGAAACCTAATGCAATATATGATATTTAAAATAATTGATTCTTTGTAAGTTTAGTTGTAGCAAAAAACACTTTAAAGTTGTCTTTCAATTTTTCAATTTATTTAAATATTGATTAAGTAGTTCTTTAAATGTGTGTTTTATACGTTTTATGGATAATCAAGGATGTTAAAGATTTAATTTTTCATTTTACTTTAAACTTAAGATTTATTTCTATTTTTCATTATGTAAATTAATGTTTCATATCAAGATTAATATTTCATATCAAGGATAGGAACTATAAGACTGGAATCTTAATGTACAATCAAAGAGAAAGAGAAAAAGAATAGTTTATATCTTTATACACAATAGTTTTCCTATGCATCGCACGGGTTAGCGACTAGTAATTTTTAATTGCCATAGAGACCTTAATACCTCATTGAATTAAGAGAATTTTTTTGTAATAATTTAAAAAGAAGAAATTGTAGTAGTAAATGATATAAAATTATTTTTGTAATATATTATAATGAAAATCTTAAAGAGATAGACTATTACAACAAAGATATCGTTTTAATAAATTGATAGCATTTATTTTTCAATCTATTACAATGACAAATATAAGTGATAAATAATTTCAATGATATTATCATTGCAATAACTTGACCGAAGTTATTTTTGACAATTATTTGCAATTTATTGTAATAAGGGACATGAAACAATAGCCAATTGTCATGAGATTGCAATAAATTGCAAAATAATTGTAGAATAATTCCTAATTACAATCTATTTGACAAAAATAATTGTAGAATAATGAGAATAGATTGTTACATCGTGACTCTTATTGCTATAGATTGCAAATAATTGAAGAAAAAAAATTTTAGACAAATTATTGCAATGATATTTTCTTTATAATTGTTTATTTCTTCATGTTTGTCATTATAATAGATTGCCAAATAATAGTTATCAAGTTATTGCAATAATATTTTTGTTATAACAAGCTATCACTTCAAGATTTTCATTGCAATAGATTGCAAAAATAATTGATATTAATTTATTGCTACAATTTCTATGTTTTAAGTATGGTTTTAAAAACCAGTACTGTGAAAGAATCGAAAAAGGGACTGCTTACCGGTTTTCTAGTCGGACCTCGTGGTCGAACCGGTGACATCATAAATAATTTAATTAATAATTTTAAAATTATTAATTAAAAATATAATAAGTTTATTACTAATATGGTAGGTAAAAATATTTTAGAAAAATTATGTGAGTTTTCACATCTTATATTTAGAAAATAAAAATAGCAAAATGTAAAAACAAAACATTTAGCGACACTTTTCGTTTAAATTTATTTAATTTTCCTTGGAATGGACAACCACATATGTTTAATTGTAATCATAAAAATAAAAAATTTATTATATATATAATGAATTAATAAATGTTATATAAAAATTGAATAACTTTTTTAGTTTATTCATTTAATTAACTAAAATTACTATTTTTTTTTCTAATCATAATTATCACAAAAAGGGGAAAAAAAAGAAAAAAAAAGAAATAGAAAAGCTAAATTCATGTGACTTTTAACAATTAGTTGTAAAATATAGTATATTAGTAGCAAACCCATGCTATGCATGGGAACCTACCTATTTGTGAACTAAACTAAAATAATTTTATAAAAAATTTAAGAAATTACACCATCGCATGATTTGCTATTATTTGACTTCAATTTGTGTTACAATTTGATGAAGAAGCTATTGCTTGAACATACAATGGCTTACAAAAAATTTGTCAAACAATTTCAGATACTGCAAAAAAATAACTCAAAAATTCAGATATTAAAACTTCAGAAAGACCAAAAAATATTAAAGATTCAATGCTTAGAAATTATTGAAACAAAACAAAATATATATGACTAAACAAAAGAGAAATATAAGAGAAAGATGGATTACATTCGAAAGAATAATTTCAATTATTGCAAGTTTTTTTATCTTGTAAAAAATGGCTAAAGAGAGTTTGGTGGTTCATGTATGAAAATTACTTTTTTTTTAAACATGAAAAACCATAAAATAATTTTTTTTTAAGAAAGTAGAGGAAAAGAAAATAACATAAGAAGAGCTCATACTTCTACTCGACTTTAAAAAAAATATTGGGGTTTGCTTTACTTTTATAGTGTTCATAATTAACCTCGCAAATTTGGAGATAAATTATTTGATAATGCACAAAATCTCATTGAGTTGATCGTCCACATACGCACCAATCGGTGTAACTACAGAACAAAAAGAGAGAAAGAACCTACAAAGAGCACCGGTAGGGAGCCAGCCAAAGACCCTCCGAAGGTTAAGTCAATGACAGAAAAATCTCCAAGAACTCAAGAGTGCAAGAGCTAGGGAGAATTCACGTACCTTGAGAAGTTTAAGGTTTGGTGCTTATATAGTAGTGGAGAGCTGACCCAAATCCTTTGATGTGGGGGGTTTCCTTATGGAGAGGACATGGAGTTAAAGTTCCCAAGATCTAAGGGTTTCTCTTCCCATATATGGAAGATTTGGTTACATAGTAGGGTATTTGGGCGTGGTGTGCAAGTTATTTCCATGTAGAGGCATATGAGTGGGGAGCACGCAAATCCTATGTGGAGCCTAGAGTAATCTATTGTCGGGGGAGGGGAGGTCCTAGCTCGTCGGTCTTCCAAACCAATGGGTCAGGAGGATGCGTGACATCCCTTAATGGATCCCTGATGACGTAGTCAATCGGCATGGTCACGATCCGATGGGTCAAGAGGATGCATGATAGATCCCTAATGATGGAGTCGATTGGCATACTCATGTTCCGATGGGTCAGGAGGATGCGTGACATCCCTTGACAGATCCCTGATAATGGAGTCGATTGGCATAGGAACGATCCGATGGGTCAGGAGGATGTGTGACAGATCCCTGATGACGAAGTCAATTGGAATGGTCATGATTCAATGGGTCAAGAGGATGCATGACAGATCCTTGATGATGGAGTCGATCGGCGTGGCGGAGTGTGTCGCATGGTGTCAGGGAAGGTACCTGACGATGCTTTTAGTGATCAAAGGCTCTTTTGGTAAGCTCATGATACTTTTGGCAATCGAAGACTCAAGGGTGTTAAAAAATTTCTAGATGGTGAAAATATTCTCCATCAGTTGCCCCCCATTCTGTGGTCATCACGTAAATGGATGAGTGTGGAGTATGAAGGTTTTCGTTGTAATCGTAGAGTGTCAAGGGTTCATTTATTTGCCCCCCATTCCATGAGCATTTAGTGTAACTTGATCGGATGACCACCACTTACGCATACCGATGATTGTCCAGTTTTTTGGGTCATCTTAGCGATTTAATTAGAGGATAGTTACTTAAGTCGATTATCATTGGAGGATTGCTACTTGACTCAATCGTATTTGGAGGGTTACTTGGATCGTTTGCCACCTTGGTTACTTGATTTGACAATTTCTACTTGAGTCAATCATCTTTGGAGGATCACTTGGATCATTCGTCACATTGGTGGATGATCTCTACTTGATTCGATCATCTTTGGAGGATCATTTGGATCGTTCGTCACCTCGATGACATGGTTAGATGATCTCTACTTGAGTCGATCATCTTTGGAGGATCTCTTGGATCATTCGTCACCTTAGTGACTTGGTTAGATGATATCTACAATTGTGATCATCTTGGGAGGATCACTTGGATCGTTCGCCACTTTGGTGACTTGGTTAAATGATCTCTACTTGAGTCAATCATCTTTGGAGGATCTTAGATCGTTTGTCAGTTTGGTGACTTGGTTAGAGGATCTCTACTTGAGTCAATCATCTTTGGAGGATCTATTGGATCGTTCATCACCTTGGTGACTTGGTTCATTTGTCACCTTGTAGGTAGGAAGACTTAAACCTTTTACCAAGGCACTCGTGGGTGGTTTGGTTCATCCCTCCCTCCATAGGTAGGAAGACTTAGATCTTTCACCAAGGCACTCATGGGTGGCTTGGTCGTTCCTCCACCCATCAGTAGAAAGACTTAGATTTTTTACCAAGACACTCGTGAGTGGCTTGGTTCGTCCCTCCACCTATGGGTAGGAAGACTTAGATCTCTCACCAAGGCACTCATGGGTGGCTTGGTTCGACCCTCCCCCCATAGGTAGAAAGACTTAGATTTTTTTACCAAGGCACTCACAGGTGGCTTGGTCGTTTCTCCACCCGTCAATAGGAAGACTTAGATTTTTTAGCAAGGCACTCATGAGTGGCTTGGTTCGTCCCTCCACTTGTGGGTAGGAAGACTTAGATCTCTCACCAAGACACTCGCAAGTGGTTGGGTTTGTCCCTCCCCCTGTAGGTTGGAAGACTTAGATTTTTTTACCAAGGCACTCGTAGGTGGCTTGGTTTGTCCCTCCACCTATCGGTAGGAAGACTTAGACTTTTTACCAAGGCACTCATGAGTGGCTTGGTTCGTCCCTCCACTTATGGGTAGGAAGACTTAAATCTCTCACCAAGACAATCGCGAGTGGCTTGGTTTGCCCCTCCCCCTATAGGTAGGAAGACTTAGATTTTTTATCAAGGCACTCGTAGGTGGCTTAGTTTGTCCCTCCACCCGTCAATAGGAAGACTTAGATTTTTTTACCAAGACACTCATAGGTGGCTTGGTTTAGGGGTCTGCATGGGTTAGGTTGGGTCGAGTTAAAGAGATTTTTTGACCAAATCCATCATGGTGGGTTAAAAAAAATTCAACCCAACCCATCACATAAGTCCAACCCAACCTAACCCAACCCATATGGGTTAGGTTGGGTCGGGTTAAACCCATGGGTTGGACAATTTTTTTTATTACTATTATTATTAAATTGAGTAGAAAAAAATATATCACACCTGCCACTTGAGTTGATAAACAAAATATACATTAATATATGAACAAATATTCCAACTCAGTTATACATTAATATATGAACTAATATACATTAATATTGGCTTTTATATAGGATAGGAGGAAGAGCTGGTTATTTTAAAAATTTTATTAATTATATAATATATTTTAAATATATATTAAATATATGGGTGGGTCAGGTCGGGTTTAGCGAGTTTAGAATTTTATGACCTGAACCCAACTCGACCTGCTATTAAAAAAAAAAATTGTAATCCAACCCAACCCACCAAGTCCTAAAAATCGACCCAACTCGGCAGGTTGGGTTGGGTTGGTTTTGGCGAGTTGGCTACACACCCCTAGCTTGGTTCATCCCTCCACCCATCGGTAGGAAGACTTAGATTTTTTACCAAGGCACTCGTGAGTGGCTTGGTTCGTCCTTTCACCCATCGGTAGGAAGACTTTGATTTTTTACCAAAGCACTTGTGGGTGGCTTAGTTCGTCCCTCCACCCGCCGGTAGGAAGACTTAGATTTTTTACCAAGGCACTCAAGGGTGGCTTGGTTCATCCCTCCATCGTCGGTAGGATGACTTAGATTTTTTACCAAGGCACTAGTGGGTGGCTTGGTTCGTCCCTCCACCTATCGATAGGAAGACTCAAATTTTTTACCAACACACTCGTGGGTGGCTTGGTTCATTCGTTCACCTGTAGGTGACTTTGGTCGTCGTCCTTCCCTCTTATGTAGGACTTTACTTTAGATTGTCCACCCGTAAGTGACTTTAGTTGTCCATCCACCCGTAAGTGACTTTGGTCGTTGCCCTTCCCTCTTGGGGATGACTTTATGTTGGACTATCCACCTGTAGGTAACTTTGATCATTTTTCTTCCCTCTTAGGGATGACTTTATGTTGGATCGTCCTCCTATAGGCAACTTTGGTCGTCTATCCACCCGTAGGTAGAACTTAGCTTGCTATAAGGATCTGGTGCCTGAAGGCATTTTAGAACGTCGATTAATCCCATAAGGATGAGGATTAGGTGTCTGTTAGCATCCTTGATCGTCGATCCATCCCATAGGTAGGACTTAGTTTTGGATGAGGATCAGGTGCTCGTAGGCATCCTTGATCGTTGATCTATCCCGTAGGTAGGACTTAGTTTTGGATAAGGATCAGGTGCTGTCGGCATCCTTGATTGTCAGTCCATCCCATAGGTAGGACTTAGATTTGGATGAGGATTAGGTGTTGTTGGCATCCTTGATTTTCGGTATCCTTGGTTGTCAATTTATCCCATTAGGATGAGGGTTAGGTGCCCATTGGTATCCTTGGTCGTTGGTCCATCCCGTAGGTAGGACTTAGTTTTGGATGACGATCAAGTGCCGTTGGCATCCTTCATCGTTGATCCATCTAGTAGGTAGGACTTAGTTTTGGATTAGGATTAGGTGCTGTCGGCAACCTTGATCATCTGTCCATCCCGAGGTAGGACTTAGTTTTGGATGAGGATTAGGTGCTGTCGGCAACCTTGATCATCGGTCCATCCCGTAGGTAGGACTTAGTTTTGGATGAGGATCAGGTGCCGTTGGCATCCTTGATCGTCAGTATCCTTGGTTATCAATTTATCCCGTTAGGATAAGGATTAGGTGCCCATTGGTATCCTTGGTCGTTGGTCCATCCCATAGGTAGGACTTAGTTTTGGATAAGGATCACGTGCTCATAGGCGTCCTTAATTGTTGGTCCATCCCGTAGGTAGGACTTAGTTTTGGATGACAATCAGGTGCCGTTGGCATCCTTCATCGTCGATCTATCCCATAGGTAGGACTTAGTTTTGGATTAGGATTAGGTGCCGTCAACAACCTTGATCGTCGATCCATCCCATAAGTAGGACTTAGTTTTGGATGAGGATCAGGTGCCTGTTAGCATCCTTGATCATCCGTCCATCCCATAGGTAGGACTTAGTCCATAGGTAAGACTTAGTTTTGGATGAGGATCAAGTGCTTGTTAGCATCCTTGATCATTGGTCCATCCCGTAGGTAGGACTTAGTTTTGGATGAGGATCAGGTGCCGTTGGCATCCTTGATCGTCAATATCCTTGGTTATCGATCCATCCTGTAAGGATGAGAATTAGGTGCTTGTAAGCATCCTTGGTTGTCGATCCATCCCGTTGGGATAAGGATTAGGTGTCCGTCGGCATCCTTGGCCATCGGTCCATCCCGTAGGTACCCTTTCTGTTGCAATTAATGATTCTGTATGGTCTTTCCTAGTTGGGTCCTAACTTTCCTTGTGCGGGATCCTTTGCGGCCATGGTCACTTTCCTCAAAACAAGGTCCCCGACGTTGAAGTGTCGAGGTTTGACCTTAGCGTTAGAGTGTTTAGCCATAAGGTCTTGGTAACGAGCCATCCGTTGTTTAGCAATCGCCCTGACGTTATCCAGCAGATCCAAGTGTAGACAGATCCATTCTTTGTTCTTCCCTTTGTCATTCTTCCCTTCGTAGTGTTTAGCCATAAGGTCTTGTTGAAGCATTGGCACTTGCCTCATGCTTTTACGTAGGATTGGGCATCCTTCTGCATGGTAGGCCCATAGTACCCTGTTCGTACGAGCTTATGGACCAACGATCGTGCCCTCGAGTGGTTTCCACACACCCTTTCTTGGGCTTCCCTTATAACATAGTTTGCTTCGTCGGGGGTCAAACACCTTAGGTATGGTCAGGAGAAACCTCTCTTATACAATACGTCTCCCATCAACACAAAGCGCAATGCATGAACTTTCAACCTTCTAGACGCTTTGTGGTCCTCTAGAAGTGTCCATTCTTAAGGTAGGAGGTGATTGAAATCGTCCAATCAATACCTGCTAGTATCACTTGTATTCCTATTTCCTTAATGGTAAGGGAGTGATGGGTGAAGGATAGTACCTGACGACCGATAGTCATGTGTTCGATAGATGCGGCCTTGGCCGATCGATCAACACGTTCATTTTCTTCCCTTAGGACTTATACAAATGCTACTACAAAATTTTGATCTGTCTGTCTCTTGACAAGGCTAAAGTACTTCTTCATCCACTCTCCCTTGACATCGTAGTCTCCGTTGATATGCTCGATGACAACTTAGGAGTCGCTATTGATGACGACTAATGAGGCCCCGCCTGCTTTAGCTAAGTCGAGTCCCATCAGTACAACTTCGTACTCAGCTTCATTATTGGTCGTTAGGAAACTGGAGTCGGACAGCACACTCTATGACATCCCCTTTAAGAGATTGTAAAACTACTTCGATCTCTCCAATATGTCTGTTGGATGATTTGTCCGTTCAGACCTTCCATGGGGTTGCCCCCCAGCCTTCTGCCTTGTCCGTCGTAAATTCTACGACGAAGTCAGCTAATGCTTAGGTTGAGGGGTTTGTTCGTCTGGACCACTATGATATGCGCTTCGAAGTATGGCCTAAGCTTGTGGGCTGCTATGATTAGAGTGAAGGCCAACTTCTCCATAGGGGGATATCTTTCTTCCGCTCCCCTAAGTGCTAGGCTGGTGTAGCATACGGGTAATTGCACATGATCCTCTTTTCGGATGAGAGCTGAACTGATAGCCGTGGGGGATACGACCAAGTAGAGGGAAAACTCTTCATTGGGTTTGGATGGACTGAAGAATGGTGGAGATGTGAGGCACGCCCTCATTTCCTTAAATACTCTTTGAAATTCGTCGGTCCACTCAAATTCTTTCATCTTGGTCGTCCCTTTCCTAGCGATCGTCTATTGGGGGACAGTCGTTGTTGCATTCCCCGCTGCCCTTTTCGTCATTTTGATCATTCAGATGCTATTCGTTTCGCTGGCCCAACTTTCGTTCCAGCTCATAATTCCATTGGGTGAGTTGTTCAACTGCCACAACGAGGGTTTGCACTTGCCTTGCCAAGGTGTTGGGCAAGTTTTCGGTCTTTTGGTTGATGGTAGTCATTGATTGTCTGTACCATGCAAATTTTTTTCTTAGGAGTGGTGATATGGCTGATCACTTAGTTCCCACAGATAGCGCCAACTGATGATGCACAAAATCGTTAGTGAGTTGATCATCCACACACGCACCAATAGGTGTACTTGAAGAACAAAAAGAGAGAAAGAACCTACACAAAGCATTGGTAGGGTGCCAGCCAAAAACCCTCTGAAGGTTAAGTCAATGATAGAAGAATCTCCAAGAACTCAAGAGTGTAAGAGTTAGCTAGAATTCACGTACCTTGAGAAGTTTAGAGTTTGGTGCTAATATAGTAGTGGAGAGCTAACTCAAATCCCTTGATGTAGGGGGTTTCCTTATGGAGAGGATATGGAGTTAAAGGTCCCGAGATCTTAGGGCTTTTCTTCCCATATATGGAAGATTTGATTGCATAGTAGGGTTTTTGGGCGTGGTGTCCAAGTTATTTCCATGTAGAGGAATATGAGTGGGGAGCACGCAAATCCTACGTGAAGTCTAGAGTAATCTATCATCTTGGCCTATTGGTCTTCCAAACTGATAGGTTAGAAGGATGCATGACATCCCTCGATGGATCCCTGATGACAAAGTCGATCGGTATGGGAACGATTCGATGCGTCAGGAGGATGCGTGATGGATCCCTAATAACGGAGTCGATCGATCACGATCCGATGGGTCAAGAGGATGCGTGATGGATCCTTAATGATGAAGGTGATTAAAGAGTCTTCTGCTATTCATGTATCCCAACTTTATTCTTTAGTGGATCATTTGAATGCTTGGAGGGTAGCGGAGAGGTTTTTCGCCGAGTTCTTTGGTTTCCTCTTCGATAACACGTGCCGGTGTTATCTTTGTGTTTGCATCTCTCTTCCCTTACTCTTTATCTTTATGGTATAGAGTGTTTTACCTATTTGATTATAGCTTATATTCATCATTCCGCATATATATTGTTTGTGTATAAGCTTGTGTTGGTATTGTTAAAATTAGGGGTCTAAACATTCATTAGTGTTTTACACACTAATTGAACTTTCAAGCTCTCCTCATAGTCATGTGGGGTGAAATGATGTCAACTTGAGTTTGGAAGTCAAAGCACAAAAGCATCCTGAATGAGGAGGCATAGTGAATATGTGAGCAAGCCTGGGAAGAAACTAATTGCTATTATAGGGCACCTTGGAGTAGATGATGATGAATAGAGTGGTTGTTAATCTCAGTATGTTTTGTATGCTCGTGAAAAACGTCATTGTGGGCAATTTGAAAAGCATTTCAGTTGTCATAGTAGATTGGAGTGGCAACTATGTAGTCAACTCCAAGATCTCATAGTAGCCAATGTAGCTATAGAAGCTTGGTTATGCAACTCTACAAGAGTATAATATTAAACCTCAGCGCTAAATCAAGCAACAATAGTCTGTTTCTTGCTTTGCCAAAGGATAAGAGAGTCACTAAGAAGAAAGCAATACCCTATGGTAGACTTATGGTTAGTGGGAACACATGCTCAATCTACATCTAAGTAAGCTTAAAGAATCAATGATGACTTAGAAGATAATTTTATTCCATAAAACATAGTTCCTTTTAACTACTAAAGGATACTAAGAATAGCAACATTGTAAGAGGATCGTGGGGCAGTCATAAACTGACTAACAATATGAATTGCATAGAAGATGTCTAGGTAAGTAACAGTGAGATAAACAGGACCTCCAATTAGTTGTCTATAGCGAGTTGCATTTGGAAGAAGTTTGCCACCATTAGGAGTGAGATGACTATTATAATTGATGGGTGTGTCTATTGTTTTGTTGTCAAAAATACTATCTCGAGATATAAGGTTAATGGTGTACTTTGCTTGAGTGAGATAGTAACTATCTTATGAAAATGAGATGGTGAATATAATCATTTAATCTAATATCCCCCCTTCTTGTGTGGGCCACCTGAGCTACCATTGAATGGGAGCCTAACATGTGGAAATTTAAATGGGAGATGAGTTGGTAACAAGGGCTTGAACTCAAGATCTTTGCTCTAATACTATGTTAAACTCTGAAAGATTGTATATTAAACTATACATATGTAATAAAGTGTAAGAGTCTGCCTTATATATAGATAGTTAAGGTGTGTTGTATAAGTAACCTACAACTATAGGTCTAAGCACAGCGACCTTATACTCTAATAGTATTCTAACATATATAATCAATTAAGAGTAACATCTTTAGCCACACAATGAAGTTCATAAAATGCTTTAAAGCCAAAAACAATAAGGGTGAAGTATCTTAATCATTTCTTGAGTAATAAATTTTGTAATTATAAAGTGCATCTCTCTTTATTAATGAGTTTTAAAAATTGAAAATGAAAATGTGAAACACATGGTTGTGAGGTCTGATATAAGTTGTTTATGAACAACTTAAACCCAACTTGGAAAAATACTTGTTTATATTCATTTATTTAGCAAACAAGCCAAGCTCATGTTAAGCTCAATTATTAAATGAACCTGAATCAAATATAATGATATGTTCGTAAACAAACTCGTGAACATGTGACTCAACTTAAGTACTTTAGGTTTTCTTTTTTGTTGTCATATTCCATATCAAAATTTTATTGTAGTTGGACTCAAGAATAATTAATTTAAAATTGTAGTCCTAGCTAATCGAATTATAACACGTCATTAATTTAAAATTGATGATGATTATAACCAATCAAATTAATTGTTCATAATCACATGTAGTTGGACTTTTTCTGAGAATGCATCTTGGCCATTAAACTTTGATTTGATGATAACTTTCAATCATGTGGTTTGATTTGATCATTCCAACATCAGGATTGCTTTGATGATATGAAATTAATGATCCAATGGCCAATATTGATGATATGAGATTAAATGCAGGTTGCAAAATGGGGTCTCAACAGGATCTTGACTTTGTAATCAAGGTTGCATCCAAACAACCATTTGTTCAAAGGGTTTGGATTAGTGTTTAAAATACATGTTTAGTGTCTTCTTTGCCTTTATGTATTTACCTTTTTATGTGATGCCATGTTTGGATGCTTTATTGCTTTAGATCTATGTTCTCCCTTTAGGTTCATGCTTGCATGCTTAGATCTTGCTTATTTGCATCTTTAAACATGTTTCCTATGCTATTACTATCGATTTTTAGTATATGTTTGGTTGCACCCTTTGTAATTTCATTTGCATGTTTCTTTGCACCTTTGCGATATTCTTGTTTATGTTTGGTTGCACCATTTTTCCATGTTGCTTACATAGGTGCAACCTTTTGGTTACATGATGATCATGTTGGCATTTTCCCATCGTTCTCTCTTGCCTAGCTTTTGCATGTTAGAGTTTTTCATGTTAGCCTTGTATATGCTTTATAACATGTTTATCATTTATCCTTGCATGTGATGATAACATGCTTTTCTATGTCTCTGCATCTTTGCTTATGTCATGTATGTGCTTATATCAGTTTTTCCTTTATGTCATCATGTGTGATTTTGATATTTTGTTTGTCCCCTTACTTGCTTGTTTATCTTTTGCTTGTTTGTTATTATGCGTCACCATTCTTGCTCTAAGATAGGATTTCATATGGGTTCATACCTATCCATATACAAGAAACCCCAAGACCCATTTTTAGGAATGTTGCTTGTTGGCACATGTGTCGTCCGTAATTCAATTCAATTCAATAGATCTACGGACATACTTCAAACCTACATTTGCTATATATATGTTTACATGTCTCTTTGATTTTTTTTTTTTTTGCTTGCAAGCCTAAATCTTTTTATTTGCTTGTTTTCTTTATTTGGTGTTTCCATATGGTGGATTTCAGCATGCACCATACTTCCAAGAGGCATGCTAAATGGCATAGATCAATAGATTTTAGGAGTTTATCCCCTTTGAGAGGTCCACTTTTTCCTTAGCATTTCCTTTAGAACCATGTCTAGTTGCTTTGCTAGATTAGGGTTCTTTTTTGCACCTTGCTTTAGGCCACACATTCTAGGTGTGGATATATATGTTTACATTCTTACTTTTGTATGATGTAAATATTGTGCATGCTTTGCAAAGTAAATGTGTATCATGCACTTTGGATAATGGACCATTTGTTGTTAAGAGGTAACCCCAACTTAACCATAAATGCTCTTGACCTTTGAATATGTGTATGTATACAAGGCTTATGAAGTAGATACATATCCAAGCTTTATTAGGTGCATGATGTACACCGTGTGTGTGATTGTTCCTTGTCCCTATCAATTAGTGACATGAAGTTTCACTGTGCGTACAACATGCACCACTTGTTTGGTACTTAGGTGTGCTTTGGTGTGCCTTAGACCAAACATGTTGGTGCATGTCATACAAAAAGATGTGAAACCTTGTCAGTGCATCATGGTGCACCTTACGCAAAATTTTGCCAAAATTTTGCCATGAAAATAAGGTTGCTTCCTGCTATATTTTCACTGCGAAAGCTTAGTGAGGATCACATTGTGCATGGCACGACGCACTTGATCCGAAATGTTGCCGGATTTCTGTTACAAAAATAAGACAAAATGTTGTCGGATTTTTGTTACAGAAATCTGGTTAAAACTCCAATGTGCTAGCAAAACATTAATGAAGGCCACACCTTTCCTAATCAAACCTTAGAGCCCAAGTCTTTAAGCCTCAAAAGCTATAGCTAATAGCTTGTTTTTATTTTCCAATAACAAAAATTTAAGAGTTTATCAAAATAAAGGACTGTCTCATGATAGGAATTGTGGAATTCTATGAGGGCACCGTCTCGCGCTACTCACACGTGGTTCATGCCTCCATTGGAAGTACACCTCAACCGAATGGATCGGATGTAGAGATTTGGGAATTGCCAAATTGGGCATTTTGGGCCACTTACTTACATGCATAGGTCTACATACTAGATTATGGGTTCGTAGGTAGGGTACAACTTAGGAAGATGTTAGGCACCCAAAATCGCCCAGCTTGTGGGCCGACCTCCATTATGTGTTGAACGGCCATTTGAACAAAGTTTAGCTACAAAATAGGCTACAACCTTACTCAATAAAATAAATATTACTACATATTTTAAAAATCTAATTGTTGAATTGTATGTTTTTTATACTCTTAATACACATGTCAAATTTTGTGTCAATCAGATATCATTTAATATATCACCTATAAGTTTATATTTTATGCATAATTTTAAACTACAAAAACTTGAAATTTAAAAAATTTATTGATAACATAGCTATTAATCTTTAATTTTCTAGAAATTTTGCAAGCATGGAGGATATAAGAAGAAGATGTAATCTAATGGTGGATTTTTTAAAATTCATTTCCAACAAAGAGATATTGAGTAAGGTTGTAGCCTAAGTCTACAACCAATTTTGTAGCTAAACTTTGTCCTTTAATTAAAGGTTTTATTAAACAAGCCTTAATCCTAAACCTAAACATACATCCTGCATGTAATAAAAAAATAATGCAATCAAAATGTTATGTACCACATCACAACTCAAGGAAATGGATTAAAACAAATCAAACTGGTTATCTTAAAAAGAAAAATATAACAAATGAAATTAAACACAAAAATAAATATCTTAAACTAACCCTAACATGGCAAGATGATTTAAAACAAATATGCCAAACAAATAATTAACCAAAAACATGGTCAAATAGAGTCAACCAACATGTGAAAACAAATCAAATTAATAAAAACAAGCTTTTCCCAAATCTAAGTTTGGGGTCCACGTGCATACTTGACCATGTGCATGCATCCTTACATAAAAACTGGAAAAATCACATGTTTCAAATTTAATCTGCAAGAATGATAAATAAATAAAAATGTGAAGGACTACAAGAATCTAAATTTAACCAACCCAAAATTAGATTAACATGTATAACATAAAGATCATGATCATCTTATCAAAATCAGATATGTAACAAACTAAATTAAAGAGATCGCGTCATTAAATAACAAGGAGTTCAAAGAAACTAAAAAGCAACCAAAAACTAAATAAATCTATGTCATGGTTAGATTCATATACATCACATAAAGATTATAATGATCACACACAATAAACAAAACTTGAATAAACTATATGAAACAAAAGGATTCATAGCAAAAGAAAAGTCATGAAAGAAGACTTACCTTGCTTGAGATTATAAGTTTAGGGCTTTTTTTAATCATCCCCTCAGTGCCTAGAACATAGATTAATTGAGAGAACAAGGGAAATCAAAAGAACACAATAGACAAAGGGTATCACAACTCAAGAACAATTAATTTAGAAAAGGGGTTTTGAAAACAATCTAGAAAACTAGTTTTTGCCTTAGTAAGACTACTAGAGAGAGGTTTTTGTAAGATTAAAAAACGTGCTAGTTGCTGTGCATGAGTTTCGAAAAGATTATTGAGGTTTTAGAAAACAAGAAGGCACTTTCTCTAACTAGGGTTTTGATTGGAGACATAAAGTGAGTATTTATATTTGCAAACTAGGGTTTTGGAGCTTTTTGGAAGGTTTTGAACAATCCTAAGGATCTATAGGTCATGCACGTGCATACACGATCATGCACGTGCATGGTTCCAAACAAGAGTGCACAGAACCCTAAATTGACTGCACTGTTGGCCCAACTTAAAACAGCCATAAATCACTCATTTAAATCCAAATTACACAAATTTTATGTTAAAATTAAAGCCCAGAATGTCTAATTTCCAATAGAATAAACCTTACAATTTTTTTTTTTTTGTGAATCAAAAGTTATGGTCAAAACAGTAAGCGAACGTCATTTTTTAATATCGTTTTCAAAATGATTTGAGCACTTGTGAATTGCGATTACCTCCGAACTATTGAGAACTCTTAAATTACCTTTCGTTGACATATGTTAAGTTCATCATTGGGGCTGGGGACCAAAGGTTATTAACAAGTACAAAATAAGGTGTCTACAGGTGCCTAACACATTCCCTACATGTAACCAAACTTTCGAATCCAAAAATTAGGATTTTTTTATCATCCTTTTAGATTAGGAAAAACCATTTTTTTCTTAACCTAGGATTGGTAATAAAATCAAAATATAATTAGGTGGCCAATTTCACCTAGAAAAGCCTAATGAGATGGTGACTCCCGAAACCATAATTAAAATGGTTCAATGTCACAATTCACACCCACCATGCACATTTTTTAGGGGGACACTTATGTCTTCCCTACCCTTTCTGTATGCACGTGTTGCCATTTAGGGTGGTTGTAAACCATAACGTATCGACACCCATGAGATGGCAACACCCAATGAGAAACCAAAATCCCTAGAGCAAAAACATTCTTATTCTCTCTACCTTCTCCCTCTCACATTGCCAAGTCCTATGAGAGGAGATTAAAATCATCACACACACACATTAAAAGCTTTAGAGTTCATGGTGTATTTTGGTGTTTAGGAATCATTAGAGAGCTGTGCAAGCCAACAACAACAAACTTACTCCTAGCTAGCAAGAGAAGAGTCTGTTGGCTGATTGGTCTCACCTAGCAGATAATGGCTTAACCTATCACTTAGTGTTTCTCCCAAGGATTGTAATTAGTAATGTTAGTTATCTAGCCAAGTTGGCAACGAAAATGCCAATCAGTTGCTATATGGTCAATCAGACCTCTCTGTAAACTGTCCTTTTTCTGGAATGGTATCAAAAAAAAGGAAAAAAAAAAAAAAGAATCATTAGAGAGCAATCTAAAATCTCTAAGAGGTCTTGAAGTGATCAAGAAGACTTGATCATGTGGTTGGTAGCTCAATTCGCAAATCAAGAGTACTTAGAGTGAAGAAAGGACTCGTAGAGTTGGTTGATGGCCAGAGTTTGGAAGGCTTGAGCATAACATAGATACTACTAGACCTAGAGGGTTTTGTATGTCTTATGTACTACAAATATTTACTCTAGTTGATCATTTTTGGTCGTGAGGCCACTGCTGTGAGGTTTTTTTGCCCAATTCTTGAGTTTTCCTCTTCGATAACACATCCGGTATTATCTTTGTATTTTTTATATTTTTTGTGGGTTCCACATTCTATATGCTTTAATATTTTTATCCATGCATATGTTGGTATCTATGTTTATATCTATTGGTTAATCACGTAAAATTGATGTTAATTTAAATATTAGCCTTAATTGATTAAGCTTAAATTTAAAATTTAGGGTCTAAATTAATACCTACGTTGGATTAGGTAATTCTCAAGTATATATAATATTATATGATATGTGTGTATTTGTCTAAGAATATATTTATATGGACTTGAGATTAAATTGTGTAAGTTTGTAAATAAGTTCATATGATATCTAATCATTATTTGTAATTAGTTGATAGTATAAAAGTTCATTCATAATAAAAATTATAAATAATCGTTAGCAATAAAAAGTTGGTGAATCTATTTTTATAAATGGGTTAATTGCCAATAACCCACTTGTGATTTGGTCGATTTTAACCATGTCTACCTGTGGTTTGAAAAGTATCACTAAACCTACCTAACGTGGCCTCAGTGGCGAAGCCAGAAATTTATCTTTGGGGGGGCCATATATAAAAAAAATTTGAGTGTATGAAATCTAAGATAGTAATGTACAATACTTCATAACTCAATATGTGCTATAAACAACAACTAAATACATGTTAATTTTTTTTTTTGAAGTGCCAAATACATGTTAATATAGTAGTATATACTGTATGATTTAATCAAACTAATCAAGTACATTTATAAATTATAATGCCATACGGTATATAATATATTGATTATTATAATAATAAATAATATATTATAAGGAAAAAAAAAAAAGCAAATAAAAAGTAAAGTAAAGAAATCAAAAGAAAGCAAATGAAAAGTAAAGTAACATAGGAGCACTATACAAGATTAAGGGGCTTGCATAAGTTTCAAACTTGTCTTTCAACTCTTTTTTATCTAGTCTAGTCACACGGAACTTTTACTTTTATATTGTAAACACAAAACTGCGGCAGCAGTAGGGAAAAAAAAAAAAAGGAGAAGAAGGCAAATGCCAATGGAAAGAGAGAGAGAGAGAGAGAGAGTCACCTATGAGAGCATTGTGTGCAAAATTTTCTACAATTGTGTGGGAGACTTGGTAGTGTGGCGAATCAACAAAGCTGTTGAACTTTCAATTTTTTCTATTGCTATGGTACAACTAAGCCTTAGATGTGTTGGGATGAAAATTAGAATTTTTTTTCCTTTTATTTGTTGAGTTAATTGTTAAAATACCTATGTATTCATTTCAAAAAAGCTGAATATTTAATTATTGTAATTTTTTGACATATATATTTATGGATTGTATTCTATTTTACAATATTTTTACAAAATGTTGATATAACTAACCTCTTATTGGTTTTCATCTAGGTCTACCATTAATATCACTTTTTCATCTACCAATAATCACTCACCACATTAGCAGTTTGTAATATTTTTTGTAAAATAGTTTGTATCTCTAGCATTATTCTTCTATTTAAATGAAAGTTGTGTTTATTTTTAGACTTTCTTAAGTATGTATGTATATTAGTATGGGAGGTCAAAATGATATAATTCTTTTAAAAAATTTCAAATTATTTGGGATAATTCCCAATCATTACCCATCTCATCACTTTCACTGTTAAAAACAAAAAAAAACATAACAAAAACAAACAAATCTAAATCTAAATATTTGTAAAAATTGTGAAAGTTTTTATATTTTGACTCAAGAACACTAAAAGCAAAACCCATAAATCACAGCTTTTCTAATCTAATCATGCCCTTAATTTAGTTCTTCTCCAAATTAGACACAAAAAATAAAAAATTTCCAAGAAAAGTCTCTCAAAAAGCCAATCTCTGTGCAAGAAAATGCCTTCGTGGCCACTACTACCATTTCTCTTCCTGTGCCTATTATAGATGAGAAATCAAGATTTAGAAACCATGATGATGATCAAGATTGGTGTTACAAACTAGAATTGGAACCCAAGAAAAATAAGCCAATGCTTATGCTTCTCCATGAAAACAACAACGGTAGAAAGAGAGCAAGATTTGAAGATCAATATTTGTATTTAGAAGTCAAGAAAAAGAAGCAATTTTGTAGGAAAATTATATCCATTTGTTAGTATAAAAAAGGATTAGTAATAATCTAGTGTAAAGAATCTCAATAACCCACTGAGCTAACAATTCGCCCTGAGCCACTTTGACTCAGTGACTGTCCATGCTTGCACAATATTCAAGGGCTGTAATTGCATCTGCAACTAGGGCCGGCTCAAGGCCCAGGCAACTTAGGCCTAGGCCTAAACCCCCACCACAAAAAATATTTGTCTTTTACAAAAAAGACCTTTATTCCATTCTAAAAGATCCAAAATTTTATAAAAGATATGGATTTTTTCAAAAGGTTGTGCACTTTTAATTATTAGCGATGTTATGGATGTCACAAATTTTACTATAGATTTATAAATTGACATGTTACCAATAACAAAAAAGTATTTTAAGTATTTATCAATAACATTATTGAAACTCATCAACCACTGTTATTGTCATATTATATTGTGAACATTTTGTAGTACTTTTAGCATTTTTTTTTTTTTTTATTTCTAACAAGGCTTTAAAAAAAATTTACAATGTGTTAGATCATCAATAATGATTAATCTCCCTTAATAGTTTGAAACTCTCATATTTGTAAACTAATCTACTACAAAGCCACACATCAATTAATATCATAGATTATACATTAGATTAAATGTAATTAACTATGTATTGTCATATATCCAAGATAAATTAATTTTCTTTTTAAAAATAATATATTTTTTTCTTTTTGTTAAATTTATGTTTCAACTAT
Source organism: Quercus ilex subsp. ballota (assembly GCA_032727855.1). Classification (NCBI taxonomy): domain Eukaryota; kingdom Viridiplantae; phylum Streptophyta; class Magnoliopsida; order Fagales; family Fagaceae; genus Quercus; species Quercus ilex. The sequence goes on along the minus strand of CM064913.1, from coordinate 18,938,553 downwards.
GATATTCAGTTTTATATATGAAATTAACCTTAGTTTTAGTTAGTTTTAGTTAGTTCCAGCAATGATGAGATGACTGCTTGAGTTACTTACCCTTTGTCATTCGTGACAAAAAGGGGAAGTAGTTTTGGGTATGAGAGTAGTCATGTACATGGGGGAGAGTTAGCATAGGAGATTTTTGTTAGGAGGAGTGTTTTTCTTTTTGAGGGATGTAGTGAGGACTTATGTATTTTTTCTTTTTCTTACTTTATAGATACATTGTTGTTACTTTGTGATAGCAAACCTTGTACTTATGATGTTATATATATGATAAGGTTGTTATTACAGTTCTTTCACCTATCTCTACATGTGCTCTTTCTTTTCTCTCTTTATGCACATGCTTCTTACTTATTGTATGCAATCTTTTATTTCTGTTTCACACTAAGATGCCTTGATGAGTTTTGTTTAAAATGTTTCAGAAATACAAGTTGTCAAAGTCTTCTTGCCACAAACTCTCTTCTTGCAAAGTTTTTCAAGAGTTTGTGTTAGGATAGATTTTATTGTATTCAACAAGTGAATATGAGTTGAGTGATTTATGACTTCTCTCATATGTTCATTTGTTTGTTGTGGTTTTGTCACAGATTGCCAAAGGGGGAGATTGTTAGGACATATACGAATCATGTTAGGAACATATGTCAATATAGAATTGGCTAATCTTTTGACAAAACACACTTTACTTGTAATTAGGTAGATCTAGGATGTGTTTAATACTTCAAGGAATAAGGTTTCAAGTTCAAGTGGTAAAACCATGCAAATCTGTCCAAGAATCAAGTGAAGAAGTGCTGGATTTTAAATCTCGACAGCTAGTATCTATCGAGGTTTAAAACGTTGTTTAAGCTCGATGCTTGACAATTACTCGATAGATAGGGTATCTATCGAGATTTAAGAAAATCAATTTTTCAGATCTGATTTCACTCCAATCCGTGCATAGATGTTGGAGAAAAGAAAGCCCAAACATCTATAATGATTGTTTTAAGGGCCGTCACAACTGATGCACATCAATGCAAAAGTTTTTCACAAACATATTGTGAACTAAAGACATATGCCCTAGTTCATCTTTCTCTTCAAGAAGCTACTGTATTTGTACGTCGTAGGATTTTGTAACCAAGGAGTTTCGTGATCTTCATCATGTGGAAAAACAAAAGAACTTTGCAACTAACATCTTTCTCAAGTTGGTGTGTAAGCCGCGTACTGGGATCCACGCATCGATTGGTTAGTCATGTACTGGGAGCTATGCATTGAAAGCAGAGATTGTCACTACAGAACAAGTCCAATATAGTATTGGGGTAAGGGTTCAACTGTAAGTTGGTATAAGGTACTGTGATTCCTTTACTTGTAACCGCTTGTTGTGATAATAGTGGATTCTCGAGAGTGGTGACCTTAAAATCACACGGTGGGGTTTTTGCCGTGTAAGTTTTCCCCATTCGAAAACAAATCACCATGTCAACTTTATTTTCTGCTGCATATTAACTTAGTTGGTGATTTGTTTGTACTATCATACTTATTTCATGCAAATTGAATTAATTAATTAACTTGGCTAATTAATTGGTTAATTCATCATAAGGGGTCAATATATTCTTGGCTTATCAAAAACAACATCAAACATATGAGCTGCTACACAAAACCCGAAAATCTAAACAACGATTCCTACAAAATCCACCCAGACCCGATGTTTCATTGTTGAGATCTCGTCAGATAACACCATTACAAGACTACTACAGTGCCTATTTGTTGATCATGTGGTTTTTAGGATAATTGGTTTTTTCTTTTTCTTGGAGTTTTAGGTCCAGAGGAAGAGAGAGACTAGTGAAATGACATTTTTATCTCTATTTTTCTAACAGTAAGGGAAGAGGCAGGTTACAACTATCTAATGGAGCCCACCTCAAGTGGGTTAAGTTACAATTTTCGAATCATGGGTTGGCTTAATTAAAATCGATCAATTATAAATTCATAGACAGAAATATTCAATCTATGTAACTCAAATATTCAATCTAGTATTGACACGCAGTTGTGGAAGGGTATATGATCTCTTCGAGTGCCAAATAAGGTGAAGAACTTTGTGTGGTGGGCATGTTGAAATGCATTGCCAACAAAATCAAGCTTAGTCTGACATACTATAATTGATGACAGTGGCAGCTCCATGAATTTTGTTTAGGGGTGTCATTAAAAAACTTAACTAAAAAAAATGTTAATAAAAAGGGAACTTGAATATATCGAGTTATTGACAAAAAAAAAAAGTTTTACAATTTTCTTCTACAAGTTTTCAAATTTTGAATTATTACATGATAGTTCATTATGAGTATTTATTGCCATTGTGAGTAGCTATGACCATTTTATTTTGTAAGTTTGTATAACATTTTTTTTATGCAGTTATTATTATCTATTTGTCTTTGTTTTTATAAAAATATTTTAAACTAAATGAATAAACTCAACTTATTGGCTATGTATTAATTATTGACGCACACGACAGCACTCATTCATACATAAATAATATACTACGTGTCTACTTGAACAATCACTAACTTTACAATTTTTTTGACTTTACAAAAAGTTATTATAATATGATAACAATACACACACTTACAACAAACCCTCTCTATTTCCTACTTACTAAATTATATAAAATTATACTATATTTAGGGTCATGTAAACAGATACCCTTAGGAAAATTGTTATATTTCTCATGGAAGTGGTGCCAAAACATTTCCCTTAAATTTATACTGCACACACAAACTTCCACACACATCATTATTTACACAAATAACATTATAACAAAAAGTAATGCACACAATCAATATTTGACTCACTCACACACATATAATATAAATCTATATACATAATAATAGGTAAAGTTAAGAGAAACTCAAATTAAAATTCCAAATTAGAGTTCCAATTTTGCGCCATGTGTCCTAAATTATTTATTCTTAAAAAGTTTTATTCTTAATTTTAGAATCAAACGTGGGACTACATTATAAATATTCATCCAAGTGAGTTATTAAGTACAAAAACCAAAGAGTTTAGAATAAATGAATCGTAAAAAAAAAAAAAAAAAAGTGCTCCAAATAATTAAAAAAAAATGGACAATTTACATTTTATACCTAATAATATTCTTATAAATTTTTTTAAAGAGTTAACAAAATATAAAAATTACTATCAATAGTATTTAAATTATATATATAGGAATTATATTATGCATCTGTGTGGGTTTTTTTTTTTTTTTTTTTTTTTTTTTTTTTGCACACAAGTCCAAGTAGAAACAAGGATCCTGGGCCCAATACTTCTTGTTTTAAGGGACTAGGCTTGGTTCACCACAACTAATTGGGCTGATTTCGAACTAGGTGGTGCATAGAACACGAATCCTACAACACATACATGCTAACATACAAGAAATATATGCATTGAATAGCAAGAAACAGCAAAGGAACGAAATTGATCAAGAATGAAGTGTTAGGGATCTTAAAATAATGCAAAATACTTTATTACTTTCCTGATTGTGTAATACACTATGCTCATTAGGACATGTTACAAGATCTAAATAAGTTCAAAAATCACAGACTTAGATGGCTCTTCAAGCCTCTAAGACTTGCAAAGTTTGAATCCCTTTGAATCCAAGTGTATTCTCTAGTGGCTGTTTGAGGATACTGGACAGTATTTTCCTTTTTTTTTTTTTTTGAATTCTAATAGAGTTTTCTCAACGATTTTTACTCTAATTTACCGTTGCTAAATGCCTTTCATTGTTCGCTACTTCTCCTTTTATAATGCCATCCTAGGGTTTTCAAGGTGCCACTAATTCCCTTTATCTGTTCTTCTGAGTACCATAACCAATGTTGTGTCAACAACATTGGTGGCTGGTCCCTTCCTCATTCTTTATTATTTACTTCTTATGAGATTTTCTCTTCGAAAGACCCCAACTGACCTTCCCATTCTGGGGTGTCCTAGAGGGCTGACCTTTAGTCTTTCTTCTTTCAAGGCTTCTAGATTCGACCTTTCAGACCCAACTTTTGGCTGCTTTTCCCTTTGTCATTTTTCCCAAGTGAGCTGATTCCTTCCTGCCAAGCTAAAAGATCCCTAGCCACATTCCCTTATGGTTCTTCTTCCTGGGTTCCCTAAGGTACCAGGCCTTTACTCATGGGTTATTGGTTCTTAAACCTTCTGACCCTCTTTCTGCATCATTGGGTGGCTAATAGGGACAAATCTATTCTAGTTTCTTGAGTTTCTTGGTACCCACCCTGAACTGTCTTAATCCCAACCTCGCTTTGCTACATGTCCTAAGGATCCCAGGCTCCTGGAAATCCCCAGGTATCTTGGCCCAGTTATTTTCCCAGGCTTCCCAGCGATTTGCTGGCCTTTGAGGGCTAGGCTGGGCTTTTTTTCTTCCTTTATTTTATGGGGCCCAAAATTGGCCCATTCATGGATTTGGGTCCCTCCTTATGAACCCTTAATGGGTTTGGACCTCTCCTTTTTCTTATTGGAAGCCCAAACGCTTTATTTTTCCTAAGCTTCAATCCTTTGCTTTGTTTGGGCCTTGGTATAACATTGTGATTTTTTTGGACCTCAACATTTAGACCCTCGAGCTCGTGGGTTGCTTACAGCCCACACGTAAGTAGACAAGACTTCTTAATTTCTGTGGAAATTCCTTCCTTGCTGTTTCAATCGGTTTCAAGATCTCGTTTCTCCTTTCCTTGGAATCCTGCTTCCCCTTGCTGCCCTTTGGCAGCCTGGTTTTTTTATGTGTTACACTTTCTTTTGTAACTTCCCTTCTTTGCACGGAACATGGCAGTTAAGTGTCTGAGTAAAACTTCCTCATCCACTTTTTATGTTCCCTGTCACTTCATTAATAACTACCAATAACTCTCTCTTAACAAAAATTAAATGTTGGCAATTGGCACGTCTTTCTATACATCGTCTTCTCCTACTGTCCCTGCGCCATTATTGCAGTTACTTCAAACCATCTTTTCACTTCCAGAGATTTTATTTTCAAACTTATCTTCTTCCTTCTAGCTTCTATTTCTCTGTCCCTTCTTCTTTGTCCTTCACTCCCTTAACTTTCCTTTTTCCTATTGCATTGCTGTTCCATGGCTTCTTCTTCCTCATAAAAAAGGAGGGAACGTACTCCCAGCCCTTTTGAAGGTGAAAGATCTTCTGGGTCTACACAGGGCGAAGCGCAGGAGGTTATGGAGCGCCTAGCCTTCCCTTTACAGGATCCCTAGTACACCCCTAACTTGTTCTTCCCTCAGGTGTCCCACGGCGAACCCCTTCCTTCCCCTCATACCTGGGTGTTTTTTGGCCAGTCTGGGTTTGCCAGTTCCGCCCAGGCTCCAGATCCAAGGGAAATTTTAGACCTTCAGATTAGGCGAGGATCTCGCAAGGCGATTCCTATCTTCTTCAACTTTGTCCCGGGGAAGATTACTGGTTGGTCCAGTAGGGTGGACAAAGAGCTTTCTGATGGTGAATTTGTCAGTTGCTTGGAGCGCACCAGGATCTTGAAATCAGTAGCGATCTCCAGGAATCTTGAAGGTTTTAAGGACGCCAAAGGCCTTACACTTAGTGCGCCTCTGGTGTCCTTCTCTCCACACTTCCTTTATTTTATGGGGCCCGAAACTTGCCCATTCATGGATTTGGGTCCCTCCTTATGGACCCTTAATGGGTTTAGACCTCTCCTTTTTCTTATTGGAAGCCTAAACACTTTATTTTTCCTAAGTTTCAATCCTTTGCTTTGTTTGGCCCTTAGTATAACATTGTGATTTTTTTGGACCTCAACAGCATCTTATTGTATATCTTTAAGTGTATCCATGCATATGCATAGAATTACAAGCTAGTTTATAATAAAGAGTAACACTTACTCTTCACAATTTAAACTAACAAAAAAATATATATTATATATACTTTTTTTTTTTTTTTTTAAATTTTGAAGTCAGGGGGTTCATTTGAAATGAACCCCCTAAACAAAGTGTAGCGCCGGCCTTGATTGATGATCCTCTGTGCAATCACTCCCATATAGCCCAGAAAACTCCTTTACATGCATTGTGGTGCTGCCAGGAGCTTGACATAGTTTGTTCCGACCCTGAGTTTTGGTATTTTTGAAGATTAACCCAAAAATCTTCGCTGTGATGGTTTGGTCGATATGGACGCAAAGAAATCAAGTTCGGCTCCAACAAAATGCATGTGCTCTTCATCAGATTCCTTAACTCTCTAAAGAATGGTACGCAGAATTTGTAGCTTTTCAAACAATGCCGACTGTAACTCAATCTCATTGTTGGTGTCGATGGCAACCTCCCTTGGTAGATTATGTGAAAATAAATTTTGATGGAGCTATATTTTCCAATGAGAACAAGGCAAGGATGGGGGTGGTTATCAAGAACAGTTTGGGTCTATTCATTGCTTTATTCTCTCAAAGATTACCTCAAGCCTACAGTTGTGAGGCAATTGAAGCACTTGCAGCGGCAAAGGCTCTCTCTTTTGCTTTAGAGCTTGGATTTTCTAACGCGGTGCTCAAAGGAGATTCTTTGGTCATTATCAAAGCATTGCGTGATAATGGTGGGTCTTTGGCCCCTTATGCACTGTTAGTCGAAGATGTAAAATTTTATTCTCAAGGTTTTGATCAATTACTTAACTCTCATACAAAGAGAGAATGTAACTCAGTTGCTCATAGTTTGGCTAGATATGCTAGTAATATTCCAGACTTCTTATTGTGGATGGAGGATGTTCCACCACAATATTATTCTGTACTTCAGGCTGATTTAACTGCTCTTCCTTAATTAAAGTATTCAGTTTCCCCCTAAAAAAAATAATTAACTCAAATAATATAATTTTGACTATAATTTAGCTATTAAATATTAAGGCGAAAATACTTTTTTCGTCCCTACATTTTCACCATATTCCCACTTTGGTCCCTACTTTCTATTTTTACCGCTTTTAGTTCCTATTTTGAAAAACGCATTCCGTTTTTGTCCCTACTGTCATCTCAGTATTGGAAATATATTATGTAGCTAACAGAGTGCACTGTTAGTACTCAGAATGTCTATGTAGCCATTAAAATAATAATAATAAATTTTAGTTAACATTAAAAAAAGTCCATGTCAGCATTTAAATAAATAAACACATTAGAAAAAAAAAATTAATAACAAAATTCTCACTTTCTATTTTTTTTAAAATAATAAGATAATTAAATTAATTTTTATATTCATTTCATTAATTTTTTTGGAAAAACATCATCATGTTCTTTGTGTTCTTCCCCAAAACATGACTCATATTATTAGCAAATTAATCCTTATTTTCTTGCCTTTTCTCTGTCTTTCTTTTCTTTTCATGTATTTTCTTGGCAACCAAACCCAAAACTTTGTTGAGGGTTTTTTTTTTTGCATTTCTTGTACTTTAGACACGCGTCTTGATGTTATTGGACAATGTTTAGTGGGCCTGACACTCTGCAGAATGTGCTTCAAGGTACCATTTTGCCACTACCAATTTGTGTGCAAATGTTAAGTCCAAAGTCTAAGGGAAGATGTTGCAAAATGGGCTTATTCTCCGTTTCTGCCGCAGAAGGAACTTTTCTTCAGTTTCCATTACAGGATTAACTCTTCTTAACTTTCTGCTATGCAGTAACATCTTCTGCATTTTTCTACAACATGACATTTCTGCATTTTCTGCTACAGAGCTGGCTTTTCTTAACTTTCTACTGTACAACAAAGTATTCTAAACTTTTTTGCAACGTAAATGACTACTCTTCATTTTCCATTGCAAAAAATATTTCTCCACTTCCTGCACACAAACAACTCTAAAACCTAAAGAAAATACCCATCAAGCAAACGTTAGTTTACGTGGGTTAGTGTATTCTCAAATATATATATACATATATTCGTATATGTACTTATACGTAAACATGAGCAAAATGACTAAATATAGCAGATATAGGTTCTAAGGAGTGAAATCAAATATATTTGCAATCGAAATCAAGTATTGAATCTTCCCATAGAATAAGTGAACCAAGAAGGAACCCAAATCCCAACTTGAACAACCTTGTCATAGGCTTTTGCCATCAAAGTTGTGCATTTTAGAGAATAGGTCTAAATGGCTACTAGCTATTACTTTTGGGAGGACTTCAAAGAGTGGGTTTGCTAAGAGGGAGGGAAAAGATGGTCTATTGATGCATGCCCTATTTCTGCCATATTTTCTCTTTTCTTTTTACCACTTTCTTTCTTTCTTTCTTTCTCTCTGTTCTTTTTACTCTTAGTTTCTTACTACTATCTTGTTGTGTGTTGTTTTTCTCCCTTGGGTCTTTTTCCTTTCGGATCCCCCTCTCCCTGGGTGCCTCTCCCCTTTTTATTTATAGCTACCTCTTCCTTTTATAGTGAACTAATTCAATGAGATTTCTCTATTTTACCCTAGGGCTTCACCAACTATTTATGGCTGGTTGTGAGCATTCTTTCAAGACTGCCCACTAGCCCATTAGTTGTCCAGCCACTACCTCTGCTCAAAATACATTTGCTACATGTTACTCATTTCGTGACAAAATTCTCTTTTGTTTGTTTTTGCTGTATACCTCTACCTCTGGATTCAAATGGATAAAGATTGGGCCACCTCACCACCTACCTCTATGGCATGCATCAGATGGTCCTAGCCATCTACTACCTCTTTTGGGTAAGATCCATCCTAGTAAGGTATATTCTCAAAAGAAGTCATAGCTGGAAACCAAATATAGACCCTTTTTTTCCCACCACCAAACCACACCTTCTGAATCCTTTGACCGTGAGCCCACCTCCCTTGTTTTGGCTGGGTATAGGTTGGTGGTGCTCCAGCTCTTGTGTACTTGCTCCACTATCCTTTGTTTTTGTCTTTTTTTCATTCCCATGCCATTTCAACTATAGTAGATTCATGTGTTTCTTGTTGTATTTGTCATTCCTTTTGGTTTGGCTTTTCTTTCCTTCACGCAGTGCTCGCTGCTGACACTTTTTACTGTTCCTTGTTTCTTTTCATCATGCTTCGTCATATCCTTTTTCACTCCTATCCTTTTATACAAAAAAATTTGGGCCTTTATGGGCTAAATAACATTTACTAGATCAAAAGGGTCTTGAACCCAATTTGCCTTGGTCTGTCGAAGCCATTCCACTGGAGAGCTGCATTCTGCAGTAGATTTGTATTTTGCTACAAATCACTTCCCTTTGCACTTCTTTCTTTGGGCCTTTCTTGCTCTTCAGTCTTCTTTGCGACCCTTTAGGCCTTGCTTTTTATTGGGCTTTCTTCCTCATGGGTTTTGGGTATGGATTTGCAAAAACGAGCATCAACAAATTTCAAACCCCAACACTACCTTATCAAACCAGTTCCCCTACCTTCTAAAATATTCTCAATCCTTCCTCTCTCTCTCTCTCTCTCTCTCTCTCTCTCTCTCTCTCTAACTCCATGGCTAGCCTCCTCCGCTCATCGCCACTATCGCCAACACCGCAATTGGCGGTGATTCTTTCTTTTCTTTCTCTGACCGACCTACTCTCTTTGTGTCATGATTCCCTTAAACTTAGACCCAAATGGCTCAAACTCTCTCTATCTCTCGATTCTCTCTCTCACGAATCGTTGTCTCTCTCTCTCTGCCAAATTGGTAACTCTCTCTCTTTCATCTCTCTATCTCTCAGCTCAGTGGTGTAGATCATGGTGGAGATAGATAATGGTGGGTTTGTGGGTTGTGAGTTTTGTTGATCTGGGTTTGTGGGTTTGTGGCAGATTGGTGCACTAATCTGTGGTGGATTTGTGGGTTGTGATTCCAAATGGTGGGTTCGAGAGAATGGTGGGGTTTGGAAGATAGTGGAGATCGATGAGTTTCCAAGTTGGATCTAATTTTGTGTTTCGATGGATTGGTGGGTTTCCAACTTGGAGATTGGTGTTGATTTTGTGAACAAAGAGGATGTAGATCTTTGGATTTTAATGGGTGTATGTTGGGTTCAAATTTTTGGATATGCAAATTTGTTTCTAGGTTTGATTGTTGGTGTATGTTGATTTCTAGGTTTTGAATTTTGGTGGGTGTATGTTGATTTCTGGATTTTGGTTGGTATATGTTGATTGTTGATTGATCTAAGTTTTGAATTTTGATTTGTTTAGTTATAAAGAAAGTACTAGAAAGACAAAAAAAAGAAAATAAGAATTAATTTACTAAAAACATGAAGAACGTGAACAATAAAAACACAAATACCATAAATTGATGTAATCTTCCAACAAAATAATGAAAAGAAAAGAAAATTTTATTTTTATTATTTTATTAATTAAATAATAACTAAAATTTTATTTTATTTTAAAATAATTAAAGAAAAGAAAAAAGAATGATGTGGCTTTTTTAATATTAAAATGCTGATGTGGCATTATTTAAAAGCCAAATTAAAATTTTATTATTATTATTTTATTGGCCACGTAGGCATTCTGAGTGCCGACAGTGTATTCCGTTTGCTACATAGGATATTTCTGTTACTGAGATGATGGTAAGGATCAAAATGGCATGCGTTTTTCAAATAGGGACTAAGGGTGTGTTTGTTTAGAGGTGAAATAAGATGGATGAAAAACTTTGGAGAGAAAATAGCTAGGAAGGAAAACTTTTTTGAAGTGTAATTGGTTGGGTGAGTAGGAAGGAAAATAAATTGTGGGGTCTAGGTATTTTCTCCTCGGGCCCACCAAAATGTTTTCTCCCCAAAATAGAGAGAAAACTGAAGGAAGAAATTATGCATCATTTTTGGACAAAAATGCCCATATACAATTGCACATGGACTTCTTCACGTTGCTTTTCTTCGCACTTTTTTTTTTCTCTTTCTTCTTTTTTACCTCTTGAACGTTGCCTACCTTCTTTTTTTTCTTTTTCTTTTTTTCTTCTTCTTCTAGGTAGGCGTTGGCTGCCTCCTCTTCTTCTTCATTTTTTTTTTCCCTCTTTTTTCTTTTGATTTACTGGGCAGGCTTGTCCAGTATTTTTTTTTTTCTTTTTTGTGTTTTTTTTAGATGTGATTTTTTTTAGATGTGATTTTTTTTTTTTATGGACATGATTTTTATTTTTTAATAAATTTAGGTGATTGAGTTTTTTTTTTTTTGGTTTTAATTGGATATCATATTTTAATAAGGGTATATGCATAAATTTATACAAACTTACGTTTTCTATTCCTCCATTTTTCCACTCCCAACCAAACAAAAATGAGGGAAATTAAAATCTTTTTTGTACTCCCACTTTTCAATCCTCTCACCATTTTCTATCCTCCCACTTTTCCACCTCTCCAACCAAACGGACCCTAAAAGCGGTTAAAATAAAAAGTAGACACCAAAGTGGAAATAAGATAAAAATGTAGGGATGAAAATGGTATTTCTATCAAATATTAATATATATTTGTGAACAAGAAAACATTTAGTCATGATTTTACTCTCTCTCTCTCTCTCTCTCTCTCTCTCTATATATATATATATATATATTTGAGAAAAGAACAAATTAATTCAGTAGCTTGTGAAAAAGAAAAGAAAATTTTCTTTCAACATTTCAATCTCATCAATATTTAAACTTAAGATATATCTAAACTTTTTTCAAGAGGTGCTCATAATTTTGGGGGCCAGAGTTTTGTTTTTCATTTTTTTATTTTATATAATTTATTCAATCAAAAAATAAAATTTAAAAAAATTGTGGTCCTAAGACTTCATCTAATTTCCTAGAGTCTTGTAATTCAAATGGTTGACACTTTGTTTTCAAAGGGACATCCAAGATTCAAATCTCACACTCTCAACTATCGAATTATTAAAAAAAAAAAAAGTTTTTAGGATGATTGAAGCCAATTGGTAGGTGCTAGGTTTGATGAGTGGGACCGTGGGGTGGACTAAAAAAGAGAGAGAATTGCAAAATTGGAGATCTACGTGCATACTAAAGATCCAACGATTAAGTGAATTTGCTGCATTTAGTTTACAAACAAGTTATTGGGACAAATCTTTAAAGAGTGGATCTTGGAGTTACAAACCAAGAGTTTATGTGCAACAAATTAGAATAGTAGAGTCTGTGCATTTCAGAGCTACATGTAGTCAAATTAGTAAAAAGTACACGAGGTAACATTAGATATATAGTTAAAATATTTTTATAAACTTTCTAATTTTTTCTATTGGATTTGTTGTCTTGAGGATTGACAGTTAAATTACCCTTAAGCTTTTACTGTAAAATGATTTGTTTTATCGGTTTTTCGCGTCATTATTTTGGTGTCTTTATGTGATTCATGCTTTTATGACATTATTCAATTCAGAATTAGTACAATTAATTAGTTAATTAATTGGTTAAGAATTTGTTAATCTTGTGACTACCGGACCTAAAACCCTAACACATGCTCTCTACAGGTTATGGAGAAAAACAGCAATCATCTCATTCCGAAAACATCTATCAATTACCTATCATTATTGAAGATGTTTCTCGACAGATCTAGAGAGTAAAAAAATTATACCAGACCAAAACAATGGGCTAGAAAGGGTTTTCAGACGGAATATTCTCAGTTACCGTTGCCACCTATTATAACCAAGCAAACTATGAAATATGTGTCAACAACGTAAAGTCTTGCAGCCACGCAAACATAGAAACATTTTTCAATACCATCTGATCTATGCCTACCAACCCTTCGTATACATCAACTCGCTCTTCCAAGAACAAGCGTACTAAACAGTGTTTTTCACAGAGAGTGACTGCCACATACCCCTGCTAAAAATATTATGTGTTAGCAAAATAGGGATTTGCAGCCTTGCAAAAGATAAAAGAACATGCACATTGCACATTGCACATTGCACAACATAAATGATAGAACAAACCGACCATTCGCCGCGTGCCAAAAGCAAATGCACTTGTTTCCACTATAAATACCACCGTACCCCACCCAAACCCCACATCTTCACCATAACGGAGTTATAATACATTGTTGAGTTCCACTATGGCTTACTCCTATTTGCTCTCTCTTAGCATTTGCTTTCTCGTTCTCCATGGCTGCTTTGCTCAGATAGAGCAAGTCACACGGCGAACCCGTCTCCCTCACCAGCACCGAATTCAGACCGAGTGCCGCCTCGACAACTTAAATGCCCAAGAACCCTCTGAGAGGATTGAGTCCGAGGCTGGTTTCACTGAATATTGGGATCAAAATGATGACCAGTTCCAGTGTGCCGGAGTAGCTCTACTCCGCCACACTATCCAACGTAGAGGCCTATTGTTGCCTTCATACTCCAATGCACCTCGCCTCTTCTATGTTGCCCAAGGCATGTATATATATATATATATATATATATGTGCTTGTTTTCCAGAATATTATATATATAAATAAGTTATGTACTAGTAATCACAATTCACAATGTAAAAAATCTCTCATACGTGGAAAAATATAACTGAAATTTGTTTTTTCTGTACCATTGTTATATATATATATACATATACACACTCGGTTAGTAATTTAGATCATGACAATTCATTTTTGTTATTGTGAATACAGGTAAGGGTATTCAGGGGGCTGTTCTCCCAGGTTGTCCTAGCACATACCAATCGCCGTTGCAGTTTGGAAACCGTAGAACACAACAAAGAATCGAAGACAGCCACCAGAAGCTTCGACCAATCAGGGAGGGTGATATCCTTGCTGTGCCAGAAGGAGTGGCTCAATGGATTTATAATGACGGCGAAAACCAGCTTGTTTTGGTCGGATTCTACGACACCTTGAATGAGGAGAACCAGCTCGATCAGAACCCTAGGGTCCGTAACAAGCATTACTAAGTTGATCGTCCCATCATTTAATCAACACCAATATAAATTGCTCTTCTTTTCTTGTTCTTTGAGATGAAAGGAAAACAATGAAAACTAAAATGGAGAAAGTCTATTTCACCATTAAGAAAATTTTTTTTTTTTTTTTTTTTTTATCAAAATGAGAATATCACAATATTTAAATAAACACTAGAGTAATATTTAATATATACGATGAAAAATGGACTATTTTAAATGAAGAGAATACTAATACTGAAATAATAAGGAATTGACATATCATATGTATGTTATTTGCTTGAGGAATTTAGTTTTTTTTTTTGTATTTGTATTAATTAATTTATGATTTTAGGACTTCTACCTTGCTGGGAACCCACAAGGAAAAAGTGAGCAGAGGAGCCGGGGTCAAAGCCGCAGGGGCGAGCAAGATAACAATGGCAACAATGTCTTTGGTGGCTTTGACAGGAGGTGTTTGGTTGAGTCTTTAAATATTAGAGAGGATTTGGTCGATAAAATACAATCCCGAAGAGAAGATCAGAGGGGCAATATCGTGAATGTACAGGATGATCTTCAGCTGATAGCCCCAGGAAGGGAAGATGATGAAGAACGAGAAGACAGACAACAAGAAGGAAGAAGAGAGAATGGCATTGAGGAAACCTTCTGTACACAAAGGCTCAAGCAGAACACTGATGACCCACAACTTGCTGACTTTTACAACCCACGTGCCGGTCGTGCCACCACCCTTAACAGCTATGTCTTCCCTGTCCTAGAGCGCCTCCAACTTACTGTTGTGAGAGGATTCCTTTACAAGGTAATTATTAGATTTAACAGAAAGAGAAAAACAATTTAATTACATCTTTCTTTCACCATTTATTTATTTCATTTATAAAATTGGTATTAAATAAATTGTTTTGGTAAAATTCAATAGTTACAATAAAAAATGGGAAATTTGAATCATGAACGTGACAGTTTAAAGCTTTTGATTGTATTAAATGATAATAATAATTATTTTGATGATTCAAAAGTTAAAATAATATTTGACGTGCATGCATGTATTGTTCCATGAAAGCATATTAATTTATGGAAAATTTTGTGCAGAATGCACTTGTGGGACCATTCTACAACTTGAACAGCAACAGCGTGATATATGGGCTTAGGGGCAATGCTAAGGTTCAGGTCGTGGACGACAATGGAGACAATGTATATGATGGGGAACTTCGGGAGGGTCAGGCTTTGGTTGTGCCACAAAACTATGTTGTTCTTAAAAGGGCTGAGAATGAGGGATTCGAGTGGGTCTCAATCAAGACCAACGACAATGCCATCACTAACCAACTTGCTGGACGCCTCTCGGTTATCCAGGCATTGCCAGTAGATGTGTTACAGAACGCATTCAACATTGATGAGAATGATGCTTTTCAGTTGAAGAATAATAGGAATGAGGCTGGTGTGTTTAGCCCATCAGAGTCTCAGTCACAAAGGAGAGGAGGGATTAAGCTTCCGATGTAACTGTAATCGAAGCAGAAGTAGTTGTTTGTGTTGCTAAGGAATAAAGTCCTTTTAAGGCTTAGAAAATAATAAGTATGGTGGTGCCCTACTATGTAGTAGTTGTATGTAACTGTCGGCGGGAATGAAAGTTTCTCAACTTTGAGTTAATATAATCTTTTCCACCATGGAGTTTCTTCCACCAAGCCTACTCAATAAATGCTTGCATATCATTTCAATATCCGTTGATAAAAATGATATATTTAATCTAACACAGCTCTTTAACATACGAGATTGAGTTGAGCCAAATTTTATATTTATATATATATATATATACACACACCTGGCGGGCAAAAATAAGTTAAACTTGTTTTTTTCCTCACACAATTAATTTATAGAGGTGGGATGCTAATCAATCTTTCATAACCCTATTTAAACGTGTTTGATTAACTAAAACTGAAAGGGTCAACACTAAGCATAAGCGTATAAGATGAAAGTTAATTGGTCAAAAATAGCCTCGGGAGACTTATATTATGTTCCTCAGGTTTGATCCGAGGTGTTGGTTACACTTGTTCTTGGCTTACAATTACACTCTTATGTTCTTCTTTCTTCCTTGATCTTTCATCCCCTTTTTATAGAGATCTTTCCGCCTTATATAGCCTCCTAGGTTGTATCTCAGCCTTCCACTTGGAGGGTTTAGGTTTGTTTCCCTTGATACTTGTCCCGTCAAGACTTCACTGGAAGGCTTCTACATTAGGTTGTGAGCTATGATGACATTGTTCAAGGGTCATTTCCTCATTAATGCAGTCAGTTAAGTGGGTTCGGAGCATTGAATGCGGAGGTGATGGGTGCTTTATCTGCACTCTTCCCTTCTTTGCTTGCCAACGAATCTTCCTCCTCTTCCTCAGTTTATGCTTGATGGTCTTCAGAACTAGTCCTCGGCTTTTTCAAGGACATAAGATTATCCTCGGGTATTATAGTTTCCATAGGCTTGTGACGTGTTATTTATATTTTTCCTGAGAGGGCGCTGTTAGTGCCTTCCGAGGTCTATTTTTCTGATATTGGACCTTTCTCTTTTGACCCTATCCTTGGATTCTCGTCCTCCCATAATAGCTTCCCAAAACCTCACTTCCCGTTCTTTCTAGGGAAGGGTGGTTTTAGTAATTACAGGGAGGCATTTGGCACGTTTCAAATGCATTCCCACGTAGGGGTGTCTTTCCAACTAATTTGAGACACGCTCCTAACACTTCAGAATCCACAACGCAGCAGTAAATGCAGCGGACGGCTCCCTATTCCCCACATTCTACAGTGAGATTGTGATCCTATGGTCCCCATAATTCACTTTAAAGGAGTGGGAAAATTGCCGCCTCTTTCTTGGCCCCTATAAAATGAGGGGATGGGGTGACTTTTTCCCATTTTTACCTTTAGCAGAGAAAAAATCAGTCCCCTTCCAAATAACTTGTCTGAGGAGCCCTTTTTCTTTTGTTTCTTTGTATGCGTCTCATGATTCTTCTTTTTATTAAAATCAAGATCTCTTTTCTTTCTTATTTTTCTTAAAAATGGGTAGGTTCTTTCGCTTAGATGACACCCCCAAGCACAAAGAAGAGTTTAAAAAACGGTATAGGATTCCTAGTGATGTCACCATAGAACATTGCCACTTAGGAAAGTGGTATGAGAAAAGGCCTTCCGAGGTTGTAGTAATTCCAATGATAGCGTTTATAAAGGGAGGAATGAGAATTCCCATAGGTAGGGTAACTAGGGATTTTTCGTATCTTTTCAAACTCTGTCCCACTCAGTGTGGCCTTAACATGTTTAGGATATTAGGTAGTGTAGATGCGATAGACGAGAAAATGGGTGTAAACCTCACTTATCATAATGTAAATTAGGTATATAGTTGCTAGAATAATAAGGAGGCAGGATATTACCTGAAAACTAGGGTCCCCACCATTAAGCTAATTTCCTGCCTCCCCGAGACCAATAAGAGCATGGACAAGGACTTTCTTATCATTTCAGGAGAGTGGCATGATGGACTACACTGCCTGACCAAGGATGGTAAACCAGGCGGGGTGGCTTAGGAATACCCAAAAGATTTTAAACTTTCAGTTGCTAGGAGAGGATTTTTTTTTCCCTCTTTTTCTTTTTTCCTTTCCTTACCCTTGTCTCTATTATCTTTTCTTCAGATAAGAAGGCCACCGCTAAGAGACGAAGTTTGGTGAACTTCGACGAGCTCAACCGAATCTTGAGATCCGAGATATTTCTCCATCGCGACGGCCAATTCCGAGCTACGCACGTCATCCTTGGCTTCAAGCCCATCTCCACATGTTTCCAAATCTCAAAGCACATAATCAAGGCTAAAGACCCTCACCTCATTAGGGTTGACGTGGCCATTTAAGGATTCATCCGGAAAGCACCTCCTATTGGAACTCAATTCATAGAGCTCCCCGCACACCAGGTAGCCCAACTTATAGCCAAAGGTGAAGAGATTATCCCATTAGAGGATGAGACCGAGGTTTAATCTGAAGAGGCCAAGGAAGAAGGTTTTGAAAGCTTGGTTCGTGAGGAAGACTTTGAAGTTTTCTACCATCCCGACGTGACCGAGGATGTAGAGATAACATCCACTCTAATTGTTGTCACTGTTAGTACTGACTAGAGAGACAATGAAGTTCCAGAAGGGATGGTGATCGAGAAAAGACTACCGGACCTATTATCCCAACTGGAGTCTCACGTTGGTGATGCCACTCCTGAGGTCCTTGTGGTGCTAAGGCCTCCAACTCCTACTCCTCCTCATACCAATCCAGCTGACAAGAAGAGCAAACAAGATAAGAAGGTAGGGAAGGGCATCGCTGAGGAAGGTGACATCCAAGAAGAGACCCTTCCAAAGCAAACTAGGGGTCCCAAGGCCACTCGGTCATAATAAAGGAGGGGTGGAGAAGTCCTGAGACTGCAACCAAACGTCGTCCTCGGGTTCCGCACTAGAACCCTCCTCTGGTCTTGGATGGAGCTCCCTTCACCTCGGATTCCTCCATCCGAGATTTCGACAACAAGAGGGCAGATTACATTGCCAATTCTGTGGAGCAAGCACTCCTGCTGCCTCGAGACATGGTTGAGCTTGGCAATTTAAAGAACCATGACATGTTCCTATCTCTAAAGAGGGAATTGGCCCTGGTATGTACATATCCCATTTTTCTTGCTCCAATATGTATAGGTATACCCTTTTTTTTTTTAAACAGACAACATAGGCAGCCCATGTTGCTGAGGAGTGGATGGGCCAGACTCTTTACGAGAAAAAAGAGGAAGAGTCTAAACAATATGCTGCTCAAAAGGCCTAGGCCTAAATTGACAAAAAATTGAAGGAGACTCTTCTCAAGCTAACTAAGTATGATAAAGGTCGGAAAAGCGCAGAGGCCTCCATAAAGAGTTCTAAAAATCAGGCTCGAGAGCAGCTTCATCATCTAAAGGAGGCTGAAGATCAACTTGCCCTCGCTCAAGTAAAAATTGGGGAGTTGACCAAGAAGCCGGGGTAAAAAGCTGAGGACATTGCTAAATTCGAGCAGACGGCTTACAACTTGGGGCAGAAAGAGAATGAGGCACACCTCAAGTCTCAGATCACAACCGTGTGCCGGGGCTTCTGCCTCAGGGCTTGGATTAAGGCCCTGAACTCTGCCGGAGTGGATCAAGCCTCAAAACTGAGGGACTCGAAAAAGGTATTCTACCCCCTAGCTATCAGAGTCAAGGTTGCTACCCCTGCCAAGGGCAGCGCTGCCCCTTCAGTTCCATTGGCTTCTGTTGAGCCTTTTGATCCAACCCAGAGTGACAAGGCTCCTGCAATTCCCCCAAGTTTTTTCAAGAATGAGGGTCCAGCTCCGAAGAAGATGGGTTCCTCAGTGCCACACCCCTCCACTGAAGGGTAAGTTTCCCAAAAGGCTGAGAAGGATAAGGAGCTGAAAGAACAAGGGAAAGAGCTGCCAAAGTAGGGACTAGACTTTAGATTTTGAAATAGGCAGCTTGCTGTACCCTTCTCTTATGAAAGGGATTTGTCCATTTATGGCTCTTCTACAGTTATATTGTTTGTTCTTTACTTCTCTTTCTTTTGTACTTTTCGTATATCAATGAAGATCTTCATTTTGTCATTGAGTATATGTGTTTTTCCTTTCAACAACTCAAGCTTTTTTTTTTTTTTTTTTTTTAATGATTTGATTTGGACTTCCTTGCTTCTAAGTTCATACTAATAACTTTCTCATGCCATTTCCCTGCGGCTGCACTTGATGGGCCACCGAACCTAATAAGAAAAAAGGTCTTACTTACACTTAGATTTTTTTTGAAAATGTTAACATACCCGAGGTGTGAGATCTGAGGTCTTATTTAATTCTCAGAGAAATTAGGCGTTGCTTTACCCAAGGCAGGTGATCCGAGGAATCGAACCTAACCAATGTTCTGTTTAACCCTTAGAGAGATTAGGCATGAATTTACCCAAGGTAGGTGATCCGAAGAATCGAACTTGGCCAAGGTTCTGTTTAACCCTTAGAGTGATTATGCATTAATTTACCCAAGGCAAGTGATCCAAGGAATCAAACCTGGCCGAAGTTCTGTTTAACCCTTAGAGAGATTATGCATTAATTTACCAAAGGTAGGTGATCTGAGGAATTGAACCTGGCCAAGATTCTGTTTAACCCTTAAAGAGATTATGCATTAATTTACCCAAGGCAGGTGATTCGAGGAATCGAACCTGGCCAAGGTTCTGTTTAACCCTTAGAGCATTTGCTTTGAATCCACAACTATGATTTTGATCAACAAAAAGAGTAGGAGAAAAGTTCTGTAAATACATCAAAGTAATATATACGAATATGACCATACATGAACCCTCACATTGGTAGTAATACTTTCGTAAGTTATTTACACTCCATGGACGTCAGATTGGGATTTCATCTAAGTCTTCTAAATGTAAGCCTTCACTCCAGTTACTGAGGTCACTTGATAAGGTCCTTCCCAATTGAGTCCGAGCTTTTCCCAGGTAGGATTCTTCATATTGCCAACCATCCTTCTTAGGACGAGGTCCCCAGTACAAATGTTCTTACTTTTACACCTTTCTCATACCCCTACCTTAATTTTTGCTGATATTGCGCCAGCCTGACAGTGGTGACTTCCCTTTTCTCTTCAACCAAATCCATACTGTTGGAAAGAATTTGCTCATTGTTGCTGCTGTCAAACTAATCAGTTCTCATTGTTGGAAAACCCGTTTCCAAGGGGTTGACTGCCTCGAACCCATACGTCATGGAGAAAGGGTTTTCTCCTGTGGATCTTCTCGATGTCATGTGATATGCCCATAACACATGAGGTAGCCCGTTCACCTATTTACCCTTAGCTTCTTCCAACCTCTTCTTCAATCCATCCACGATAACTTTATTCGTAGCCTCTACTTGGCCGTTGCCCTGAGGGTATGCTGGGGTGGAATATCTATTCTTTATGCCCAAATCACAACAATATGTCCAAAAGGCCTTGCTATCGAATTGAAGCCTGTTATCCGATGTGAAAGTGTTTTGGATCCCGAATCTCGTAACGATGTTTCGCCAAACAAACCTCTTCACATCTTGATCTCAGATGTTGGCAAGAGGCTCGGCTTCTACCCATTTGGTGAAGTAGTAAGTCGCAATGAGAAGGTACCTCTGATTTCCTATAGCATTGGGGAACAAACCAAGGACATCCAATCCCCATTGCTTAAAGGGCCATGGGCTAGTCAAGGGATTGAGAACTCCGCTTGGTTATGGATGTTCGGGGCATACCTTTGGCATTGATCACACTTTTTAACAAACTCTTGGGAGGATTTTTGCATGCTCGACCACTAGTAACCTTGTGTTAAAGTTCTGTGTGACAAGGACCTACCCCCCATATGACTACCACAAACTCTCTCATAAAGCTCTTCCAGCAATGTTTCAACTGCCTCAAGGTGGACACATAGCAAATACAGTCCTAAATACAAGCGTTTATACAATTTCTGCTCTTTTAAAAGCCAGTACCTCGGTGCTTTTTTTCAAGTTTTCTCTGCCTCAATTCTGTCTTTGGGCAAAGTTCCATCCCTGAGAAATGAGACTATTGGGTCCATCCAACTAGGGTGTACTCATGTAAAGTTCACCCCTACCGGCGTTTGTTTGTCATAGGCGAGAGTTACAAGGTTTTCTACCAATATGATCCTCGGAAGTCTGTGAGAGATTGCACCTTTGGCCTGTTTTTGGTGTTTAGTGTTGGGCCAAACCCACGTGAATGTGCGGAGTCGTGTTATTACCTCTCAAAATGGAAGTTCAACTGATTATATTTTCTCCTTTAGATTAAGGGTTTTACAATGGAGTCGCCACTTATTTAATTATTGGAATAAATAAGAAAACCAAAATTGAAAAATTCCTCATTTTATTGATTTGCAAATGAATTTACATTGATCGTTGGAAATTACTTGGCTTTGGTCCTAGATACAATCCAAGATAAAGTACATAACTTTGTTTCCTAGTTACAATCTAGAAATTGAAAATTACATGGATAAGTATTGATCTATCAACCTTTCATCTAAGTTCAGAAGCTATGTTACAAGATGGGAAAGCGTTAGGTACCCATCTCGCCCGGTGAAACCGGTCTTTTAGATTATGGTGGTCATCATTCATATCATATCATCCAATATGTTACAATCAATTTGCATGTTAAATTTAATGTGTGTGCATGTGATAAACCCTAATTCAATTTATTAAGTTTTGCATTTGAATTGAAAAATAAATTCTAGTGAATATGCGGATGGTGATATCCTAGATTCAAGGATTTGAGAGAATTATGAAACAAGCCTGTTTTTCATATTTCTTATGTAGATTTAAGATCAAAGTTAGTGTTATGCATGAACATGTGATGAACAACCAAGAACATGTGAAGAACGCATATGAATATTTAAGAACATTCAAACATATTCAAGAAATTTAAATAAACACTGGCATGCTCTAATCCTAATCTCATCATAATAATATGAAAAACAAGTTGGGAAAATGGATTATACTTGCATGCAAGATCCACACGGTGGAGGAGGAAACTCTTGATAGAGGTTTTAAGGGTGGAGTAGAAAAGAAGAACTAGGAGAGAGAGAGAGTCTCACCTAATACCCTGAGTCTCAATAAGACCAAGATATGACAAGACTACTCTACTTCACTAGAACTCAAGAGAGGCGAAAATAGGAGGTTTTTTTTTTTTTTTTTTTTTTTTTTTGTATCTTCAAAAAGAATCATGAACCTAGACTTTATTTTAGACTTTAGGGAAATCTGGTGCATTAAATGTAGAGATTGGTGGGAGTGATGAGCAAGCAAAATTCGGTTTTCCCGTAACTACTATAACAGCCTGCATAGCCAAATTCAAAAAATCATATCTTACTCAATTCTGATCAGAATTATTTCATTCTTGTGCTCAAAGTGAAGCCCCAAATGTCTAGTTTTTGGGAAAAAATTAACTTAATTCATAGATTCAAATATTATCAGAGATATCAATGAAATGGTGAGCAGAGGTTATTTGTTAGAAAATAATTTCAGCACAATTAACATTAATAGGTCTCAAATTAGTTTTCAATTAACATTAATAGGCTCCAATAACTCCCATTTTAGACTTAATTAGTTCCAAATTTACCCTGATTAAAAAGATAATTGCACAAATTACTCATTGAATAATTAATGTTTGACTATCTGATTAATTGTGTGCAACCTTGGAGAAAATGGGCTTTTGCCCTTTTTTTTTTTAAAAAAAAAAATCAACATTTTGCCCCATTTTCCAAACTAATTAGGGAAATGCCCCTATTTTGAAACTCGATTTTCTAAAAATCGAGTTTCAATTTAAAACTCGATTTTCTAAAAATCGAGTTTCAATTTAAAACTCGATTTTTGGACAATCGAGTTATAACAAATTGAAAATTAAAAAAAAAAAAAAAAAATTCTGGAGCCCTATAGTGGCGTTTTAAGGACCCTATTGTGGCGTTTTGAAACTCGAGCTCCATGAACTCGAGTTCCATGCAAAACTTTCTTTTTTTTTTTTAAAGTTTGATCGCTCCATACCTATAGTGGCATTTTAAGGAGCCTATAGTGACGTTGAAACTCAATTTTGAGAAAATCGAGTTTCAAAATAGGGGCATTTTCCTAATTAGTTTTGGAAATGGGGCAAAATGCTGGATTTTTTGCGCAAAAGGGGCAAAGGCCAATTTTCTCCGTGCAACCTTACCATAAAATGTAGTCCTAGCCAATCAAATTATGACACGCCACTAATCTCAAATTGATTATAATTATAACCAATTGGAATCAATTGTTCATAATCACATATAGTCATACTCAATTTGTGATAGCGTTTCTCAACCATTAAAACTTGATTTGATGATAACTTTCAATCTAATGATCCGATTAGGGCTTATGACCAGTCAATTTGATCGTTACAACATCAAGGTCATTTTGATGAAATGAAATTAAATATATAATGGCCACAATTAAGATGCCTATTTTCAAGGTGAAATTACCCTTTTACCCTCCATGTGAGGTTAAATGTGGGTTGCAAAATGGGGTGTCAACAAAATGCCCTTCATTGATAGAGCTTAAAAAGCAAATGTCAATGTATGAAAAAAGACACCAAACTTTGCGATCAGTATTTAACCGTGGTGAATGTATGATGAATGCAGATCAAAATATGGACCGACATGCAGTGCATCAAATGTGGACCAAAACTTGAGTACAAGACATGCATGCAAAACTCGGGCAAAAATAAGTCAAACTTGCTTTTTTCCTTACACAATTAATTTATAGAGGTGGGATGCTAATCAACCTTTGATACCTTTATTTAAACGTGTTTGATTAACTAAAACTGAAAGGGTCAACACTAAGCATAAGAGTATAAGATGAAAGTTGGTCAAAAATAGCCTCGGGAGACTTATATTATGTTCTTCGGGTTTGATCCAAGGTGTTGATTACACTTGTTCTTGGCTTACAATTATACTCTTATGTTCTTCTTTCTTCCCTAATCTTTCATCTCCTTTTTACAAAGGTCTTTCCACCTTATATGGCCTCCTAGGTTGTATCTCAACCTTCCACTTGGAGGGTTTAGGTTTGTTTCCTTTGATACTTGTCCCATCAAAACTTCACTGGAAGGGTTCTACACCAAGTTGTGAGCTGTGATGACACTGTTCAAGGGTCATTTCCTCATTAATGTGGCTAGCTAAGTGAGTTCAGAGCCTTGAATGTGGAGGTGATGGGTGCTTTATCTACACTCTTCCCTTCTTTGCTTGCCGAGGAATCATCCTCCTCTTTCTCGGTTTATGCCCGATGGTCTTCAGAACTGGTCCTTGGACCTTCCGAAGACATAAAAGTATCCTCGGGGTCCTAGAGTATTACAGTTTCCCTAGGCTTATGATGTGTTATTTATATTTTTCTTGAGGGGGTGCTGTCAGTGTCTTCTAAGATCTGTTTTTCTAATATTGGACCTCTCTCTTTTAACCCTGTCCTCGAATTCTCGTCCTCCCACAAAATATATATATAAATGAAGTTCATGAAATGCCAACTTAAAACAATAATAGGAAACCATCTTCAAATTTCTCATTACAATAAATTTTGTAATCATAAAAGTGCATCTTGATTGATTAGAAAATTTTGAAATTGAAATTAACCAATCCCCAGTGGTGGCTCCACATATATTTTAGGGTGGTCATGTGACCACCCTCACTTGCCAAAAATTTATATATATATTTGAAATTAAAAAAATTATATATTAAAATAACCTATTTTGACCACCCTAATAATAATATTGAACACTTTGACTTGAGAATTACAAGAATTTGGGTTCAACAAAAATAAAAGTAATGCTGCATCCACAATATTTTCACAATAATTTCACTACAAATTGCAGCTTCTAACTTGAGAAACAATATTGTAGTAAGTTGTTATTAATTTTAATTTGAGCCTAATACTAACATCACTTTTTTATCCATCAATATTTAACAACTGGTCGCATAAGATTTGTTATGAAAATGTTATGAACATAGCATTACTTCATAAATAATTTTGGCCCCCCAAATATAATCCTTAACCTCTTTTAAAAACAAATAATACTTCATGTATTTGCTTTTTTTTTTTTTTTTTTTTTTTTTTTTTTTTTGGTGACATACATCCAAGTTATTTCTTTATTAGATTTTGTATAATTTAATTTTTTTAGTGATTGTTAGGGTACATTTTTTTTTTTACACCTAATTTTATTTAAGTACCACCTATTTATTTTCAAACACTACTAATAAGTTATTGGGCTTTCACAAATATTTTTTGCCCTATTATTATGTTGACCACAAATATTTCATATCTTATTATCTAAATTGGGTCATGATATAAACTATGACAAAAAAGCCCAAAAAACTCATATTTTATCCAATTTTATTACCATTATTTAGCTAAGCCGAAACCAACCCTACGAGCCCAATGCACACATCCCATTCTATTTAAAGTCCAAGAATACTTATGCTTGGCAATATTTGAAAAGCCCATGATTCAAGTTCATGGCAAAACAATTTTATCAATGGAATTCAAATCCATAATCAAAGCCCATGGTTTAAACTCATGGCAATTTTATCAATGGAATTCAAATCCATGATCAAAGCCCATAATTTAAACCCATGCCAATTTATTTATCTAAAGTCCAGTTCTCACTAGCAATATCAAAAAAGCCCAGTTCTTACTGGCAATATTTAAAACCCAATTCTCATTAGCAACATCAAAAGCCCAATTCTCATTGACAATATTAAAAGCCCAATTCTCATTAGCAATATTTAAAGCTCAATTCTCATTGGCAACATCAAAAGTCCAATTCTCATTGGCAATATCAAAACCCAATTCTTATTGGCAATATTAAAAGTCCAATTCACATTGGCAATATCAAAAGCCCAATTCTCATTGACAACATCAAAAGTCCAATTTACGTTGGCACTATTAAAAACCCAAACTAATTACTTGGCTCTATTTTATCAAAAGCCCAAGGTTATTAATACTTGGAAAAATACTATATCATAAGTATTTTGCTTAAGAGCCCAATGATGAAAAATGTTTTTAAGTTCTTAAACATTACTATATATTATAAGCCCATGGAATCTATGGCAATTATCTATTCTCAAAACCCATGGCAATCATCTTATAAAAGCCCATGGAAAGTAATGATTATTTATCTTAAAACCATGACATTTATTTATTTCATATCATATTATAAAACCATGGAATTTATATAATAAGAACCCATGGTCACTATTTATCTTATATCACAACATTCATAATATTTATTTCCAAAACTCATGATAATTATTTATCCTATAAGCCCATTATGATTATCTATAGAAAAACCCATGAGAATATCACATTATTCCATTATAGTGGTTGTTACCATATTTTATTTGAAACCCATGAATATTGCCTTTATTAAAACCCATGGTAAATATTATTCACAAGAAACATTGGAGGTTACTATTTAAAAGCCCAAAGAAAATACCATTTACAAAATAATCCATGGCAAAATTATGAGAAACTATACAAATTGTTATTTAAATCCCATGAAAATTAATAGCCAAAAACCTATCATAAATATTTATTAAATCTCATGAATACATTTCATTTTTACTAATGACTAAAGCCCATATGAAATAAAAATCTATGGCAATATATAGTAGTTTTGTCCATTTTGTAAGGCTCACAATGAGAAAGCAAAAAGATAGGCCCAAGTGGAAAGAACCAACAAGTCAGACGCCCACCAAAGTACTCAGCCCTCATGGCCAAGCCTAAAATGAAGTCTCAGCCAAAACAGCCCATGTGTGCAAACTGACCTAGCTGGAGAACTCCATTCAATTTTGCCTTCCGCTAGAGATCACCTCAAGAAGCAACTAAGGGGTTGGGCTGACACCAAATATCATGTTGGCGAAAAAAAAAACGCCCCCAACAGTGACTACCCAAAAAAAAAAAAATCTTACAGCCGCCTCTGTCATTCCTACTCCACCCACTCCCCAAAAAAATGAAACTCACGGCCTAGGGACCGAACACACCAAATGGGCCTAAAATCTTGTCTACCCTTTATGCTTCATAACATGGCTCATGTGGGCCATTGGCATGTCGCCTCTATAACCTCTATTGGGTTAGCTTTCTTTTTTTGAGATAAAAGATAGAAGTTTGTTCTTGATTCAATCCCCTCTACTTACATTTGGCTGAGAAAAAACAACCATGTGGGTATAGCACTAGCAGTACTATCATCCATCAGAATCATCACCCAATTAGAAATGATGTGGCACCGATTTGTTTTTTTTTTTTTTTCATGAGTGTTGTGCTTTGGAAGGTTATATTGATGTTAATGGCCCCAATGGCGGTGCCATGTATAGCTCACGGTGTTCCTAGGAACACCCTGACCTGAAAAAAAAAATTTATATATAATAATTAAAATTTTTTATATTTGCTCTGTATTAAGAACACCCTCAATCACAAATAAATTTGGAACACCCTCAAATTTCTTATTAAAAAAAAAAAAAAAAAGCCCAAAAATAAATTTTTGAACTAAAATCTGAAGGAAAAAAAAAAAAAAAAAAGAGCAATGCCTCAGTCCCTAAAGGTCTAAATCAAAAATCACTGAAGGCTTTATAAAAAAAAAAAAAAAAAATCACTAAAGGCCTAAAGCAAACCTAAAGACAGACAGAGCAACACCGCTTGAGCCTCAAGCCAACAGACGGAGATCAGATCGGTCACGTCGCTTGCAGCTCACTCGTCGTCAGAGATCGACCTAGTCCAGATCATCGTTGTCACTCGCTCGCCCCTCCACATCCTCTTCGCTCATCACTTGCCCTCATCGGAGGATGGAGATCGCCAGATCAGTAGATCGCTCATCGCCTCATCACTGCCTCAGCAGCCTCAGCCTTCAACCCTGCCTGCTCGGCTGCTCCGGTGCTCCCTCCCTCAAGGTATTTCATTTTACTAAGCTAACTTCTCTCTCTTTTTCTCTCTGACTCTCTCTCAGTCTCTTAGTCTCTCTCTCTCTATCTGAATTGAAATGAAAATTATGAAATGAATGAAACTCTCTCTCTCTTTATTCTTTAATAAGACTAACTCTCTCTCTTTTGATTGGCCGAACTTTAGCTTTATTAATATTTTTTCTGTTTTTGACTTTTTGAATTTAGCTTTATCAGTTTATCTTATCTGTTGGTGTTGGTGTGTGTAGTGTGTTGGTGTTGGTGAGATATTAATTGTCTTTTAGTGTAATGTGTGATTGTGAAATTTTTTGATTGGCATGGGGCATCAGGCATGGGGCGTGCTTGTGTGTTGAGTGGGGTGGGGGTGGATGGGCACATGGGGCTAGGCTGCACAAGTGCACATTACACTGCTTTAGTGCTTTAATTATTGTGCTGCACATGGGATGTGTAATGTGCACACCAGTGGCTCTTTTAATGTAATATGCACATGGGCTAAACAATATAACAAATTAAAGCAGTATAATTAATGACAAACAAATTAAAGCTATAGTTTATTGTTAGGCTAAACAACAATAATTAAAGTAGTATAATTAACCAATACATTATAAAAGACAAACAAATTAAATTATATTAAGCCAAACAACAATTAATAATTTTATAATTAATGAAACAACAATATAACAAATTATAGTTTATAAAAGACAAACAAATTAATGAAACAACTAAACAACAATAATTAATAATTTTATTAATATTTCAAATGACCTTATAGTTTATTGTTTATCCTTTTGCTAGAATTATGGACAAATATTTGATAAGAAAACCACGTATCCAAGATTCATCTCCTGTGCAAGATTCATCTTCATCTTCTAAGCGAGTTTGTGCTGACTTTAACTTAGAAAATCTTCCTTCAGATCCTGGGCTACGAGAAAAGATATCATCTTATCATCCTAATAATCATGATGAAATAAGAAGATATTATTTACAAAAAAGCTCTTGTCAACCTGTTTTCCACCATGATAACTACCCTATATTCTATTTTTCTGGAAAGCCCCGTCGATTTATATCCGATTGGCATGAAAATAGAAAGTGGTTGGAATATAGTATAGATAAAGATGCAGCATTTTGTTCTTATTTGTTAGGACATATGTGATTCACTTGTTAGGAACATATTTCTCTATTTTATGTCATTGGCTAATCCTTTGACAAAATGTACTTTACTTGTATTTGGGTAAATTTAGGATGTGTTTAGTACTTCAAGAAACTGTGTTTTAAGATCAAGTGTTTAAGCCATGCAAGTCTGTCCAAGATTCAAGTTCGAAAAGTGCCTGTCATTAAAGCTCGACAACTAGCTCGACAATTAGCTCGACAGCTAGCCATCTATCAAGCTTAAGAAGTTGTTCCAGCCCCATACCTCGATAGCTGCTCGACAGATAGGCATCTGTCAAGGTTTATGAAAAACAGAATTTCAGATCTGTTTTGACTCTAATCCGTGATTGTATGTTTGGGCTTTCTTTTCTCACAACCTTAGACATATAAAAGGATTATTTTTAAGGGCCGTCAAAGAAGACACAAGTTGCACAAGTGTTGAGTAAAGTTTGTTCAAGCAAATTGTGACTGGAGATAGAATTTTGCCCTAGTTCATCATTCTTGTGAAGAAGTTGCTGTGTTTGTGCACCATAGGGTTTTGTAACCAAGCATCTTCTTGATCTTCATCGTGGATGAACTGAAGAACTTTGCAGCCAACAACCTTCTCTAGTTGGCTAGTCACATACTAGGAGCTGTGTATCAAAAGGAGATATTGTTACTACAGAACAAGTCCAATTAGGTATTGGGGTAAGGGTTCAACTGTAGATTGGTATAAGGTACTGGGACTCCTTTACTTGTAACCGCTTGTTATGATAATAGTGGAATTTCGAAAGTGGTAACCTTAAAATCACCCGGTGGGGTTTTTGCCGTGTAGGTTTTTCCCATTCGTAAACAAATCACCGTGTCAATTTATTTTTCACTGTATACTTAGTTTAATTGGTGATTTGTTTATGCTACCACGCGTTTGCATATTAATTTGATTAATTAATTAAACTTGGCTAATTAATCAATTAATTTATCACAATGAGTCAATTCATTTTTGGCCTATCATTATAGCTACCTATTTGGGCAAGATGTTGGTAAGCAAGGAGGAGGTGACACTTTTGTAACGAAGGGATTCAAACTTTGGAATCAGAAAAAGAAGTTAAATTCCCATGTTGGAGGAGTTAATAGTGCTCATAACCAAGTTGTCAAGAAAAGTGAAGATCTACTAAAGGAAAAGTAACACATTCAAAGTGTTTTGGTTAAGCAATCAAATCAAGATAAAATTGAATATCGGGTTCAATTAAATGCAATAGTTGATTGCATAAGATTCCTTTTATGCCGGGGATTAGTTTTTCGTGGTCACGATAAATCTTAAGGTTCAAGTGATAAAGGAAATTTCCTTGAGCTTCTACAATTTTTGGGGGATCACAATGAATCTATCAATAAAGTGTTGCAAAAAGCTCAAAAAAATTGCAAGCTTACCCACCATGATATTCAAAAAGACATTGTGAATGCAATTGCACGTGAAACATCCAAAGCCATCATCAAGGATCTTGACAATGGGTTCTTTTCAATATTAGTTAATGAGTCATGTGATATCTCAATGAAAGAACAAATGGCCCTCGTTCTTCGTTATGTGAACAAAAAAGGAATTATTATAGAGTGGTTCCTTGGTATTGTACATGTAGCAAGTACCACCGCTTTGTCACTCAAATATGCTATTGAATGTTTACTTTGTGAACATAATTTGAGTTTATTGAAACTACGTGGGCAAGGTTATGACGGAGCTAGTAATATGCAAGGTGATATCAATGGTCTCAAAACTTTAATTTTGAAAGAAAATAAGTCAGCATTTTATGCCCATTGTTTTGCTCATCAACTTCAATTGACACTTGTTGCCATTGCTAAAAATCACATTAACATTACTAAATTTTTTTATGTGGTTAGTAATTTAGTAACTGTTGTTGGAGACTCTGGTAAGAGACGAGATGCTCTTCGAGATGCACAATTTGCCAAAATTAAAGAAGATTTAGAGAATGGTGTACGTAGAAGTGGGCAAGATTTGAATCAAATTATGAGACTATTCTTAACTTGATTTTAATGTTCTCTGTTATTGTTGATGTACTTGAGATTATTGAAGAAGATGGCCTCTCCAACCAAAAAGTTGAAACTCGATCTATTATAAGGTCAATTCTATCTTTTGAATTTGTCTTTGCTCTAC
Organism: Quercus ilex subsp. ballota; assembly: GCA_032727855.1. Classification (NCBI taxonomy): domain Eukaryota; kingdom Viridiplantae; phylum Streptophyta; class Magnoliopsida; order Fagales; family Fagaceae; genus Quercus; species Quercus ilex. The sequence goes on along the minus strand of CM064913.1, from coordinate 18,907,041 downwards.
ACTTGATGAAAAACATTTTAGGGATCACAAATGAGTTGTCAATAGCATTGCAAAAAAAAAAAAAAAAATCAAGATATAGTAAATGCTATGGATCTTGTTAAAGTGTCTAAGCAACGATTGCAAGTGGTGAGAGATGATGAATGGATATCTTTATTGACTAAAGTGTCTTCATTTTGTACCACACATGATATTCCTACCTTGGACATGGATGAAATATTTGTAGTTAGTGGGTGGCCGCGATATAACACCCAACAAAATACAAATTTACATCATTATTGTGTTGAGCTATTCTACACAGTCATAGATATGCAACTTCAAGAACTTAATAACCATTTTTTAGAAGCGAATACTGATTTGCTACTTTGTATGGCTTGCTTGAATCCAAGTAATTCATTTGTGGCTTTTGATAAGGAAAAATTGATACGTCTAGTAAAGTTCTATCCATCTGATTTTCTTAGGACAGATATCTTGGCACTTGACTCTCAACTTCAGAATTACATTTTTGATATGCGCAACAATAACTGGTTTTTAGAGCTTCAAGGAGTTTGTGAACCTTGCTAAAAAGTTAGTGAACACAAGGAAGCATGAGACTTATCCAGTAGTTTATTTGCTTGTGAAGTTAGCTTTGACATTTCCTGTCGCTACTGCAACAGTTAAAAGAAGTTTTTTAGCAATGAAATATATAAATAATGAACTGCGCAATCGAATGGGAGATCAGTGGATGAATGATTGCTTGGTTGTATATATTGAAAAAGATGTAGCTTGTAGCATTGATAATGAGACTATCATGCAACGATTTCAAAATATGAAAACTCGTAGAAGGTAATTGTAAATTTTATGTATTTGCGTGTTTTCTTATTGTTGTTGTTGTCAATATATAAAATTTTCTTTTTATTAGATTGTGTAATTTATGCTTGTTGAGAAACACCCTGGAAAAAATTCCTTGAGCTGCCACTGATGGCCCTTGAGTTGTCATAATGATTTAGAAAAAGGATTTTTGGTTCTGTATTGTGTTTTGTGTTAACATGAGTTTGCTGGTTTTAGCTAAAAAATCAAGCCAAGAATGAAGAAGCATATAATGCAAATTTATTTCATTTGACAGGGCTTACACAATCAACAGTACAACACGTATTTATTTGAAGTCTTCTAGCTAGCTAGATCCCTTCAAATATTAGACAAAATTCGTAAAGAACTGAACAAGCTTTCCACATAATTTGTGTCTCAAAGACAGTTGGACTACACCGAAGCATAATTAGAAAAATTCTTACATGACCAAACTAAAATGCATTACTTGCAAACATACCCAACACGTAGAACTAAACTGTAAATGAAAATCACCCCTGCTGGACAGCCGACAAGGTTTTGCTACGCTCATGAAAATAAACAAGCATTCTGTCCCTAGGTGGTAAATTGTGTTTGATCAATCCGTGATTCAGAAAATTCTTCATCCATGCAATGGTGGCAGGAAATTTTGCAGGATCCACAATCTGCATGGACCCAACTTCCTCCCAAATAGGCAGCCAGTGAGCGATCCATCCCAGTGCAATGTCCAAATACCCAATGCTTTCCCCTCCAAAAAACTTTTTACCTTTTATCACTTCCTCTATCTTTTCCACGGCCTCTATGGCTAATTTTCGGGAATTCTCTTTTTTCTCTCCTAGGGAGAACATAGCAGTCCCTGCCGCATACAAAAGCTGTCCCAAGAAACAGAAAATTTTGGATGATTAAAATTATGTGATGAAAGGATGAGTGAGTTGTTATGCATCAGCATATATGTGAGAAGTGTGATATCCATAAAATTTTGTGTTTCCTATGCACTAATTTGGGAACATGATAATCTCTCTTGGTAAAGAAGAATGCTCATAAAAGTGTAGGACCTGTAGGTTATATGAAGAAAAGATGAAATCGATTGAGTATTGTTAGACATACTTTTAATTTCCCATATTCTATCCATGTGTGATGGTAATTGGGTTTGTCCAATGTAAGCCATAGAAAAAAAAAAAAAAAGGTTTGTCCATTAATTGGTTGTCATTTTCTGTTCTGGTTGAAACTTAAAAGGTTAAAACGCTACTCTCGAATCTCATTCAATTTCCAATTTTGTTTTTGATCTGCAAAACGTCAACAATGAATCAAAGCCACTTTTAAATTAAAACCAAAAAAAAGAGACTGGTATAGTTAAATATCGTAATATTAGAAAGAAAATTAAAGAGCGCACAATTTCTCAAATAAGCTATATATAAAGCCAACAGGAATTACCTTCTCTTCTGCGAATTTAGCCCAAAATCGTGCTTGGGCTATTTCATAAGGATGCTGAGGCAGCAGTGGATTTTGTTTCCAGGTCTCATCGATGTATTCAAGAATGATGAATGATTCAAGGATGACTTTCCCGTCATGAATCAAGACTGGAACCTTTTTATGAACTGGGTTCAGCTCCAAAAGAAGAGAGCTCTTGTTGAAGATATCTTCTTCAATGTACTCATAATCAACACCCTTCAGCTTTAGAGCCCATTCAACCCTCCAGGCAAATGGGCTAGCCCAAAATGACAAAAGTTTCACCTCCTGCTTCGCCATTTTAGATTTAGGTGCGGTTTTGTGCACTAGGTTTTTTTTCCGTGTTGATAAACAGGCTGAGGCTGCTAGTACTTATATATGTGTGTCTCACCGGAGATTTTGAAAATTCAACATCGGAGCATGAGATAATGAGACGCCAACTTTGACTAAATCAGAGGTCTGTCTTTTTTTTTTTTTTTTCTTTTTTTTTTCTCAAAAAAAAAAAAATACAGACTTCTAATTTAGAGCCTGTTTGGATAGGCGTTTTCCTGGACAAAAACATACAGTTTGATACAAAACGCAATATACACAATCGTTTGGAGAAGCTGTTTCAGCTAAATCACGTTTACAAATTGCACAAATTTGCGGTTTCAAAGAAGCAATATCTAACTGCATTTTCAATATTGAGCAAACAGAACGTTTTCGCACCGCTATTTTTTTCGTTCACCAATTTCCCTCAGTAACCTCTACTTTGTTGAAAATGGATACCGGCCCGAAACAAAAACATAGATTTCTTTGTAGTTTTTCACTCACCTAAGATAATTTCTTAACAAATTTCACGATCTGATGCATCTCTCTTGTATCTCGGTCTCTTTTCTGCTTAGCTTTCCATTTTTCTTCGTTGTCTCTGCAATGTCTGTGACTCTGTGTTCCTCTAATCTTCTTCTTCTTCGCTTTTTTATGTCTTAAGTGTTTCTCAGAGAGTCTTGCTTTGGGTGCCCACGTGATGACTGACCAAAGGTAAGGAGATAAGACTAGCTTTTTGAAATTTGAAATGAGACAAGACTCAGTGGAGGTAAACATGTGGAGGAGAAAAAATCAAGATAAAAATAAAGAAAGATAAATTGTAAAAGTAAAAGAGAATAAGTGGAGGTGAAAAAAAGTGACTTATTAAAAAAAATTTGTTGGCAGAGAGTAGTGGAAAATTGAGATACGTGCAGCAAAAAAAATTCTATACAATATTTTTATAACACTTTCACAATAAGTTTTAGGTTGTTATGGGTTTTTATTGGTGGGGGTAAAAAAGTTATTTAAGTGGAAGGTTCAAATTAGAACCAATAAAAAATAGCCACATATGATTTGTTGTAAAAGTATTGAGAAATTATTGTGGACGTAGCACATTTATAATATATATTAAATATATAAAATAGCGGTAAGCCCAAAACGGTACACCGGTATTAAATGGCTACAAAGAGACCTATTTGTAATTCAATTCTTAATAGAATGTTGTGTAATAATTGGGGGTTATCTTGATCCTAGAGGAAAAGCAAAATGTTTTTTGTTGTCCTGTTATAATTTTTAGAAACTAATTTGTAATTTGAGTTTCGTCTTTAGCAAAAGGACTTATTCTGATTATAGAAAAATTAAGATAGCCTTAATAATATAGTTAAGTCATTTTTTGGAATTTATACTCAAAACAGCTATTTTTAAAACAGCTTATCCAAACGCTTAATTTGGCTTTAAAAATAGAAAACGCATATTTTTATATTTTTACCAAACGCTTATCTGTGGTTTTTAAAATGGAGTTTTCAAAACGCACGTTTTAAAAACGCTAGTTTTCAAAACGCACGTTTTAAAAACGCTAGTTTTTAAAACACATATTTTGAAACAACTTATCCAAACAGGCACTTAGTCAAAGTTGGCGTCTCATTATCACCTACTCTTTCTTTTCATTGCTTTTTCCTATCATAATTTGTTTTACTCAATATTGTCAATTCCCTTTCGGAATGTGTAATGGAATAAAATATTTTGATATCAATCTACTCAAAATCGGGTATAAAGCCTTCATACACCTTACAAGAGTTACCGGCTTTTGTAAGGGGTAAGTTATGTGATATTATGCCTTTGTCCCCATTCCCTGTGTATGTGTATTGTAAAAATTTACATTCCTTCTCAAAAAAAAAAAAAAAAAATCTACTCAAAATCGAGGTAACTTGCCTTGTCTTTCAGTTACATTTTTTGAGACTTTAATGTTATATATATTCAAAAAATGATGATACTTAATATATTTATTTAAATACTAATGATAAGATAAATCCAATTCACTTCTTTTTAACTTAATGGATAAGATTTTGACAACTAAAAATGAAATTACCTTACGAAAGTGAAAAGATTTTAAACCCTTAAACATATATACCATACAAATACAATGCCTAATTATTTCATGAAGTTTGGAAAGGACCATGGGAGGAAAGGACATCAGATGATTGAATTTATTACTTATTTATGGGTCCAGTTAATGTGTATCATAACCTATTAACCGTTTATTTTATGAAAGTTTTTTAAAAAAAATTGAAAAAATTATCAAAATAATTAATTACTTTTTTTTTTCTATAAAAAATTTTCTAAAATAATTTACTTAGACATATTGGTAAATCCTTTTATTTATTATTAACCAAAACACTCTTTCCATCTTTGTTGTCTTTACCTGTCAGCACCAAGTCTATTATTTTCTTTCAAACTCCAAGAAAATCTGATGTGAAACTTGAAAGAAGTGTCAAAGTGCACTTACGAATTACGTCCATGATTACGATAGTAGTCCGTCAGTCACAATGTTAAAAGTCCGCGTACATTCCAGAACATTGCTATTCAAAGCCCATAACCAGGATGTGAATTTTCTACTCCTCATGATAAATAACAGTTTCAAGAAATTCATCTCAAAGACAAACGGAAATGTAAAATATTACTACTTAGGGTATATTTGAAATTTGCTTATTTCTAAAATTAAAAATTTTTTGCTAAAAATACTGTAAATAAAGGTAAAAATTAGTTGAAATAGTATATTGAGACTCACGAATAATACCAAAAAATACAATGGAACCTATAAATAATATCAAAAATAAGCTTGTAAGGATGCGGTTTTGTTCCTAAGCCCAAGAGTTAAAAGGATCTAGGCTCAAAAAACCCAATACAATAAATTTGTAGAGAGTGTGTCAGAAAATTAGGCTCTAATGAGTTAGATAACAATTATAGTGAGTCCAGATGACCAGAAAGCAAAAAAAAAACTGGTTTTATCCATAGAAAAACGTCATCAGCACAATCCGAGGAGCTGAGTTCTTGTATATATTTTCTTTTGAATTTGATTACAAGTTTGGTTCTTATTGCTACAATATTTTTCTCTTAATTCTTTGATCCCCCTCCCTAAGGGGCTTCTTTCCCTTTTATACTATCCCCTTTCTTTCATCTCTACCCTCCACGTGTAGGTCAAGTTGCAGACTTTGATCATTGTCCCATCAGTACCTTCCTGAAGTCTCTGGGAGTAGCTGTAAAGCTGAAAATCACTGTTTAGGTATCACTTCCACATTAATGCAGCCAGAGAGTTAGCTGCAGAGCATTCAATGTGGTGATAGCAGCTTTTTTTAGATATTTCTTAGTTTTTCTTTGTCCTATGCTTTCATGATGTTTATCCTAATCAATATAACCCTTCAAAGTGTTGCTCTTTGAAAGTTCAAATAGCGTATAAAATACCAATAAACATTTAGACCCCCAATTACAAAAATACCAACACAAGCTTATAAACAAACAGTATATGTGCGGAATATGAAATATAAGCTATATCCAAATTGGTAACACACTCTAAACCATAATTAATTACAAACGCAGCAACAATTAAAAGGTAAAGAGAAAGGAAAGAGAGATGCAAACACAAAGATAACACGGCGATGTGTTATCGAAGAGGAAACCGAAGTACTTGGCGAAAAACCTCTCAGCCGCCCTTCAAGCGATAAATGATATACTAAAGAATATAGTTGGAATACATGAATAGCAAAAGACCTTCTAAGCCTAATCTACCCAATGTACCTAAGCCCTCCAAACTTCTTGCTCCAACAGGGTTACGCCGAACCTTGTCTTCTTTAGCTTACCGAATCCCGCAATAAGCCCATTGCATCAACCAAATGAATTGGTCTTCTCTGAACTGCTTCCTAAGCACCAAAACATCTCCTCACTGATATGGGTTTGGCGAGATAAATATTTGGCAAATGTACCTCTCAAGGATATGTCAATGGAGATTGTGAGAGTAGAGGAATTTGGAGAATCAAATGATAAAGATTGTGGATGAGTCAATCTTGTTTTTCTCTCGGATTTCTCTCTTAAAATTCTCTCTGGAAGCTCTCTACATTTCGTGGGTATAAGGGTATTTATAGTAGTATGTATAAGGAATGCTAAAAGTTAGTTTTCATCAAACATGGCATTCTGGCGACTCAACCTCGCGACTGGAACAAGTTGCTAGTCTGAGTTGCAAGCTAACTGCCTAGCTAGACTGGAAGTTTTGTCTTGTAGTGCTCCAGTTGTCGTGACCCTTCACCTTCCCTGCATGCTTCACATGAGTGCCATTTTGGCGACTTACCAGTCGTGAGCTAGTTGCGAGACTCCTTTGAATTGCACACATCTTGAGTTTTCTTCACACTCTCTCACACACTACCCTTACATAAATCCCATCCAAATACAGGGTATCTAATTGCTAAATTACAAGCAAATTTGGCATGAAATAAAGCCAACACATGATTAAATAAATTTAACCTTACACTCTTGATGGCGGACCACACCTTCTGACCTCTGCTTTGCTTAGTCGGGAAGGCATTTCTCCTCGGACTACCTTCTTGAACCCTTATGAACAAACCCCTTTCTTCATTCACTGATATGGACTTCCGTGATAATGATTCCTCGTCCTCAGATTACTAGGTGTCCTCAGATAGGACCCATGGCCCAATATATACTATTAGGCCTATCATTCCTACAACAGCCCCTCGAAATTCTCCTCTTTTGCTCCTCGGGAAGAAAGAAGGATTTCGATATCTACCACGATTACCCTACTCTTACCATACGTCACTTTTGTCTGCACAGGCATCTTTTCAACTGCCCAACACACGCTCCTGATGTTTCAGCATCCAAAACGTGCCCTCATTTCATTTTTATGGCTCCATGTTCCCCACATTCCACGATGCGATGCGGATCCAATGGCTAGAGATTTTAGGGGAATGCGAGCGGGAATCTTCCCACTTGCTTTTCTCTTTCATATATATATTGCTCAGAAGCTTCACCTACCTCACTTTTTGCACTCTCAAAACAAAAGTGCTAGTCCAAGGAGCCTTTCGTCTTTCCCATAAGTAGTCTCTAGTATTTTCTCCTTTTCTTTCGTCTCTTTTCATTTTAAAGCTCTTCCTTCCTCGGCTCCTCTAATTCCACCTCATCTCTCTGTTACATCCCACCTTTATTTCATATGGGTAGATTCGCTTACCTGGTAGACTCCCTGGAAGGTATAGAGAGCTTTAAGGCTCAATACTGAATTCCCTAGGGGATTTCCTTTAGGTACTATAAACAAGGGGAGTGGCACACTAAGAGGCAGGAGGGAGAAGTAGTAATCTCCATGACTGCCTTCATAGAGGGAGGGATGAGAATCCCCATGGGCAGAGTCACTAGGGATTACTTGATAGCCCATAGATTAGCCCCCACCCAATATGCCCCAAATATGTTTAGGATCTTAGGTAGTGTTGATGCCCTCAACGAGAAGATGGGTGTGAACCTCACCCATCACGATATTAATTAGGTTTAACAACCGCCAAAAACTAACAGGGTAAGGATACTACTTAAAAACTAGAGAACCCGCAATCAAGCTTATATCATGCCTCCCTAAGTCCAACAAGGGAATGGACAAGGATTATTTAATCATCTTAGTGGAGTGGCATGATGGCCTCCACTGCCCGACACGAGAGGGTACACCAGGTGGAGTACTTAGGTTTAGGTCCATTACTCTAACAATACCCTTTCCTGTCATACTAACATTTTATCTACTTAACCTTTCCATTGGTACCTGTAATTTACCTTTCCTTTTGTATGTGTTGTTTTCTAACAATACTTTTGGTTTTTGATGAATTTGCAGATAAGCATTCCGCTACTCCGAACTTCGGCCTTATCAACGAACCTAATTTGATGGAGATACTTAAGGCAGAAATCTTCGTCCACACTGACAGGAAATTAAAAGCGGCCCACCTCATCCTCGGCTACAACCCGCTCTCAAGTAGCTTCCAAGCACCCAAGTATGTGATCAAGGCGAGAGACCCGCACCTGCACCAAATCAATATTGTCATTCTCGATTTTCTCGTCCCCAACCCCATTCCAGAAGGTGTACAACAAGTAGAGCTTCCATTTCAACGAGCTGTCGAGGAGGAGGCAACCCCTTCCCAACCAACAATTAAGGAGGAGGAACAAGTATTTGAAATTTCAGACTCCGAGGATGAGTTTGAGGTTTTTAACCAGTCCCAATCTCTAAAGCCTCAAGTCGACGACTCTAGCCCAAGTAAGCAGCATTCAAGAAGAGACAAGCATTCCCGAAGCAATGGGGATACAACACAAGTCCAGGGCTAGCCTTCTAGAGATCATAGAGTCTCAAGCAGGGGGCAAGGCACCCAAGGTGGCCGGTCAAGCTAAACACCCCTCTCTTTCTACTCCTCATGACACCTAACCCGAACCTACAGATAAGAAGAGGAAATGGGAGTAAAAGGGGAAGGATGTGATGGAAGAGGGCCGAGGTGTCCCTTCCAAAGAGACTGAGCTTCAAAGAGGGGCCAAGGCAGCCAAAACTACCTACACAAGGTCCTCCAGTAATGGGGCACCTAGGGACAGGGGACGCGACCTTCGCACCAAGATTCCAAACTGGAATCCCCCTTTGCTGTTAGACGGATCTCCTCTCCTTTTGAACGCCTCGATAAAGGAATTTTAGCAGGGGAAGGCCGGGTATGTACCGGACCCTGTAGACCAGGCCTTACTACTGCCAGATGACATGGCAGATCTGAGGACCATAAAGAGACACAAGGTGTTTCTAGGTCTAAAGAGAGACCTCGTCATGGTAAGTCTTTTAAGTTGAGTCCCCTTTCTCTTTTTCTATATATATGTATATATATATATATATATATTATAGCTACGTTCTCCTTTGCAAGCTGTTCAAGCTGCTTTTAGGGCAAAGGAGTTAGTGAATATCACTCACCAACAAATGAAGGATGAGGAGGGCAGGCATATTGCTGCTATCGAGGCCTTTAACATGGCCGATAAAAGGATTAGGGAGTTGAATACCAAGCTCACCGAGGCTGATAGGGAGAAAAAAAGCGCTAAGGCTGCACTGGAAAGGGCAGAAAGGCAGGCCAAGACTCAACGCATGCAACTTCGTCAGTCCGAGGATGAGCTTGCTGTAGCCAAGGAGTAAACAAAAGTGCTGAAGAAAAAGCTGGAGGATGCTAAGAAGGCTAAGGACTAGGCTGACCAAGATGGCTATGACGTGGGGGTAGCTAAGATCGAGAAAGCCCTCAGGGCTAAGGTCTCAGGGATATGTAGAACATACTGCCTCCAAGTGTGGAACAAGGCCCTCAACCTGGCTGGGGTGAGGCCTCCTTGGCACTTAGGAGAGCAGAGAATGTTTACTATCCCCCTGCAATCCGGGCGCTAGACTCTTCAATCTCCCAGGATGATGCAACCCCTAAAGATCCAAGCTCCATCAAAGAGATGCCTGCCAAGAACCTTCCTCCTCCCACCAGTCCTCCAAAAGGGGCAAAGCAAGCTGGCGTAGCAGAAAAGGAAAAAGAAAACCCAAAATAGGTCACCCCTGAAACTACAAAGCCTCCAACTGCACCTAAGGATTCTTCCGAGTAAGGGGTGGCTTCCCAAAGCCATGAGCTGGTTTTGGCAACTTTCCCCATTCCTACCAAGGAAGAATCCAAGGGTAAAGGCTTAGCATCCTCGGCAGCAACAACTTTCCAATCCACCAAGGCCTCAATAAAAGGCAAGCTTGTAATAAAAATGAAGTAGTTTTTAGAGTAGTTTTCCCTTTTTTTTTTCTTTTTTTTTTTAACTGTTGTTTTTGTCTCCAAATTTTGTAATCAATTTGCCTTTTTCTAAGGCTTAGCTTAATAATAATTATGAGCTTTTCTTTTACAATTGTGGTATTTATAAGAATCCTAACATAGTTTCTGCTTTATTGTACACTTTAATCAATGTGAAAATGAGATACAACCTCATTTAGTTATCTACATAAGTGATAACATAGTTACTGCATCCCATATAATTAGCAACAGGACAGGCTAGACCCTCTAAGTCTGCAATCTCAGCACAGTATACCCTTAACTTCAAAAACATACCATAAGTATAGTTAAGTCAAAGGAGCTTTTATATTGTTGAATTTTCTTTAACCTCACACAATGGTGGGGCATCCATCCATACAGAGCTCCACCTAACCCTCCACCAATTAGTAAGTCCAAGGAACTGTAGGTGATAATTAGTTCACAAACAGGTCATAGATATACTTGCAAATGCTTTAAGTGATGCTCAAGAGTGTCCATTTGATCAAGTTACTACAATGAGAGTCTTTGCTATTCAGCATGGCTAGGCTGAGTACTAATTTGCCCAAAACATGTGATTCAAAGAACCTAACATGGCCAATGTTCTTTTTAGTATTCTCATAGTCAAACAAATGTTAACGTACCCAGGATATGTGGTTTAAGGAACCAAAGTTAACGTAGGTTCTGTTTAATACTTAAACAAACAATAAGAAGTATTAATTTACCCAAGGTATGTGGTCCGAGGAGTCAGGCATGACCAAGATTCTGTTTAATATTTAAACAAACGATAAGAAGTATTAATTTACCCAAGGTATGTGGTCCGAGGAGCCAAGCATGACTAAGGTTCTGTTTAATACTTAACCAAACAATAGGGAGTATTAATTTACCCAAGATATATAGTCCGAGGAGCCAGGCATGATCAATGTTCTGTCTAATACTTAAACAAATGATAAGAAGTATTAATTTACCCAAGGTATGTGCTCCGAGGAGCCAGGCATGACCAAGGTTCTTAAACAAACAATAAAAAGTATTAATTTACCCAAGGTATATGGTCCGAGGAGCCAGGCATGACCAAGGTTCTGTTTAATACTTAAACAAACGATAAGAAGTATTAATTTACCCAAGGTATGTGGTCCGAGGAACCAGGCATGACCAAGGTTTTGCTTAATACTTAAACAAATAATAGGTGTAATGCATAATGTCATAAACAAAATATGGCAAAAAGGACTTTCATTAATAATAATACATTCGCAGGTTATTTATATTCCAGGAGCGTGGTACAACATTTTCATCTAGATCTTCTAGGTAGTATGCACCTATTCGAGCCACCGAGGTGATACGATATGGCCCTTCCCAGTTGGGCCCTAACTTTCCCCGTGCTGGGTTCTTTGCAATACCCAACACCTCTCTTAATACCAAATCTCCAAGCGCCAATGGCCTTAACCTCGCATTTGAGTCGTACCCCTGCTTGAGCTTATGCTGATAATACGCCAATTGAACCATGACACTTTCTCTTTGCTCTTCAATCAAATCTAAGCTCTTCTCTAACAACCCAGCATTGTCATTCGGAGTGAAAGAACTCATCCTCAGTGTTGGGAATCCAGGCTGTAAAGGAATTACAACCTCAGCCCCATAAGTTATTGAAAAAGGGGTTTACCCTGTTGACCTACAAGGGGTAGTGCAATATGTCCAAAGAACATGTAGCAAGAACTCATCCTCAGCATTGGGAATCCAGTCTCTAGAGGAATTACAGCCTCGACCCCATAAGTCATTGAAAAAGGGGTTTGCCCTATTGACCTACGAGGGGTAGTGCAATATGTCCAAAGAACATGTAGCAACTCTTCTACCCATTTACCCTTGACATCGTCCAACCTGTTTTTGAGTCCATTTACTATGACTTCATTGACAGTCTCAGCCTATCCATTCCCTTGTGGGTAAGCTGGAGTTAATGAAAAATTAATAAAACTATACCGGTTGAGATAAAGAAAATATATTAAATTAGGGTTTTTACTCAAGGTAGCGTACGTTGATGATGTTTGCTAGATGCCAGCTTTGAGAAAAATTTGAGAAAAATCCAAGACATATGAACATGTTAGGAGAAATTTGAAAAAAAAGGTGCATATAGTTGGCGTACACCATTACATAATAGTGGTTCCAAAGTAACATACACCCATCACATTAAGTGTACGCCGCTTTAAGAGGAAGCCCTAAATCCACTAAAGTTGAAGAGATTAATCAAACAAGCGTACAAAAATAATTCAGGTTAAGTTTTTGCAATCTATTGACAAAAATAGTTGCTGAATAAATACAAAAGGCTATTACTTCATAGCTTTTACTGCAATAGATTGCAAATAATTGACAAAAATAATTCAGGTTAAGTTATTGCAACTACATATTTTTTTGGTAATTGTTTATTGCTTTATATTTTTCATTATAGTAGATTGCAAAAATTTCTATCAAGTTATTGCAGTGACATCTTTGTTGTAACAAGCCATCACTTCAAGATTTTCGTTGTAATATATTGCAAAAATAATTAGTATCATTTTACATATTGAGAATCTGATGCAATAGCTCTCAATTGCTGAGACTGAGAATTGAAAAAAGACAATTTTAATCTCAACAATTGAATAAAAAAAATTGGAAAAAAAAAGTGAAAGAGAAAAAGTGAGTGGTAAAAAAATGTTGTGAATGGGAATGTGGTAATTGCACCACCCGATTCTAATCCTCATTTTATTACTCTAATTTTTTTTGTTTTAAGTTATTGTAAACAATTTTCCTAATGCAATAAGGTATTAAGGCCTTTACTGCAACTAATTATTATTGAGTTAATAATTTAGTACTTTTAAGTTACAATCACAATGATACTATTTTTTTTGCATTAACACTAGCATGTACTAGACTATTAGCATCCTTGATCGTCGGTCCATCCCATAGGTAGGACTTAGTTTTGGATGAAGTGTCAAGGTTTGACCTTGTCATTATAGTATTTAGCCACAAGGTCTTGGTAACGGGCCATCCGTTATTCAGCAATCGCCCTGACGTCATCCAACAGATCCAAGTGTAGACAGATCCATTCTTCGTTCTTCCCTTTGTTATTCTTCCCTTCGTAGTGTTTAGCCATGAGGTCTTGCTAAAGCGTTGGCACTTGTCGCATGCTTTTACGTAGGATTGGGCATCCTTCTACATGGTATGCCAATAGTACCTGCTCATACAGCTTGTGGACCAACGATCGTGCCCTCGAGTGGTTTCCACACACCCCTTCTTGGACTCCCAAAAACCTCACTTCCCGTTCTTTCTAGGGAAGGGTGGTTTTAGTAATTACAGGGAGGCATTTGGCACGTTCCAAATGCGTTCTCACGTAGGGGTGTCTTTTCAATTGATTTGAGACACGCTCCTGACACTTCGAAATCCACAACGTAGGTGTAAATGCAGCTAACGGCTCCCTATTCCCCACATTCTACGGTAAGATTGTAATCCCAATGGTCCCCGTAATTCACTTTTAAAAAATGGGAAAATTGCCACCTCTTTCTTGGCCTCTATAAAAGGAGGGGATGGGGTGACCTTTCCCTATTTTTACATTTAGTAGAGAAAAAATCAGTCCCATTCCAAAAAACTCGTCGGAGGAGCCCTTTCTCTTCTATTTCTTTGTAAGAGTCTCATGATTCTTCTTTTTATTAGAATCAAGATCTCTTTTCTTTCTTATTTTTCTTAAGAATGGGTAGGTTTTTTAGCTTAGATGACACCCCCGAGCACAAGGAAGAGTTTAAAAAATGGTATAGGATTCCTAGTTATGTCACCATAGAACATTGCCACTTAGGAGAGTGGCATGAGAAAAGGCCTTCCGAGGCTGTAGTAATTCCAATGATAGCATTTATAGAGGGAGGAATGAGAATTCCTATGGGTAGGGTAGCTAGGGATTTTTTGTATCTTTTCAGACTCTGTCCCACTCAGTGTGCCGCTAACATGTTTACTAGAGTCTTTCTGAGGTCGCTATTAGTACTGACTAGAGAGACACTGAAGTTCCAGAAGGGATGGTGACCGAGAAAAGACTACCGAACCTGTTATCCCTGCTGGAGTCTCACGCTGGTGATGCCACTCCTGAGGTCCCTGTGGTGCCAAGCCTCCAACTCCTGCTCCTCCTCAAACCAATCTAGCTGACAAGAAAAGCAAACGAGATAAGAAGGCAGGGAAAGGCATCGCTGAGGAAGGTGAGATCCAAGAAGAGACCCCTCCAGAGCAAACTAGGGGTCCCAAGGCCACTTGGTCACAACAAATGAGGGGTGAAGAAGTCGCTGAGACTACTCCCGAACGCTATCCTCGGGTTCCGCACTGGAACCCTCCTCTGGTCTTGGATGGAGCTCCCCTACCTCGGATTCCTCCATCCGAGATTTCGACAACGAGGGGGTAGATTACATTGCTAATTCTATAGAGCAAGCACTCCTACTACCTCAGGACATCGTTAAGCCTAGCAATTTAAAGAAGCATGACATGTTCCTATCTCTAAAGAAGGACTTGGCCCTGGTATGTACACATCCCATTTTTATTGCCCTAATATGTATAGGTATACCCTTTTGACGTTTGCTTGGAGGCTTAACTACTAGCCCCTCCTTTTCTTTTCTTTTTTAAACAGACAACGTAGGCAACCCATGTTGCCGAGAAGTTAGTGGACCAAACTCTTTATGAGAAGAAAAAGGAAGAGTTTAAACAATATGCTGCTTAAAATGCCCAAGCCCAAACTGATAAAAAAATTGAAGGAGACTCTTCTCAAGTTGACCGAGTGTGATAAAGCTCAGAAAAGTGTAAAGGCCTCCATAGAGAGTTTTGAAAGGCAGGCTCAAGAGCAGCTTCATCATCTAAAGGAGGCTGAAGATCAAATTGCCCTCGCCTGAGTAAAAATTGGGGAGTTAACCAAGACGCTGCGGCAGAAAGCTGAGGACATTGCTAAAGTCAAGCAGATGGCTTACAACTTGGGGCAGAAAGAGAATGAGGTACACCTCAAGTCTCATATCATAACCGTGTGCCAGGGCTTCTACCTCAGGACTTGGATTGAGGCCTTGAACGCTACCAGAGTGGATCAAGCCTCGGAACTAAGGGACCCGGAGAAGGTATTCTACCCCCTAACTATCAGAGTCAAGGTTGCTACCCCTACCAAGGGTAGCGCTACCCCTTCAATCCCATTGGCTTCTGCTGAGCCTTCTAATCCAACCCCGAATGACAAGGCTCCTGTAATTCCCCCAACTTTTTCCGAGAAGAAAGGTCCAGCTCTGGAGAAGACGAGTTCCTCGGTGTCACACCCCTCCATTGAAGGGCAAGTTTCCCAAGAGGCTGAGAAGGATAAGGAGACGAAAGAACAAGGGAAAGAGATGCCAAAGTAGAGACTAGACTTTAGATTTTGAAATAGGCAGCTTACTGTACCCTTCTCTTATGAAAGGAATCTGTCCATTTATGGCTCTTCTGCCATTATATTGTTTGTTCTTTACTTCTCTTTCTTTTGTACTTTTTGTATATCAATGAAGATCTTCATTTTGGCATTGAGTATATGTGTTTTTCCTTTTAACAACTCTAGCTTTTCTTTTCTTTTTTAATGATTTGATTTGCACTTCCTTGCTTCTAAGTTCATACTAATAACTTTCTCAAGCCATTTCTCTGCGGCTCCACTTGATGGCCCACCGAACCTAATAAGGACAAAGGTCCTACTTACACTTAGATTTTTTTTTGAAAATGTTAACTTACTCAAGGTGTGAGATCCGAGGTCTTATTTAATTCTCAGAGAAATTAAACATTGATTTACCCAGGGCAGGTGATCCGAGGAATCGAACCTAGCCGATGTTCTGTTTAACCCTTAGAGAGAATAGGCATTAATTTACCCAAGGTAGGTGATCCGAGAAATCAAACTTGACCGAGGTTCTGTTTAACCCTTAAAGCGATTATGCATTAATTTACCCAAGGCAGGTGATCTGAGGAATCAAACCTGGCCGAAGTTCTGTTTAACCCTTAGAGCATTTGCTTTGAATCCACAACTATGATTTTAATCAACACAAGGAGTAGGAGAAAAGTTCTGTAAATACATCAAAGTAATATATATGAATATGACCATACATGAACCCTCACATTAGTAGTAATACTTTCGTAAATTATTTACACTCCATGGTGAGATTGTGATTTCATCAAAGTCTTCGAGATGATAAACCCCCCACTCCAGTTATTGAGGTCACTCGATAAGGTCCTTCCCAATTGAGTCCGAGCTTTCCTCAAGTAGGATTCTTCATATTTCCAACCACCCTTCTTAGGACGAGGTCCCCTAGTACAAATGTTCTTACTTTTACACCTTTCTCATACCCCTGCCTTAATTTTTGCTAATATTGCGCCAACCTGACGGTGGTGACTTCCCTTTGCTCTTCGACCAAATCCATATTGTTGGAAAGAATTTTCTCGTTATTGCTGCTATCAAACTAATAAGTTCTCATTGTTGGAAAACCCGTTTCCAAAGGGATGACTGCCTCGAACCCATACGTCATGGAGAAAGGGGTTTCTCCTGTGGATCTTCTCGGCATCATACGATATGCCCATAACACATGGAATAGCTTGTCCACTGATTTACACTTAGCTTCTTCCAACCTCTTCTTCAATCCATCCATGATAACTTTATTCGTAGCCTTTGTTTGGCCGTTGCCCTAAGGGTATGCTGGGGTGGAATATCTATTCTTTATGCCCAAATCACAACAATATCTCTAAAAGGCTTTGCTATTGAATTGAAGCCCGTTATCCGATATGAGAGTGTTCGAGATCCCGAATCTCGTAATGATGTTTCACCAAACAAACCTCTTCAGATCTTGATCTTAGATGTTGGCAAGAGACTCGGCCTCTACCCATTTGGTGAAGTAGTAAGTCGCGACGAGAAGGTACCTTTGACTTCCTATAGCATTGGGGAAAGGACCAACGATATCCAATCCCCATTGCGCAAAGGGCCATGGGCTAGTCAGGGGATTGAGCACTTCGCCTGGTTATGGATGTTCGGGGCATACCTTTGGCATTGATCACACTTTTTAACAAACTATTAGGAGGATTTCTGCATGCTTGGCCACTAGTAACCTTGTGTTAAAGTTCTGTGTAACAAGGACCTCCCCCTCGTATGACTACCACAAACTCCTTCATGAAGCTCTTCCAACAATGTTTCAACTGCCTCAGGGTGGACACATAGCAAATACGTTCCTAAATACGAGCGTTTATACAATTTCTGCTCTTCTGAAAGCCAGTACCTCGGTGCTTTTTTGTGAGTTTTCTCTGCCTCAATTCTGTCTTTAGGAAAAGTTCTATCCTTGAGAAATGAGACTATTAGGTCCATCCAACTAGGGCCTACTTGTGTAAAGTTCACCCCTGTCGGCGTTTGTTTGTCATAGGCGGGAGTTACAAGGTTTTCTACCAATGTGATTCTCAGAAGTCTGTGAAAGACCGCACCTCCGGCCTGTTTTTGGTGTTTAGTGTTGGGCCAAACCCACATGAATAGGTGGAGTCGTGTTATTGCCTCTCAAAATAGAAGTTTAACTGATTATATTTTCCCCTTAGATTAAGGGTTTTACAATAGAGTCGCCACTTATTTAATTATTGGAATAAATAAGAAAACCAAAATTGAAAAATTCCTCATTTTATTGATTTGCAAATGAATTTACATTGATCATTAGAAATTACTTGGCTTTGGCCCTAGATACAATCTAAGATAAAATACATGACTTTGTTTCCTAGTTACAATCTAGAAATTGAAAATTACATGGATAAGCATTGATCTATTAACCCTTCATCTAAGTTCGGTGGCTGTGTTACAAGATGGGAAGGTGTTAGGCACCCATTTTGACCGGTGAAACCGGTCATTTAGATTATGGCGGCCATCATTCATATAATATCATCCAATATGTTATCAATCAATTTGCATCTTGAATTTAATATGTGTGTATATGATAAACCCTAATTCAATTTATTAAGTTTTGCATTTGGATTGAAAAATAAATTCTAGTGAATATCTGTGGATGGTGATATCCTAGATTTAAGAATTTGAGAGAATTATGAAACAAATGTGTTTTTCATATTTTTTATGTAGATTTAAGATCAAAGTTAGTGTTATGCATGAACATGTGATGAACAACCAAGAACATGTGAAGAACGCATATAAACATTTAAGAACATTCAAACATATTCAAGGAATTTAAATAAACACTAGCATGCTCTAATCTTAATCTCATCATAATAATATGAAAAATAAGTTGGGGAAATGGATTATACATGCATGCAAGATCCACACAGTGGAGGAGGAGACTCTTGATAGAGGTTCTAAGGGTGGAGTAGAAAAGAAGAACTAGGAGAGAGAGAGTGAGTCTCACTCAATATCTTAAGTCTCTAGAAGACCAAGATATGACAAGACTACTCTACTTTATTAGAACTCAAGAGAGGAGAAAAGAGGAGGTTTTTTTTTTTATATCTTGGAATAGAGGAGAAGGGGTGGAGAAAATATGAATGGAATGTCATTTAATGAGGATTGACAAAGGATAAAAAAGAATCATGAACCTAGACCTTATTTTAGACTTTGAGGAAATCTAGTGCATTAAATGTAGAGATTGGTGAGAGTGATGAGCAAGCAAAATTCGGTTTTCCCGTAACTACTGTAACAGCCTGTAGAGCCAAATTTAAAAAATCATATCTTACTCAATTCTGATTGGAATTATTTCATTCTTGTCCTCAAATGAAGCCCAAGATGTCTAGTTTCTGGGAAAATTAACATCATTCATAGATTCAAAATATTATGAGAGATATCAATGAAATGGTGAGCAGAGGTCATTTGTTAGAAAATAATTTCAGCACAATTAACATTAATAAGTCCCAAATTAGCTTCCAATTAACATTAATAGACTCCAATAACTCGCATTTTAGATTTAATTAGTTCCAAATTTACCCTGATTAAAAAGATAATTGCACAAATTACTCATTGAATAATTAATATTTAACTATCTGATTAATTAAGTGTGTACAACCTTACCATAAAATGTAATCCTAGCTAATCAAATTATGACACGCTATTAATCTCAAATTGATTATAATTATAACCAATTGGAATCAATTATTCATAATCACATATAGTCGGACTCAATTTGTGATAGCGCATCTCAACCATTAAAACTTGATTTGATGATAACTTTCAATCTGATGATCTGATTAGTGTTTATGACAAGTCGATTTAATCGTTACAACATCAAGGTCATTTTGATTAAATGAAATTAAATATATAATGGCCACAATTAAGATGCCTATTTCCAATATTAAATTACCATTTTACCCTCTGTGAGGTTAAATGCAAGTTGCAAAACGGGGTGTCAACAAAATGCCCCTCGTTGACAGAGCTTGAAAAGCCAATGTCAATATATGAAAAAAGACACCAAACTTTGCAATTAGTATTTAACCGAGGTGAATGTATGACGAATGCAAATCAAAATATGGACTGACATGCAGTGCATCAAATGTGGACTGAAACTCGAGGGAGATTGCCTACGTAGACCTTGGTGGAAAGATCAAGTCCAAACATAGTTCATGCATGCAATTTTTTTTTTTTTTTTGAATGAGTACAAGACATGCTTACCTGAGGTCAATAAAATATGGAGATTCTAGTCATGTGTTTCAGAGGACCAAAGGTTCTAGGTCTTGGACATGTTTTAAAAGGACCAAGGATTTTTGGGCTATGCCTCATGTTTTCAAATGACCAAAGGTTCTGGATCTTGGGTATGTTTTCAGATCACCAAGGATTTCTGGGCTTTGGCTCATGTTTTCAGAGGACCAAGGATTTTTGGGCTTTGGCTCATGTTTTCAATGGACAAAACGTTCTGGATCTTGGATATGTTTGTAGAGGACCAAGGATTTCTAGGCTTTGGCTCGTGTTTTCAAAGGACCAAAGGTTCTGAATCTTGGACATGTTTCCAGAGGACCAAGGATTTTTGTGCTTTGGCTCATGTTTTCAAAGGACCAATGGTTTTGGATCTCGACTCATGTTTTCAGAGGACCAAGGATTTTTGGGCCTTGGCTCATGTTTTCAGAGAACCAAAATTTCTGAATCTTGGCTCATGTTTTTAGAGGACCAAGGAATTTTGGGCTTTGGCTCATGTTTTCAGAGGACCAAAGGTTCTTGTTAGATTCTAAGACTTTAGGATCTAAATGTATTAGAACTTCAATGTGTAATGTTGGCAAACCATGATTAAAACTTAGAGTCTAGATTTAGGCTGCTCAAAGTGTGTTTATGTGTAAAGTTGGAATCGAGTGATTACAGAATTTACTGGACTAAATCTGCAAGGCTCGATCGATTGAACCTCGTGCAGATTGTTTTTTCTACAGAATTTCCAACTCAGCTCAAGCCCATATGACGTGTAGGGTTTTATGTTTTACTTCAAGTATAAAAGGAAAAACCCTAGCCACGTTTTGGAGGTTGTTGATATACTGTGTGTGTGAATCTCTTATGAGATCAAGAGGTGTTTACCTTCATACAAACTTAGGGTTATCAACATCAAGATTGATGTCGAGAACTTGGTGATCTCTTCAATTGCTGTTTCAAGAGCTTAAAGAAAAACACAAGTGGGAGTACTTGTGGTTGCTGTGGGTCAAGAAAAGAAGTAGTCCGTGGACTCAGAGCTGTCATTGGTCGTGGTAGTAAGTTTTCTACTTGAGGTAGCAATAGGATGTTAGTTGTCTAAGTCTTATTGTAAAACTTCAATTCTTTCATAGTGGATCTGTTTTACCTTGAGGATAGCTAGGTTAAACACTCCCCATGTTTTTTACCGGTTTGGTTTTCCTAAGTTATCATATCATTGTGTTCTTTATATTTCTGCATTATTTACATGATATGATTTACTTGTGTTAACCTAGATCTGAATAATTTATCTAAGTAATCACTTGGCTAAATAACTAGGTTAAACAACTTGTATTTTAAGGTGTCTAAAAATGTACAGTTTTGGATCTTGGCTCATGTTTTCAGAGGACCAAGGATTTTTGGGCTTTGACTCATGTTTTCAGAGGACCAAAGGTTCTAAATCTTAAACATGTTTCCAGAGGATCAAGGATTTTTGGGCTTTAGATCATGTTTTCAGAGGACTAAAGGTTCTGGATCTTGGCTTATGTTTTCAGAGGACCAAGGATTTTTGGGCTTTGGCTTATGTTTTTAGAGGACCAAGGATTTTGGGCTTTGACTCATGTTTTCAGAGCACCAAAGGTTCTAGATCTTTGACATTTTTGTAAAGGACCAAGGATTTATGGGCTATGGCTCATGTTTTCAGAGGACTAAAGGTTATGGATCTTGTACATGTTTTCAAAGGGCCAAGGATTTTTGGGCTTTGGCTCATGTTTTTAGATGACCAAAGGTTCTGGATCTTGGCTCATGTTTTCAAAGGACCAAGGATTTTTGGGTTTTGGCTCATGTTTTCAAAAGACCAAAGGTTCTGGATCTTGGACATGTTTATAGAGGACCAAGGATTTCTAGGCTTTGGCTCATGTTTTCAAAAGACCAAAGGTTCTGGATCTTGGACATGTTTTAGAGGACCAAGGATTTCTGGGTTTCTACTCATGTTTTTAGAGGACCAAAGGTTCTGGATCTTGGACATGTTTGCAGAGGACCAAGGGTTTCTAGAAGGCATTATTCATGTTGATGTGTGTAGGCCTTTTACCTTAGTACCTAAAAAATAAATATTTTCAATTAGTAACAAAGTTATTCATTGAAAGAATTCAGTATACCCAGCGAATGCCCATAGTTTGGGACATATTCCATGCTTCAATGAATGCTAAGGGTGGATAGTTGACTTGATGTTGTACCACTGGAGAATATGGAAGAGGATCATAACATTCTATTCTTGGTTCCTGAAGAAGAATTTAATGAAGATTTTTCCTAGGACTTTTTTTTTAAAAAAAAAAAATTTGAAAGATTTGAAAATCTTGAATTTTTTTGAAAGAATTGATTTTTTTGATTGATTTTTTTTTTTTTTTTTGAAAGCAAACTAAGAACCCAATGCCCCTAGTCCCAAGCTTTTTGAAAATTTTCTCTTTTCTTTTCTTCTTTTTTTTTTTTTTTTTTTTAGAAAAATTGAAAATCTTTTTTTTTAGAAAATTGTCTTCTTCTTTTTTTCTTTTTTCTTTTTTGAAATATGAATATTTGTTCATTATCAAAAAGTGAAGAAGATGAAGATGAAGAGTAAAAATGATGAAGATTTATTCATGATAAGTTTTTTTTTTTTTTGTTGAAAATCTTGTCTTTTGAATGAGAATAACTTTGGTTTGAAGTTGAAGCAGATTGCTGGATAAGTCCTTCCTTAGTTCCTGTAAAAAAATAATTTCAATTAGCAATGGAATTTTTCATTGAAATGAATTGGAAGTACTTAGCCAATGCTCCTAGTTTGGGACATATTCCATGCTTAGATTGAAACTAAGTTCATTTGATGTTGCGACCATTGGGGAACATGAAAGAAGATCTTGGTCCGCCATCATTGGTTCCTACAAATGGCTTTCTTTCTCTAGCTTGTTAGAAAACAGTTATCACGAAAACATTTTTGGCCAATGCCCCAAGTTTGAGCATGCTTGATGCAGAACAAATGAGCTTAGCCTAACATGCTCCCAAATAATTTTGTCACATTGTTTTGAATTTGTTCCCCAAGATTGTTTGGGTGATTGGGATCAGGCCTTTGAAAGGCTGCCTATGTACCTCTTGATGGAAATAAGAGTTTATGCAGTGAAAAAAATTAAATTAACGGATCTACTTCATTCACAATTGTCAACATGTGCCATATAAGTTTCAGAATTAGAGAATAAGATAGTGTACCTTGAAGCAATGAAATTCAAAACCGAAAATTCAGAAGTTCTTGAGAAGAC
This sequence comes from Quercus ilex subsp. ballota, assembly GCA_032727855.1. Taxonomy (NCBI): domain Eukaryota; kingdom Viridiplantae; phylum Streptophyta; class Magnoliopsida; order Fagales; family Fagaceae; genus Quercus; species Quercus ilex. The sequence continues at coordinate 18,883,774 of CM064913.1, read as the reverse complement.
TTTCAATCTTCACTCCAATTCCACTAACACCCAAGATGTGTGGTCTCTCAATCAGTTATATGAGTTTATTCTAGAGAGAATTGAAAAGTTTCCAACACTCTCATACATACCAATTCATTGTATATTAAAATATGTATGTTTCTCTCTATATATCTGATTATCTAATTGGGCTAGCCTTTTGAGCCTTCCCAATTGGGCTTTAGTATGTGGCTTGGAGTGGGACCAAAAGGGAACAAATAAGACACTAGCTCCAATGGGCTTTGGGCCTTTCTGTCAACTCTTGACAAGTCCAAAGTTACCATTAATTATATTTAATATCACTATATAAATATAATTTAATTGCACTCTAAGCCTTATTAATAAATTATATCCCAAGACTTTATTGTACATGCAACCCCTTCATAAAATATTCGTAGTAACACAAAGTCATGAATGAAGACTGCCACTTTGTGAATTACTACATCTTAATCCTTGAGTACCCAGTTTAATCCTTTTAAGTTATTCATCATATATTTATGAAATCCAATTTCATAAATATATACTTTAGTCATACTAAAGTGGTTAGGCCTAACTCTCTGAATAACAAATCCATTAACCTTATCTCAATGGAATATTTTGTATCTCTGTTAAGAGACTATGAATTCCATCTTGAGAATATATGTTCCATCAACACTAAATGTGGCTGCCTAACATACTGAGGTTTTGACCATTACTTTAAATCTCACTCCTGATATATCAAAGCAACCTACACTTCATGATCAGGTCCATTATTCTCTTAGGATTAAGAGTTCATGTAAATGAAAGTCGTGAGATTTATTATTCAATTGACAGTCATTAGGAGAATAATAAATCTCACAGCAATCCAGTTCAATATGTTTTAACTCTTAAAACATATCAACATATCAACTAGAAGTCACCACTTCCATGATCAAGATAAATCATCTTAGTTGATATGTTATAGTCTTCGCAGATGAAATGCCCAATTTCATCACTGACTACAAACCAAATTCTGAGTTTGCAAAGAACTTGTGACTTATATCTTCTGTAACTAAATCACATAAATCACATACTATGCCTGTCATGGACTATATGATAATGTCCAAATATTCATGTTACCATCATTTCAGATAATAATAAAACAATTCTATTAATTGCAATATTAAGTCATACATCATGTCATACATAATGTAATATATAGCATTATACAATAGGATTCTAGGGCACAAATCCCAACACCTCTCCCGTAGAGGATCAGGTCAAGAGGTAGTTCAAGAGGACTGGATTTTTTAAGAGAAAGATTTTTTCTTTTCTTTTCTTTTCTTTTTGGAAATGAGATTTCTCTTTCTTCTTTTTTTTTTTTTTCTTTTTTGAAAGATTCTTTATTATTTTCAAATGAATAAGTGGTGATCCTTTGAACAACCATTTTGAAAAATCTAAGTGTTTAAGATTCAAACAAATCTCTTTGATTAGGAAGGATCAAGATCATTAAACTCATGTAATCAAATTTTCTTATTTCTTTTGAACATTGTCTGATTAAGTCTCCAAAGGCAATCAAGAAATGAAATGTGATAATATTTAGGAATCACATTGTTGGGTGCTAACAAGGATAGTGCTCTAAGTTTGATAGTTCTTTTGAGTCATTTGAGGATTTGAGTATTTGAATTTTTTTTGGATATATCAGCTAGTGGGGCTTGAAAATCTTAATCATTTTTCCTTTTTAATTTAAGAGAAAATATTATTAGAGTTTAAGATGTGCCTACAATTAGTAAGATTTCAAGGAGGTCTTATTCATGGATTGTAATATAGGGCGGGTTCAAGTTATGAAATGAAGGATAAAAATGCTCAAAACCCCAGAATATTCCCCCTAAAGTATGCATTACTTAGAAATCAAGTATTGGAGGAGTTTTCCCATTTATTCCTTGTCATCTTCTCACTAGTCTTCATTGTCACTTGTATCAACATTTTTTCATGTTGATTCCTCTTGAATTATATCTCTGGACTTTCATCTTGTAAAATCCTCTTCTTTTAAGGTTGCATCTTCAAGTTTCCAACTTGGTGGGATTTTCCCCTTTTTTCTTTTCTTTGGCCCGAAATTTTGCCTAGACCGCCCTTTTGGGTTTTCAACTTAGCGGGCTTTCTCTTCTTTTCTTTTTCCTTCTCTTTATATATATATATATATATATATATATATATATATATAATGTTTTGGCCCTAGCTTTTGCCTAAACTGCCCATTTGGATTTTTAGCCTAGCAGGCATTTTTTTTTTCTTTGTCTTTCATCTCTTGATTGAATAAACTTTTGAGGATCTTTTGCCTTCCTTATTTTTCTCAGCTTAAGTCATTTTGATGCACTCTCTAGACTTCTTTCTTGCCTCGATGCGCTTGCACATTTCTATGCTTGATGAATCTTTTCCTTTTTTGATGCTCTCTTTTAGAAGAATCTTGTATTCCTCTTGGCATGATGAATTTTAGGCTCTTCAAACTTGATGCACAATTATTTTTTTCTCTCACATTGATGGAATTTCATTTCTCTTTCCTTGATTGAGTGAAACCTCATTTTTCTTTGACAATCTCTTATCTTTAGCTTAATGAATTCTCTACTTTTCTTTCATGTCTTCTAGGAGAGCTTTATCAATTAGCTTCAAAGCTACAAGGTTGAGTCCTCCTTAACATGAGATTTAAGTATGCATAACTTGATTTTTCCCACCCTAAGTTTAGATTTTAGTGGGTTCATGCAAAAAAGGCTACATGTTTGAAGGCTCAAATGAGCTAACAATGGATAATGAACATTCTAGGTAATAGGAAATATTTTGGTTTACCAAAGATGGCCTCCTATCCTTAATAATGCTGGCTTGTAGGCACAGTGACTCAAGCTCTTTAAATAAATTCATCTTAAAAGAAAAAGTATGAATGCTCTAATGTTGTGAAACAAAAGACTTTTGAAAATTGGATCGAATGCATGGATTCTTTTTTATTGCCTTTTAAGACCTTCTTCTTATATTCTAAGTCAAGTAGCAAAAGTCTTTACATGGATCAAATGAAATTAATCATTCGTTGGTACAAGTTGATTGCTCAAGCCTTTAAACATCAAGATTTAGAAAAAGTTTTGTCCAATGGATCCTCATATGCCATTTTGAAAAGGAGATTTTTTTTTTTTTTTAATCTCGAAATCCTTGAAAGAAAAAAATTGGGTCTTTTTGAGAAAGTCACTAGGAAAGATTTGGAAATCTTGATTTTTTTTGTTTTTTTATTTTTTTTTAAATATATATATATATATATATATATATATATATATATACATGAACAAAGTACATCAAATGATACATAAAATTTTAGAATCAAAGAATCATAGAAATATGGAACAAACAAACTTTAAGATTAACCATGATATTACAAACCTAATGTGGAGTGAGGCACAGTTGGGCCACCTGCTTCTTCTTGGTCCATTGAGGATTCTTGAGACTTGGTAGGCTTAAACCTTGACTATGATCTTTTGATATTTGCTTGAAATGGCTTGACCTTACACTTGGAAGGCTTGAACCTTGATTATGATCTTTTGGTATCTGCTTGAAATGGCTTGACCTTACACTTGGAAGGCATGCATCTTGTGAGCTTTTGGCCTTCGATGTTGATCATGCATATACACCTTTGATGGGCTCAAGTGTTGGGCTTAGACTCATTCAAGAAACAAATTGGGCTTCCATTTCAAGTAGAGTTCAATCATAGGCTTTTGGGCTTGAGTTCATTCACAACATACAAGGTTCAAACAATCATGATGGGCTCAAGTGTTGGAATTGAGTCATCATGGTTCAAACAACAACTAAACACATGCATAATGATATGCAATTTACATAGACTGAACTAAAGAAAGGTTTTATGGGTCATTACAACATGGGTAGAAGGTAGGTTAAAGGTCCCCACAAGCTAGGACATCATACCTCCTAACTTGTGATGCCAGGAGCGCCGCATTGGTCCGAACGGTACAGCTTGTTCTTATATAGCACCATGGCATAACCATGATGATCCTTGTCATGGTGGGTGGTAAGTTCACCGTTGGGTATATGAGTCTTAGGAAGACCACAATCCATGGCTAATTCTACTGGGCTTTCGGGCTTGCACATAAATAAAATAAATTTCATTCAAGCAAATGATGCACATATTAGACATATTATATACAAAAGAGTAATAAACAAACAATGACATAGTTGGCCACCATAACCTAATTAAAGCTTAGCCCTTAAAATCCCCAGTGGAGTCGCCACTAAGAGACCGCGCCCTCAGCCCGTTTTTGGTGTTTAGTGTTAGGCCAAACCTATGTGAATGGGTGGAGTCATGTTATTGCCTCTCAAAATGAAGGTTCGCCTAATTATATTTTCCCCTTTAGATTAAGGGTTTTACAATGGAATCGCCACTTATTTAATTATTAGAATAAATAAGAAAACCAAAATTGAAAAATTCCTTATTTTATTAATTTGCAAATGAATTTACATTAATCATAAGAAATTACATGGCTTTGGTCCTAGATACAATCTAAGAGAAAGTACATGACTTTGTTTCCTAGTTACAATCTAGAAATTGAAAATTACATGGATAAGCATTGATCTATCAATCCTTGATCTAAGCTCGGAGGCTATGTTACAAAATGGGAAGGTGTTAGGCACCCATCTTGTCCGGTGAAACCGGTCTTCTAGATTATGGTGGCCAACATTCATATCATATCATCTAATATGTTATTAATCAATTTCCATGTTGAATTTAATGTGTGTGCATGTGATAAACCCTAATTCAATTTATTAAGCTTTGCATTTAGATTGAAAAATAAATTCTAGTGAATATGTGTGGGTGGTGATATCCTAGATTCAAGGATTTGAGAGAATTATGAAACAAACATGTTTTCATATTTTTTATGTGAAACAACCAAGAACATGTGAAGAACGCGTATGAAAATTTAAACATATTCAAGGAATTTAAATAAACACTAGCATGCTCTAATCCTAATCTCATCATAATAATATGAAAAAGAAGTTGAGGAAAGGGATTATACCTGCATGCAAGATCCATACAGTGGAGGAGGAGACTCTTTATAGAGGTCCTAAGAGTGGAGTAGAAAATAAGAACTAGGAGAGGGAGAGTGAATCTCACTCAATACCTTAAGTCTTAGGAAGACCAAGATATGACAAGACTACTCTATTTCAATAAAACTCAAGAGAGGAGAAAAGATGGGGTTTTTTTGTGTCTTGAAATGGAGGAGAGTGGTGTTTATATAGTAGTGGTGGAGAAAATATGAATGGAATGTCATTTAATGAGGGTTGACAAAGGATCAAAAAGAATCATGAACCTAGACCTTATTTTAAACTTTGGGGAAATATGGTGCATTAAATGTAAAGATTGATGGGAGTGATGAGCAAGCAAAATTCGGTTTTCCCGTAGCTACTGTAATAGCCTAAAGAGCCAAATTCAAAAAATCATATCTTACTCAATTTGATCGGAATTGTCTCGTCCTTGTGCTCAAATTGAAGCTCCGAATGTCTAGTTTTTGGGAAAATTAACCTTATTCACAGATTAATTAAATGTGTGCAACCTTATCATAAAATGTAGTCCTAGCCAATCAAATTATGACTCGTCATTAATCTCAAATTGATTATAATTATAACCTATTGGAATTAATTTTTCATAATCACATATAGTCGAACTCAATTTGTGATAGCGCATCTCAGCCATTAAAACTTGATTTGATAATAGCTTTTAATCTGATGGTCCGATTAGGGCTTATGATCAGTCGAGTTGATTGTTACAACATCAAGGTCATTTTGATTTAATGAAATTAAGGATCCAATGGCCACAATTAAGATGCCTATTTTCAAGGTGAAATTACCCTTTTACCCTCCATGTGAGGTTAAACGAGGGTTGGAAAATTGGGTGTTAACATAATGCCCCTCATTGACTGAGCTTGAAAAGCGAATTTCAATGTATGAAAAAAGAGACCAAACTTTGCTATCAGTATTTAACCATGGTGAATGTATGACGAATGTAGATCAAAATGTGGACCAATATGTAGTGGATCAAAATATGGACCAAATCCTAGGAGAGATTGCCTACGTACCCCTTGGTGGAAGGATCAGGTCTAAACGTAATTCATGCATGCAATTTTTTTTTTTTTTTTTTGAATGAGTACAAGACATGCTTTCCTAAGGTCAAGAAAATATGGAGATCCTACACCAAAGAAACATTTGGAAGCATTCAAGTGAAGCCTATGCTTCCTTAGGACTATAAAAACTTCATCTAGATCAGTCACATGCTCCGACACCTTACTTTTCACCACCATATCATCGATGTAGGCCTCTACATTTTTACCCAACTAATCTTCAAACATCCTCGTCACCATTCTTTGGTATGTGGATCTAGCATTCTTCAAGCCGAAGGGCATTACCCGATAATGGTAATTCCCTGTTGGGGTAAGAAAGGCAATTTTCTCTTGATCTGACAATGCCAACGAGTTCTAATGATAACCTTGGAAAGCGTCAAGGAAGATCATTCTGGGGTGGCCAAATGTTGCATCAATAAGTTGGTCTATCCTCGGAATAGGGAATGCGTCTTTAGGGCATGCCTTGTTAAGATTTATGAAATCAACACACACTCTCCATTTCCCGGATTTTTTCTTGACAACTACTATGTTAGCCAACCACTCTAGGTAAAACACCTCTTTGATAGTCCCAGCCTACTTAAGCTTGCGGACCTCTTCCTTAACCGCATCGGCGTGTTCCTTGGAAGACCGCCAAGGTTGCTGTTTCCTCGGGATTGCCCTTGGGTTTATATTCAAACTATGGCATATGAATTCTGGATCAACTCCAGGGGCTTCGTATGCATTCCAAGTGAAAACATCTAGGTTTCTCCTCAAAAAGTTCACTAATTCCTATTTCTCGTCTGGTGGGAGCTCAATCCTAATTTGGAAGTACCTCTCCTTGTCTTCTTCAATGACAATCTTATCCAATCCTTCACATGATACTGAGGAATCCAAAGGGGCTAGTAGGGCTGGCACTGATTGCTATGAGGTAGGAGTTGACTTCGAGGAGCCAATTTCAGATGCTTAGTGCCTAATTTCTACCACCATACACTGCCTGGCTACTGCCTGGCATCCCAATAACTCACCAATGCCTTCCTTGGTAGGATACTTCAACTTTACATGCAGAGTTGAATATACAGCCCCCATGGTGTGGAGCCATGGCCCTGCCACAATGAAATCCATGTCACCACCTGTTTTCCCGTCTGAACAAGTAACTTGATCATGCCCCTAGGAACAATGGTCTTTCCATCAAATCCGACCAAGGGGGTGTCATATTTACTATGGTCTTCAGGCTTGAGTCCTAGGCCTTTGTACAAGTCCGGATACATGATCTCGGCCCCACTTTCCTGATCAATCATTACCCTCTTGACATCGAATCCTGCGATTCGCAAGGTTACTACAATTGCATCATCATAGGGCTGAATCGTTTCCTCCTTATCAGCCTCGAAGAACCCTAGGATTGGCTAGTCCTACAGCTTGAATTTTTTAAGTAGCCCACCTTCCTCATCCACCTTTGACTATGGAGATATCATCATCACCCCGCTAACAAAGCTAGGATCTTTTCTTGGTGTCGCAAAAATGAAATTGATTGTTCCAAGGGAAGACCGAGGAACATTGCTCCTCTGGGACCCTATCGTGGGCTATTCTCCTTGAGCGGCAGGCTAGTGCAAAAATTGCTTTAACTTCCCAACTTTGACCAACTAATCGAGGAAGAGCTGTAATGTCCTGCAATCCTTCGTAGTATGACCTCGGTCCTAATGGTACTGATAATATAGATTTTGATTCCTTTTAATGGAGTTTCCTCCCATTCTGTTGGACCATTTAAAATATGGCTCATTATTGATCTTTTCCAGCACTCGGTAGATCGGCTCCTTAAACACCGAATTCACCATTTGAGGTCCAGTGGGGTTGCGGTTTGCCTAATCAAAAAACTCTCTCCTCGGACAAGACGTTGTGTACCAGTTAGCCTGGTTATCTCTTCGATTGGGTGTAAAAACTTTAGCCTTCCCCTTACTCTGATTCTGATTGTCCTCAACCCTTTTGTGCTCTTCAATTTGGTCCATTAACTGGTGCATGCTCCGAGGAGACTTCATGGTAAGGGACTTCCAGAGGTCGGAGTGTGTAGGGAGACCACCTTAAAGGTTCTGACAACTACATTTTCAAAATTCCCATCATGTTCATTGTAAAGCTCCCAATATCTATCGGAATAGTTCTTGAGGGTCTCTCCCTCTCTCATAAACATTGAGAGCAAAGAGTCTAAAGGTCTCGGGACTCAACTACATGTCATAAACCTTGCTCTAAATGCCCTCGTTAGCTCCTTAAAAGGGCCTATGGATCCCTCCTCTAAACCATCAAACCACCTCATGGCAACAGGGCCAAGACTCGAGGGAAAGACTTTGCACATCAATGGCTTGTTCTTAGAATTGATGGCCATCCTCTGATTAAAGTGGCTCACGTGCTTAACAAGATCCGTCTTGCCATTATATATTGTAAAAATGGGCTGATTGAAGCAGCAAGGGAATTCAGCCTGCTCAATGTATCTAGTGAAGGGTGAGTGTGATATTTCAAGGAAAGCCTTTCCCATGGCATCATTTCCCATGCTCAGTTTATGCCCAATGGTCTTCAGAAATGGTCGTTGGATCTTCCGAAGACATAAGAGTATCCTCAGGGTCCTCGGGTATTAAAGTTTCCCTAGGCTTATGATGTGTTATTTATATTTTTCCTGAAAGGGCGCTATCAGTGTCTTCTGAGATCTGTTTTTCTGATATTGGACCTCTCTCTTTTAACCCTGTCCTCGGATTCTCATCCTCCCACAAAATATATATATATATATATATATATATATATGAAGTTCATAAAATGCCAAGGCCTAAAACAATAATAGGAAACCATCTTCAAATTTCTCATTACAATAAATTTTGTAATTATAAAAATGCATCTCGATTGATTAGAAATTTTTGAAATTGAAATTGACCAATCCCCAGTGGCGGCTTCACATATATTTCAGGGTGGTCACATGACCACCCTCACTTGCCAAAAATTTATATATATACTTGAAATTAAAAAAATTATATACTAAAATAACCTATTTTGACCACCCTAATAATAATATTGAACACTTTGACTTAAGAATTACAAGAATTTGGGTTCAACAAAAATAAATGTAATGTTGCATCCACAATATTTTCACAATAATTTCACTACAAATTTCAGCTTCTAACTTGAGAAATAATATTGTAATAAGTTGTTATTAATTTTAATTTGAGCCTAATACTAACATCACTTTTTTATCCATCAATATATAACAACTGGTCGCATAAGATTTGTTATGAAAATGTTATGAACATAGCATTACTTCATAAATAATTTTGGCCCCCCAAATATAATCCTTAACCTCTTTTAAAAACAATAATACTTTGCACTTTTTTATTGTGACATACATCCAAGTTATTTCTTTATTATATTTTGTATAATTTAATTTTTTTAGTGACTGTTAGGGTACTTTTTTTTTTTTACACCTAATTTTATTTAAGTACCACCTATTTATTTTCAAACACCACTAATAAGTTATTGGGCTTTCACAAATATTTTTTGCCCTATTATTATGTTGACCACACATATTTCATATCTTATTATCTAAATTGAGTCATGATATAAACTATCACAAAAAAAGCCCAAAAAACTCATATTTTATCCAATTTTATTATCATTATTTAGCTAAGCCCAAAACCAACCCTACGAGCCCAATGCACACATCCCATTCTATTTAAAGTCCAAGAATACTTATAATTTGCAATATTTGAAAAGCCCATGATTCAAGTCCATGGCAAAACAATTTTATCAATGGAATTCAAATTCATAATCAAAGCCCATGGTTTAAACCTATGGCAATTTTATCAATGGAATTCAAATCCATGATCAAAGCCCATGACTTAAACCCATGGCAATTTATTTATCAAAAGCCTATGAAAGTTCAAATAGGGTATGAAACACCTTTGAACGTTTAGACCCCAAATTACAAAAATATCAATTCAAGCTTTATATCAAACAATTAATGTGCGGAATATGATAATAAGCTTATAACAGAATTGATAGAACAATCAAAGCCAAATATAAACACATCCACAGCAGTAAATATAAGGCAAAGATAAAGGAAAGAACGATGCAAACACACGGACAACACACGATGTGTTATCGAAGAGGAAACCGAAGTCCTCGGCGTAAAAACTCTCCGCCGCCCTCCAAGCGGTGATACAATCCACTAAAGAATATAGTTGGGATACATGAACAGCAGAAGACCCTCCAAGCCTAATCTACCCAAGTACCTAAGCCCTCCAAGCTTCTTGCTCCAACGAGGTTACGCCGAACCTATTTCTTCTCTAGCTTCCCGGATTCCGCTACTTGACCATAGCATCAACCAATGTATATTGGTTCCTTCCCAAACTGCTTCCCTAAGCACCAAATGGACCTTCTCACAGACGTGGGTGTGGTGAGATAAGGATTTGGTAAAAGGCCTCTCAAGGGTATGACAATGGAGAGGAAGAGAGTAGAGGAATTTGAAGAGTCTCTAAGGTAAAGATTGGGGATGAGGCAATCTTGTTTATTTCTAGGGTTTCTCTCACAAAATTCTCTCTGGAAGCTCTCTCAATTTAGTAGGTATAAGGGTGTATATATAGTAGGGTGAGAAGGGAATGCAAAACGTCAGTTTTTGCCAAACAGGGTTTACTCGCGGCTTGACCTCGCGGCTTGTCCAAGTCGCGAGTTCCAGTCGCGACGTAACGGCCTGGACAGCCTGGAACTTTTGTCCTGTAGCGTGACAGCTGGCGCGACCCTTCAGCTTCCCAGTGTGCCTCTCACGTGCCTGCCTTTCGCGGCTTGCCAGTCGCGATCCACCCGCGAGCCCTAGCCGCGAGACTCTGTTTTTCTTGCACACTCTTGAGCTTTTCTTCACATCTTCTCACACACTACCCTTACAATTTTCCCACCTAAATACAGGGTTACTAAGTGCTAAATTACAAGCAAATTGGTCACGGAATAAAGCCAATTAGATGGTTGATTAAATTCAACCTTACAGCCTAGTTTTCACTAGCAATATCAAAAAAGCCTAGTTCTCACTGGTAATATTTAAACCCCAATTCCCATTGGCAACATCAAAAGCTCAATTCTCATTGGCAATATTAAAAGCCCAATTCTCATTGGCAACATCAAAAGTCCAATTCTCATTGACAATATCAAAACCCAATTCTCATTGGCAATATTAAAAGTCTAATTCACATTGGCAATATCAAAAACTCAATTCTCATTAACAACATCAAAAGCCTAATTTACGTTGGCACTATTAAAAACCCAAGCTAATTACTTAGCACTATTTTATCAAAAGCCCAAGGTTATTAATACTTGGCAAAATACTATATCATAAGTATTTTGCTTAAAAGCCCAATGATGAAAAAAGTTTTTAAATTCTTAAACATTACTATATATTATAAGCCCATGGAATCTATGACAATTATTTATTCTCAAAACCCATGGCAATCATCTTATAAAAGCCCATGGAAAGTTATGCTTATTTATCTTAAAACCATGACATTTATTTATTTCATACCATATTATAAAACCATGGAATTTATATAATAAGAACCCATGGTCACTATTTATCTTATATCACAACATTCATAATATTTATTTCCAAAACTCATGGTAATTATTTATCCTACAAGCCCATTATGATTATCTATAGAAAAACCCATGAGTATATCGCATTATTCCATTATAGTGGTTGTTACCATATTTTATTTGAAACCCATGAATATTGCCTTTATTAAAACCCATGGTAAATATTATTCACAAGAAACATTGGAGGTTACTATTTAAAAGTCCCAAAGAAAATACCATTTACAAAATAATCCATGGCAAAAATTATGAGAAACTATACAAATTGTTATTTAAATCCCATGAAAATTAATACCCAAAAACCTATCATAAATATTTATTAAAGCTCATGAATATATTTCATTTTTACTAATGACTAAAGCCCATATGGAATAAAAAACCATGGCAATATATATTAGCTTTGTATTTTGTAAGGCTCATAATGAGAAAGCAAAAAGATAGGCCTAAGTGGAAAGAACCACCAAGTCAAAGGCCCACCAAAGTACTCAGCCCTTATAGCCAAGCTTAACATGAAGTCTCAGCCAAAACAGCCCATGTTTGCAAACTGACCTAGTTGGAGAACTCCATTTAGTTCTGCCTTCCATTGGAGATTACATCAAGAAGCAACTAAGCTCCCAAACCAAATTAGGAGCTGGCCACCTGTCCTATCAGCCTGCCACTGCCATTTCTGACGTGAACAGTACTAAGGGGTTGGGCTGACACCAAAATGCCGAAATGCAATAAATGTCATTCTTCCTTCCTAAGTTTCAGTTACTGCTGGAGGAATCCATGACCAAATAATCCAAACTTCAGCAAACTAGTTTCTTTAGTACTAAAAATGTCTAAAACTAATTGATGAACCAAACCCATGAAATCCTAAAGGGGAAATATAGGGAAATGTGGTTTGGAGGACATAAAAAGATCTCCAGCAGAACTCCCTGAAATAAGTTAAAAGCTTGACACTTAGCTTGGGGTGATAGCTCCTACTCCTTGAAGCTCAAATCTTAGTTGCAGCACCAAGATTCTATCTTAATACTTGCTTTAATCCCATTGGCTTAACACAACCTTAGAAATCCTAGCATTTAATGCAAGATTACCCAAATATTCACCCATGTGTGATATTGCCCAAAGTAGCAAGGCAGCCCAAAAGCAAATCACATCATTTTTTGCCAAATCCTAAGTTAGATACTCTAAATTTCAGCTCCATCTAACATTACCCAAAGGAGACAAGAACTCAAAAAGTTCATACCATTTTTGGCCAAATCTCATGATGGATATTCTAAAAATTCTCTTGCTAATCAGACCCAACATTTTTTACTTTTGCTAATTGCTCCCTAAACTTCACTATAAAAGGAAAGCATCATCTACTCACCAAGGGGGATGAAATCCTCTCAAAGTCTCCATCAATCTTGCTATTTTCAACCCTTAATTCAGAAATAAATTCCTTTTTAGTTCATAAATGCTCATACCCATCAACTCACAAATATTCCTTCTCTTTTATAACAAAACCTAGCACCATAAAGGTCTCATGAATAGCTACAATCAGTCTCTCTCGACCTTGACCAAAAATAGCCAAGCACCTTTACCATCTTATTCCCACATCACCATATGTATGCTCACCCACTCATATAAGAGTACTTTCCATCATTTACCAAACATCCTTCCATATATTCCATCCTGGGTATAAGAACCTTGGTTAATATTTGCTACACTAAGCTAGGGGTCTTTCTCTTCCTTCATTCCATCCTATTTTTTCCTCTTTTACTTGTAATTATAAAGCCTTTAATCATTGTTTATTGTTATTGTAATGAGGGCCATAATTGTTAGGTTCTAAGGTCTTAGGATTTTATGTATTTAGAACTCTAATTTGTAATGTTGGCAAACCATGATCAAAACATTGTATTTAGTCTTATTTAGACTTGCTCAAAGTTGGTTTAATATTGTAAAGTTGGAATCGAGTGGCTGCAGAAGTACTTGGGACTTTCGGCCTGGCTCGATCGATCGAAGAATAGACTCGATCGATCGAAAATCGCACAGGTTGATTTTTCTGCAGAATTTCCAACACAGCCCTACTTCATTAAACGTTTAGGGTTTTATGTTTTTACCCTAGGTATATAAACTAAACCCTAGCCACGTTTTTGAAGGTTGTCCATATTGCTTTGTTGCTCATACATTGCGGTTTTGTGTGAATCTCTTGTGAGATCTTTGAGGAGCTTTCCTTTACACAAAACTTAGGGTTTTCAAGGTAGAGATGATTTCAACATCTTGAAGATCATTACCGTTGCAACCATTGGAACTTAAAAGAAAAGCAAGCGGGGAGCTTGTAGCTGATTGAGGAATTCAAGAAAGAAGTAGTCCGTGGATTCGGAGCCTGCGCGTGGTCGTGTCAGGAAGTTCTACTGGTGGGTAGCATTAGGAAGTCAAGCGGGGAGCTTGTAGTCCTTTTGTAAGAATTTCAATTCTTTCATAGTGAATTCTGTTATGCCTTGAGGATCGGTGGGTCAAATCCTCCCCAGGTTTTTACCGTGTAGTTTCCTGGGTGATCATATCTTGTGTTCATTTATTTTCCGCTGCATTATTATTCTTGATATGATTGTTTGGATTGTTTTAACCTAGAATTGCTTAATTTGACTAAGTAACAACTTGGCTAATTAATCTAGGCTACGCAATCTGGTTGTTTAAGGGGTCTAAATTCCTGTCAAGTGGTATCAGAGCAGGTAGCTCTTTTTGTTTGAGATTTTTAATCTCTGAGCTGATCCTTGACCCCTGTTGTCATGGAGCATGGACACTCTCTGTTTGTTCCTCCTCACTTTGATGGGAACAACTATGCTTATTGGAAAGTAAGGATGAAAGCATTCCTGAAATCCATTGATGAAAGGGTTTGGAATTCCGTTGAATACGGATGGGTGAAGCCCGCTACTCCTGTGAGTGAGTGGCAAACTTCTGAAAAAGAAGCAGCAAGCTTCAATAGCAAAGCTATGAATGCCATCTTTAATGCTGTTTCTATGGAGGAATTTAAGAGGATCTCTAATGTTGAGGTTGCTCATATTGCTTGGAAAATCCTCCAAACTGTGCATGAAGGCACAAAGGCAGTTAAGATAAACAAACTGCAACAATTGACTTCTAGATTTGAAAGCATTAGAATGTCTGACGATGAATCTTTTGATGAATTCTATGCTAAATTAAATGATATTGTCAATTCTGCTTTTAATTTGGGTGAAATCTATGATCAACCTAAAATTGTTAGGAAGATTCTTAGATCTTTAACTGAAGATTTTAGACCCAAAGTGACTGCCATCACTGAAAGCAAGGATGTGGACTCCATCCCTGTTGATGAGCTGGTAGGATCTCTTCAATCCTATGAGTCTGACCTACCTAAAGTGAACAAATCCAAATCAATGGCTCTTAAGTCAGTTGATGATGTTGATGGTGGTGGATTAGATGATGAGCTCTCTGCTACAGAGATTGCCTATCTTGCTAAAAACTTTAAGAACTTTCTTAGGAATACAAATAGAAAGGCAAGAGGTACTTACACTGCTGAACCTAGAAACTTTAGGAAGAATGATCCCACTAAGGTTAACAATTTTGAAAAACCTAGAGAAAATTTTGGTCAATCTTCTAATAACTCTTTGGGTCCTCAGTGTTTTGGCTGTCAAGGGTATGGTCATGTGAAATCTGAATGTCCTACATTCTTGAGGACTAAGGGTAAAGCTATGGCTGTAACCCTTAGTGATAATGAGGTTTCTGATGATGAGTCCGGTGGTGACGAGGATGGAAACTTCATTGCTTTCACGGCTACTGCTATAGTCAATGAAAGCATATCTGCTGAAGAGAACCCTTCTGATGGGGAACTCTCTGAAGATGCAGATCTTCAAGAGGCCTATAACAAACTTTGCAAAATTGCTGCAAAGGATGCTATGAAAGTTGAACTTGGCCTAAAGAAAATTGATTCTCTTGAGCTTGAAAAGAGAAATTTGCTTGTTAAACTGTTTGATGCTAATGAGCTTTTGAATAATGTTAAATCTGAGAACATGCTTTTGCTTGATAAAGTTAGAACTTTGGAACATGATTTATCTGTTGCTAGATCTGCTAGTTCTAAACTTGATCACATGCTGAATGTTCAAAAGTATCCGTTTGATAAAACTAGGTTAGGATATGTTGAAAGCATTTCTGGTTCTGGACCACATTCCACTACTTTTGTTCCTTCTTCTTCTTCTGAACCTTCTGTGAGTGAGGTTGTGAGTGAAACTGTCAAACCACCTGTGAGTGAGGTAGTTAAACCTGTAGAAGTTTCACCACCTAAGAAGATTAGGGTAGACTTAAGAGATTCTAAACCTAAGGAGCCTACCAAATCTAAGGACAAGATGCATGGTAAACCTGCTTGGGTTTGTCATTATTGTGGTAAGTCTGGACACATTCGTCCTAACTGTTACAAGTTTCAAGCTGATAAGAGAGCAAATAAACCAAAAGTGCCTGTGTCTCAAGTACAAGATCCTATGGCACTAATTGGTGAATTGGTAAAGGTGTTAAACCTTTATTCCAATCCTGGAGTTGGGAATCACTCGAATGTGAATAAGAACTCCAATGCTCGTGGTGCATCTAAAAAGTTTTGGATGCAAAATACTCGAACTAATTGAGTCTTTCTGACATGGTCCTTGTGCTTCATTGTTCTTTTCCTTTGTGACCATTGTTCTTTGGTTTTTGTGTTTTTGTTCTAGGACTTGCATTGCATTACAGTCATGCATTTCATTCTAGGATTTATTTGTTTTCTCTTTTAATAATTTAAAAAAAAAAAAAAAAAAGGGAAAATGAGGAAGCAAAAATTATGTTTAACATGATGTTTCTTGGTTTTTGAAAACAAGGTTGGTCAATTTATTTACACATAACATGTCTTATGTACCTTGTTTAGCTTTGATGAGCTTATTTATTGCACTTTACTAGTTAAAGCTTTGTAGTGCATGTTGTGTGGGAAAGATGTTTATGGTGTTTATCACTTTGTCTTAATCTTGAAGTCACATGTTATTTGACTGTAGGACTTGATCCTTTTGAGAAAGGCATAAATAACAATCTCACCACTGTTCACTAGCCAATCATGAACACCTTAGTGCATATCATAAGATTTTGTGCTCGAGAAAGTGTAGCACATGCACAAAAAGAACATAAGGTGTAGCCTCTTTAAATGCTTAATGCTTAAAACTGGTGTGTACTATTAGGCTTTATGCCATTTCACATAATCTAATCTGGTGTGTACTATTAGGCTTTATGCCAAATTTCACCTAAATAATGGGGCAAAATACAAGAAACCTACATGATTACAAGCTTTTGTTCTAGGAGATGTGGGAGTTATAGGATGTAACTTTTTAGGTGA
This sequence comes from Quercus ilex subsp. ballota, assembly GCA_032727855.1. Classification (NCBI taxonomy): domain Eukaryota; kingdom Viridiplantae; phylum Streptophyta; class Magnoliopsida; order Fagales; family Fagaceae; genus Quercus; species Quercus ilex. Next base: position 18,866,692 of record CM064913.1, on the reverse strand, counting down.
TAGTCTCTTTTAAATTCTATGTGATGAATTTTGTAGACTTTGTGATTGATTGCTATTCACATATCACCTCACATGTATCTCAAGTTTTTGCTAGTATCACACACTACACAAGTTACTCTTTGTTAAACACTGTACATGCTAGTGTGTGTGTTTTTGGCCTGACCAACCAAGTTTGAAAATATCTTGAGATTTATGCACAACATATTTGTTGTTTGAGAAAATTCAATGAGAGAATGATTGAAACTTGTTTTGAGAAAATTGGGTTCAAATTTTTGGGTTTTTGAAAGAGCATTCCATCTCATACTCATGCATTTTGTTTCTTCAATTTAATGCTTTGAGGAGTTATTTTCAAAATTAGGTTTGTGTTTTTCAAAATTGTGATTTTTCTAAAAATTCAGTGAGCCTCTGCCCATTTCGATCGATCCAGCTTGTTTTTCGATCAATCGAAAAAGTGCTCTCATTTGTCTTAAAATGACTGTGCGTTTCGATCGATCGAATGTAATTTTCGATCGATCGAATATCGTGGAAAAGCTTTTTTTAAAAGTTCAGATATGACTTTTTCAAACTCACTATTCAAACTTTTCAAACTTTTTCCTCTCTCTCTCTCCGAGTTGGCAAGGCTCCACATAGCGATTTTTGTCGTTTTCTTCCGAAGTTTTTGCAAAATCTTTCTCTCCTCAAGCCGGTAAGACCCTTTTGCCCTTCCTTTTGATTTAATTTTCATGTTTTCATGCATAAATCCATGCATTTGAGGGCGATTTTCGCACTTTGCATTTTTGGGATTTTCATTTGATTCAAGCCATATTTTATGCAATTGATCATTGGGTTTTTGTGGGGACACATTATAAAAATGATCCTTGGTGGTTAATTTGATCAATTTTGAGTTTGGTGAAAAATTGAAAAATCTAGGGTTTGTTCTTGATCCGAATTGGGGCTTTTGTTAAATTGGGTAGAATTTGATGAAATTGGCTTGGTGTGTTGTTGTAATTAAGCATTATAATCTATGTGATGTGTTTTGTAATGCTCAATTCATCATTATATTTAAAAATTTCAACAAGTGGTTTTCAATTTTTGGGATTTTTTGATAGAAATTCCCTGTTCAAGCCAAATTTTGTCAAATTACTCTCAATTAAACTTAATTGTTTACTGCATTAGATCATGCATCACAACATTTTATTGTTCATGCATCATATAGATTTTTTTTGTTCTATATTCTTTATTGTGCTAATTTGCAGTCTGCCCTTGGTTTTGCTTTCTCTTGTTCTTTGTGGTTTTCACTTTGTGTCTCTGTCCTTTCCTTAGCACTATGCCTAGGAAGACTAGAGCCCGTAGGAATGTTCCCTCACCTTCTCCTTCACCCCCTCCATCCTTTGATCGTGAGAAGTTTTCGAGTGAGAAAAACCAAGAGATTTTTGAGAAGCTAAACATTAGGAGAAAGATTTGGGCTGAGCGTTCTGTGTTGTTAGATGAACTCGATCCTGCCATTAGGGCAAATTTTGAGCGTCGGGGCTGGTTACCCTTGGTGGATGTTTCTGATCCTCCTCCACCTTCTGCCTTGATTAGAGAGTTATATTCGAACATCTCTATCCGCATCTATGATTCCAACACTCTAGTAAAGAGTTGGATACGAGGCGTAGAGTACTCCATTACTCCTCGGATAGTGGCTGATGCTCTAGGGGTACCGTTGGTCCAGCATCCTGTCTATCCATATGATGAGTCTCCCGAGATTAGCGATGTTTTGTCTTACATCACTGGTACTACTGTCCAGTGGGGTTCTGATCCTCGGATCACTTCTGCTGAGCTCTCCGGGTTACACTATCTGTTCTGTAGGATAGCTTGTCATTCTATCTGGCCCATTTCCCATGTTCACACTATTCCTCTTGAGAGGTGTGTATTTTTGTACGCTCTGGTTACTGATGCTCCTATTAGTTTTCCCCATCTTTTTCTTCGTTCTTTGAACGATGTTTATAGGAGTTCATTTTCTGCTCATGCTCTTGTACATCCTATTTTCATTCATAGGATTCTTTTCTATCTTGATCTTAGTGGCTTTCCTTCCTCTGAGCTTGTTCATGTGATAGCTCCTATAGGTGCGTCTTTTCTTAGACAGAGGGCCGCTCATCTTCGAGCTGGTTCTAAACACCCTAGGTCTGAGCCCTCTAGTAGCGCACCTCCTCCTTCTTCTTCTGCAGGTCTTGCTGGTGAGAATATTCCTGATCCAGTTGGTGATGATGCTGCTGCTGCTGATGTTCCTCCACCTCCTTCGGCCGACTTCGATGTTTGTCGTACTTTGGAGACTGTCATGACCGTTCAGGCGGCTCATGGTCAGATTTTGGTGGACTTGCTGGACGAGATTCGTGCTCTCCGAGCTGATTTTGCGCGTCTTCATTCATCCTCACCACCTCCTTTTGATGGCGACTTGTGATTGCCCTTTGGCATTCCGTCACAAAAAGGGGGAGTGGAGTTTTGTCTTGCAGAGGAGTTTTTGTAGTTAGGGGGAGATTTTTTGTTTTAGAGGAGCTTGTGGAGTTTTTAGATTGTATCTAGGTGCTTCACTTTGTATATCATTTTTGGGGATATTCATGTTAGGGGGAGTAACATTGATTGATATACATGTTATTTTTTTTATTCTTGTTGTTTTGTGATTCACTGCGTATTGATTTATATTGATTGAGTTGATCATTCGTATATGTCTTTATTTTGTGTTGTGTGAATCTTACAAGAATGTTATACCTGTTGTTTTACTCTTTTCTGTCACACATGCGTTTATGCGTTTGTTGAGTATTTCAGGATTATACAGGTTGATTCAACTAAGCTGCTGCCTACACTTGCAACTGATGGATAGTAGTTAGGCTGAATTTGAATTTATGAGCATTATCTTTGTAAAGGGCTTTTTACTTGTAAAACTTTGAGCTTTTATTTAGGGTTTTGTCACGGATTGCCAAAGGGGGAGTTTGTTAGGTTCTAAGGTCTTAGGATTTTATGTATTTAGAACTCTAATTTGTAATGTTGGCAAACCATAATCAAAATATTGTATTTAGTCTTATTTAGACTTGCTCAAAGTTGGTTTAATATTGTAAAGTTGGAATCGAGTGGCTGTAGAAGTACTTGGGACTTTCGGCCTAGCTCGATCGATCGAAGAATAGACTCGATCGATCGAAAATCGCACAGGTTGATTTTTCTGCAAAATTTCCAACTCAGCCCTACTTCATTAAACGTTTAGGGTTTTATGTTTTTACCCTAGGTATATAAACTAAACCCTAGCCACGTTTTTGAAGGTTGTCCATATTGCTTTGTTGCTCATACATTGCGGTTTTGTGTGAGTCTCTTGTGAGATCTTTGAGGAGCTTTCCTTTACACAAAACTTAGGGTTTTCAAGGTAGAGATGATTTCAACATCTTGAAGATCATTACCGTTGCAACCATTGGAACTTAAAAGAAAAGCAAGCGGGGAGCTTGTAGCTGATTGAGGAATTCAAGAAAGAAGTAGTCCGTGGATTCGGAGCCTGCGCGTGGTCGTGTCAGGAAGTTCTACTGGTGGGTAGCATTAGGAAGTCAAGCGAGGAGCTTGTAGTCCTTTTGTAAGAACTTCAATTCTTTCATAGTGAATTCTGTTATGCCTTGAGGATCGGTGGGTCAAATCCTCCCCAGGTTTTTACCGTGTGGTTTCCTAGGTGATCATATCTTGTGTTCATTTATTTTCCGCTGCATTATTATTCTTGATATGATTGTTTGGATTGTTTTAACATAGAATTGCTTAATTTGACTAAGTAACAACTTGGCTAATTAATCTAGGCTACGCAGTCTGGTTGTTTAAGGGGTCTAAATTCCTGTCAATAATGTCTTGGATACTATGAAAGTTTTCCCTCATATTGACTTAATAATAATGAGGAAATATATGATTTTTATTATGTAAACACATTTATTAGCTTATTAGACGTTACCGCTGGAGGTTTGTTATATTTACTGTTGAACCATTTTTCCTCTTGTGTACTTGTTATAATGAGCTTACATTTATATTAAAAGACTATGGAGGAAATGCATAATATTTACTATGCAAATACATTTATCAATTTTTCAAGCATCTACCACTGGACATTTTTCTTGTTTACCACTGGACTATTATTTAAGCACATATTCTTGTTTACCGCTGGATTATTATTTAAGCACTTATTATGGTAGGCCATCTTTTGTGCTAGCTTATCTTTGCGATGGGTATTTTTTGAGGCTTTATTATAATCTTTGTTGGATGCAACCTAGACCTTGAGCAAAATGGACTTTTCACACTTCACCGATAGCCTTTGAGCCATATTCCAAGCTCAAAGTCAAGTTTCGGTCTTGACTTTCCAAATATCATGTTGGCGAAGAAAAAAAGGCCCCCAACAATGACTACCCTAAAAAAAAAAAAAATCTTACAGCCGCCTCTGTCATTCCCATTCCACCCACCCCCAAAAAAAAAAGGAAACTCATGGCCTAGGGACAGAACACACCAAATGGGCCTAAAATCTTGTCTACCCTTTATGCTTCATAACATGGCTCATGTGGGCCATTGGCATGTCGCCTCTATAATCTCTATTGGGTTAGCTTTCTTTTTTTGAGATAGAAGAGAGAAATTGTTCTTGATTCAATCCCCTCTACTTACATTTGGCTGAGAAAAAAACAACCATGTGTGTATAGCACTAGAAGTACTATCATCCATCAGAATCATCACCCAATTAGAAATCATGTGGCACCGATTTGTTTCTTTTTTTTCATTAGTGTTGTGCTTTGGAAGGTTATATTGATGTTAATGGCCCCTCGAGTTGTCATAATGATTTAGAAAAAGGATTTTTGGTTCTGTATTGTGCTTTGTGTTAACATGAGTTTGCTGGTTTTAGCTAAAAAATCAAGCCAAGAATGAAGAAGCATATAATGCAAATTTATTTCATTTGACAGGGCTTACACAATCAACAGTACAACACGTATTTATTTGAAGTCTTCTAGCTAGCTAGATCCCTTCAAATATTAGACAAAATTCGTAAAGAACTGAACAAGCTTTCCACATAATTTGTGTCTCAAAGACAGTTGGACTACACCGAAGCATAATTAGAAAAATTCTTACATGACCAAACTAAAATGCATTACTTGCAAACATACCCAACACGTAGAACTAAACTGTAAATGAAAATCACCCCTGCTGGACAGCCGACAAGGTTTTGCTACGCTCATGAAAATAAACAAGCATTCTGTCCCTAGGTGGTAAATTGTGTTTGATCAGTCCGTGATTCAGAAAATTCTTCATCCATGCAATGGTGGCAGGAAATTTTGCAGGATCCACAATCTGCATGGACCCAACTTCCTCCCAAATAGGCAGCCAGTGAGCGATCCATCCCAGTGCAATGTCCAAATACCCAATGCTTTCCCCTCCAAAAAAATTCTTCCCTTTTATCACTTCCTCTATCTTTTCCACAGCCTCTATGGCTAATTTTCGTGAATTCTCTTTTTTCTCTCCTAGGGAGCACAGAGCAGTCCATGCCGCATACAAAAGCTGTCCCAAGAAACAGAAAATTTTGGATGATTAAAATTATGTGATGAAAGGATGAGTGAGTTGTTATGCATCAGCATATATGTGTGAAGTGTGATATCCATAAAATTTTGCGTTTCCTATGCACTAATTTGGGAACATGATAATCTCTCTTAGTAAATAAGAATGCTCATAAAAGTGTAGGACCTGTAGGTTATACGAAGAAAAGATGAAATCGATTGAGTATTGTTAGACATACTTTTAATTTCCCATATTATATCCATGTGTGATGGTAATCGGGTTTGTCCAATGTAAGCCATAGAAAAAAAAGAAAAAAAGGTTTGTCCATTAATTGGTTGTGTTATTTTCTGTTCTGGTTGAAACTTAAAAGGTTAAAAACACTACTCTCGAATCTCATTCAATTTCCAATTTTGTTTTTGATCTGCAAAACGTTAACAATGAATCAAAGCCAGTTTTAAATTAAAACAAAAAAAAAAGAGACTGGTATAGTTAAATATCGTAATATTAGAAAGAAAATTAAAGAGCGCACAATTTCTCAAATCAGCTATATATAAAGCCAACAGGAATTACCTTCTCTTCTGCGAATTCAGCCCAAAATCGTGCTTGGGCTACTTCATAAGGATGTTGAGGCAGCAGTGGATTTTGTTTCCAGGTCTCATCGATGTATTCAAGAATGATGAATGATTCAAGGATGACTTTCCCGTCATGAATCAAGACTGGAATCTTTTTATGAACTGGGTTCAGCTCCAAAAGAAGAGAGCTCTTGTTGAAGATATCTTCTTCAATGTACTCATAATCAACACCCTTCAGCTTTAGAGCCCATTCAACCCTCCGGGCAAATGGGCTAGCCCAAAATGACATAAGTTTCACCTCCTGCTTCGCCATTTAAGATTTAGGTGCGGTTTTGTGCACTTGGTTTTTTTTTTTTTTTCGTTTTGATAAACAAGCTGAGGCTGCCAGTACTTATATATGCGTGTCTTCCCAGAGATTTTGAAAATTCAACATCGGAGCATGAGATAATGAGACGCCAACTTTGACTAAATTAGAGGTCTGTCTAAATGTTGATTAGTCACCTACTCTTTCTTTTCGTTGCTTTTTCCTATCATAATTTGTTTTACTCAATATTGTCAATTCCCTTTCGGAATGTGTAATGGAATAAAATATTTTGATATCAATCTACTCAAAATCGAGGTAACGTGCCTTGTCTTTCAATTACATTTTTTAAGACTTTAATGTTATATATATTCAAAAAATGATGATACTTAATATATTTATTTATTTAAATATGAATGATAAGATAAATCCAATTCACTCATTTAAATTTTTAACTAAATGGATAAGATTTTGACAACGAAAAATAAAATTACCTTACGAAAGTGAAAAGATTTTAAACCCTTAAAACATATATACTAATACCATATAATGCCGAATTATTTCATGAAGTTTGGAAAGGACCACGCGAGGAAAGGACATCAGATGATTGAATTTATTATTTATTTATTGGTAACCAAAATACTCTTTCCATCTTTCAAACTCGAAGAAAATCTGATGTGAAAGCTTGAAAGAAGTGTCAAAGTGCACTTACGAATTACGTCCATGATTACGATAGTAGTCCGTCAGTCACAATGTTAAAAGTCCGCGTACATTCCAGAACATTACTGTTCAAAGCCCATAACCTCTTCTTCTTCTTCTTCTTCTTTTGGTTAAGGGGAAATACAAATAACAGACTAACTCACAGTAGAGTTAAGATCAAGTTCAGTTATCCTATTAACAAACATGCCAACATTATCCATATTGACTTGTATGCCAATTATCTACTCCTCGTGATAAATAACAGTTTCAAGAAATTCATCTCAAAGACTAACGGAAATGTAAAATATTATTGCTTAAAGTATGTTTAGAATCTGTTTATTTTATTGAAATTGAAAATTTTTTATTGAAAGTATGTAAATTGTTAAATATTAGCATTAATACACCATGTTGAATATGCTAGTATGGATGCGGAAAAGAAAGTATAAATTATAGAACACAATAACACACGAAGGTTACGTGATTCAGCCTAACGGCCTACATCCATGGAAGAAACCTTAAAGGACTACATCAATAATATATTATAATGTAGTACAAATCCTGTGTTACAATAAATTATAACATGTATATAAATAGTAGACTAAACCCTAGACTAATAGACTTCTAATACAAGTAGGAGACTTGGCTTGCACACAAAGTAGAATTAGGTTTGGGCCTATGCTAATGGGCTAATATATCTCTAAAACCCCCTCTCAAACTCAAGATGGAAACTTGATGAAATCTTAAGATTTGATAAGGTTGAGAAGATCCCTTGAATTAATGAAGTTTGGCTCTGTGACGGTAGTTTGAGGAAGGCAATGGTCTTACAGTGTTGATGCGACTTCTAACGGTGGCATGACTATACCGGAGAGTTTTGACGGCAGCAGTAAGAAGCTAAAAAAGATGAACGCAGCGAAAAAACACCGAGGAAGATAAAGATTGCTCTTAAATATACCGTAAGGATAGAAAACCATGGCCATAGGAAGGTGGCTCTGATACCATGTTAAATATTAGTATTGATACACCATGTTGAATATGCTAATATGGATGCGGAAGCGAAAGTATAAATTATAAAACACAATAACACACGAGGGTTACGTGGTTCAGCCTAACGGCCTACGTCCACGGAAGAAATCCTAAAGGGCTACATCAATAATATATTATAACGTAGAACAAATCCTATGTTACAATGAATTATAACATGTGTATAAATAGTAGACTAAACCCTAGACTAATAGACTTCTAGTACAATAGAAGACTTGGCTTGCACACAAAGTAGAATTAGACTTGAGCCTATGCTAATGGGCTAATATATCTCTAACATAAATAAAGGTAAAAAGTAGATAAAATAGTATATTGAGACCTATAAATAATACCAAAAAGCAGTGGCGACGCCACTTACAACTCAAGGTGTTCCTAGGAACACCCTGACCTGAAAAAAATCCTGAAATTTTTTTTTTTTTTTTTTATTTCCTCTGTATTAGGAACACCCTCAATCACAGAATTAGGAACACTCTCAAATTATTAAAAAAAAAAAATTATATGCTCTACTTTCAAGCAAAAAAAAAAAAAAAAACTGAACTAAAATCTGGAAAAAATAATAATAATAACAGAGCCCACGACAAGCCCAACGTAGCAAACCCATGGATTCTCCCCAAAAAAAAATTAAAAAAAAAAAAAAACAAAGCAACGCCTCAATCCTAAAGGTCTAAATCAGAAAACATTAAAGTATTTCATTTCAACGCCGTATTTCAGAAATCACTAAAGTATCAAAAAAAATGAAATCACTAAAATCCAATCCAAACCTAAAGACAGAGCAACGGGTTCTTTTCAACGCCATCGCCGCTTGAGATCGGATCACACGCTTGCTCGCTCGCTTGCTGCAACGCCACTTGAGATCGCCAGATCGGATCGCTCGCTCACTCGCTCCGAGCAACAGACGGAGATCTCAAGGTTCATCGGATCGCTTGCTCGCCCCTCCGCCCGTCGTCACTCGCCCCTCCGTGTCGTCGTCGTCAACGCCACTTGAGATCGGATCGCTCGCTCCCTGCTCGGCTGCTCTGGTGCTCCCTCCCTCAAGGTATCTCATTTTTCTCTCTGACTCTCTCTCAGTCTCTCTCTTTCTATCTGAACTGAAATGAATGAAAATTATGATACTCTCTTTATGAAACTCTCTCTCTTAGGAAATGAATGAACTTTAGCTTTATTAATTTTTTTTATCTGTGATTGGCCGAACCGAACTTTAGCTTTATTAATTTTTTTGTCTGTTTTTTACTTTTTGAATTTGGCTTTATCAGTTTATCTTATCCGTTGGTGTTGGTGTGTGTTTTAGTGTAACGTGTGATTATGAAATTTTCTAATTGGCATGGGCATCAAGCATGAGGCGTAATTAATTGTCTTTATACATTAAAAAAAAAATTTTAATTATTGGGGTGTATGCTAGCTAGACTGCTAGTAGTTAGTAAAAAAAATTAATGAAGCAACTAAATGTATATAATTAATAATTTAATTAACTAATATATTATAAAAGACAAACAAATTAAATTATGTTAGGCTAAACAATAATTAATAATTTAATAATTAATGAAACAACAATACAACAAATTATAGTTTATAAAAGACAAACAAATTTATGAAACAACTAAACAATAATAATTAATAATTTTATTAATATTTCAAATAAACTTATAGTTTATTGTACAAGTAACTTTGTTTATTTATTTTCTTTTCATTTTTTTTTTTTTTTTACTTTTGAGGTTTTTTTGAGTACAGAATGTAAATTTGTTTTGGTTTTAAGATTTTTTTTTTTTTAAGGCCAAATCTTGAATTTCGGCCGGTATTTACCGAAACGTCCCAAAACACCCAAAATAGACCGAAATGACCCGAAATTTTTTCGAAATGAAATAGGAACACCCTGAACAAAATTCCTGGAGTCGTCACTGCCAAAAAGTGTAATAGAACTCATAAATAATATCAAAAATAAACTTAATAGTAAAATAAGTTGGTAAAAATAATATCTAACAGACACTTAATACCAGTTATAGAGCATTTAAAGTTTCTGTGATAATTTCTTCTCCTCTTTAAAAAAAAAAAAAATGTTTCTGTGATAATTTATTTTTCTACATTAACACTTATAGAAATAAATTGTACCTTAATAATAAGAACCCAAATATAATTTAAATTTCTCATTATCAAGCTAATTAATTATTCTTACTTTATGTTTGAGAATTTATAAAATAACATAATAGAATGATTTTTTTTTTAGAATACTAAGTATTTTTAACACACACACACAAGGAGATGTGAGAAGGTCTTAAAAAAACTTACAGTGATGTATATCCAAAATAATATAATGAAATTGATAGGTCATTAAAGAATGAAAATGAAGTTTCTATCCAAAAAAAAAAAATGAAGTGGAATATGGGTATTATTTTTTATACAAGATAGAAATTCTACTCTAATTTAATCAATACAAGAAAATTTGGCTATTTTTAATAGTTGAAAACGTCGAAAAAAGTATTAGAAACTGTTATAAAAAATTATTTGTGACACTTAAAATGACTGTTGAGAACCATCAAAAATACTTTAATCAACGGTTACTAAACTTTGAAATATTATTGAAATCTGTTGAAACATATACACATAAATATAGATTAAAGTGTGCTTATTACTTTTATCCACAAGCACTCAACCGTGTGTAAAGTGTATCTTGAATAATTTTCAACATTTTATAACCATTGAATTAAGTATTTTCTTTTAAAAATAAAGAAGAATTTTGGATGTGCTCTTTCACATTGATCAAAATTTAATAATATGATTCAAAATATAATCCAAATTGAAAATTTTAAATACATTCTCATCCAGTCTCAACGCTCAACACTTTGCTAACAATGTTTGACAGTGCTATATACAAACAGAAAACAGAGTTCAAAAAGAGGGACAACAAATATTTAAGTCAAGATTATTTATTAGCTGAAACAAATAATATTGTATAAATATACAGAGAGAGACAGAGACACAGAGAGAGAGAGAGAGAGAGAGAGAGAGGTGCCAAATTCTAAATGTTGAATTGGTAATAAGTACAAGTGCAGCCACCACACCTTTAGTAAGTACATAGGATAAGGTTTCACAAATTTGCTGACAAAGCTTGCAGCTCACCAGAAACTCTTTCTTTTGGTATTGACTTTCCCCAAAATACCACCTGATAAATTGTATCAGAATGCCCACAGTTGGTTTAAAGCTTCAAAGATAATGATTCCTAACCATTGTTTCTTGATAGATCATGACCAATAAAGAGGCAATTACAAATGGAATTTGATAAATAAATTCATATATAACAGTTAGATCAGATCCAAACTAAAGGGATCTTGCATTCTAATGATATGGTCAAAATCATTTATTTCATTTTGGTATAAGGTTGGCACAAATTTAGATGAAACTATGATAATTTCATACAATAACTGATTTGAACCAACGAAATACATTGAGGCTATGTAGCTGGATATAATAACTTATAGAGGGTTTGTGCAGGAAAGGAAGCTGTTTCCTTGTGAGTATGAGGTTGGTGTGGGGAAGTCAAATTAAAATATAGTTATAGTCTACATCCTCCTAAATTGTAATTATTGTGGACTTTCTCTTCAATAAGAAAATTGGGTTTTTTTTTTTTTTTTTTTTTTTTTTTTTTTTTTTTAAGTTTGTCCTAATTTGTTGGTTTGTCAAAAGACAATATTAGTGCTGGCTACCGTACTTGACCAGAATTTACATTTATTCAATTGCTGTGCAAGGGATGATCTTGGGTTAAAATGGCATTCTACTCATCAATAGTATAAAAAGCCATCCTACCATTTTGTGTTTTTCCACTATCATCGTTAACCTGCAATCATCAAATTCCATGATACAATATCTCTTTCAGGCATTTCATTGAATAGTTACGTGCCTTAGGCATAAATGATTCATATAATTCAAACAAATTACAAACAACAAACAAATATTAACGGGCTAAAATTCAATGTGCCAGAAGTTTAGTTGTCCAAAAAAATAAACCAGACCTTGACTGCTTAAACATGCATTGGCAAAGCCAAGCCACCACCGAAAAACCAAAATAGACGTGTCCATGTATTTGAAGCTTGCAATTTTAATCACATCAAAGCAACAAAGGGTACTTAAAGCTTAAGAATTTAATCCATCACATGTCAATTGGCTCCTTTAGCAGAAAAGTTATTGGGGTATTTCGCCAAAAATGTCTAAAGCATAGAGGATTCATAAGCTGAGCATTTTCAATCGAGCACTTTTAGGGCCAAACTAAATAAATCAAAGTTCAAGTATTTAACAATCCAAATCCAAATGCATACACAAATAATTAATCATGCCTAAGTCCAAAATCATACCATATATGTGCCAAAAATCAAACAAACTAAGCCTAAACTCAGTACATCACACACCTAAAATAAATAAATCAAAGCAAATTTGGAAGATCCACGTACATACTATTGATATCTACAAGTGCTACACTTGCAGATTAATCTAAATGTATATAGAGCGGGGTGTCTCTATCGCTAGTGAAAGTTGGGCGCTCTCAACTTTTCCTAGGCGGTAGGATTTCGGGTTCCTTCTTTCTTGAAGGCTCTTCTGTTCCCTTAGGTAAAGTGTGTTTTATCTATAGAGCTTGTGGGTTGTCTTTTCCTTTGGGGTTTGGGAAACACATCTCTCCTTCTCTACCATGGAAGATATAACAGAAGGTTGGAACCGGCTATCCCTTTCTGACCAAGAGGGTAGTGGCTTCCATCTACGCAAAGAATTGGCATCTGAAGAATTTATTCTCGCTGCAAAGTTTTTTACAAAAAGAGTTTTAAACACTAAATCAGTGGCTAGAACTTTTAATCAATTATGGAGATTGAGAAATGACTTAGTTTTGGGCGATAACATTGTTCTTTACATTTTTTTATAACAAAATAAGAGTGGATCGAGTAATTGCAAATGAGCCTTGGAGTTTTGACAAACACTTGGTGGTGCTTCAACGATATGATAAAGACACAGATATACATGACTTAGCTTTTAACCAAGCAGCATTCTGGGTTTAAGTTCATAACATTCCTATCAAGTTCATGAACAGAGAGGTTGCTAAAGGTATCTGATGAAGTCAAGAATTTCACCAATGAGCCACACGGTACCTATGCGCTTGAATATCAATCTGCACAACACAAAGAAGGGAAACCTTACAGAGAGCACCGGTGTGGTGCCGGCCGAATACCCTCCGAAGGTTAAGTCAGAAAATATGCTCACAACTCTAGAGTGCTAGAGAGGGTAAATTATGCGTACCTTAATTTGTGAGGGTAGCGGGGCTTTTATAGTAGTAGAGGGTGGACTTCTCTTTCTTGGAGTAGAAGTCTTTTCCATGTAGGAATCCTTTTGAACGTAGATTGCGGAATCCTTTCCATATAGGACTCTTACATCAAACGTGGACCGCAAGCATCTTATACCAAGAATCTTTATGGCCTTTGGGCCTGCTGATATTTCACATTGGGCCTGTCCACTATCGGCCCACAGTAAATGACCGTCAGGCCCATCTCTAGTCCAAATTACTCCTCTTCAGTTGCCCCCTTCACCTCATGGGTCCGTCATACCTTAGTAGACGGGAAGCATGGGGTGACGATAAATATTTTTGGGGATGACCGTAGAAAGAGACTGTGGGTCGTCGACCCTAATCACCAAGGACGACGGTATCAAGGTTTAAACCGTTCAGTTAGTCTGGCAGCCGACAAGGTCTGGAATGCATTAAATGGCTCTTGACACGCGTCACCTTTCTACAGGCCATTGCGTGGGATCGAAGCGTCGCCTCGTCTTCCGTGCAATTCTCTTATAAATACTGCTTCCCCCTCCTCTCATTTTTCATTTTCAGGAAGAATTCCATTATCAGAGAGAGTCCGTCGCACCTGTCAGAGAGAGACCGTCCACCTACTGCAACCGTCAGCAGTACCTCCATTCCGTCTACTTTTTCCAGGTAAGCCATTTCTATCCGTCTTAATTTTAATTCCTTATATATCAACTACGAAAAACAATTCCCTTTCTTTTCCCGTCATATTTTCCCAACATCCGTTATAGCCTTAGGTTTTGTCCTTACCTGTAGGAAATGTCTAGTGCGTCAAGTAACCAGTCCGTCGTTCGCGACGGAGAGTTTTATGAGGAGGTGTATCCGTCAGGTCATAAAGACCGAGAGGATCTGAGCGAGGATAGGAGTACGTCTGCATCTTCCCCTTCCTCAACAAATGAGGATATGGAAATCGTAGAAATAGATGAAGAGCAAGTAGAGGAAGTTAGACCCGTCGTGGGAGCGGACGGACTTAGGCTGTTCGTCATGTTACCGGAGTGGACGGTCAACGCATTTACTTCAAAAATCAAGGAGCCACATTTCAACACCATTAGGGACAACTACCAAATCCCTGACTATATCCCCATCCGTCTACCTTATAAGCCAGAGAAGTGTTATTACGAGGGGGTCGACGGTGTTGGGATATATGAGCAGGTGCTCAAGGCTGGCCTTAGATTCCCACTGAGTTCCCTCCATCGCGAACTCCTACAATACTTGGGATTGTCCGTCAGCCAGATATCCCCAAACGCCTGGCAAGTCTTTATTGCCATGGAGGTGCTGTACGGAGCCATGTCCGGCGGTAGGCGTAGGCTGACGGTGAGGGAATTCCTTCACTGCTACCGTCCAGACGAGATAGATAAGTCAAGGGGAATGTATAGCTTCGTCCCCAGGAGCTCCCTCTTGAAGGTTATCTTTGAAACTCCAGATTCAAACAGAGACTGGAAGAGCCGTTACTTCTTTATAGAAGGAGACGGTTGGATGTGCCGTCCAGGGGAGACGGATCACATGCCAGTAGACACAACGTGGGGCATTTTAGCCGAGTCTGGTATACCCGTCAAACAAAATATCTTATCTTTATTTTACTTGATCTAGTCTTCACTAAATTTTACAACCGTTTATATTTTTTTTTTTCAGTCCGTCAGCGCCCCCAGATAGAACTAGAAGAATTCAACTTTTTGGAAAAGATTTTTAAGAAGACCTCGTCGGAGGAAAGGACCTGGGCAAAGCTCGTCACCCTTGATACTATACATTGGTATTGTGACGGACCTGATCCATCTCCTGCAGCAAGAAAGTACGACGAGAAAGTCCGCCAACGTAAGCTTCTATCTTAGTTCCTTCAATTTCGTCCGTCTACTACTCTTCTTTATAGTTTTCTCCATCTACTTTGGCAGAAATGGATGACGCTAAGAGAAGGGCACTGATCAGAGCAAATGCTGCCAAAAAAAGGGGGACGGGTGATGCTGACCCAAAGGAGACGGGTACCCAAAACCCCTTGGCGAAGAGAAAACAACCTTTGAAGGGAGACCGTCCATCTAAAAAACCAAAGGTTCCTTTGGACCCCGTCCTGGGTCTTATGGCTGGAGGCGCTAAATCCGTCACCCCAGCCAAGCACGGGGCTGGTAAGGGCCTTATGGTGGGTCCGTCGTCTAGTGATAAGAAACCACCTCCCCTTCTTAGGGACGACCCTAAATACGCTTTGGAGCAACTCTCCTCAATAATGGCCTCCGAGGATTACGAAGACCTGGGCAATCACTCGACGGAGGCGATGGGCGAGACGGGTCTCTTCAGCATAGCTCAGGTAATACTTCTTTTATTTATTTATCCGTCTATACTTGTTTGCACAGACTAATTTTTACCCGTTCTTTAGGCCATGGTAATGATGAAGGGTCTGTTTGGACGGTGTTTGAACCACGAGACGACCCTAGGCCGCCTAAGAGAGAAGGCTAAGGTGACGGAGAACGAGCTGGCTCAGCTTCAATCTTGGAAAGTTATTCATGAAAAGAAGCTCAAGATGGCTGAGGAGGCACGGGACCAGTACCTCGAGGTGACGGATGAAATGAAGAAAACTATTGAGAAGAAGGATGAAGAACTCCGTCGGGCCAAGGAGGTCGCTGTTCTCGAGTACCGTGACTCTGAAGCCCTCCTGACGGAGTTGGGTGTCTCATATGCTGACAGATTTGATGAGGCCCTCCGTCAGGTGAAAGCTCTGTACCCTCAGCTAGACTTGGCATCCGTCAATATAGACACCGCTGGTCAAACGTCCGTCCAACCTGCGCAGTCGGAGGATACGGAGGAAATCTTCGGCGAGAAAGCTGCCCCTGACGCCCATCTTGACCAGGCCATTGTGGACAACGACCCAAAAGAAGGCTCGGCCCGTCTTGCTGAAGAGAACCAAGCTCCCGTCGTAGACTAATTTTTTTATTGTTTTAAATTTGTTGTAATATATTCGTAGGACAATACATGACTCCGTCATGTCTTCATCGTCTGTAAACACTTATTTTGGGCAAGTTTTTTGTTATACATTTGCATAACTTTAAAGTGGTTTGATATACTCCGTCATGTCTTTTTTATTTGGGTACGATTTACGAATGACTCCGTTCACATGGACGGGTATAGGTGAGTGCTGACTCCGTATTCAATTTGTTAATTTATAACCGTCGCGCCATATGTATGTCAAGGACCCAATGTTAGTCAATGCTTGGATAGTAATAGCCGTCCGTTTTATGGAAATCTGCTTAACCTCAATCTCTTTATAGATCTTCTAGGATCCGTCGTTGTTATATAATTTCTTTTTAACCGTCTGGATTTATTTCGCGGATCCATCACTTATTGTCCAATTTGTTGACTGACTTTTATCCGTCCACTATGGGACTTTGGATTTTCATCCCTTTGGATGATCCGTCCACATTGTGGACTTGCTTTTATCCGTCCTTTTATGGGACTTTGGATTTTTCATCCCTTTGGGATTATCCGTCCACTTTGTGGACTTTATTTTTATCCGTCCTCTATGGGACTTTGGATTTTTCATCCCTTTGGGATGATCCGTCCACATTGTGGACTTGCTTTTATCTGTCCTCTTATGGCACTTTGGATTTTTCATCCTTTTGGGATGATCCGTCCAGTATGTGGACTCCATTTTTATCCGTCCTCTATGGGACTTTAGGTTTTCATCCCTTTGGGATGATCCGTCCACTACGTGGACTTACTTTTATCCGTCCTCAATGGGACTTTAGGTTATCATCCCTTTGGGATGATCCGTCCACTATGTGGACTTACTTTTATCCGTCCTCTATGGGACTTTGAATTTTTCATCCCTTTGGGATGATCCGTCCATTATGTGGACTTTGGTTTTGTCCGTCCTCTTGTGGGACTCGGGGTATTCATCCTTTGGGATGATCCGTCCACCTTGTGAACTTATTTTTGTTTATGTAGGGAAATCACAGTAGAGTCTGAACACTTCTCTTTATTGAAAGAAAATAATGATGAGGAAAATGTACCTGCCCCCTCGGGCTTAAAAAGGTACTTGTAGAAAAATTGTTCGAAGTAGAGAGCAAAACTTAAGTAATAAGAAAATTGTCTGAGGTAAAGAACTTTATGATAAACTAAGTAAAACATAGTAGTAAATTGGAAACTGGGGGGTAGTCGACGTTCTTCATGGCGCCCCTACTGGTAGTACCTCCGAAGGTGCTCTGTGTTCCATGGGTGTTGAAGCTTCTGTCCGTCCATGGTTTCAAGGTGGTACGTCCCTTTTCTTTGCCAAGACGAGATCCTGTATGGTCCTTCCCAGTTGGGGCCGAGCTTTCCTTGCGCTGGATCTCTGGCAGCTCCTATTACCGTTCGTAGCACAAGATCTCCAATCTGGAAGTCCCTATGTTTGACATTGGAGTTGTAGTATTTCGCCATGAGGTTCTGGTACCTAGCCAACCTCTGTTCTGCTGTAGCCCGGACCTCGTCTATCAAGTCCATCTGGAGCCGCAAGGCCTCTTCGTTGTCATCCTTGTCATAGTTCTCCACTCGATAGCTAGTGAGTCCGACCTCTGCTGGAATGACGGCTTCACATCCGTACGTCAGTCTGAACGGTGATTCTCCAGTTGGTGTTCTTGTGGTTGTACGGTATGCCCACAAGACGCTTGGCAGTTCGTCAGGCCAGATGCCCTTCGCCCCCTCGAGCCGGGTCTTGATGATCTTCAGCAAGGACCGGTTCGTGACTTCTACTTGCCCGTTGGCCTGAGGGTGTGCGGGCGACGAATAGTGATTTTTGATCCCCAGTTCTGAGCAGAAGCTCCTGAATGCTCCGTTATCGAATTGCTTTCCGTTGTCGGAGACGAGCACCCTGGGTATCCCGAACCTGCATATAATATTTCTCCAAACGAAACTCCGGATGTTCTTCTCCGTGATAGTGGCCAGGGCCTCTGCTTCTACCCATTTGGTGAAGTAGTCGATTCCAACTACCAGAAATTTTAGCTGTTTCGCGGCTATCGGGAAGGGGCCCATGATATCTAGTCCCCATTGGGCGAACGGCCAAGGAGCCGTCATAGGCGTCAGCTCCTCGGTCGGTTGCCTGATCAGGTTACTGAATCTCTGACATTTGTCGCATGTTTTGACGTATGCTTGTGCGTCTTTTTGCATAGTTGGCCAGTAGTACCCCGCTCTGATCAGTTTGTTCACTAAGGATCGTGCCCCTGAATGGTTTCCACAGATGCCCTCATGTACTTCCCTCATTACGTAGTCGGCTTCGTCTTGACCCAGGCACCTCAGGTACGGGCGTGAGAACCCTCTTTTGTATAAGATATTGTTGATTAGTACAAATCGCGAGGCATGGACCTTCAGCTTCCTGGCTTCATTTTTTCCTTCGGGTAGTGTACCCATCTTCAGGTATGCTATCAGTGGCGTAATCCAACAATCTTCAGAATTCAGCTCCTGCACTTTTATTCCGTCATCAATGAGTGAGGAGAGTTGTACAAATGACAATACCTGTTCGGGAACGATCATGGGCTCTGCCGAGGCTGCCTTCGCAAGACGGTCGGCACATTCGTTTTCTTCCCTTGGGATTTGAACAAATCTTACTGTGAGATCACCGATCCGTTTCTTTACTTCGTTCAGGTACTTTCTCATCTTCTCACTCTTGCATTCGTAGATGCCATTGATTTGACTTGTTATGACCTGGGAATCGCAATGTATGATCATGGATTCCACGCCTGCTGCCTTCGCGAGGTCTAGTCCTACTACCAAAGCTTCGTATTCGGCCTCATTGTTGGTCGTGGGGAAGTCCAGACGAATCATGCATTCGATTTTATCTCCGTCGGGGGTATGGATTAGTACACCGGCACCTCCTGCATGCCTGTTGGAGGATCCGTCCGTGTGGATGCTCCATTGAGCCTTTGTGTCTGCCCCCACGCCTTCTGTCCTGAAAAATTCTGCAATGAAGTCGGCCACGGCTTGTCTCTTAATTGCGTTTCGCGGACGATACTGTATATCAAATTCGCTCAGTTCAACCGTCCATAAGGCCATGCGTCCTGCGGTATCCGGGCTACTCATGGCTCTCCGTAGGGGTTGATCCGTTAGGACCACTATTGTGTGCGCCTGGAAGTATGGCTTGAGCTTTCTTGCCGCAGTCACTAGCGCGAAAGCCAACTTCTCCATTTGGGAATACCTTTCTTCCGCTCCCCGAAACGCCCTACTTATGAAGTAGACAGGTTTCTGTGATCCATCCTCCTCCCTAATTAGTGCCGCGCTGACTGCCGCTTGCGAAACCGCTAAATAGAGGTAGAGTTCTTCCCCAGGCTTAGATGGGCTTAGCAACGGTGGGGACGACAGGTACTTCTTCAAGTCCTCAAATGCTTTCTGGCATTCGTCCGTCCATACGAACGACTTCCTTAACGTACGGAAGAATGGGAGACACTTGTCCGTCGCCTTTGAGACGAACCTATTCAGAGCTGCAATTTTACCGTTCAATCTCTGCACATCCTTGATTGTTTTCGGCGGTTCTAACTCCATGATGGCCCGAACCTTCTCTGGGTTAACCTCTATACCTCGATGGGAAACCATGAACCCCAAGAACTTTCCTGCCGTCACTCCAAATGCGCACTTGTTCGGATTTAACTTCATATTATACGACCTGAGAGTGTTAAAAGTCTCCTGTAGGTCTTTCAGGTGATCGTGCTCCAAGATGCTTTTTACAAGCATGTCGTCAACATACACTTGCACATTCCTCCCAATCTGATGCGCGAACATCTTGTTCATTAGCCTCTGGTAGGTTGCTCCTGCATTCTTTAGCCCAAACGGCATCACTTTGTAGCAAAATAGTCCCTGACTTGTGACGAAGGAGGTCTTCTCCTGATCAGTCTCGTCCATCTTGATTTGATTGTAGCCGGAGAAGGCATCCATGAAGCTCAAGAGTTGGTGCCTTACCGTTGAGTCTACCAGTGTATCGATACGAGGTAACGGGAAGCTATCCTTCGGGCAAGCCTTGTTGAGGTCCGTGAAGTCGACGCACATTCGCCACTTCCCTGTAGCTTTCTTGACCATCACAACGTTTGCTAGCCAGTCGGGGTAATATACCTCCCGAATGAAATCTGCCTCAAGGAGCTTCCTAACCTCCTCGGCTATTGCTTTGTCTCGCTCTTCAGCGAGTACTCGCTTTTTCTGTCTCACGGGCGAAAACGTGGGGTTCACATTCAGCCTGTGAACTATGACTGAGCGATCAATACCCGGCATGTCCTCGTGGCTCCAAGCGAAAACATCCTGATTATTCCTTAGGAACGTTTTTAGGGCCTGTCGTGTGGGTTGACTGGCCAACGTCCCCATTCTAGTTGTCCGTCCGGGTTTTGACTCGTCTAGAGTTACTTCCTCTAGTTCTTCCACTGGTTCTGCTGCGACCCGCTTTTCTTCTATGCACATGGTGTGCTGGTGGTCATCCATTTCCAACATGGCTACGTAGCACTCGCGGGCGGCCACCTGATTCCCTCGCAACTCGCCGACCCCATACTCCGTGGGGAATTTAATCATCAAATGGTACATCGAGGTAGCAGCCTTCCAGCTGTTGAGAGTTGGCCGTCCGAGGATAGCATTGTATGCTGATGAGCAGTTGACTACGAGGAATGTTACATCCCGAGTGATCTGCTTAGGATAATCGCCCACCGTCACTGCCAGTGTGACCGCACCCAATGGGAATACTCTCGTTCCTCCAAACCCTACTAGCGGGGAATTCGTTGGTATTAGCCGTTCCCTATCAATCATCATCTGTTGGAACGCTGGGTAGTATAGGATGTCCGTCGAGCTGCCATTGTCAACCAGCACTCGGTGTAAGTTGTATTCTCCCACTCGTAAGGTGACAACTAATGCGTCGTCATGCGGGTGGTGAAGACGTCGTGCATCTTCCTCTGAAAACCCGACGATTGAGCTATCTATCCGTGCTATCTTTGGTTCCGAGCTCGTCAGCTGAACATTTTGGACCATTCGGAGGTAAGTTTTTCGGGCTTTTTTGGACGACCCGGTTGTTGATGTACCCCCTACGATCATCCTTATGTCTTCGATTGGTGGTCTGGGACGCTCATTATCCCTCCGGGGCTGAGGCTCTTGAGGTGGCTGGTTCGTCCTCTCTTTTCTTACAAATTTTTGTAGTTTCCCTTGTCTTATAAGGGCTTCTATCTGCTGCTTTAAGTCATAGCACTCTGCTGTGTCGTGGCCGTGATCGCGGTGGAAGCGGCAGTATTTGTCTCTTGACCTTTTGCTGGGATCTGATTTCAACTTCCCGGGGAAGGTTAGAGCCCCCTCGTCCTTGATTTGAATCAGGACTTGATCTATCGGAGCCGTCAACGGTGTGAAGCTCGTGAATCTTCCTCCGGGTGGCTTAGAACGTCGCTCAATTCTTCGGTCGTCTACTCTTGGCCTCTTCGACCCTTTATCCCTCTGTCTTTCCTCCTGTCGTTCCCTCTTCCTCGGCTTATCCTCTCGAGCCTGCAACGCGTCTTCTGCGTTCATGTACTTGGTTGCCCTGTAGAGTACTTCCGCCATAGTTTTAGGGTCGTTTTTGTACAACGAGAACAGAAATTTGCCCTTCCGAAACCCGTTCGTGAAGGCAGCAACCAGTATTTTGTCGTCTGCTTCGTCTATTGAGAGCGCTTCCTTATTAAAGCGTGTTATGTAGGCCCTCAGCGTCTCGTCCTCCCGTTGCTTAATACTCATTAGGCAAGCCGTAGACTTCTTGTATCTGTGTCCTCCGATGAAATGTATAGTAAACTGAGCACTTAGCTCCTTGAAGGTGCTGATGGAGTTTGGTGTTAGTCGGCTAAACCATATCCTCGCGGGGCCTTTGAGCGTCGTGGGGAAGGCCCTGCACATGATCTCGTCAGCTATCCCTTGTAGGTGCATTAGGGTCTTGAACGTCTCCAGATGGTCCAGGGGATCCTTTACTCCATCGTAGCTGTCTATATTAGGCATACGGAATTTATGCGGCAAGGGGAAGGTGTTCACGGCCGCAGTGAAGGGCGAGTCAGTACGGTTGACTAAGTCGTCTAGATCGCTGGAAACCCGCCCTTTGAGCGCATTCATCATTACTTCCATCTGTTCCCTCATCGCCTGCATCTCTGCGGCAATCTGTGGTGGTGTCGCGTTCGTGAGGGATGGCATGCTCATGTTCTGCCTCTCCGGCCTGCTTGGGGCATGGCTACCTTCAGGTTTCTCCTGGTTTCTCTTTGCAGCGCTGGTCCCTTCTTCTTCTTCTTGCTGGTCGTTCTGTTCTGCATTCTTCTGACGCAGCTGTTCTTCTAAGTCATTATTTTGTTTGGTGAGACGTTCTACCGCGGCAGCGAGGGTCCGAACTTGTCTTTCGAGGGCAGTATTGGGTTGTTCGTCTCCCTGAACGTCGTTGGTGGTTGCCATCGAGCGAGTGAGTACCATGCAACCCTTAAGTCCGAAAAAACGATAGTATGATTTTTTGGATCTCTACTTAACCGTTCCCACAGACGGCGCCAACTGATGAAGTCAAGAATTTCACCAATGAGCCACACGGTACTTATGCGCTTGAATATCAATCTGCACAACACAAAGAAGGGAAACCTTACAGAGAGCACCGGTGTGGTGCCGGCCGAATACCCTCCGAAGGTTAAGTCAGAAAATATGCTCACAACTCTAGAGTGCTAGAGAGGGTAAATTATGCGTACCTTAATTTGTGAGGGTAGCGGGGCTTTTATAGTAGTAGAGGGTGGCCTTCTCTTTCTTGGAGTAGAAGTCTTTTCCATGTAGGAATCCTTTTGAACGTAGATTGCGGAATCCTTTCCATATAGGACTCTTACATCAAACGTGGACCGCAAGCATCTTATACCAAGGATCTTTATGGCCTTTGGGCCTGCTGATATTTTACATTGGGCCTGTCCACTATCGGCCCACAGTAAATGACCGTCAGGCCCATCTCTAGTCCAAATTACTCCTCTTCAGTATCTATTCTAATATTGGAAAGGTATGCGAGTCTGATGGTCTGAAAAGGGATGGGGGGGATTTTATATGAGTTCAAGTTATCATTGACATATCAAAATCACTGTGTTATGGTAGGATTATTTCTTTGGAGGATGGAAACGAAAAGTGGGTATCTTTTAAGTATGAACGACTGCTGAACCTATGTTATTGGTATGCATATCTATTTTTTTATTATTCACGTATGATAGACTTAGGTTTTGCGTTTCCTAACCACTAATGCTCATGTTTCTATATTGATTCTTCTCAAAGTTTTGTTATTGATACTATTTTCATTTTCCTATTTGCATATGCTTTTTTTTTTTTTTTTTTTTTTGTTGAGAAACACATATGCTTTATTTGGTTATTCTATAATATAATAAATATGACTTTCAGGTATGTGACAAGTAGGCGAAGGGGAAAAATAAACGATACATGACATGAATTTGAAGTGTAAAGGGTCATAAGTTCTGTAAAGCCAAATAGAAAAAGGATGACCATTGCTTTTTCTCGAGAACAAAGTAACGAATTAGTTTTGTGTATCTTTACAAGTTGGAAAGGCAAGTGTCTTGCCGTCCATACATTGTGGTGTTTTAAGGGCAAAAACAAAAGAAATATTAGGCACCTTCAACGTGGTTTGAAGCTGTCTTGTATATGAACGAAAAGTTGGTTGGTTTTTATGGTAGTCCCTACTGGAGCTTCATCTCTTCATGAAACTTGGAGATGAACTCCTATGTGTAATTTCTATTATTTAATTTTCTGAAATTAAAGGTGAGAGGACAGGATATACTTTAACTTCCATGGTAGACAAGACAACTGCTGCTTCTAGAGGCATCCTCAAAGATCATTTTGGACCAACCTCTGGTTTGGTAAAGGTAAACTCTTAAGAAAAATAATTAAAAAGAGCTCAAGTATTTTCTTTTTCTTGCATTAAACGTGCTGAAGTTGTTCCAAGCCAAAAAGTTTAGGGAGCTGCATCTTCATAATTACATAAAACTAACACTTCTGTTTGTTTCAATGGAAAACATTGTGTGAATATAGTTTTCCGTATTTTCTAATGTTTGGTAACAATAAAATAAATGAGTTAAAGGAAAACTATATTTAGTCAACATAAAAAAGTGTGGCTTATTTTAAGAGATCATTTTTCACTAATTTGTTTTACAAAACAACTCTATCTCACAGCAAGCTAAATACGGGAAGTTATGAGATTGTTTTTCAACTCATTAAAAGTTACTACCAAACATAGGAAAATAAAATAGTTTTTTGAAAAATGACTCATTTTCTAGAAAACATCATTGTTGAAACAAATATAGAACTGACAAAGTCTCATATTATCGAATAGGAAAATTTGGAGTTCAAACACCGTCTATACTAAAAACCAACTAATGTTTTAGCCTATTAATAAAGAGCAACTATCATGAAAATACCATAAGCTAAAATTCAATCCCATAAGCTAAAATTCAATCTTATTTATAAAAATAAAATTAAAAATTAAAAAAAAAAAATTGAAAGCAGTCAGTTTTTAACCTATCTTATACACATTTATTATACTTCTAAAATATATTCTATAATTGCCCACTACTACACCCAGCTCTCAAATTTTTTTTTTTCAAAAGCCACATTTCATTCTATAATAATGGCCTTGGAGCCCACCATTAGGACTCAAAAGTGAGATTGCACTATACAAAACCAATAACACTTAACAAGTGCGCTTTACAGGATTGCGCTTTCGTCACTCACTAAACTTAGGACCCAAGATTGCTCTCTTAATACGCCTGGCCCCCAAGACAGCCGAAAGTGAAAACTGCTCGTCTAAGAAAACACGTCATTTCTCAACAGCTCCAATGCCACCACTGCCCCTTAAAAAAACACCTTTTGCTTCTTTTTTGAAATCCAGAGTGTACCATTTTGGTAAATTTCTAAGAAAGAAAAAGAAAAATCAATAGGGTATCAAGCTCCTTCTATAAAAACCACCCAAGTTCAGTCTATGTGATGCAAAATCTTCAAATAATTTATAACATCCCACCCTGCCTCCCTTTTCCTAGGCCTCTCCCTTCAAAGAACAGTTCATCATCACATTATACTAATACTAAGCAACATTTTAATGTCCCACTCGAGCTTAGCAAAGAAGCTACACCATGCTAAGAAAGCGTGGAAGAGCTTCACCATCACACTCCAATCCAAATTCCACAAGCTCAAGATCTCCAAAACCATAAAAACCACCACTCACCGCCTCCTTGCCATGCGTTGCTTCCGCTTCCTTTTCAAACGACACCCTCTCACCAAACCCTCCTATCGATACAGCCAACATTACCACCACCACAACCAGCCTCAAAAGAACTTTTCTGCTATACACATAGACGAGCTCTTTGATGAACCTGTTTCAGTGTATACCAAGAATATGCATGCTCATGCTGAAACAAGCAAAGGTAAAAAAGTACTCGACAAGAAGGTTTTACCAACAAATACCAATAACATTAATAGTGTTGAGGATGCCTGGAAGGTGGTGGTTGCTTCATCACCGCATCTCCAAGTGGATGAAAGGGCAGAGGAGTTCATCTCCAAGTTTCATGAAGAGATGAAGCTCCAGAAGGAAAGGTCAAATCTTGAGTTTCAGGAGATGTTAGCCCGCAGTGCCTAAAAATTAAATTTTTCATTCTTTTTTTTTTTGTTACTTTCACATTTTCTTCTATCTTTCAATACAGAATATGAAAGTTATAACAGGTACTTGATGGTTTGAGATTTTCTCTTTTTTTCACCCTGTGGGGTGGAGTGAAAACAATGATTTTGCAATGAGTATGATTATGAAAGTGTATAGCAACCCTGGGTTGTCTAGGGCTTCTTGTGTATTCTCGCCAATGATTCTTTTCATGTGGCTTTTTGAATTTGGTGATTTGATACATACATATGGGGACTGCTTTGTTTAATTAGTGTGGAAAATAAACCAAAGTTTTTTGTATTTGAAGAACTTGCAATGCAATCATGGAAGTTTGTAATGATTACCTGGCAAAGGCTTAAGAGTTCAGTGTATTTTATATTTGCACCTGCCTTTTTCAAACCAATGTCTGTAACCCTGAAATTAAGAAATACAGGATTCAAACAAAGTGACCACTTCAATTAAGGCCACTAAACACTGAATTTCATAATTAATCAGTTCTATTAAGAGAGAAAACTAATTACTCCATGTTAATGATGATAAACACAAAGAATCTTAAAAAATTACTAAGAATCATACAGAAAAATGAAGTAAATCTTGGAACTCAAGAATAGAAAATAATCCTACAACTTACGTTATTATTTACTCAGGTTGATTTAGTGAGTGGATATATCTGTAGTTTCAAGTATAAGAACTACTGCCAACGGACTAGTAGCCTGATTAACATCTACCCCCATCCTATAAGGGATAGCCATGCCAGAACTCCAACTAATTGTCATGCTGGAAGCTCCCTTAAAGATTTTGCAGAAGTCATTTTCCTAAGAACATTTGAGCCACAACATATAACCCCCTATTAAACGGGTTGTTTCTCCAAAACCAACTACTCCCTAACCCCCACAAAGAAAAGCTGTTGCTTTACAACATTTCTTTCACTTATTCTATTTTTCGGTTTAGTATTTCATTAATAAACGTAGACTGTTGTAACTTCTTTTCCCACAAATTACACGAAGTTTTATTAACATTAATGAGTCCATGAAAATACAGAATGTGCTCCCTATGATTTCCTCCTACATATATGCACATTAAACAAAAATCATAACAAATAATAGTTCATAGAGCCCCAACAACAGCAGATTTAGGAAATGATATCAAGTCTGCTTTGACAAGATCCTAAATTAAGTGTTCCCAGCTCACAGAATCCAGCTAAAAGGCAAGTTTGGGACAACATTAGTGCAGAAAATCCTTCATGGGATCATCATGATGTATTCTTTTCATCCGATATGCCTCCATCTCCTCAGCAGTAACCTACAAAAGGCATTACATGATGTAAAAGACACAATGGAAAAGAAATTAACCAGATCCAAGACTTCACAAGTAATGGCTTAACAACAGTTGAATGATAATAAAGATACCTCATCATTCCATCTCACATTATACTTGCGCTTTCTTTCATCCTTCTCTTCCTTCTTCCTTTCATCCTCCTGGCCAAACATAACATGCATAAGCAATAGCAATACATATAAAACCAATCATATCTCTAGTAAAATTATGCAAACAATAATTTATATCTTCGATAATATTTAAAAAAAATTAGAAGCAGAAGTAGAAAAGATCAAAAGATCCCAAAGTCACCTTTTTAAGGGCCTCAGTGAGTTGTTTTTGGTCAAGGAGCAAGTCATGAGGTACATCATTTCCCCAAGCAGCAAGCCTTTTCTCCTCTGCTGGAACAGGTGTCTCTGCATGCAAGTTGAAGATCAAATCAGAATGCGAATGTACGCAATCATATCAAAACAAAAAGGAATTTACAAAACTCATTAAGAAGTGTCCATGTACTAGTACAAGTAAGACACGGTGACATAAGCAATCTTTGAGAAATTTAACATGACATAGTGGATACGACACCAGAACGACACTGAGTATGGCACCCCAAATGAAGTGTTTGTGCTTCCTAGAATATAAACAAGTAAAATCACTAAAACACAGAGATTAAAATAAAGGACTGAAACTTGTGTTGAAATTTGGATTCCAATGAGAAACCGGTAGAATCACGTGGACTTTGATGAAATATAGGAAACGTCCGAAATCAGCAAATAAAAAAAATGTGAACTTTGTCAAGATAAATTTTGCACATAGAAAAAGTGAACATATATTCTAAAAATTACAAATTAAAGGTTCTAACCTTCAGATGCTGCTTTACGATCAATGTTAGCCTTCATTAGGTCTGCTGCAGCTTCAGCAGCCTCAATTCCAGCTGCACCAGTGCAATAACTGTTTCGTATTGTTTGCTTACAGCACTTGTAACCCCATTGATGATCCTTCCACCATGAACCCCAAACACTTGTGTGGTTATTAATATACACATCCTCCTCATACTTACTTTTAGGAAGAGAAGTCTCCTTCAAAAATAAACCAAGAAATAAATAAGTTAAAATCCTCCTTTTGCATGCATCCAATATTAAAAACTGAAAAAAAGTAGGGAAAAAACAACATAGAAAATGCTTCACCATTCTGTCCATTCAAAGTTCAAATGAGCTAGAACTGAATGGTCAGGTAAAATTGATAATTAGTAGAAAGTGTGATTCAAAGCGAAATATTATTGTATCTCTTTGCATATCTATTCGGGGCAAGAACTCTGATAAATATATAAATTTTGAAGGTCAGATGCCATGTGATAAAGGTTGCAATTATTAATGTTCTTCAAAAGGAAGATACACTCTATAATCATTATAGGAAAAAAGCAATTGTACATATGTCCCACATTCCCCAGCAATTTCAAAAACCTGTTTATAATTCTTTCCACTCATTGTAAATACTAAAAACAGCAATTAAAAGCTCAGAAAGTTTCAAACCCAATCCAGTTTCCTCAACCTCATCCTGACTCTATAAGGACAAATCAATTCCATGTTTTGTGAAAGTTCATTTCCCACGTCTTCAGCAATCCTCTCTTTTTTTCCCTTTTAACTCGAAAAAGTGATTTCATAGAAATTATCAACCAGTCCCAAAACTTAAAATTTTACAAATGACAGGACAAATTGAAAGACGATAAAATTGTTAGTATGAGTCACCTTTTATAAAAATGAAAAAGGGAAACAAATTATTGAATGTCTAATGCTATTTCACCCTAGATAGTGCTATATGATCAACAATTTCCACAAGCCAATCCTATGGGGATGGATTCAAAATATAATGCAGCTTGCCAGCATTATCATATTCAACTCTGCCATATTTTTCAAAACAAGATAAATTTTTTAAGAATGTGATTAACAGAATGTAATACCAGGCCTTTTATAACTCTCCCAGCACGATCATATTCAACTTGTCTCTCAGTCTGTCCCATAAGAAGTTCCCTTGGGAGTTTAGCATCAGTTGCAGCATTGCCATACTTCTCCATAATGGCATCTTTCATTTGTAATTTTAATTTCTCCTTAATGATCTTATAATTTTTGTAGAGCAATTCAGCTTGCGATGGAGCTGCTTGAGTGTGAATATCTTGACCTTTCTCAAATGCCTCCCAGGCATGTATATTGAGTTGCTTGAACTCCATAGCTTGCCCGCTAACTCTGTATTGGTTATCTCCCTGTAATATAACCATCAACAAATCAAAATCATGTGACATTTAACACACAGGCAACTACAAAATATTTCAAAATAACGTCCATAATATCCCTAGTCACTCACTCCATAAAACTTCTCATTCGGGTCAGCATCAGGAAGAGGATCTTCACGCATGGACCGAGTTTTGGGATCATAATACGCAGAGTTGACATCAAGGTTCAGAAGATATTTTGCTGTGTCCTCCCGAATACGCAAATTTCTGAAATAAAAGGACAGAATATAAACAATGATGCAAAATTATTATTGTAAAGCAATGCTATACCAGTGGACAGAATATGTTTCCAATTTTACAACAAACAAATATCTAAGACAGTAAACTGAAGAAAACGCACCTGACAGTTCCAGTGCTTCCACCACCTGTAGTACGAACACGCTTCTCAACCTTTGCAAAGTCCATCTGTTTACTTTCATCAACCTTGGCCTCATCAACTTTCAGAGCATCTTCATCTTCATCACTGACATTACCTTCCCCATTCTCCTTATTGTTTTTCTCCTCTAATTTCTTCAGCTGCTGTTCTTTCAGGTACTTCCTTCGGGCCTCATCCCTTGCCTCATATCTCTCAATGACGCGAGCATAAGTTGCTGCATCATAACCATTCCATCGGTCCCGTTTGCCATCATAATCCAATTCAAAAGTCTCAATCTTTTCATCAGGTGCAATGTGCATGTTAGTCCATTTTGCTCCTTTCTTGCGTGGTCTCTCCATGCATAACTTCACATTATGTGTCATTGCCCCACAGCTGTAGCGAGAAAATGAAAAATCCACATCCTTCATGAATCACAGCTTTACCGCATTACATGATACAGAATACCAGTGAAACAGGTCATAATGAGAGGAAAATTTTCCTTCTGTCGTCAAATTTAGTATCATAAAATCATACACCATAAATAATTTAAACTTTCTTCCTTAATATAGAATGACAACAGGAATAAAGGAAAAGCTACAACATTACAACATCTCATTTCCAGATATGTATTCACAGTTCTAGATATCAAGTACCTATTAGGACATAGACTACCATGTAGGCTTTTCAAAGTTTAATGATGCAAAAGCAAGAAATCCCTGAGCAGTACTCTCTTGTGTGTTCCTATATTTCATAGAAACCTTATTTTAACTGATATGGGGCTAAAGTACATTTAACTGAAGCTATAAGCGAATCAAAATGGAGAAAAAAAAATCATTGAAGTCATGTTGTTCAATAACCAAGGTGACTAAGCTTTGTACTATATTACTTCTTCAAACAAATTACTATTACATGTCAGATGACTCATATTTTAGTTCAAAGTAGATAAATTTACTCTAAATGCCCTCAAAATAATGAATTTTTTCTCTGGCTTTGTATGTCTGAGTTTGTGTTTGGCATAACAATGAATATGTTCTCTAGCTCTGTACATCTTATACTCGGGCGAGTATAGAACAGGGGACCACAAAGTAGAGATAAGATGATCACAAGATTGTACTCAATTATAAT
Organism: Quercus ilex subsp. ballota; assembly: GCA_032727855.1. Taxonomy (NCBI): domain Eukaryota; kingdom Viridiplantae; phylum Streptophyta; class Magnoliopsida; order Fagales; family Fagaceae; genus Quercus; species Quercus ilex. The sequence continues at coordinate 18,835,539 of CM064913.1, read as the reverse complement.
ATTGCCTTTAGGAGTTCGAGTTCATGAGAAAACAGTAGTTTAGCACCTTTTGGGGTGCCAAGGATCTGAGGTTTGAAGCCCACTAGCCCATCCCCCTATTTTACCTATCAAAAACATATATTTCCTTTAAAAGAAAAACTGAGGAAAGGTAATGCTTAGGATGATAAGATGATTATGACTCTGCTTAGTACAAGTTACCAAAGGCTACTTAATGCCCAAGGGCAGTAAGTGCTCTGGAAACACCTCAAAACATACAACCTCAATTTGTATTTTCATCTAATGCCCATGAGAGTCATGAGCAATGGAGACCTATAGGGCTACAGACAGGTTCCCCCATTCATTATCACTATTACACTATCAATAAACTTTTCATGCCCAATACTGAAAGCATTTTCCATATCTCAACCAAGAATGTAAAATTCCTTAGTGCAACCAGCATGAACTTGGAAACAGTACGAGCAAGGTCCACTTACTTTTCACATGCTCCCTTCCTGTACTTATCTGCCTGAAATATTTTTGCACCTCTATCATACCAGGATTTTGTATAATTTGGATCCGATTTCCATTTCCTTTGATGTTTTAAACTCTAACAAAGAAAAAGGTAGAAAATCCTTGATGAGAATAGTGCCTTTATATGCGTGAGAAGGGTTGTATTGAACTAAATATGTGTGAAGCTTACTGGTCTCTCAGCATTAAGATACCAAGGTGCAGATGACATATACTGAGGAATGTGAGGGTTAATCTCTTTCCCATCTTCATCAACCTCTGCTGGCGCAAGCCCAGCTTTACGCGCTTCCTCCAATTCAAGCTGCTTCCGATGATCCTCTCTAGATTTGAAAGCCACTGCAACACCCAGGAAGTAAAACAGATTAACCAAAAATAAATATTCATGATAGAAACAGTCGCCAAAAGGTCAAAATAACAAGGGCAGCCACTGCAGTTTACCATAAATGACCTGTACTCCTCATGTTCAATGTTTCTAACTTCAAACTTAAGACACTACTACAACTACAGTACATAAACATCCCTTCATATGAAAATCTACCATTTCAGTGAATTATCATATTATTAAATTATTTTGACAACTTCAGCATAAAATTTTCAGACATATTTTACATGGGTTATGAATTTGAATACCCACATGATAAAAATAAAATAAAAATTAAATCATTTTGAATTTGAATTACACAGACAGAGAAACAATAAATCAAGCAGATACCCACATGACAAAAACTTAGTACTAGGCAAAATTTAAATTATTCTTAACACATTGATACATGTGCAATAAGAGAAGATTGGAGAAAATGAATTACCTGATGCAGTAGCCATGTTTGAATGTAGGATAAGAAGAACAAAGTATGTTCGATTCAGAGCCCTAACCTGCTGGTAGAAACGGATACATTAACATTTGAATTTCGTAAGTTGTCTGGTTTTATAGTGGGAAATGGTGGCATGTGTACCTCTACAGACGTACAGAATTTTCTGGAAAGGCCATTGGGTAGTGAGGATCACATGCGGGCGCGTTCATAATGAATTGTGGACTCATGACTTATTTAAACGACAATGAACCGTCGTCGTTTCCAATTATTCATTTAATTGGAAATGAGCCTAGCTGAGTTGAGCCACCGAGTATTAAAAGTTTAAAATTGGCCATTTTAATTATATTTTGAATATAAGCTAAGTTCAAGTTTATTACTAAACTAAAACATATGCTCAAGTCTACTTCATTTTCTTTCTCAAAAAAAAAAAAAAAAAGTTTACTTCATTTTCTTTTTTTTCTTTTTTTTTATACAAGATAAAAATTATACTCTAACCTAATTTAGGTATATATGTGTGTGAAGTTTCCTCTTGAAAACTTGAACTCCGGTTCTTACCCCCACACCTCACAAACACTTATACTTGTGAAGTGACCATCGCACTAATAGTGTACGGTAGTTACTTCATTTTCTTGTTAAACAAACTCAAACTTGTTCACAATTAATTATTCTTTTTCCATATATATAGTAAATACTACCATAAATATTTTTCTCCTCTTGACAAAGATGTGCTAATAATTTTTAACTAAATTACAATTGAAATTATATTATTTAAGTTGATTAAATAAAATGATTTTTGTTAATTTATCTATACTACATATAAGAGGATTTTCCTCTTTCAACTGGACTTTTATGTGGTTCAAAAATACCCTCATTAATGAAGGATAACTTCATTTAGAATTAGGGTCATAGATATCAAATAACAAATTTCATTTTATATTAAAAAATAGAACTCCTAAATTTTTTTTATTTGTTTGAAAAAAATATATATTTCTAAATTATAATAGATGCAAATTATTAACTTTTATCCAAAAATATAGAGAAGCCTTGTGCTTAGAGGCTAGTAATCTTATAAAGATTAGACTCACAAACTTTTCTATTGTTAAAATTATACACAATTTTTTACTATAAATGGATTATTTATACTATCAATAAATTGCAAATAATAATTTGATATAAAAAAGTTTATTTATAAATTTAGACAATTCAATCTCAACTCTATATAACTATATTTTAAACATTTATCTATATTGCTATTTAAGGAGCTTCCCCGGTTTGAGAGCCTCATTTTTTTGGTTCAAAAATGCCCTTACACCCCTATGTTTGACTTCCACTAAAACATTGCCTAAAAAATAAGGTCACTCTCCTATTAATTTTCAAATTACTATATCCATTTATAAATTAGATTCTCAATATATATATATATATATATATATATAAAACATAGGTTTTTTTTCTACAAAATAAACGTGTAATATTAGTTCATTTTTTGAAGCTAGCCTCATGATACTCCTGGTTTTATTAGTAATTCTAAATGCGTAATATTAATGAGAAAACGTGTGAAACTCAAATTGGAATGAATGAAAAATTATGACACTATAAAAAATAAAAATAAATAAAAAAGCCCCATCGCACGCACGAAGCGCGTGTGATGAGGCTAGTATACATATAAACATGTAATATTATATATATATATATATATATATATAATTTGACATCATAGTTAAGAGCTTGTTCACAAGCATGTTAACATGCTTGGGTTCGACTTTTTTAATAATCAGGCTTAAACTTAGATTTCAGATTTGCTCATTTGCTAAATAAATAAATATAAACTAAATAAATAAACATAAACAAGTTTTTCCATAGTTGGCTTAACTATTTATAAACAAGTTAGTTCATTTGTAATCCTACCCAAAATCGAACTTTTATGGAATAAACCTTAAGGGTTCGTTTGGTTGGAGGTGGAATAGGAATGATAGAAAAGAAAGGAAAGAAAAGTTGAAAGGAAATACTTTTAGTAGATGTTTGGTTGGAATGAGGGAAAAAAAAAATGTGTGTGGTCCAGGTGTTTTCTCCTCTGGCTTACTAAAATGTTTCTCTCCAAATTGAAGAGAAAATGATTGGACTAAAGCACCAATGTGAAACGTACTGAGTTTTCTTGGTTTGCATTTTTTCCTTATGCTTTATTTTTCTGTTTTGTCTTTTATTTTTTCCTCAGATGTTCCTTTTTTTTTTTTATCCTTTGCTTTCTTTTTTGGTTTGGTCCATTTTTGTTACTTAGAGCCCGTTTGAGAACAATTTATTTAGCTGAAATTAAAACCGAAACATTTTTTACTAAAAGTAGTATCTGTTTGGGATTCACTTATTTTACTAAAACTAAAATTTTTTTGCTAAAAATACTGTAGATAAAGGTAAATTTTAGCTGAAATAGTACAGTAAGACCCATAAATAGTACCAAAAAGTACAGTGAGACTCATCAATAGTAGCAAAAATAAGCTGAATAGTAGCAAAAATAAGCTGAATAGTAAAATAAGTTGGCAAAAATAATTTTTGTCAAACATTTGGATACCGCTTATTTTGCTAAAAACTGAAAACTGAAAACAATAAAAAAAATATATATTTCGGTTATCATTCACATGAACACTGCACCAAGCGCTGGTCTTAAAAAAAAAAAAAAAAGCACCAGACGCAGACGCTGGTCTCCAAAACGCAAAACAAACACACCCATAATGTAGAAAAAAAAAAACTAAAAGCTAGCTAAATAGTACAGTTGGACCCATGAATAGTACCAAAAAATACAATAAGGCCCATGAATAGTAGCAAAAATAAGCTAAACACTTTAAATAAACTTAAGCTTTCATCACTTCCCAAACGCACTCTTGGTGTCCGTTTGGCAAAGATTATTTTTGCCAACTTATTTTACTATTCAGCTTATTTTTGCTACTATTCATAGGTCCCACTGCACTTTTTGGTACTATTTATAGGTCTCACTGTACTATTTCAACTAATTTTTACATTTATTTACAGTAGTTTTAGTTAAAAGTTTTTAGTTTTAGCAAAATAAGCGGATATCAAACTGATTCTTAGTGTTTTCTTTTTATAGATAATTACACTAAACTCACCTGTGGTTTGGGCGAAAATCACTTTGCCTACCCGTGGTTTGAAAAGTGTCACTCAACCTACCTGAAGTATGTACCGTTTGTTTTTCGTAACCCACCTCTGTTAAAATTAGGGGTAAATAAGTATTTTTCCTCAAATTTTATATCTCTCTCCTCCTAAAACAAAAAATAGTACAAAAATTGCGAGAGAAACAAGATCAAAATGGAGGGTTTTGTGAAAATTAATATTTGGATGACAAGAATGTGACAATCGCTGTGGCTCAAGGCGTGGTGCCTGTGTTGGTGAAATTGCTTGATTCAAGCTTGTTCGAGATGAAAGAGAAAGCTGTGAGTTTGATTTCGAGGATTTCATTGGTGGATTCGAGCAAGCACGTGGTGATTGCTGAGGGTCATTTGCTGTTGAACCATTTGTTGAGAGTTTTGGACTCTAGGAGTGCTTTTTGCTAAAGAAAAAGCATGTGTGGAACCAAATCCCTTCCTGTTCCTCGCCACGACCGCCGCCAAGAAAATCGCACCCATCCTACTTGACGCTTCGGCGAAGTACCCTCTTGGCACGTCGATCATTATTAAATCCCACTCGGTCTCGTACACCTCGTCTAGAAGATTCTCGAGCACCAAACGGCACTGCATGTTGCCACGTAGGTAAGCATCGGACAGCGAGCAGGGGCATTTGGAGCGGTACGAGGAGAGGAGATCGTCAGCCTGGGAGAGCTGGGTTCGGTACTTGACCGTGTGGGCCTTTAGGTATGGCGAGTCCTTGAGAACCCTTTGGAACCACTTCGGATCTTCCTCGAGGAACACCGTTTTGCCACGTGGGTTCAACGAGGTCCACATCAACTAGTCGTAGCCAAGTGACCTGGAGCTGGATCGGCGTCGGAGAGTGACCGCTCGCTGTTGCCGTTTCTCATAACGGCTAGTGAACAGAACAGAGATTTGGGAGATTATTATTGTTCTTCATGTTTTCTCGTGAACTGTTGTTGGGAGATTTGAAAAAAAAAAAAAAAAAAGGAATGGGTATTGCAAAGGATAGAATGAGGATATAAATACAAAGTGTTTTTTTTACAGTGTTAAATTTTCTCAGATTTGGACAAGTATTCTTATATTCTTATTTATGTAGGTTAATCTAGGTTTTATTTTTTTGGGTCTATTCTTCGTGGTCAAAGATTTATGTGAATTGAAAGAGAGATCAATACCACTTTTTGATCTTGTTTCTTTTGTATTTTTGTGCTATTTTTTGTTTTGAGAGGAGAGAGACATAAAATTTGAGGAAAAATACCTATTTACCCCTAATTTTAACAGAGGTGGGTTACGGAAAACAAACGGTACATATCTCAGGTGGGTTGAGTGACACTTTTCAAACCATGGTTAGACAAAGTGATTTTCACCCAAACTACAAGTGGGTTTAGTGTAATTATCCTTCTTTTCTTTTTTTTTAATTTCCTTCTTTAGTTTTTTGTAATTTCCTATACTTTTCATTCGGTTGGTTTTTTCTTTATCAGCAGTTGGTTTATTTATTTATTTTATTTTGGTTGTGTTTCATTTCGTCTTTCTTTTTTTTTCTTTTTTTTTTCTTTCTTTTTTTGCTTCATCTTTTATCTAGCAAGGGCATGAAAGTAAATTTATACAAACTACATTTTCTATCCCTCCATTTTTCCATTCCCCAAACCAAACACCGTGAGGAAAAATTAAAATTTTTTCTATCTTCCTACTTTTTCTCTCTTCCAATCCAATGGACCCTACGAGGATAGAAAATTGTGGAAAAATGGAAAAGTAGGAGGATAGAAAAGATTTAATAGTCTCTCATTTGTATTTGGTTTGGAGAGGTAGAAAAGTGAAGGGATGGAAAACTTTTTTGTTTGGCTGAGATAAAAAAATGAGAGGATGGAAAATGAAGTTGATATAAATTTACCATTATGTCCTTACTAAATATATAAATAAATAAATAAAACACATTTTTTAATTAAAAATTTGTTGTATGGACACTTCAATTTTTTTTAATTTATTTATAAAATAAGCAAATGCCAAAAGGAATTTTTTTTTTTTTTAAAAGACCCAAACCAAAACCAACGTATTGTACGTAAGAAGTGGAAGACCTTTATACCCCCCCCCCCCCCCCCAAAAAAAGAAACAGAAAATCAAAAAGGAAAAAAGGTTGGTTGGTGGCAATTTTGTCATTCATCAACAACAGGCACAATCATGTCTGTTTTCTCTCCATTTGAGAGAGACGGGTTTTGTGTGGGCTCAGGTGCAAATGCCTATGCCCTACCCAAAATTTTTCTCTCTCCCCCCTCTTTACTAAACAACACACAAACTCAATTTCTCTTGTTTATTTTCTATCTATTCTATTCCATCTCCAAAGAGAGAAGCTATCAATCATGCACTATTTAGAGCAGTTTGAATGTACAAGTGAATTACTTTGAAAGGAAAAAGGTATCTCATTAGACCACCCTCTCACAGTATAGGACCCACATAATGTGATAAAGGGGTCTCATGAGATTATCTCCTAATATACTTTTTCCTTTAAAGGAGTATAAAAAAGATTTAAAAAGGTGACGTCATAAATATTCTTGTCTATGATTTTGATATAAACAAACTTTATAAGTAGGAAAAACCAAGATTTGAACCTAACGGAACTAAAGATAAATAAAAAAAATCATGCAAATTTAAACTAGCATGTGTTGATTATTAACAAAATATTAATGAAAGAGAAGACACAAAATAATTCTCTTGATACATTTCAAATAAATCATAAATCCAAACTAAATTTGATTTCTTTTAAATCTTGAAAATCATTTATGATGGACTTTGTTTTAAATTTATCAACAATCCCTCTTTCAACATACAAAATTAAAGAGTACATTAGAAAATCATCATTCATAATCAAAGAATTCTTTTAACAATTTCGTTGGACAATTTTCATAAATTGAGATATTAACATTATAGGTTGGCAATGCTATATTACTACCATTAGCTTCTGAAATATTTGCATTTTTATTTTTGAATAATTCACATATTGTAATTAACTTCTCATAATCCAAAAATCAAATAAATGACATTTATTAGTTCACTATATGTCCAATATTTTTCAAACTGAAATATTAATTAGTTTTGAAAAAGAAAAAAGAAAATTATTTTTTTAAGTGTAGCCATATAACAAAAATCAAAGTGCCACACATTTTTTTATTTTTTTATATATACAAAATAGAAATTCTATTCTAGCCTAATTTAAGTGTATATCTGTGTGAAGCACTGAAACTCTCTCTTGGAGAATTAGTGTGCGTTTGGGAAGCGCAAAAAACCTAATCTAAGTGTATATCTGTGTGAAGCACTGAAACTCCCTTTTGGAGATTTAGTGTGCGTTTGGGAAGTACGTTTTGCGCTTCCCAGACGCACGTTTGCGTTTCAGAAGTTTTTTTTTTTTTTTTGCTTTTTGAGTCAAATTATTTGACTTTTCCTGTGAACAGTGCACAATATACACTGTTCACGGACCCACAAATTTCACTTTTCAATAACTTTTTCATTAAAAATGGGTCTCACAATACTATTCACATATTTAAAAATTATTTTGCTACAATGTTTTTCAATTTTCAGTTTTCAACTGTATCCAAACGGACCCTTAAACCCCGGCCCTTACCTCCCACACCCCACAAACATTTATACTTGTGAAGTGACCACTGTATCAATGATATGTGATGACAAGTGCCACGCAACTTAACATACCATTATTGCCTAGCTATACACAAATAGTCTCACAACTAATGATACACAAAAACAACTTACAACCATTACTAGGCAACAAAAATTAATTCGATAAATAGACTAAAATAAACTCAATAACTAGTAACTATAAGTCATACTTGGGGAAAAAAAAAGTTATTAATGTATTAAACTATTAACTAATTGTGTAAATAATAAGAAGGATAAAGTTTGGTTGTAAACTTGGTTGCTACAACTCCCACTTAAAATATTAACATAACTACATATTTTGAAAAATCTAACCATTAAATTGTATATTCTTTATGTTCATCAACACATATGTCAAATTTGATGTTAGTTGGATGTTATTTACTAATTGACCCATAACTTATTTTTCATTCATAATTTTAGACTATAATAATTTGAAATTTAAACATTTGATTGATGACATGGTTATTGATTTTTGATCTTTCATAACTTTTGCAAGCATTGAGGATATAAGAAGAAAATGTAATCCAATAGTGGATTTGTCAAAATTCATATCCAATAAAAAGATATTGAGTGAAGTTATAGCCTTGGGTTATAACCAAGTTTGTTATAAAATTTTATCCTAATAAGAACAAGTTAAAAAAATATATTAAACATCCCTTGGTAGATAGTTGGTAATCTGAAAAGTTATTAAATTTGTCAACTTAGGTTATCCATCACCTTATGACTTCAAAAGTCATCTCAAATATTGATTGTGCCTATAATGAAAGAGAGAACCCTTCGTCTATTTATAAGGGAGGAGGCTTAGTTAACGAGTTCAAAAGAATTAAAAAAGCATTCTCAAGGATGATTATCAGACTTTTATCTAAAACAAGTCATTCTCTAAATTGTGGGTGGGGGTGCCCTTTAACCCAGGGGTAAGGGGCATGCTGAATATTGACTCCATAGTGGACAAATTTATATATTAACCACATCCCACCCTAGCCAATCCCAATATACATTCAACCACTTTAATGCCCCAACTTGGTTATAAGCTTACGTTACCAATGTAGGGATATTTATCTCATATTGGTTATGTGTGTCTAATGTCCGCTATTTATAACCCTAGTCTACAACTACAAAGGTTAGGTCATTTTGCAGTTGTACTCTGATTAATAATGTATTATAAACCCAGTTTAAAATACTAATGTTACTATTTTTGTGCGTGTTCTAATAAATATTACTTTTTACTCAAAAAAAAGTAGGAATGTTTATCCCACATTGGTTGTGTGTCTAGTGTCCGCTATTTATAACTCCAGTCTACAACTATAAAGGTTGTGCCATTTTGTAGTTGTACTTTGGTTAGTAATATATTATAAACCTGGTTTAAAATACTAATATTACTATTTTTGTGTGTGTTCTAATAAGTATTACTGTTTATTTAAAAAAAAAAAAAAGTAAGGATGTTTATCCCACATTCGTTGTGTGTCTAGTTTTTGTTGTTTATAACCCCAGTCTACAACTACAAAGGTTTGACCCTTTTGTAGTTGTACTCTGGTTAGTAATGTATTATAAACCCGATTTAAAACACTAATGTTACTATTTTAGTGTGTGTTCTAATAAGTATTACTGTTTACTCAAAACAAAACAAAAGAAGTAGGAATATTTATTTCACATTGGTTGTGTGTGTCTAGTGTCCACTGTTTATAACCTCAGTCTACAACTACAAAGGTTAGACTCTTTTATAGTTGTACTCTAGTTGGTAATGTATTATAAATCGGTTTAAAACACTAATGTTACTATTTTCATGTGTGTTCTAATAAGTATTACTGTTTATCTTTAAAAAAAAAGTCATTCTCTAAATATTTTTTTAAAAAAAAATTGGATTACAAATAAAATAAAATAAAATAAATTAAATTAGGCTAAAATTTTGTGCCAGGTCAGTCAAGTGTTGAATTGAAGTTTCTTAGTGCTAATCAGCAGTTGATGTTGAGGTATAAGTGCCAATCGGCGCAGTGAAACTCCGACTTAAATTTGCTAATCTTATAATTTTTTCCACAAATTTTGATAAGTTTATATACATATATATATATATATATATATATATATATATATATATATATATATATATATATATTTATTTGGGATAAATCTAACTTGAGACCTAATTTCTAGCCTTTTAGGCTCAGATAATTTTAATGGATATTTAAAAGTCTTATTTAGGTTCCAATTTCATCTCCTCCATTATAATTAATCAATTATATAAAAACTCCTATTAACTCTCTATTTTTTAATTATATTTTAGTTATTTTATTTAATCTCAAAGGTTCTTACTTCTTACAAAAATTTGGCATAATTGTGATGAGAGGTCAATGAGTCTGAGCTCCAAGAAAGAACTAACCTATTGCTAGTAAAAAAGAGGAGAGGTCATAAATGGATGTGTAAAGCTGTAATGCCCAAGCATAACCCGTTATTTCTTGGGTAAGTATTGCAAGTAAACTTTTTGACTAACTCATCATTTGACTTCTTGGTCGAGCACCCAACAGTTGGTCAAGCTTGAAAGGCGTGGGACAACCTGTGCGATCGGTTGCTGACTAATTCATATTTATATCATATGACGCCCGTGGAAAGTTAATACTCACCAATTTTCATAGTGCGCATCTAAATAGCATATTCCTCCTACACATCACGCTGCACGCGCACTTTACCCAACCCCCTTTATTAAAATCTGCTTCCCAAAACTAAAAAAACGACGTCGTCCTTCCTCCTTATTCTGCATTTTTCGTTGAGCCTTGTTTGTTAACCCTTCACCAATCATTAAATTTTTTATTATTATTATTATGAAATTCATTTATTATGCTTTTTAAATTCATTAATAAATTTTTTAATTTATTTATAAGTCATTAATCATAAAATCGTCACATCAATTTATAAGTTTTATAAAAATAATTTGTGACACCTATATTTTATGTGGTCCCTATATTTTGACTTAATAGTTATTAAGTTTTCACAAATTTCATTTAAAACCTTATATTTTTAAAGTTATTGTTATTTTGGTTCTTATTATCTATTAATTATGTAAGCATTTTTTTATTACTAAAAATATGATAAGCACCCAAATGAAAAAGAATTTTAAAAATATAAGAACCAAAATAAAAACCATAAAAATTTGAATACCAAAACCAAAATATAAGGACCAAACAATTTCGTCAAAAATTGTACCAATTTTAGCATATTATCTTTATCAATAACCCTTTGCACATTTCCATAGGCAAGACCCCAACTTGACAATTACGTTTCCGGCCAAATAAATAGTCGACCCTCATCTCTTCCTTTTTTTTTTCTCTATAGCTACTACTTCACTGCCTCACTCTCCAATTTTTCAAACCGACTCAATTTTTTGCAATTCCTTTGATCTCGATCGAAAATGGGGAAAGAACCAGTTCGCGTTCTCGTTACTGGAGCTGCAGGTACCGTATCAAATCCATAATCAGATCCATCACTCTCAATTTTCATCACTAAAATTTTTCGATTCGATCTGAGACTTGTTAGGCTAGTTTTTAAATTTCTTTTTCACTTTCTATTGCTTTTATTCTGTTTGGAGATTGGTGTAGATCTGGTACGTGACGATCTACGATAAGCCTAATTAGTTCGAAGAAAATTGCATAAATTTTTAATTTTTGGTTATAATAGAAAAAGAATTAAACAGATCTGCTGCTTGCGATTGAGATTTTTGTATCTGCGTTATTGTTATATTATTGATACAGTCGTATTCTTTGTGATCTGAACTCTAAGATCTATGTTTTAGTTTATTGCCCGAAAAGTTTAGAAGATAAATGAAAGGGATCTAAGATTGTGGTAATATTTTAGAAGAAAAATTTGTGTTATGAGAATACTCTATGCTTTGCTGGCTGACTGACATGAGTCAACTCTCCTATGTTCACACGGAGTGTTTGAATTTGGCCATAGCATACAAAGCGAAATCTGTGTTATGTAATCAGTGCCCTCTTTAATGTTTAGGTAAAGAAAATAGTGTTCATTATAATTATCCACTCTAAACTATGGAAATTTTGCAATGTGAGATTGATTTGTAACATAACCGATTAGTGGGTTAATTAATCTTGAATTAGGTTGTTGATTGTAAAATTTTCATAGTTTATGGTGCACTTGGCAAGTGTTCTTATAGTTCAGAATGGAAGCTGATTGTTAATCTATTAATTTAGACGTTGATTTGGATGGTAGGACGGATGTCGAAAGTTCATCTCAAATTAGGGAGTTGATGGTAGAATTTTGCAGTTTAGAATGTTTAGCATGCACATTGAAAATGCTCGATAGTTTAGGGTGGATAGCTATAGTTAAGCATATGGGTCGTGACCAGCCTGTGATTCCGCTCATTCCTGATCTAATATGCTTAACATTTTCTTATCTACTGTGCAATATTTTGTCTTTAGTTTAGTTTTTGAGCGATGTATTGAGGATTTATTGTTGGATTTGTTTGCAGGACAAATCGGATATGCTCTTGTGCCCATGATTGCTAGGGGAGTGATGTTGGGTCCTGACCAGCCCGTGATTCTGCACATGCTCGATATCCCACCTGCTGCAGAGGCATTGAATGGGGTGAAAATGGAGTTGGTGGATGCCGCATTCCCCCTTCTTAAAGGTATGTGTAGGCTTTTTAATATGTCAAATATGAATGGCTTGTGTTAAAGCATTAATACAGACTCGGCCTTTTTAATTTGTTAAATTATGAGGTCTGATGGGATGAATTTTGACAGGTGTTGTTGCTACAACTGATGTTGTCGAGGGTTGCACTGGGGTCAACATTGCAATCATGGTTGGTGGGTTCCCGAGGAAAGAAGGCATGGAAAGGAAAGACGTGATGTCTAAAAATGTTTCGATTTATAAGTCTCAGGCTTCTGCCCTTGAAAAGCATGCAGCTGCAAACTGCAAGGTGAATTAAGTTATTTAGGATTTTTTTTTGGGGGGTTATTTTGGATGCCCCATAGGGTCGAGTCCACCTTATCCTGAAATCAAATGTCCTCTTGCAGCATGTATGATAGCTAAAAGTTGGAACCATATCATGTGTTAGTTTTCTTTGCCACTTTTTCTTGAATGGTATTCTTGAATCAGTCCAGTACCTGTAACATATTTGACATCTAAAGTGCTTTGAAAAACTAGGGTAGCCCCTTTTGGATTTTGTGTTTACCAAAAAAAGTAGTTTGAAATTATGAGTAAAATCATTCAGATGAATTCATGTCCATGTGATGTCCATACATGAAAAAGAACAGGCATGTTCTCCTGTAAAGTCAGACTGGATGTGCTTCCTGAACGTATGCTTAGATTTCTTCTGCTACCTTTGCAGGTTTTGGTTGTTGCCAACCCCGCAAACACCAATGCATTGATCTTGAAGGAGTTCGCACCATCTATCCCTGAGAAAAACATTACTTGTTTGACAAGACTGGATCATAACAGAGCTTTGGGCCAGATTTCTGAAAGACTGAATGTCCAGGTTTCTGACGTCAAGAATGCTATTATCTGGGGAAATCATTCATCAACCCAGTACCCTGATGTTAACCACGCAACTGTGAAAACACCATCAGGAGAGAAGCCTGTCCGTGAGCTTGTTGCTGATGATGCTTGGTATGAAAATGGACTACTACTTATTTCGATAATTCTGTTTGGTTTGAGTACATTGAAGTATTCACATAAGTTTCTTTACTTAAAGGTTGCATGGAGAATTCATAGCCACTGTCCAACAACGTGGTGCTGCAATCATCAAAGCTAGAAAGCTATCTAGTGCATTGTCTGCTGCCAGCTCTGCTTGTGACCACATTCGTGATTGGGTCCTTGGAACCCCAGAGGTTGGTATCTTTCTGTCTATTCTTTGATTCATACATTGTGCAGAAGTATCTTTCATGCTGATTGATCACTTTATTTGCGAATTCAGGGCACTTGGGTTTCCATGGGGGTATACTCTGATGGTTCATACAATGTACCAGCTGGACTCATTTATTCATTCCCTGTCACTTGTCGCAATGGAGAGTGGACGATAGTTCAAGGTAATTTCCAGCAAACACTTGTAATATTAATCAATAATTGGTTTTAGTCTTTCTCCCCACTCACACTTTGCCCTTCTTTTTATTGGTTGTCACTCATATCTTACATGTAAAAAGTAAAACAGATTGCCACTCTTTTCTCAAGATAACTTAAATCTGATTCCCTTTCCAGTTCAAATCTTCTTGCCTTGCTTAGCCTTTGGCATAGGCATGGGCCTAGGCTCTAAATCAGCGGAATCCCAACTGTGCTTTTAGGTTTTAAGCTTTGACCTTAATGGTTGGAGGGATGAAATAGCTGGGTTAATCAATTTCATGTGTGTGTGTCTAGAGAGAGATTGAGGGAGAGCCTGCTGGGGGTGGGTGGGCTCTTTGTATCGAGAATTTCATGTGACACTGTGCCGAGAGCTTTATTGGCTTTGCACATATGCTCATCAAGGCTGCTGCCTTCTAAAAGAAAGGCTATTCACTAACACTCTTGGATCTTACTTTTATGTTGCTTTTTTATACCTTTGAATTCTTCCAGCTTCGTTGTTGTTGTGTTTGAATGACAGAGAAAAATCTGATTGATGTTTGAGTTGTTTTTTGGTTATGATTTATGGCTTTGATATCAAAAGCAAGTTTTTTAAAGTTCAGATTCTTTACGTTGTTTGTCTTCAGTTTATGATTCTCTTGGTGATTCTCTCTTTTTTTTTTTTTTTTTTTTTTAATTATTCTCTATTGCTCAGGACTTTCAATTGATGAGCTCTCAAGGAAGAAGTTGGACTTGACAGCAGAGGAGCTCACAGAGGAGAAAGCCTTGGCTTATTCATGCCTCTCTTGAATGCTCTTGTTCTTTATCTAATGTGATAGTATGTCTGGCACTTTCTGGTGTGTCAATAGAAGTAGCTACAGTTTTGAATAATGCCATTGTTAAAGATTTAGGGGAACTGTTAATGATGGAGAAGCTGCTTCTATGGATTTATATTTTGCAGCTTTCATTTTTACAAGAATGTTTGAATTTATAATGGTTATCTTGGTCATAAATATGAATACTATCACCTGCATAATTGGATGAAGTTGAAGAGATTGTTGATGTAGAACATGTAGGGCTTTTGTATGTTTTGCCCCCCCTCCCCCTTCTCTTGCCTCAATTGTGATTTCATGGTGACTGATTAAATACCAGGTTCCATTATCCTTGATTAACAAATGAATTTCATCTTTTACCTGTCTAGTGTTTTGTATGTTTTTAGTTTTGGCAGATGTTGGAACAATACTAGGGGCATCTTTAATGGGAGTTATTTTTACAAACTTTGTACATATAATTATGAAAGAAAAACTTAATCCAGATGCTCAGAAGCTAAGCCAGTTATCTTTTAGCGGACCTTTTTGATCGTGTGCAAGATTTCGTTGGTAGAAAGTTAATATTTGATGCTTCAAGCTTTCAACACTAAACCATTTCCCTCTTTACTTGTTTGGGTGGGAACTGTAATTTTCTTTTTTAAACGCTTCCATTTTATTTGTTGAACTTTAATAATCTAACTTCTCTAGGAACATTGTTTAGTTCATTCTCTTCAAAGTAAAATATTAGTTTCTAAAGTATCATTCTTAATTTAGGCTTAAATAATGCAAACGTTCAAATAAATGATAAGTTATAAGGGTTATGTCTCGACTTTCTAAGAGAACCTTAAATGAAATAGTGGACAAAGAAAACAATACGGGGAGAATAGAGTCGATAGACTGAATAGTTATTTCAGTACGCAAACCCTTTCGTTCGGTCTGGGAGGGGGAAAGGATTGCAATTGAATGAAATGAAAAGGATTATTTTTTAAAGAATATTTAGTCAATTTCCCTAATTGGAAGTTTAATAGGAAAAAATAAAATAGAAGAGGGAATATTTATTCCATTTCCCTATTTGGAAGTTTAATAATCCTTAACGAGCATTTGTAAACCTTATGTAGGTTGTATCGAACTACATCAATTATAATTTGTAAGAGCATTCACATCCATTTAGGCAAAATGTCATTTCAATTAAAATATGCAAAGCCCAAAAAATTGTCTACATTGGAATACCAAGTTAAAATATACTAGTCCATTTAGAGTAATTATCTGAAAATAACCAATTCATAGTTGGTCCCAAGCCCAAGAAAAAGATGAGAATTGCAGTAGTTGACAGCAATCATAAAATTTAGTCACTCTATTATGAATGAATCCAATAAAAATACTCCTTGGACATCCCCTATACGTACATGTGACTCTAATTAATATGTTGAAAATTCATAACTAACCCCAAAATTTTGGCACTAAAACTTTGTTTTTGTTGTAATTATCTCATGGAGACAATGATTTTCCCTCAATTACCTTTGAAGGATTTGTGCACATACTCTAATAATCCTTAACAAGCATTTGTAGGTTACAGCTGTTCGTAGGTTGTATTGTACTATATCAATTATAGTTTGTAAGACCATTCACATCCATTTAGGCAAAATGCTATTTCAGTTAAAATATGCTAAGCCCAAAAAATGGCCCATATTAGAATATCAAGTTAAAATATGCTAAGCCCATTTAGGGTAATTACTTAAAAATGACTAAGGGTATGTTTGGATACCGCTTATTACTAAAAACTGAAAATACTGTAACAAAATAATTTTTAAATGTGTGAATAGTGCTGTGGAACTCATTTTTAATGAAAGTTTTGTTGAAAAAAAAAAGTTTGTGGGTCCCGTGAACAATGCATGAGACCCACTGAAAAATCATATATAAATTTTACTTAAACGCGCTTCTCAAAAAAAAAAAAAAACAAACAAACGCAGACGCCATACTTTTCAACACTATCCAAATGAATACTAATTCATAGTTAGTCCAAAGTTCAAGAAAATGATGAGAATTGCAGTAACTTAACAGCAATCATACAATTTAGTCACTTTATTAATATTTTGAATGGATCCAATTCAGATACTTGTTTGGGTGTTCCATATACATGCAGGTGACTCTAATCAATATGTTGAGAATTCATAGCTAATCTCAAAACTTTGGCACTAAAAATTTGTTATTGTTGTGGTTGTAATTATCTAAAAATAGAAACATTGCAATTGGGAAAATAAAATATTTTAATGCTTGTTTTCCCTTAGTCCTTGAGCTCTCTCTCTCTCTCAATTGGCAATGCCATAAATGGCTTGGCCAACCAACTTGAGCAATGTACGTATTGGCGTCAAGTGAGCTTGGAGGTCCCTGATGGCACGCAACGTTGCTTCTCATATTTTACCGTTATCTCTTTCTTCAACCCGAACTCAAACTACTTGAGGTTGGGCTGGTAAGTCTAGATCACTGTCTTAATTAACCTACCAAAACTCCAAGAGCAGTTAGAGTTTGGGTTCAGGTTCTATTTTGGAGTTTCGTCCTTTTGGGTTTGGTGTGGGTGGCGGCGAAAGCTAAAGGTTGGCTGTGTGAAGTGCGGCAAAGGTATAAAAAACTGGACGCGGGTTGCGGCATGTGAAGAGAGAAACTGATACAGATTTAAATCGAGAATAATAATATTTTAATAAAATGGAAAAAGAAATAAAAAGTTGAGTGTGGTATATTTAAAAATTAGCAAACATTGAGGGGGTGTTTGGTATTTCAATACAAGAATACAATGTTACATTGTTTAAGAAGATAATGTGATTAAAGTAATGTAATATATTTTGTAATTTTAAATTATGATTATGTTAGAAAAAATAAAATAAACCAAAAAAATTTTAATATCATATCATCGTAATATGTATCATATTAAGAATACATCACAACGAACCAAATGCTTCCTTAGAACTTTGCAACTATTCCTTGTTGTTTTTCACGAAGATGTCTTGAGTTTAAGTTCTCTTTTTCTATTGTTCTAAATTGCAACTATCAAATTATTATTATTATTATTTTATAAAAGGTGTGTTGGAAAAAAAAAAAAAAAAAAGGCAACTTCTTTATGTTAAAATTTGTCTATTTTGACTAAGCGGACATGGATACTTTTACTAGTTACGAGTTTGCAATACAAATCAACTTGGCCCTAGCAAAATGTAAAGAGGAGTAGCCGAGTTGGTGAGACCATCAGAACCCAAGCTTTTAGGCATCATGGCATAATAAGGATGCATTACGCAACAAACCATCCAGATTCCTGACCAAGCTAGCTCAATCAATTTCACCCCAAAAGATTAACATACGTAATAGATCGTGGTGAATTTGGTGAATTTAATGATTGGTTTGAGGAGGAGAAAAATGATTTTTCACAAATTTCTGTGTGAAGTTTAATGGCCCATTTGGATTGAGGAGGAGGGAGGAGAAGTAGAGTAGAGTAGATTTGATAAAAAATTAGTCTATTTTGAGCCAACTCTACTCTCTCTCCTTCTTCTTTCAATCCAAACAGGCCCTAAAAAGCAGGCATTGAATATGAAGCATGATAGGATGTAATGGCCAATTGTGGTGAGTCAGTGTGACTTCTAAACACACCTGAGTCAAGTCAAGAAGAAAAAAAGACTTAGGTCAATAGTGAGGGGAAAGATTACTGTACAACATAATGGCCTACAACGAAATACTTTTTAAAAACACTTTAACAACAATGATGATTCCATTTAAGGAAAATAACATTTTAATAAAAAAATCCTTATTTTAAATTAGGCCTCAAATTTTTAATTTTATTAGTTAAAGTACCAAACTTATGAAACCATTTCATTTGAAGCTTCTAGCATTTCCATTAGTATTATTATTATTTTTCGTTATTCTGGCTAGTAACAAAATAGATAAAAGTGAAAAAATCATTGATTGAACTTTGTGTTTCACTTTGATGATTTTACAAATCAACTTGACACATCCATTGAATAGCGAAGGTAGGTACAGAGAAAGTTTCGTTTAAAGAGAAAATATTTCGCTTACAGTAAGAAAAACAACTGTTAAAAAATCAAAATTGGTTACTTAGGTGAAACACAAAGTTCCATCAACGGTTTCAATGTAAATGAATAATGAAGATGAACAAGAGCTTCAAATTGAAACAGTTTCATAAGTTTGAGACTTTAATTTTCAAAATTGAAAACCTAAAACATGTTGAAAAACTCGTTTGTATCACATACAAAACATATACAACGGGAGACAAAAAAGATCTACTTCTATCATACGAGAAAACATGAAATCTTTGAATCTTAGAATATTGTTTATAGAATACATACATTGATCCAATGAAATATGAGAACAAAACAAAAAAGAATGTTTGATCTTGAGAACTCTCTAATCTTCACCTCAATTCCACAAGAACTCGAGATTGTGGGCTATCTTCCTTGTCAATAACCCTTGAAAGAGAACTTTTCTTCTTCTTTGTTTTTAGAACGTATGGTTGTCTCCAAAACTAGAGAGAACTTTTCTCTATTGAAAACTTACTTAAAAATAAAGTAGCATTTTCTTTTTTCTTTTTAACAAGGAAGATAAATAAAACTCTAACTTTAATGGGCTTTGGGCCTCTTGTTAACTCTTAACAAGTTCAAAGTTACCATTAATTCTATTAATTCTACTGTAATAATATAATTACACTTTAGGTTTTATTAATTAAATTAAATCCTCAGACTCTATTATATATACTAGCATTCAACCCCACGAAAACAACCATAAATACTATTACTTTGTGTTTAGGGGCCGTTTTTCGGCGTGTAGCCATGTGTATTCCACTGGAGGGTGACCTTGCTAAACCCGGATTTGTGTAGGGAGTTGCGTCCAGAACTCGACATTGGGCGATAAATAAAACTCTAACTTTAATGGGCTTTGTGCCTCTTGTTAACTCTTAACAAGTTCAAAGTTGCCATTAATTCTATTAATTCCACTGTAATAATATAATTACACTTTAGGTTTTATTAATTCAATTAAATCCTAAGACTCTATTATATATATTAGCATTCGACCCCACAAAAACAACCATAAATACTATTACTTTGTGTTTAGGGGCCGTTTTTCGGCGTGTAGCCATGTGTATTCTACTAGAGGGGTGACCTTGCTAAACCCGGATTTGTGTAGGGAGTTGTGTCCAAAACTCGACATTGGGCCAAGTAGTCCAATGGCTTCCGGCGTATTTTTAGGCTTACAACATGGGTAAAGCCCAAAGTTGAAGAATCATGATAATGGTTGAATAAATAAATAATATGTGTTTCATATAATAGCTTTGATTAATAGTTGTAGTAGTAGTTGAAATAAAGTAATATGTATTTAAAGGTGAAGTAATCATGTATTCAATAATATAGATTTAGAGATATGGAAACGTAGTGACTTATCTTTGTATGATTTGTAGCTTCAACTATGTAGCGTCAATCAGTTGACAGTATTCTAGCAGAATGACTCCAGCAATAGAAAGGCAATTTGCCATGATAACTTCAAGATTGAAGGGGAAAAATGAGTGCAACTGGAGGGAAAGAGAATATGTCCAACTGTGTGTGCAGGTTGGTTAAGTTTGTTCCCTTTATCATGCACTTAAATGAATTTCTCCTTGATAATACTCTTTTAGTTATTGTGAAGCTATGAATAGTATTGCCTTCCATGGGAAGAGCTTTTGTAAAAAAGGTTTGTGTCTTCTAGGAGAAGAGATTTAGTATTAGAAGTTTATGCCTTCCATGAGAAGGACTTTTAGTATGAGTGTTTAATATCTCTTGAGAAGTATGGAGATGGTAAAAGATATAGATGTTTTATGGAATGTAGTATTTGTAATTTGTAAGATACATGGAAGTATGAGAGATATGGAGATTAAAGATAGTAAATATATGAGATTATAGTTGCTGGAGAAGTTATAGTGATGACTTGTGTTACTTTCCAAGAAAAAAGATTTTGTAAGAGAAGAGGTTTTGTAAGAGAAATGAAGAGGGAGAGGTGCTTAGAGGATATGGGTAGCAAGAAAGATGTATTTTTTGAATAAGGAGAGTGAGAGAATGAGCATAAAAAGAGTAATGGTGTTGTAGTTTGTTTAGCAATGTTGCTGAGATTTTTTGCTGGAGGATGAATAAAGGCTTATAAGTAGTGATATGAGGGGCAGTTGTGAGCTAAGAGCTGAACAGCTTAGTTTTTAATTTGGAAGCTAAGAACTCATAAGCTCAGAACCTCATGAAGAGCTTAAGAAGATAATTAGAGGGAGAGGGAAAATAGAGAAGTTTGTGAGAGAGTTGTTCTTCTCCATTGGTGCGCTTTGGTGTGTTGATGAGGGGCTCTATTTATAGCTGAGTTTAAGGGAGTATTTAGCAAAGAATCTCAGCCAAAATCTGTCACAATCTGCAATAAATTCTTAGAAAATCCATCCTAGGATTTGGCCAAAAATGGTACGTTCAGCTTTAAGGGGTTTTTGGTGTTTTGGGTAATATCAACTAGAGGAAAGACCAGCAAAAAAGGAAAAGATTTTAGCAAGAAAAATATTTTTTCTTTGGTTGCTTTTGGTTTTTAGCCAAATAAGCAAATTCTGTAATATTAAGGCTGTTTTGAAAAAACTGTCACAACTGTCTGAAAAAGCTGTTACAGCTGTCATAAGACAACTGTTGCTTAGGGTTGAAGTAGATGAGATCAGCTAGAATGATGTCAGACTGCTGAAGAGAATATTCAGCATTTATTTCATGGATTTGGTTGAAAATGATAAGATCTCTTTTAAGGGTATTTTGCTATTTTAGTATGGAATTTGAGCATTAAATGGATGGGGATGTCACTTTCAGCCAAGTGTCAAGTGCTAAACACATTGCTAGTGTTTTGCTGGAAAGGTTTCGTTTTTTGGGTATTTATATTTTTAGTCCAAGATTCTATTACAATACATTTTAGTAAATAATAGAGTAATTGATTGATAGTTAATGAAGTTTTAGAGATCTAGTCAATGTCTTATTGTGTTGTGACTTAATCTTGGTGAGCAAGAAGAGCATTAAATGCTCTGCTCTGGCAGAGGAATATTTGGTTTGATTATGGCAGGTGGTAGCTGATTATTAAAGATATCATGCATATTTTATATATTTGGAGATTAAAGATAGCCAATTAGATTTAGCCATGTGTTTGAGTTGGATTTTAGCTGAAAATAGTAATATAATTTATGTAGAATAATATAATTAGCTTTCTAAATTTGTATAGCAATGAGTGGAGATTGAATGAATAATTATTTGGTCAGCATTTAGATGGCTGGAGATATTGAGTATTTGTTATATGACGAGTATTAAGTTTTAGTCAAAGAGCAATGTGAAGTTTTATCATTTTAAGTGTTTATGTGATAAGAGAGGTTTACCATATGTTACTTGCTATACCTTAACTCATTAGAGTTTAAGGAGTTAGAGAAGACACACCAAGTAACATGTTTCTTTTATCAACTTTAAACCATTGGAGCTTTACTGAGCATACCTCTTGGCCTTCCAAACCACAACTCCCAAATTTTCCCAAAAGAGACCCATGAGTTTGGATCATAAACCGAATATGAGATGACATACCTTGGGTTTTGTTGTCATTTTGTGTAAATATGGGCTTTTGTTGGAGAAGCCGTTTTCCATGAATATGAGAGAGTTAAAATGGGTCGTGAGCTTTGATTCATTGCTTGAGCCCAATCTATATGTTGATGTTGATGATGTCATTGGTTATAATCCCAATTGATGAAGAGGAAATCTAGACCATGAATCCGCCTCTTGAAGTAAAGATCTTGTGGGCCATGTGAGCCCAATCCATGTAGTTTGATAAGATATAAGCTTATTTTGAGCTTTAAAGAAGATTTATCCAAAATTTAATAATATGTTGATGTGGCGTGGGTTGCCAATGAAGTAATGCTATATGGGGCGAAAAAAGAGTCCTTAACACTTTGTAAATCACTATTTTTTATTCCATGAGTCCATAGTTTAATTTTTAAAATTATTTTTATATTCATGAAATCTAATTTCATTAAGTATAAACTTTGGTAACTCTTTTACTAAGTATTAATTCTTTCACTAAGTTTAATGAAATCTAATTTCATTAAGTATTAACTCTTTATAAACTTTAGTAACTTTAGGAAAAGAGTTACTAAAGTGGTTAGGCCAAACACTTAGACTAACCAATTCTCATTATACTTATCTCAAGTCGATTTTTCGTGTATGTAGAAAGAGAATATGAATTCCATATTGAGAATATATGTATGTTCCCACAACATTGCATGTGATTGCCTAACTTACTAAGGTTTTGACTATGTAAGATTTCAACCCTGCATACATCAAAACAATCAATAATTTATGTTTAGGTTCATAAGCCTTTTAGGAATGAGAGTTTATGAATATAGAAGTCGAAAGATTTATTATTCTAGTGAAGTAGTTTTTTGAATAATAAATCATATAGCAGTCTAATTTAATGTATCTTACATACTTAAGACACCAACATGTCAATTAGAAATCTCAACTACCATGATTAAGACAAATCATCTTAATTAATACGTTTTAGTCTTTATAAATGAAATGCTCAATTTCAGTACTGACTATGAACTAGGGTTTTAGAGTTTACAAAAAGCTTGTGATTTAGATCTTCATATTTAAATCTTATTCCTATACCTAAATCACATACAATGCATTTCATAGATTACAATATAATATCCAAATATTAGTGCTAAAGTAATCTTTAAAAAAAAAAATATTATTTAATTAATAGATAATATCGTACAATTGAATTTTATGGCACTAGTCCTAACAAAACTGTGAAACCAAATATGAATATACCTATTGAGGAATAACTCAAGCTCTGTGTTAGAAATACTAAATGAATGTATTGTATTTCTTAGAGAATAAAATATACATGAGTGCCTTTATATATAAGAGACAGAGTGTGTAGTACAAGTATTTGTACTATACAAGCAAACAAGGTGGACCTAAAGCCCACAACACTATTACACATTAACAGCCCCCCCTTAAACTTAAGGTGGGTGTAAGACCAACTTGAGATTGTCAACCAAAGCACGAAGGCGTCCCTTAAGATGTGACTTGGTGAAGATATTTGCAAGTTGATCTTTAGAGGAGATTTAGAACAGCTTGAAAGCACCATGGATAAGATGATAACGGATAAAATGACAATTGATCTCGATGTATTTAGTCCGTTTATGGAAGACGTCATTGTGAGCAATATGAATGGCACTTTGGTTGTCATAATAAAGAGGAGTAGCAGAGGATGTGGACACACCTAAGTCCTTAAGAAGCCATCGTAGTTAAAGGAGCTCAGATGTGGTATCAGCAAGGGCACAATATTCTGCTTCAGTACTGGAGTAGGCCACAAGGGTTTGTTTCTTGCTTTGCCAAAAAATCAGAGAAGAACCAAGAAGAAAGCAATAACCTGTGGTGGACCTGCAATCAGTGGGATCTCCTGCCTAATCAACATCAAAGAATGCACGGAGAACAAGGGGATACTGAGTTGAGTAGAAAAGGCCATGGAAGAAAGTGCCCTTCAGGTATCGAAGAATGCGTACAATAACAGCTTAGCGAGTCGATTGTGGAGCGAACAGATACTGGCTCACCTAGTGAACAACATAAGAAATGTCTGGATGAGTGACAGAGAGATAAACTAGGCTGCCAACCAATCGTTTGTAAAGAGAGGGATTAGACAATGGTTCCCCCCCTCCCCTCGAGGGAGTCAGATGCGCATTAAGTTCAACTAGAGTGTCAAATCTTGCTATTAGTAAGTCCAGCTCGAGACAAAAGTTCAGAAGCATACTTGGCCTAAGTAATATAAAGACCATTTGTGGTATGAATGATTTCAAAACCCAAGAAGTAGCTAAGATGTCCAAAATATTTCATCTCAAACTACTGACTGAGAAAATCCTTGAGTTCTTGAATGCCGCTAAGGTCATCACTAGTTATGATCATATCATCCACATATAAGAGAAGCAAAATAGTGCCTTTGTCAGTGCGACGAAGAAATAAGGCAGAATCATAATGACTGGCAATGTAACCTAAGCGAGAGATGGTAGAGTTGAACTTGGCAAACCAAGCTCGTAGAGCTTGTTTAAGGCCATAAAGTGCACGTCGAATGTGGCAAACCTTATTCAGCTCAATAGAGAGACCAGGAGGGGGTTGCATATAAACTTCTTCACTTAAATTCCCATTAAGGAATGCATTTTTGACATCCATCTGAAAAATGTCTCATTTACTGGCAGTAGCAACAGCTAAGAGGGCACGAACAAATGAGATTCGAGCAACCGGAGCAAAGGTCTCTTCATAATCAATCCCATAATCCTGTACAAAACCCTTTGCAACAAGACGAGCTTTATATCGCTCAATGGACCCATCAGAACGAGTCTTGATCTTGTAGATCCACTTACAACCAACCACAGATTTCCTAGAGGGGAGAGTCACCAAATCCCAAGTATGGTTTTTAGATAATGTATCAAGTTCCTTTTTCATTGCAATTTGCTATAAAGGGTCAGTGGAGGCCTTACGATAGGTGTGAGGCTCGTGCAGTATAGCAAGGGTAGTGTAACAATGATATTCAAGTAAATGTGTAAGAATGGATCTTATACGAGTTGAGTGACGAGGTGGGATGTCTTGTGCAAGATCTTCAAGTGAAGCAGGAGCAGGGGACCCAAGCTTAGGGTTGGGTGGCTTGTCTTTAACTTGTTCATCTTCCACCTATTTATTAGAGGGTGATCCAGGAGAGACATCAAAAATATTCGGTGGTTGGACAAAGAAGTCTATAGGAGGATCAGGAGCAACAATAGAAGAAATATGTGGCTCATCTAGAAAAAGATCTAAGATAGAGGAGGTAGATAGGGAGGCACGGAAGTGAGAGAGCTCGACAAAGGAGTGATGTTCCCAAAAGACAACATTGCAGGAGATTCGAAGACGATGGGAGACAGGATCATAACATCGATACCCCTTTTGAGTTTTGCCATAGCTAGGAAAACAACAAAGTCTACATCGAGGCTTATGTTTGTTATGCTCATGTGGCTGAAGAAGAACGAAACAGACAGAACCAAATGAGCGAAGGTGGTGATAGTCTAGAGGTGACCCAAAGAGGCGCTCATATGGAGTTTTATTTTGAATGACAGGACTGGGAATGCGATTAATAGCATGAACAATATGAAAAGTAGCTTCGCCCCAAAAAGAGGCAGAAACTTTGGCAAAGAGAATGAGAGCACGAACAGTATCAAGAATATGACAAAATTTTCATTCGACTCTACCATTTTGCTGAAAGGTACCCAGACAAGTTAGTTGATGAATAGTGCCATAGGAATGCAAAATAGCTTGGAAAGCATATTGAGTATATTCAAGAGCATTATCAGATCGAAAATTTTTGATTCGTTTGAAAAACTAAGTTTCATCCATTTTTGCAAAATTAGAATATACTTGCAATAATTCATAACGATGTTTCATATGAAAAATCCAGCTATAGCGGGAGTAATCATCAACAAAGACAACAAAATATCGAGATCCACCAATACTAGAGACAGAGGAAGGCCCCCAGACTTCAGAATGAATTAGCTCAAAGATATCAGTGAACATTGATTCACTATTATTAAAAGGCAAAGCTAGTTGTTTTCCTAATTGACATGAAACACAATCAAAATTTTCTGTGGACACTGAAACTAACAAACCCCTAGAAGCTAGGTGTTGTACCTAAAAGGAATATGCGTGACCAAGTCGGGCATGCCAAAGTGCAAGGGAAGGAATAGAAGAAACTACAATAGCTGCAGCAGCTATAGAAACAGGAGTAATAAGTGGAAGACGAAAGTTGTCCACGGGAAACATACGACCAACTCTAGGACCGGTCCCAAGCTCCTGTCTTGTCCTCGAATCCTGCACAATACACCTAGTATAATCAAAGGTAATGCGATAACCTAACTCAACTAATTGTCCCATAGAAAATAAATGGTAAAAAAGGTTAAGAACATTAAAAACCCTAGGAACCGAGAGGTTGGAGGTCAAGATAGAACCTATATTATGACCAAACATTATGGAACCATTAGCTATGCGAATATTAAGAGGGTGTGGGGCAGGTTCAAGTTGAGAAAATAAGGATGAGTAAGGTGTCATGTGGTTGCAACAAGCAGAATCCATAAGCTAAGAGGAAGGAGACATACCAGATGAAATTAAGAGAGAAGAGGAATAGGATGCATTACCAACCATACTAATGGTATTAGCAATGATGTTTTGAAGGTCAATTGCGGAAATAGTGATAGTGGATCCAGAAGACTTGGACTTTGCAGAGACCAGAGCCATTGGTTGGATATTCTCAGTGTTGGCAACAGTTGCAGCAAAAATGGAAAAAGCTAATTTGTTGTGTTGATACCAAGTTTCAATATTATGGCCAAGACATTTGCAAAATTGCAAAATCGTTTGTTGGATTGTCGGCGACGATTATTGCAATAAAAAAGAAGACCTGTCCTTATTCTTCATTTAGAAGCAAAATATGCAAAAATGAAATCTACGCGAAAAAATTGGGTAAGGAGCATTTGGACTGCAAAAAGTCAACTCTGAAAAAAGTCAACGATCAAAGTCAACGGTCAACAAGGTCAACGGTGAAGGTGTCATTAAGATGACGCAAGCAGTTGATTGATGTTGACGTAAGCAACTCACTGGATGTTGACGTGGCAGTGATGACGTCACTAGGGCTGACGTGGTGTAGATGACGTAATCAATGACGTCAGCAGATGGTGTTCTGGTGCGTGGCGTCGCGTGAAGAAGATAGGCAGCGCGTGGCGGCGCATGAAGAAGATAGGCGGCGCATGGAGGCACGTGATTGTACTGCCGAGACTTGTACTAACACATGAAAGGTCCAATGAAGATGATTTTTCACAGGCGAGCAGATCGGAGAGAGTACTTTCTAATGGTGCAATCTGTGGTTTGATCGAAGAAGCGAAAGCGGTGGTGGCGGCAAGGTAGTGGTCTTTGATGTATTGTAGTCGCGGTGGAGGCAGTGGTGCTGCTGACAGCGACGGCTGCGGTGGATGACACCCAAGAAGACAAGACTGCTTAAGAGCAGCACACCAAAGGATTAGAGTAGTGGCTCTGATACTATGTTATAAATACTGAATGAATGTATTGTATTTCTCAGAGAATAAAGTATACATGAGTGCCTTTATATATATATGAGGCAAAATGTGTAGTACAAGTATGTATATTATACAAGCAAACAAGGTGGGCTTAAAGCCCACAGCCCATTACACGTTAACACTCTGCTTTTGTGTTATTCTAGGGTATAAGGTCTTGACCTTTTTAAGAAATTTGTCCTTTAATTTTTGATACAATTTACATAAAATAACTTCTCCTTTTTTTTTTTCTTTTGGAAGCAATTAATTTCCCGGTAGGTCTAGAACTAGATACATTTAATTGGTGCATGATTCGATGGTTTTTTAAAAAATGTCCTTTTTCTCTTGGAATTTTAAGGAACGAATCAACTTGCATTGAGATTAGAAAATCTGTAAGTGGAAAATGGAAAATCATAAAAGGCAAACATCGTGAAAGAACTACTGAAATTGAAAGGACCTAGAAATGATTAGTAAATTTCAGTAACGACTTCTAAGGGTTAAAGGCAGTGGACAGTTTTGAAGAGCTTTCCACTTTCTATACTACTTTCCATTTTTTCTAACTTGACTGATAAATTGTTTCTTTGCTTGAAGTCATGAAAGAAATGGGACAGCATATACAGAAGACGATGATATCTCTTTATGTGATGTTTTGGCTTACTTGTCTGTCATTGTATCTCTATACTGGAGTATTACTACCCTGTAAAACTTTTCTACAATGATACTTCTTGTTCATACTACCAAAACAGAACAAAACAAGACAAAAAATTCCTTCTGTGCTTGAAATAACTTATATTTCATTGGTTTATTTTGCTTAACAATTAATAAGTTAGGTAATGTAAAAGTACAACTGTAACTAGAAAAGAAATGAGGTTTCAAAACGTTAAACATAAGTTGGCCTAAAATTTGTCACATTATAAGTTCCAAAACAAAGAATTGCATTTATAATAACAGACTCTTTTTTTTGAGAGGCGCAGAATGCTTTCTTGGCTTAGAGTTATAGTTCTTAAATTTTCTTAAAATCATGTGTTAATTAATGGTCAAACAGTATCATTTGTTTACGCAAGGGAAATCCTCCATCGAAAAATTTCTATGACTAAGAGTGCAAACTTGATATGGTCAGCAAAAAAATTTTCGAAAAATCTGATTGATGTTTGAGTTTTTTTTTTTTTTTTTGGTCATGATTTATGGCTTTGATATCAAAAGCAAGTTTTTTAAAGTTCAGATTCTTTACATTGTTTGTCTTCAGTTTATGATTCTCTTGGTGATTCTCATTTTTTGTTTTATTATTAATTATTCTCTATTGCTCGGGACTTTCAATTGATGAGCTCTCAAGGAAGAAGTTGGACTTCACAGCAGAGGAACTCACCGAGGAGAAAGCCTTGGCTTACTCATGCCTCTCTTGAATGCTCTTGTTCTTTATCTAATATGATAGTATGTCTGGCTCTTTCTGGTGTGCCAATAGAAGTAGCTGCAGTTTTGAATAATGCCAATATTAAAGATTTAGGGGAACTGTTAATAATGGAGAAGCTGCTTCTATGGATTTATATTTTGCAGCTTTCATTTTTACTAGAATGTTGGAATTTATAATGGTTATCTTGGTTATAAATATGAATACCATCACCCTTCTCTTGCCTCAATTGTGACCAAGGGGATAAATAAAATTCTAACTTCAATGGGCTTTGGGCCTCTTGTCAACTCTTAACAAATTCAAAATTACCATTAATTCTATTAATTTCACTATAATAATATAATTATACTCTAGGTTTTATTAATTAAATTAAATTCTAAGACTATTATATATATTAGCAATTGGCCCCACGAAAACAACCATCGTGAAACAAAGTCATAAAAAATACTATTACCTTGTAAATCACTATTTTTTATTCCTTGAGTCCATAGTTTAATCTTTTAGTTATTTTTATATTCATGATGAAATCTAATTTTATTAAGTATAAACTTTAGTAACTCTTTTACTAAAGTGGTTAAGCCAAACACTTAGAATAACTAATTCTCATTATACTTATTGCAAGTGGATGTTTTGTGTATGTAAAAAGAGAATATGAATTCCGTCTTGAGAATGTATGTTCCCATAACACTACATGTGATTGTCTAATTTACTAAGGTTTTGACTATGTAAGATCTCAACCTTGCATACATCAAAGCAATCAACAATTTATGTTTAGGTTCACAATCCTCTTAGGAATGAGAGTTTATGAAAATAGAAGTTGTAAGATTTATTATTCCGGTAAAGTAGTTAGTAGAATAATAAATCTCATAGCGATCCAATTCAATGTATCTTACATACTTAAGACACACCAACCTATAAATTAGAAATCTCAACTTCCATGATCAAGACAAATCATCTTAATTAATACGTTATAGTCTTTATAGATCTAATGCCTAATTTCAGTATTGACCAAGAACTAGGGTTTATGAGTTTACAAAAAACTTGTGATTTAAATCTTTTGTATGAATCTTATTCTCATACTTAAATCACATACAATGCATTTCATGGATTACAATATAATGTCTGAATATTCGTGCTAAGGTAATCTAAAAAAATATCTTTTATTATTTAATTAACAATTGAGTTTTAGGGCACTAGTCCTAATAAAACGATGAAACCTAATATAAAAATACCTTTTGAGGAATAACTCAAGCTCTGCTTTTGTATTATTCTAGGTAGGGGTGTCCAACAGACCCGGAGACCCGCTCAACCCGGCCAACCCGCCCGTGTCCGACCCGCCGCCACCCGATCCAACGACTCCGGCGGTTGGACGCGGGTTCCGAACTCGCCAACCTGACCCCACGCGGGTCGGTTGTCGGTTTTTCCTTTCGAAACCCGTGACACCCGACCCGAACCGAGGCCTTTCTCTTTCCGACAAGTTATTACGAATTTCCCGACCATTTTCGGTGAAATCAGGTCCAGATCCTTCGAGATCCGGCGAGATATCGCCGTTATTCGACGAAATTTGGGCCAGATCTCGACGGATTTGGCCAGATCTCGACAGATCCGGCCAGATTTTAGCCTGATATCGCCGGATCCGGCCAGATTTCGGCCTGATCTCGCTGGAGCAGGCCAGATTTCGGCCCCGGTGATAAAACCCGAGACCGACTCGAATCAACCCGAAACAGACGAGACCCGAACCGAAAAATCCGACCAGATCTCCGGGTCGGTTTCAGGTCAATTTTTTATCCACCCGCCTCATTCGGGTCGAGTCCGGGTTGGGCACAAACCCGACCCGTGGACACCCCTAATTCTAGGGTACAAGGTTTGAGCTTTTTAAGTAATTTCTCCTTTAATTTATGATACAATTTACATAAAATATCTTCTTCTCGTTTTTTCTTTTGGAAGCAATTTCCCGGTAGGTCTAGAATTAGATACATTTAATTGGTGCATGATTTGATGGTTTTCAAAAACAAAATTCTTTTTTCTCTTGGAGTGATGTCATTCAGTCATTGACTGTTGATACGAGGGAGATGGAATTTTAAGGAACGAATCAACTTGCATTGAGATTATAATATCTGCAAGTGGAAAATGGAAAATCATAAAAAGCAAACATCATGAAAGAACGACCGAAGTTGCGAGAACCTAGTGGTGAATTACTATTAAATTTCAGTAACGACTTCTAAGGGTTAAAGGCAGTGGACAGTTTTGAAGAGCTTTCCTCTTTCTATACTACTTTCCATTTTTTCTAGCTTGACCGATAAATTGTATCTTTGCTTGAAGTCATGAAAGAAATGGGACAGCATGTACAGAAGACGATGATATCTCTTTATGTGATGTTTTGGCTTACTTGTCTGTCACCGTATCTCGATACCTTTTTTTTTTTGACTTAATTGTATCTCTATACTTGAGTAGTAATATCTTGTAAAACTCTTCTATGATGATACTTCTTGTTCACACTACCAAAACAAAACAAAACAAAACAAAAAGCATCTCTGCACCTTGAACTTAATTTCGCCTGTGGTCCTATGGGAAAAAAATTCCTTCTGTGCTTGAAATAACTTATATTTCATTGGTTTATTTTGCTTAACAATTAATAAGTTAGGTAATGTAAAAGTACAACTGCCTAGAAAAGAAATGAGGTTTCAAAACGTTAAACATAAGTTGGCCTAAAATTTGTCACATTATAAGTTCCAAAACAAAGAATTGCATTTATAATAACAGAATTTCTTTTTTTGAGAGGCGCAGAATGCTTTCTTGGCTTAGAGTCATAGAGTTATGGCTTATAGTTCTTAAATTTTCTTAAAATCATGTGCTAAATGGTCAAATTGTATCATTCGTTTACGCAAGGGAAATCCTCAATCGAAAATTTTCTATGACTAATTAAGAGTGCAAGCTTGATATGGTCAGCAAAGGTTGGCAAGTCATTCAATCATCAGTATCATATTTCCGATACCAGAATTTTAGTTGTTATTTGATGAGAATATTCGCATTTTGCTTATTTTTACTCCTTCCTTTAATTTCTTTGCTGCCCCTTCTGGCCTCTCCCTCTCGTTCCAGCACTCCTCTTCATCCATGAATGTTTCTGACTTTTGCACCATGTTGCCAGGAAAAAAAAAAAAAAAAAAACCTTGATTTTTTTTCTGAAGTTTTTAGGAAAAGATATATCCCATCCCATTAAATTTTCTAATTTCTTCTAATTTTATTTAAATGTAAAACATGTGGCAATTAAAAATTAAATAAATTTAATGTGTCTCACATTCAGTTAAAAATTAGAAGAAATTAGAGAATTCAATTGGAAGAACCATTTTCCCATATTTTTTAGTAGCGTTTGGCATTTTCGGAAAACTAATTAATTTGTCCCATTTTTGTGAGATATTTAAGCATGATGCTAGTATATGTTGTAAGTGACAATGGACATCATGAATATTTTCTGGATAACCACAATTTGGCTCCCTTTGACCGCTCTAAAAATTGGCTCATGAGACGTGATATCGAATACCATAAAAGATCTAAGTGTATTTTTTTTCATCACCAATTGGTTTAGAAGTAGAGTGGCATAACTCACAATTTGACAAGTAGTATCGGAGCTAAAGTCATATGTTCAAGTCACAAGAGCCTCACCGTTGGGGGGGGGGGGGGGGGGTGGTGGGAGGCATAATAAGCTCTCTATGACCATCCTAAAAATAGGCTTGCTTAGTGAGATATCCAATACCATAAAGGATTTAAGTGTATCTTTCTTATCACTAATTAATTTTGAGGAGGGCATTGTTTTTTTTTTTTTTTTGGGGGGGGGGGGGGGGTGTGGGGAGGCATAATAAGCTCCCTATGACCATCCTAAAAATAGGCTTGCTTAGTGAGATATCCAATGCCATAAAGGATTTAAGTGTATTTTCCTTATCACTAATTAATTTTGAGGTAGAATGATATAGTTCACAGTCTAACAATATTTATACCTAGTCTTTACATCTCTCTTAAGCATCTTATCACAACAGAATAATTCAAAGGATGGGTTGATGGTTACTTTTTCTAGTGTCAATGGTACATTATTCAATAACTTTATTTATTTATTATTCAATGATTTTTACTAGAGATTTAAAAATAATAATAATTCTATAGTTAAATAACACTGACTTCTTATGTGGGTTTTGGTGCTCTCAATTGGTAATTTTTTTTTTTTTTTTGTCATCAAATAAAATACTTGGGTTTGAATCTACTTACCCAAAAAAAAAATAAAAAATAAAAACTAATAATTGGTGCTTTGACTCGATAGTAACAAATAGTCATCATGAATGGGGTGTTATAAGTTCAAAATCCTAACCTATTTAAATTTTAAAGTTTTTTGAACTTCAAATTATATACAACACATGAATTTATAAATCAAAAAGTAAATAACAACATCCATGTTTAGAACAGGTAACCAACAATGAGGTTTTTCAAATAAATAATTTAAAATTAAGTAAGAGTTACCCAAGGTATTAACCATTCAAATATCAACAATTTAATTTTATTCATCATTGATCACCAAATCAATAATTTAACTAAAACAACCAATAAATTCTATCCAAAGAAAGTATGTGGATGTCTTGCCTCTAAATACAATAATGGTACTGATGCCATGGTTACACAAAATCAATTAACAAAGGCTAAGCGGAAGAAACGTATGTAACTTTGTTTGTTCAATAAAGGACTATGCTATAATGCTTTTGGAAGTCTATCTATCACTTTACAAACTGTATCTAAGTCAATGTTTTTGTCCTTCACTTGTTTCTGGTCCATAAAGGATAAAGCATGTGTTTTACGATTTGCCTCCCTTTTAATTACCACCTTGGTCATCCTCATAACTCATGAGCAAGACCTGCCTTTTGTTTCTTCGTCAACCAGTGATTCTTGCTTTTGGACTAGGAGAGAAATCTGCGCCCCACGCTTGGAATTGCTGTCCTTCCGTTGTTATAACGATCAAAATCATGGTACCAAGATATTTTTCAAAGATATCCAAGCCTCCAAACAGAAAATAGAATTAATTTTTAAAATTCTGATAATTCTGGTGAGCCCCCAGCTCCAATGAAAAGGTTGTACCAAAATTCCATGCCATCATCAATAATATTTGAGCCATCGCTATAGTCTGGTTCCACTAACTCAGTTGAGTTGAATGGAAATTGGGCTTGTAATAATTCATCGTTGTTTGCCAATAAACTCGATGGCATGCTTGTATTTTCAGCCAAAGGTGCTTCAGACCAAAACCCTTCATCGATTTCGGGAAAAGTTTCCCAGATATCAATGTGTTCACCTTTAACATTATTGGTCATGTTGTTTTGGTCCATGGTTGCCATTGAAGCATCTGTGGCCGATGAAATATCATCACTAGAAGATGTTTGTGGGGACATTGTTGTATATGCTGGACTCTCAAACCCTTGCTGTGTAGGAACATTCAAGCTGGAGGATTCTGATTGCATTGGGGCATTGGAATCACAATTTGTAGGTTGTAGCTTGGTTTCTGGATTGGCCTGGTTTTGTTTGAGTCTTTTCTTCAGATGGGTGTGCCAGACATTTTTTATTTCATTGTCAGTTCTTCCTGGTAATCTTGCTGCAATTGCTGACCACCTAAAAACGAAGGAAAATAATTTGTTTGAGATATGTATAGTATAGTTGCTAGCAGAAGAAGAAAAGCGTATGATTATTTATCCAACTAAATAATTACTTTGATTTGAGGTGTCAAAATTAATAATCGAAAAATTACAGACAACTTTCATATCTGCATGTGCTACAAGCTATGGCCAGAACAATTTTGAGAATCTTTCAGCCCCACTTGTTTTTCTTTTGTGACACAAAGTTGAGACTTGGGAGAGAGACGTATTCCTTTATCTTTCATATTGATGGCTTCTAGTCCCCACTAATTAAACATAAAAAAACAACTAGTACATTGAAGGTAATGGCGCTAGTACCCTCCACCAAAACAATACTTGAAAACTTTTCTATTAATTTATTGAATCTCCACCAAGATTTACCTTCTCCCCCTAAAAAAAAGGTCCATAATAAGATATTGAAAAGTGAAATATAGTGGCTTCCTTTGAAATTTGTGTTTGTTTATATATTAATGTTCGTGTAATGCCACCAGCTAAGTACTATATTTTGGGGATAAAGAAAAGAAAATAATTACATTTATAAACTGGTAAATGAATTGATGCATACCTATTCCCTAGCATTTCATGCAACTTAATGATAGTTTCCTCTTCTTCTATGCTGAAGTTTCCTCTCTTGATATCTGGCCTTAAGTAATTTGTCCAGCGGAGTCTGCAACTCTTTCCACATCTTAGTAGACCTAAACAACATAAGATATAGACCAAGCAAAGATGAGACTACTAGAAATAAATATAACCCCATATGAGAAAGATGAAGCCATGTCGTAACTCTTTTTTTTATTCCTTTTCTTAAGCTTGTCCATTTATTTCTAATTCTATAATCTGTATAGCAAAAATCTATATGGCCTGGACATGTAAGAATTTGTAATTACCAGCTTGTTTTGGGAGCGCACGCCAATTTCCATGGCCATATTTTTGGATGTAGGAGATTAAAATCTGATCTTCTTGAGGAGTCCATGGACCCTTCTTTAGTCCCATCTTTTCACAGCAAGGAGCTCTCACCATCTTTGTTTTTGTAAGTTGCGAAACACTTCTCTCAAATGCTCCCTAAGCTCCTTTTTTTTCTCTTATATCCTTGAGCTTAAAATTTTCCAAGGCCTTAGTTGGCTATTTATACTAAGATATGTTCTTGCCTAGCAGGCAAAGAAGAATATAAAATTCTTAGCAATTTCCAGGAAGGAGGATCTGTCTTTAAAATACATATGTATATATATAATTATATATAAAAGAAATCTAAGTAATTGACTCCGGTTAGGCTTGGCAGACTGAGACTACGGAAAGTGTCATATAGTGATTAGTAAGACTAGTAAAAGTTGCTGAGCAAGCTAATCAGACAATAGATCTTTCATCATTTCAATATAAAACAGTAAGAAAAAGGGCCCCCCCGACATTACAAAAGGTTGAAACGGCCAAAATAGGTTTGACATTAAATTGTTCGTTTTTGACCATGCATGAGAACTGAACTCACGTACATGAATGAATGCTTTTTACTAAATTTCATAAACGAAAGTGTATAAAAATAATTCAAGTCTGAAAATTAATCTATTCATTATGTTTATATATATATATATATATATGTGTGTGTGTGTGTGTGTGTATTTATATATGTGTGTGTGTGTATGTATGTATTTACACATTAAGTTACTCATTTCTAAATAAATACTTCTGTTGAACAATGGCCAGTGCCATTCCATTGGGATGTCAAAGAACTTGAAAAAATTTCCTTAATTGGGGATGCATTTATATACAGTTAATAATTTTGTGGCGGATCAAATGTATACAAAGGAAGCCAATGACAAAATTTTTCATAGAGTAGTGCTTGGGAAAAAAAATATTTCTCAACTTTTTTCATAATTATTGATATAACCTGTCGTGATTATAGCAACATTACTTTCATTTTGACCTATTATTGTCACTATTTTTATTGTGTATCAATAACAACATTAACAACATGACATTTTAGTGGAGGTAAAAAAAAAAATTGTGTTTCTAGACCTACTTATTTTCTTGAAGTCATAAAAATTTGGGTAAATTCTACCTCTTCGAAATTGAATTGGGACATTGAGATCTGAGTGTAACAATGTTGGTGTTTAGCTCCACCTAAACGATTCATTTGGCTTCTTCTTTTTTTTTTCTTTTTCCTTAATGTTAAAAGAATTTTGGACATAATATAGAGCACAATGCCGAATAGATGAGATCGAGTCGTTTCAAACTTTTATTTTTATGTTTGGACTTTTAAAAAATATTTTAGTTAGAAACATTAATGAGTTTTTAGTTAAAAGAATATTGGACATATATATAATGAGATAACAAATATAAAATTTACAAACTTACAACTGCATGCATATACATAAGATACATTACAAATAAGTATAACTCAATGTGTATTAAATTTTTATCAAGTGTGTGTGTCTAGATATATATATATATATATATATATAAATATAATGTTTGTGTATTTGAAAATATAAATAGCTACTTATAAAATAAATATAAATTCATTCAAAATAAATGAAAAAAATTTATTTAAATTGTTATTCATGAAATTCTCAATTTTAATTGGTCTAACCACTATTTATATAATAATAAAATACTATAATAAAAAAAAAATATTGATAGCTAATGTTATTACCTTTCTATATAATAAAGTTTAGAATATGTTGATTTAGATTTGGTTTAAATAGAAACGAAACCTAAACTGAAGCCTAAGTCCAACATAAATATGAATTCCATTTTAGTTATTATTTTAAAAAAAATTTACACAATCTTCATTGCCAATAATCACGTCAGTACATTGTCAAAGTCAAACCAAACCATTCTTTTTCTATTTTTTTTCTTTTTACTCTTCAGCATTTGCACTCATTACTCATTTGACACAAAAATTAAAATAAAAATTATATGAAACATGTGTCGCAAGATTAGGTTCTAATTGGATTCCACCAATAGAACTATGAAAGTGTGCATGTGAGATGTTTTTGCCTAAATCTAAATGAATGAGGAGTGTCATTCTTGGCTTCCATTTTAGTGTTAATGCATCATTAATTTTGGCACAAAAATTTTAAAAATTAGGTGAGAGGCATGGCACAAAATTATACTTCAATTTGAAATCTAATTTATTTGTTGATTAAAAGAAGGGTTCAGGTAACATATATCCTTAGGGCATTTATTAAATAATCATTTTTGGAAATTTTTTATACTAATTTCATGGAAAATATAAAAAGTTAACAAAAAATTTAGTTGTTTTTTTTCATTTTCCATAAACGGTTTCTAAAATATTTCTTGAACTAATGCCATTACGACATCTATTAACTTTTCCCTTATAAAAGAACCAACTATAATATACTTTTTTTAGGTCACCAAAATTGTTAAAAATTTGGTTTCACAATAAAATGAAAGATGGTTTTCTACAAACTTATTAATTTTCTATATTGAAAGAGAAATTGTTATGAAAATTAATACATAATCATCATAAATTACTACTGCATACCTTTAGGATGATAGTCACTCCTCAAATACAAAGTTTATGCGGGATGTGAGAGAAATAAAAGTTAGGGTTCAAGTATTCAAGTTGAAACTTTACATACATATATACTTAAATTAGATTATAGTAGAATTTTTATTTTGTATTAAAAAAATTATTATAAATTTTTTTTAGATTTTAAAAAGAAAAATCTAATTCTAATTTGATAGATATTCATATTTGAGTAGAAACGTATTAAAAATAGCAATTTTGTGTTGTTTTTATCTATCCTTTTTATCTTTTAGTAATGATGAAAATTTTGAGCAAGACTCGTTTTTAACACCAAAAAAAAAAAAAAAAAAAATTGAGCGAAAGATTTGGGTCCCAAAAATTGATATGTAGCCGTCTTTGAGTAATGTTAAACGAGGGTGGTTCTTAGTCAAATCCTGCAGACTTTAATCAGTGTTATATTATTTAATGCTGCTAAATTGGTTGTCTTTTTAAAGATGCTGCTTGGTTGTCAATTGGGAATAGTATGACTCGGTACAGAGTATCTTAGCCAATCTGCCATTATTTCATTGGACCGGCGGATGAATTTGACATGGCATTATACAGTTGGACACTTGGACCTTTGTACTTTTCTGGGGTGAACCGTGGGGGAATGCGCCATGCAGTAAGTTTTGTTAGACTTGTCAACAAATTGTAAAAAACCAAAAATCGAAGACTAAATAAAAGGTTTTCATTTAGTTTTATCTGCTTAAATTTTATAATATAGTGTTACAAATTTGACGGTGTTTTTTTTTTTTTTTTGGCTGTATTACGAATTTTTTGACGGTCTCCGATATGATGGGTCTCTCACATCACTAAGAAAACTTAAATTTTCTTCACGCATTTCAATAAAAACAGTTTTTATTTCTTTTTAATTTGTTGGACGAACAATCTGATTACTAACTATCATTAGTTAAATTCCTTTGGTAATTTTTTTTTTTTTTTTTTGAAAGGGGATACTCATTCAATTAAAGAAGAGAAAAATCACGGTACAAGGCTTCAACTGCTGGTGGGGGAGAAAATTCCTTTGGTAATTTAAACAAAAATTTAAATGAATATTATTCATAATTTTTTTATTGAGTTTTTCTTATAATAATTGATATAAAATTTTTTGATTAGTGTATAATTTAAAAATTATGTTATTACTAAATCTAAGCAAAAAGTGATTTTGCTAATCACAACAATTTTAAATATTTTTTAAGATATTGTGTACGGTGTACCTAGCATCAACCACTTCCACATTTTTTTTCTTGAGAAACACTTCAACATATTAATAGGCAGTCATATTAGAAGAATTAATTAGAGATAATGACCATATAATAATATTATATATTTATCAAGAAGGAAACGAGTTAGAAATCTGTTTAATTGACCAAGCATTATGGTCATAATTTTAGGAAATATAGATGCACGTGTTCTCAATGCCCAATTATAAACGAGGCTTCCCAAAATAAAATTAAAAAAAAAAAAAAAAAAAAAAAAAACTATTGACCATCGCCATCAGCTAGTTTAGTCTTCTCACGTGTGGTTTATAGAGAAAGATTATGTTGTGTCATAATCAGCTAGCCACACACTATAAATTTTGGTCTTGCCACGTGTGGTTTATTGAGCAAGTTAAGACACCCTCATTCACATTACTTACAGAAAGCAACTGGTGACAAATTTTGATAACTCACTACTAGCTGATCGTGTAAAACTTTCTTTGAAAAATGTCAATTGTGACAAGATCCAATGAACTTGCATTGCCTAAACCCTTCAATCTTTTCTTGTTTTTTTTTTTTTTAACAATTTGTTGTACGTAAGATAACAATGTTTTATAGTTATTTTTTGGTTCACGCACCCGTTTGGTCACGGGATGCATCATTTACCAGCTAATAAGTTTTTAATTTTCATAATTGGACTTCATTTTCAAAAAGTTATGCCGATTGTCTTATAACTGAATTGACATCTTTCCATACACAAAATTCTTAAAAGTTTGGAAAAAAAAGCTTTGAACAGCAGAATTAACAGCATATTGTAATTATATATATATATATATATATATTTATTTATTTATTTATTTATTTATAGCTTGATTCCGCCTCAAGGCCCTCAACGAAGAGAACTTTCCGTTTTGTACGAAAAGTGATTCTTTCATATTGCGAGTATCTACGTTAACTACACTATAGTGTAATGAAAATTAATCTATCAATACTAACTTTTAAGCAAAAAATAGAATTGTTGCAATATGGTAATTACTTGTATAAATGCCTTAATAAGACTATAGAACCCTAAGTGTGCGTTTAGCTCCAAATTAGAAAGCCAGTTTATTTTACTATTCAACTTATTTTTGTTATTATTCATGAGTCTCACTACACTTTTTGGTACTATTCATGGGTTTCATTGTATTATTTTAACTAACTTTTACCTTTAACTACAGTACTTTTAGCAAAAAATTTTAGTTTCAACAAAATAAGCAGATCTCAAACAGATCCTAAGTCAATGAAATTTAAGTAAGATAACATAAATGATCAGTTTGAAATTTGTGTATTACTTGGGATGTAAGCCACTATTTATACTTGAGATCTTAACGGTTATCGGTAGTTATTTGCAGCACATAGAACACTATTCTTTAACTTTTTGTGATACTTATTTATTAAAATACCATCAAAGGTTGGGGGTGTTTAGTGAGTGTTTATAAACAATAGTTTTTAGTTTTTAAACAATATTTTACGTATTTCAACATACTTTTTCACCCACACGTATTTTCACAAAAGTTTTTAAATAACAATTTTCAGTTTTTAAACACATGTACCAAACAGGCCCTAACTTTTTTTTTTTTTCTCTCTTTTTTTTTTTTTCTTTTTTTTTGACTTTTTGTAAAAAGAACAAGTCGGCATGCTTCACTTCTCACTTATTAAATGGAAAAATACCATCTCATCATCACGCGTTAATCATGTTTCTAATTTCGATGATTTATTACACCTTTCATTTCCCTCGGGTGCCATCTGTTCTTTTATCATGATTTTTTCCCTGAATTTTATCATGGTACCAGCAAACAATAAAGGGATTTCTATCCCAAATAATGAAAAAAGAAATGTAAAAGGAGAAAAAAGAAAAGTGGGGGCAGAAAGTTAGGGCATTGGATATTATTACTAGTAGTTCTCTCACCAATGGATGTATCGACATAAGCTGTTTGAATCAAGTCAATGCAATGAATGGTTACTAAAATTGGAGTTCGAACAAAATAGAGAATAAGGATCGTGAGTACTTGGTATTACATACTAGTCAAAGTCAAATTTGTGGGCTACTACGAAATCATCGAATCCGCATGTGGATTGTTATTATTTATAGTTTTATAATCATCCAAACTTGGAGTTGATATTTTTTTATTATAAACTCAGTTAGAGCTAGTTAACTTGTTGTGTACTGGTATTTAATAATATGCAATATATAATATAATAAAAATAATATGCAATGCCGCTCATATTCCTTTTTCAGTTTTTATCCCTTTATCAACTAGCAGCCAAAAAATGAAAACACAGAAAAGACAATCAAAATATCATTATAATTCATGAAAACCCTACTTTATGCTTGGTGTTGAATTTTTCTGTTACGTGCATGCTTGTTCATTGTTGCTAATACTGCTTATAGTCTTGAAAATTGAAATTATTTAAAAGAACTTTTACTAAACGTGAATGATGCTTTTGTAGAAAAAGTTGAATGTCTCTATATAATTCGGAATTGGTAATTAAAAGCAGGACAGTCAAAGACGGAAGACAAAGGTTAATCTACCATATCCTAAACAAGCATAGAGTACTAGTTATAGGTGTTTGTGGATTAAACTATCTCAAATTTAGTGAAGGTGACATAATTTAGATTTATTGAAGGGAGGCAATATATTGATATCAATTTATTAGTATAGTTTTGATTAGAAAATTAGTTTTTACGTCCTTGAAAAGTTACCCATTTTCGTTTTAGGTAGACGAATGGATCACGTCTTAACCTAATAGACACAAGAATATATATATATATATATATATATTCAATTAGGGTTTCCTTTTTGATTTCATCGTCGATCGATCCTTGACTAGTCTCTGCATAATCAGTCCATTTTTATTCACTGGTTATTGTCACTAATGAAGTAATCATTCCATTTTCCTCAAATTGATATGTTATTCTCCACTAACTTCATGTTATACACATTAGTAATCATGGATTCCTATATATTGATCATCTTCTTATCGTGATTCACAGCATAACCTTTTTTTTTTTTTGGCTGAATAATTTACAGCATATCTTATTTTTGTGTTAGGCAATTCCTCTCTCCCTCTCTCTCTCTATCTCTCTCTGTGTGTGGGGTAGGTAAACTTCCTCTTCTCACAATAAAAAAGACATATTTGCTTAAGTGGTTGTTATTACAAAGTCACTAATAGCTAAAATGGATTCAGTCATACATATATATCGTGGTGCTTTTTCTTCTTTCTTTTTTTCCACAATTATTTTATTGCTATTATTGGAGGGAGATAGGGAGAAAGAGAACGGTGTGATAGAGCAAATTGTAGCTTTCACCTTCCTAAGTTTTAAGAAGTCAAATTGGAGGATTGATAAGTGATATAAATTTGTATGAAACAAGATCATAATTTCCTCCCTTTTTTTTTTTATATAAAAATCAGTATAAAAATTTTGTCAATATATAATAAACGAATTTTTAAGTGTCTTCTCTTGAATTAAAATTATTTCAGAAAAAGGCATCTAAAGCTCTTTTGGATTTGATTAAGGTAGACCATCTGCTTCAAGATTAATGTTAAATTGATCCTTTGAGAAGGCTAGCATCCTCACTTTTTTAAGAACTGTTGACTACTTATTCCGGATTTGGTATGAGAGGTATTTCCTAGCCACAGCATGTTTGAGGTATATCCAGTGCAAATAGTACCTTTTCTTTTTTTTCCTAGCCCCGATTGATGTGGCAAGTCTTGTAGTTTATAGTAAAAAAAAAAAAAAATCATTTCTTAAGGTCGCAATTGTTTCGTATAAGTTCACACTATCTATATCATTTCATGTGTAAAATGTAAACACTTGATATGAAAGTCGGATATTGTGTAAAACATTTCAAGTCTGAGAGTTTGAAACAATAATTAGTCATTTTTTTTCCTGCTACATTAGGAGGGGTGTAGACTATTGAAGCC
This sequence comes from Quercus ilex subsp. ballota, assembly GCA_032727855.1. Lineage (NCBI taxonomy): Eukaryota > Viridiplantae > Streptophyta > Magnoliopsida > Fagales > Fagaceae > Quercus > Quercus ilex. The sequence continues at coordinate 18,791,651 of CM064913.1, read as the reverse complement.
TAAATTGGACATTGGAGCATGCTCCATTTGATAGAAATTTGCTGTGGCAGAAAATTAAAACTAAAGTCATGTACTTTCAAGTGGTATGTACTTCGGAATGCGCAAATCAGAAATCATTCTTCCTCAATTTTCTAACCCCCTCGTCACATTTTAGTTTACATTTTGTACGCGCAGTTCTAACACATATACTGCGAATTTGTAAATCAATATAGACTTTGAAAGTAGAAGAAATTGTCCTAGAATCTGACGCTTATGTTCGACTTATCAAAGCTAAATTTTTTCTGATGTTCTTGTCTAGGAAAAAAAAAAACTTATTAATGTCTTGTCATCTACCTAACTATATATCTCAAGTCTCAACATTCACACACACTTCTAAATTGCTAAAAACTTTGACGATTCCCAGAACCAACTAAACCTTTGAATCCCAATATATAATACCTATAGTTACGTCATATTTGTTACGACTGATCATTCAATTTTTCTTGCACACGCATGTATTGTGTTTTTTTTCTTCTTTCTTTTTCAACGGATTGGTTGATATTGTCTCCGGCGCAAAATTTTCAATTGAATATATTATCAATATCAATTTGTCTGTCCAAATTGACATTTTGTCGATAAAAGTATCCAATTAATAGAGTTGCCTAGTCAACAGCATTGAAAACGTATTCTTGATACGAAAAATTCAGGATAGTATTGGCAACTTCAATGTCTCAGTGTAAACATAAAATCATATGTTAATGCCGTATGAAGACGTTAGTGCCTGAAGTTAAAATTGGATTCATTCAATAAGGATAGAAAGAAAGACTAAAGTATTAGGCAATATTCGACCAGGTATGTATATACTACTAGGTATGAGTACTTTAACTGGATTAAAGAGCCTTCTAGATATATACCTAAGTGTTTAGTAAAACATACTCTTTCAACTCCAAGAAAGGTTCAATAAGAGAAGTTCAGAGTTAGTGACTCTTAAGAATTGTTAGATTTAATCATAGACTTATCAGATTCGATTGGATGAATATTCACATTAACTTGAGATTACAAAGAGGTTTATATACAACCATCAGAGGCAGGTAAACACTAACTGACTTGACTAACAACTAATCCTAACTAACTGTATAGCTGTGCATTTAAGTGGTAACGTGTTTATCATCTGCTAACTAAAACTAACAAAACTACAAGTAGCTTTATACAAAGAAACCAATTACAAGCTAAGCTACAGTCGTTTTATTCTTTTCTGCAGATTCAATGTTCTTTTCTGCAGACTCGATCAGTTTCTTCTCGAGCTTCCTCATTCTGCAGCTTTAATCTTTGACAAGACTTTAATGCGCAATATCTAGGTGCCTCGCTAGTCACTAGTCTTTCATCTAAATCTCCTCTTCAAAATGCGATCTTACGTCGCATATTACATACTTGGAATTAATACTCTTTTTAAGTGCAGCTGTTCACACTTAACAATTTGTTTTATGCTAAAGCTATTTTAATCATTTGATACTAAAATTATAATTTTAATTCGAATCACTTGCAACAAGTGGATAACTTGAAATATTTTCAAGGATACATCGAAGCACTTGAAAATATTTTCTTCAGTTTTCAGCAAAATAAGTTGTATCCAAATAGTGCTACACCCAAAACCACAATTTGCCCACAACTCGCCCATGTGGCGAGTTGTGGTTGGTGTAGGGGTGATGGTGGGTTCATATGAAGACACCCCTCCATCAATCATAACTCGCCACATGGATGAGTTGTGGACAAAATTGTAATTTTGGGTGTGGCACTAAAATTACTTATAGTTTGACAATTTCGCAAATCATATACCCATTCCAAGAAGCTTAGATAGATTTGCAAGTTTTATCTTACAACGATCTGGAATTGACCGATCAACCACATTCAGAAACATTAAAAACATATCTTGAAAAATCCCATCAAAGTAACAAAGTCATCACCGAAATTAATAGCTTGAATCATTAAATGATTTCATGGTATGAAGTTCCACAAATCAGAAGTGTTTCAACTTCCAAAGATAATAAAGAAGAAAGCCCATGCGGCTTTTACTACTTTTCTACCTTAGCTCTTGATAGGCCAAGAATATATTGACTCATTTGGTAACTTAATCAATAAATTTAACCAAGTGAAATTAATTAGATTCAATTACATGCAATAAGCGTGGTAGCACAAATAAATCACCAATTAAACTCAATGTAGCGGAAAATAAATTTGACACGGGTGATTTGTTTACGAATAAGGAAAACTACCGAGGCAAAACCCTCCCGGGTGAATTTAAGGTCACTACTCTTGAGAATCCACTATTATCAAAACAAGCGGTTACAAATAAAAGGAATCTCAGTACCTACTACCAACCTCCAGTTGAATCCTTACCCCAATACCCAATTGGACTTGTAATGTAGTAACAATATCTCCTTTCAATGCACGACTCCCAGTACGTGACTAACCAATCAATGCACGAATCTTAGTATATGACTAACTCCACAGCAACCTTTTGATTGTTGTAGTTGATTTGCAGCAGTTTCACATAGAAATACCAATAAGATCTTCAATGTTGGTGCAAGAGACTTTACTTGGTTACAGAACCCAAAGGCGTACAAGAAACATAGTAAGAACTCTTAGGCTAGCAAATCACCAACTGTCCATCAGCTTTCATTAATGATTCTAGGGTTTCAAGGATTGAATCTGACGGCGGAGGCAAAATCTCGTCCCTAGTTAGCTCCGTACTTTGACCATGGCACATTTCACGTTGACTTTTCTCTTCGCGAACTTGCTCGTCTTCTTCAATTTCTTTCGCTCTGACTGGTCTGCGTCTCCTTCGCATGTCCTCGATATGAGTCGACGCGTCAGCGGCGGCTTTTCCAGCGGACTCGCCGAAAGATGACTCGGCCTTGAAAACCTTGTACTCGTGGAGATCGATCGAGCTCTATGACTGGTTTTTCTTCGCCACATTATCACCACCGGAAAATCTGAATCCTTGCAGGACTTGTTTGTCTTTGGCGGTGGTGGCCTCAGAGATCTCGACGAAGATGAAGACATTGAAGGCGTAATCGTTTCGTGGAGCTTAGGGCTAAGATTGAGTTTGTGAAACTCCGAGCCTTTGAGAACATATTCTTGGCCGTGAGCTGGGTATATGAAATCGTTCTCTGATAAATCGTGCCAAACGAAGCCGTTTTTGTAGCTCCTGAATCATAAAACAAAATCAGATATGAAACTGAAAGTAGCAAAGTAATTAGATCAAATGGCTTAGATAGCCATTCCCTTGTAACGGAATTTTAGTGGTTCTAACGGCAACACTAACTGAGTTGTAACGGAACTTTGAATTGAAAAAAATTGAAAGTTAGAAGACTGAATTGACAAAACTAAAAGTTAGAGTATTGAAATGAAAAAATGTGAAAGTTAGAGGGTCAGTTTTACATTTTTGCCTTAAATTAAATACTTGTTTTTATTGATTTTTGAAAATTAAAAACTAAAAACAGTCTTTTACATGTTTTCAGTTTCCTTCACAAATTGAGTTTTAAGAACAATTTTTGTTTTCTATCTATTTTGAGTTGCCAAACAAGTTTTTTAGTCTCAAACATAGAAAATCATTTTTGAAAATAGAAAATAAGTGGAAAAAACAGTTACCAAACATACTCTTAGGTTTCGGGGGTATTTTGGTCATTTTTTAGGTTTTGGGGGTATTTTGGTATTTTTTAGTGATTTTTTTAGCATATTTGGTCTTTTTTAGGTTGAGTGGTATTTTGGTCATTTTAAAGTTTTAGGGGCATTTTGATAATTTTAATTATTGGGTAATTGGGTGGGTTGAGGTTTACCTATAATAATTGAATTTGGGTTAGAAGTAATTAGTTAAATGGACAATAAATAGGTAAATGAGTTTTATGTACCCAACCTAATTATGTCCACCTTAAACCCACCCAAATGCAACCCCTAAAGTAAAAGTCAACAAGAAAGACCAAACAGTAAAAAGTTAAATTTTTGGAGCCTTCAAAGCTAATGGTCGAACCAACAACAGTTGCATTCAAGTTAAATTTTAACTAGCTACTGTCGCTATCTATTAAAGATAGGAGTGTCAAATGGGTGAGTTTGGGGTGGGCATAATTAGATTGGGTATATAAAACTCATTTACCCATTAAAACTCATTTAACTAATTGCTTATAACTCAAATCCAACTCAACCCAATTATTATGAGTAAACCTCAACTCACCCAATTACCCAATTATCAAAATTACCAAAATGCCATTAAAGTGAAAACCCCAACACTTTCTTGGATTCCCTTTTCCCTCCCTAACTTTCCCGAGAAAATTCCGATCTCTTCGATCAATTTCTTGGCCTCCTCAAGATCACTACTTTCGCATTCAATCTCATACAAAGTCCCAAACCCGAAATTAGTCTCATCCACCTCCAATTTCAAACCTTTCCATTAATACATGACATCAAATCGCATCTCAAGTCGGCAATATCTACTCCTCCTTTCACCGGAATCAATGCCTTCGTCGTCTCCACCATCCGTCCTGCCTCTGAAGAACTTTCCTTGGCATTCATAGCTGCCGTTGGCGACGGATTGATCTAGATCGCTCATGGCGGTCAGATCTCGAGCTACGATTGGAATCTCTACCACACCACGACGATTCGAACTCACTTGGAAGATATCACCTCACATTCCCAAACCTTCCTAACCCCACAAACCCTAGTGCCCTAAACTCCTCCTTTGCCCTCCTCAAAACCCTAGGCTCCGCCGCGCTCGAAAGAATCTTCTTCGACTCGACCACGTAGTCTCTTCCGATCGACGGGTCCAATGGTTCTTTGTCCTCCTCGACGCGACTGACGCAGTGATGAGAGCTCGCCAGAAGAGCTGTCAAAGAAGTGGTTCTCTTGGCAGTAGTCTTTGTGCTGTGTTTGTTGTGCCTCATTGTTCTTTGTGAGAGCTACAAAGAGAGCAAACGAGAGGAGAGAGAGAAGTGTTTGGAGGCCGAGAAAATGAAGGAAAATGAAAACACTAAAACATCTGAGGGCTTTTTTTTTTTTTTTTTAATTTTATATGAAGGGTTGTATTGAATTTGGATATATTGTTTTAGGGTAAATGGGCCTCAATGGGTTTTTAATTAAAACCCAATAATCACTGGGTCTAATTGGGTTGATACTCATTTAACCCAACTAATAATTGGATGGGTTTGGGTTCAATTAGAGTGGATGGATTTAGGTGGACAAATGAGCTTGGGCTTACTTTGCCACCCTAATTAAAGACAATATCTCCGAAATTTGAACTTAGCAAAAAATTTGAAATATTTCACAACTGGATAGAAATCTTGTCTATAATATACAAACTGCTATTATCAAAATTATGGTTTCTAGAGAAAATATAAAATTCAAAAAAAAAAATCCGATGACGGTTGAAAACGCCACCGAAGGATTTAGAAGGGCACATATGATTATATGATGGATCTAACTATCAAATCACTACTTATCTATATGTATGACTGCTGTTTTATTTGATCTTCCAAAAAAACTCGAACAGCAACTCTAGTCATACTCGGCTTGATTATGAGGCATTCTAGGGAAAGCAAACCCTTTTGCAAATTCTAACAAAGCTTTAATTTCGACATCCTGTTACCACCCCCAATTTAAGTTAAATACAAAGAAAACATAAAAATTCCCAAAATTGGTTGAGGACTCTGTAAAGTATAACCCAGTAAAAATTGCATCAATACAAAGCTAATTAGAAAAGTAAACAGACCATATTGTTCAAAAAAATCGAACGCACAAAATCCACTTTTGTTCAATCCAACATGCATCATGAACTTCAAATGTATCTTTTAGAAAAACAGGGGAAAAAGGGAAGGATAGGGGGAGAGAGAGACATTTTAGGAGAAAAGGGTGACAACATAATAAACGTTGAGATGCTTACCTGAGGTTTGAGGGCTAAGAGACTGAAATATGGAGATCTCATGCAGTAAAAAAACATTGGCAAGGGATATGGCATTCAAGAAAAGGAGAGGCCAGTGAGGAGAAAGAAGAGAGAACACTGCCAAGTGCCAAATGCAACTGCTAAAGCCATTTGACTGAAAACAAATGCACTTTAGATTTTACTGATGAAAGCAAACTGCCAAATGAACGTTAAACTTAAATCAGACAAATAAATAAATAAAAAACGGAACAGAACAAAGATCCCTTCAGGGGTGAAGTTTTCTTTTGGTAAGTACTTTCCAGAGTCAGATTGCTTAACTCTGAACCTTTTTACCTGATCCAACCAAGAACCATGATCCACCACCAGAGAAGGAGAAGAAAAGTTTTTAAAAAAGAAAGGAAGAACCATTCAACTAACACGACCTATAAGCCAATCATGTTGACTTTTTCTGAGATCAATTTAGACAATCAAAAACCAACATTTTTCTTTCAATTCTACTTTTAAAAGATTTTTGCCTATGGCAATGGAATAACACTTTCAAGTTTCAATTACAACCATATGTATTTACTCTTCATTTTCTGTTCTTCCTAATTCTGACTACAACAATTACAACTTAACAAGAAGAAACAGAATGGGATAAGAACCCTAAAGTGAGAAAGATTTTTGCATAAATTAAGGGCAGCATCTAATTGCTCATGACAAGCTACTCATGCAACATAGCCATCCTAAAGGAACCTAGTCAGCATGACCTAAAGAGAAACTTTCTAGGCTACAATACAACACAGTTTCCCTTTTAACTCTTATAACCTGAAATTCATTGGATGTTTACATTGAAAGCTCTCCAATTGATGCAGGTTATCTCAAGCTCAAATCAGGATCCTCTTCATCATTGAAATCTTGTTCTGTTGATGGCCTGTTTCTCTTTCTATCTCTTGATGCTGTTCTGCCTTTCTTTGGTTTCCCCCTAAAACATGGTTTGGAAGCATTGAAGATGCAGAAACAACTTTTCACAAATGTAGAATTCAACTCATTATTATGTTTCCTTTTTATAATTATTATGTTTCTTAAACATCTATGATGATTTTGTTCCCCCTATGTCTCTTCAGTACTTCAACAAATTATGATGAAAATGTGCACTTACGGCCCATTGGTGGGGAAGCCTCTGCCCTTCAACCGACCTGGACCAAAATCAGATCTTCCATCTGCAGTGAACAGAAAGAAGAGATTAAACTTTTTTTTTTTAAAGAAAAGAAAAGATTTTTAACCTATTCATGTCAAGGGAGATACATTTTGTAAAATAATCAGTGTGGGCTTACCATCACATCCGAATCCAAGTTCTTCAGCCTGAACAGAAGCAACAAGTGAAGAGATCAGTCCTGTTAAATCTGGATATTATATCTCAACAACATGTGAGAATTGAGATGCAGCCTCATTATATTTTCAGCTTCTGGCAGAAAGCAGAATAAACAGTGTTGCACAAACATGATATAGCAGAAAAAGGGAAGCAAATTCTTTCCGAGAAGGAAAAAGGAAAGCAACATAACAAAGAAAGTGGCCAGAGTAAAAATGACTAGCCGATAGCAGTGGATGAAAATAAACAAAGCCATTTTTTTCTGTTAGGCCTGAGAAATGGTTTATCTTAAATCAATGTTGTAAACAACAAATAGGTTGAAAAAGATTGATATGATACATATAGGCTAATGACTAACGAGTGACAATCTTTTTTTTATTTTGCATCACCCAATGGTGTTTCCACATTAAGTTTTATGCTCTTTCAGTTAAATTTATGAGCATAGATTCCCAAACTGAGTGGGATATAAAAAGAAAGTATTAACACAATAATTCTAATATTTCCTAGAGATTATTACTTTGAATCCACTTCTACAATCTCCAAAGCTTTATTTGAATTGGATCATTTCTAAGTTGAAAAATGTGTACTTAATTTCAGCATGCAGTCTGATTATTGGACAACCCCACTTCCCTTTTCCCTTTTCTTTTTTGTCCCAATTACATAAACAAGAAATCAATTTCACATTCAATGCCTTTAAGGCTTATTTTATAAAACATTCCTTAAGTTCCATCATCAACAATGACAAAAGGCACAAAGTATTTCAAAAGATAAAAATAAAGTTCCTTGCACCACCTCACAGACTTCAACTCACTTCATCCTATTTCAGCCCAAACAGGTGCAGCTCTAACTAGTCTACCCCCACTCTAGGCGGATGAGCAAACAAGTTATGCTTACTGGATCTGACCAGCACTACTTTTTAATGTGATTCAAGATCAATCTTTATCTTCCATATAACGTCAGCCAATGCCAGCTTGTATGTAGTGGGTGCAAGCCCCAACTATGCTCTACATCTAAGCATATATTCATGAAAGGGAAGGGGGTGCAGTTATAGGTGCACAAAAGCATTAGGCTCTTAGTATAACACGATTGTTTCTAGCACCACCACACCATAATTCTGTTTGATCTAGCAGAAGTTGTATCAAAATATAATATGAAATTTAGTACATACTGCTGGTGAGGTAACTGAAGACAACGAGAAGAATCGATCTTCAGGCTGGAATTTCCTCGATCTCTTTAAGCTGCAGGACAAACATTTGTCAAAAAAATCCACTCAGAAGTCACAATTTAACATTTAACACTTATATTTAGTTAACTATCAAAGAAAATATACAGAGGTAAAAGGACCTTATATATAAGCACCAACACCATCATCATAATATGGGTGGAATTAACAAATCAATTCATCAATCCTGCTATTGAAGTTTCATAGAAATACTAAATTGGGGGAAAAAAGTCCACACATTAACTGCAAATTACAAGATATTTCAGAATTAGAATCAAAGAATGGGCAATTTCAGAAGCTTCCAGATTTCAGGTTTTAAAATACTAGTCCCAAGCAACACAGGGGTTATGCAAAAAAAATAATATACGACAAATATTTAATTAATAAATATAAATAAATAAATCCAAACCAGTGGGTTTGTAGAAATGACCCAACAGAATTTAATTATAGTTTATTTCCAAGAAACCGAAATACAATTTAATCAGAATCTGATTAGTTGGTTGCTTTAGTCCAGTAAAACTCTTGATAGTTTAATTTTCCTTGTTTGTTTTCACATGGACAAGTCCACTTTCAAGGTTTTCTTCTCATTCTAATTGGTTTCAACTAACCTATGCCAAGCTATACTCTTTACAAATCTGAAAATTAAAAGTTCTGGCACAGAAAAACCAGAACTTTCAAAAACTGATGTGGCAGCATATGAGGAAATCCTAAGAAAAGTCTAATAATTCCACTTTACTATCATACCATTAGATTATAATACATATATGTATCATGATCATATTGCATTTGATATCAAGATAAATCTAAAATCAGCATATCCAAATGCTATTGTGCACACACCAGCTACTATAATCCTTTTTTTTCTTCCACCTGTCAACAATTCCCTCCTTTCTAAACATCAATGCTTTTAGAATCTTTAGTTCCAAAAGTATTCCCAAAGTTTAAACATTTACTAATAATCTTCCAACATATCGTACAGCTTCATATAATGATTTTTCAACTTTTCTTGACCTATTCATCAACTATGAATAGGTCCCTCATGATATTCTATCTAGATTTTACAGTTTGGTTGGACAACATTTCAACTGTCAATGGCCAACCCCACCAAGAAAAAGAAAAAAACCACTGGAACCTAACTCAAGGTTAACAATGTGATTTTATACAGAAGCACATTTAGGTCATATTTGTATAAAAGTAACCATTTTTTTAAGACAATTAAGAAAGAAAGAAATAAAGAAGAGAAAGAGTAAATCAAGGCTATCCTACAAAATAGACTTTGTAACAATCAGGAGATTTGAATCTGATTCATAGATGCGTTAGGACACTATAATAAGTTGAGTTCTCCGTCACTTTGCTATTAGTAATTTCAATTAAACTAACAATTAATAAAAACAGATAATTCTTTTAAAACAAATGCAAATCATCCCACTAAGTGGCGCTGCTTGGTGATATGGAAGTATAACTTTAATCTACCCATATGCAGAAGGCTGAGCACCTAACCACTTACAGTTTTTGGTTTCAAGCTTTGCAATTATCAATTGGTTCACACATATTGTTAAACTATTGGATGCTACAAGCAACATAATGTGGGGCAGTTTGCAATCAAACGAATGATTGCATCCACTAATGCATAATGCTCTACTCATTGACCTCTATTTTCATATCATACGATCTATGAAAATGCAGACACTTCAAAATCCTAGAGAATCCTGCATGAGTGTTCTCAGCACATTGAAAGGAAAAAAAAAATTTTAATTAAAAAAATATTCTTTGATATTAGATATGTTATTAAAGATTTTGATATATATATATATATATACCTAAAGATTTATAGTATTTAATTAATTAATTGGTGTATCTATCTCCACCATGTCGACTCCCAATAAATGGAGCTGAAGTTAAAGTTAAAACTTAAAAACGCTAGTAGAAAACTGAAATAATTAGTTGTTGTGGGCATAAAGATGCTAAATGAAATATGTTCTTTTTATAAATATGTTTATATAAATGCATGCATATCAACAAACAATACATTTTAAAAACAAAAAAGTGTAGAATTCAATTACTTTGTTGTGTTCTTGGATGAAGAAAGAAACCCTTCAAAACCTTTCATTTCATTCCCGAAATAGCTCGAATCTTGCAAGTAGCTTGTCTCTAACTCATACACCTATATAATTTATAACACTAATATTTAGCCTTTAGCATAGCTCATCAAAATTGTACACTAGCAAATCATACATGTATATAGGCTAACTGCAATAAATAGGAAATTTTAATAAATTAATTTACTTTTGCAATTTGTTATAAAGAGACATAAATAAGAAGGGGAAAAAAAATTTATAAGAAATATTTTTTTTACTTTGTTTTTACTTTTCTTAGCAGCCAAACAGCCAGAATCAAATTACCTGCTTTTCGATGATGCGGAGCTCTTCTTGAATCTTGTCTCGCTTGCTCAACAGAGATTTGAGCATGGCCGGGGGTTTTCTAGAACCTCTTTGCCCTAAAAACATTTCACGTTCAATTCAGAGGAATTCCAAACACCAAGAAAGAAAAAGAATCGCTTTTCCCTGGTTTTCCGAGTTTGCTTTTTCTGAGAGAATCAGAGGCTGAAAATGGTAATTACGCAGTAATTTTGAAAGAGACTGGATTTGTTTTGGAATAGCAGACTGGGAATTCGAAGACTACGAAATTCCAAATTCGTTTGATAAGAGAAGAATTAGGGTATGAATTATGAAATGAAAGAGAGAGAGTTGAGTACAAATTAGTTACCATCGGATTCCATGTTCGCGCGGAATTTCAAATCCCGAGAAAAGAGAGAGCCTAATTCAAACGTTGGAAATCCCTCTTTCAGGTTTCAGTTTGAAAATCCGAAATGAGCGCTAGGGCAAGGACGAGCCTCGCTTCGAGCCTTGGATTAGACCTACTCCTACAAGTCTTTTTCTTTTTTTTCTTTTTTTCCAAAAAAAACAAAAACCTTTTCTTTTCTTTTTTTATTCTTGAAAAAAGAAAAGGCTTTCTTTTTCTTCAATTCTTTGCTTGAACTTGGATAAGATAAGACAGCTGATATATATATATATATATATATGTATGTTGTATAATAGTATGATTTTTCATAATTTTTTCCATCTTTACATGTATATAATTAGAGGTTAATAAAGTTAAGATTATCTTGAATTAATTTTGATTCGTTAAATAAAATTAATTGAAAGATTAATTCCTACTAGTCTGAATTTATAACAATGGCTTACATAATTAAAGAAGATTTTTAACTATGGAAGAACATAGTGATGGAAGAGTTAGGGAGGTGACTCACAAATCTCCTATTTGTGACTAATAGCACAACAACCTCTCCGATAGTTGTAGCTTTACAAAGTTCATCAAACCACGCTTTGATGAATAAGTAGTAGCTTGATACAAAATTCTAGGTGCACAAACATTGCAGTAACTCTTGATATGCGTGTGTCTCTCTATGGAATAAAATTTCTCTCCAAACTAGTTTGAAGATAAACTCTTCAAACATCTCATATATCTCTTTTTTTAGTGTGAATTTTGAAAATCTAACCGTTGAATTTCATGTTCTTTATGTTCTTAACATGCATATCAATTTTCGTTCAAATCAGATTTTATTTACTATTCATCAATTAACTTATTTTTTTATACATAATTTTAGATTACAAAAACTTGAAATTTAACATTTATTTGATAACATAAAGAACAATAACTCCTGTTATGCGTGTGTCTCTCTATGGAATAAAGTTTCTCCTCAAACTAATTTAGAGAGAAATTCTTCAAACTTCTCATATATTTCTTTTTTGGGTGTGAATTTTGAAAATCTAAATATCGAATTTCATGTTCTTTATGTTTTTAACATGTGTAGGGTCAATTTTTGTAGTCCAAGCCCACGAGATATGGAGTATGAGCCCAATGAACCCAAGACAATAGATTTGTAGAGCGTGGGTGAAAGAGCTGGGTCGGATATGAATTAAACAAAAGTTGGTTATAGTATGGACGAATAATCTAACATGCAATCACATAAAAACTATGGAGGACTCAATGTCCGAAGAGGAATTTTATTGAATGAACTTAAGTTACAGATTCCGGAGCTACAGTAAAGTAATTTTTTGTTCTTCTTTCTCTCTTTTTTCGATCCCCCTTCTATCAGGGGCTCTCCTTCTTTATATAGCCTCTTTCCTAATCATCCCAACCGTCCACTTGTCTTCCATCTGCTATCACACTCGAGTGTAGGTCACATCAAGCATCTTCTCTAGCTTTTGGGAGTGGCGATAGTTGAGGTTGCACTGTTCAGGGGTCTTCTCCACATAAATGCGGCCAGAAAAGTTGCTGTAGGGCATTAAATGCGGTGGTGGCAGCTTTTTCTTGAGATATTTCTTCATCCTTATCATCCCCAGGAATGCCCAGAGCTTATCTTTGTCACCAAGATTGCCAGGAAGGGCATTCGAGCTTTCTGTACGTTTATTTGATCAGAACTATTCATATCCGAGGAGTAAAACCTCCTCGGACAAAGGGTGACCTCTTCGGATTGTACTCTTCCGCCCTCTCTGGGTTTGTTGGCCTCAAGTGAGCCCTACCCCAACCCACTACTGCTCTTCGGACATAAAATAATTTTAAAAACAGGGCCTCAGGCCCAATTGGTAGATCGGGCTTTTACCCCCCCCCCACAATAGCCCCTCAAAATCTTAATTTTTCCCTTCGCATCCGAAGAGGAAAAGTGGGATTTTGACTTGTCACGGGGTAAAGGGTTTGAGAACAACCATATATTTGAACTGGCACGTGTATAGGCGTAGATATAAGCGCCTCATCATTGCCGCTGCTGTTTCCATATTCCCGAGGCGCGGCATTAATTGCACCAGGTGGCGCCTTGTCTTGTGTATCCAACAGTGAATGATTGATCTAACGGACGTGGTTCTTCCCCGAGGTTTGGGCGAAATAACTTTCGCCCCTTCACGTGACCCGGTATAAATCCTCAGAAGAAGTTATTTCTTCCTCACTTTGCAAATTTTCAGACAATCCAGCAAGAACAAGCACGCGACTTCATCCAAATCTTCCAGTCATCGATTCCAGTTTCCCCAGAGTCTTCACGAATCCTTCTACGAGCCTGAAAATCTTTCTCCGACCTAGTTCTCGTAAGTTGTCGTCCATTAGATCCTTTAGTTTTCTCTTCGGCCAGCCATCTTTTCGTTTTTAAGTGCCATGGGTAAACTCCAGTATTTGGTAGATAGCTCTGAGCAAATGGAGGCGTTTAGGGCTGCATATCGCATACCCCCAAATGTGGGTGTGAGGTATTGCTCCCCAGAAAAAATACTAACGGATCGAAAGACGGGCGAAGTGATTATCCCCCTTATCGCCTTTCTAGAAGGAGGAATGACCATCCTTATGGGTCCCATCACCACTAATTATCTTAGGAACCATAGGATTAGCTCGGATCAGTGCTCACCCAACATGGTTAGGATCCTAGGAGCGGTTGAGGATCTGAACCGCCATTTAGGATTGGGCCTCACCTGGCTTGATGTGGTGCACATGTATGAGTGCCACAGCCAACAAGGGGCGGGATACTATCTTAAATCCCGGTCCGACGAGGTTAGACTCATTTCCTGCCTACCCAAATCCAACAAAGGGATGAAAGACGATTACGTGAACGTCTCAGGCGCATGGCATGACGGTCCCTATTGTCCAACCAAGCCAGGAGAGTCAGGTAGGACATGCTAGATTTAGGTTCACTAATAGTAGGCTTAGGATTCCTGCCCTTTTAACAATTTTTAATTCTCTGTGTTATCATTTTCGAGTTTCTAATAAAGTTTTGCTGTGATTTTTAACAGATAGGAACCGTGTTTCTCCTCGGCTTAGCCTTACCAATACTGCTGCTCTCAACTACCTATTAAGATCAGAGATCTTTGTAAGCGAGGACGGGTAGCTGCTATCGGCTCCTCTTATCCTCGGGTACACGGCGAAAAAGAAAGACTGTCAACCGATCGGCAACGCTATAACACAAGGGGATCACCGTCTCAACCGAATAGACGTTGCTCGGAAAGGTTTTTTAGCACTACACGACCTTCCACCAGTGCCACACCCTAACCCCCGGGGTGTACCACTGCTCGTCCAACCAGTTGCCCAAGTCCCCCTCGAATCGGCGGTTGCAGGTGAAAGAGTTGGCTCTTCGACCTCCTCACTAGAAGAGCAAATAGACAAATTTCAATTTAGAGGAGAAGCTTCGGGCGGGGTACAAGTTATTCCGTCCTCAGACTCCGAAGAGGAGTTTGATAGGCATTCCAGCGCCCATCCACCCCTTCTGGTAACTGCCATTCCTAAAGTCTCTTCGCACGAGGAAGACATAGTAGATTTAAGGGCGCTAATGAAGAACAGAGGGAAAAAGCCCGAGCCAAAAGGCACTGGGACTTCTCAACCAGTGGCGAATCTGCCTCCGCCACCACCTCAGGTTCCTGACCCCGGCCTAAAGCCCGTACCGGACCTGAGGAAGAAAAGGCCCCTCGAGACTGAGGAGAGGGAAGTGGTGGTGGTGCCACCCAAAACTAATAAGCAACATAAGGTGGCGAGAGACCACTGGAGCAGAAGGGGCTCGTCTGTTGAGAGCCGGGAAGAGAATGTTGTGGCAGACGTCTGCCGAGCAGGGCCTCACACATGGTCTCCGAGGTTGGAGCTGGATGGTGCTCCGATCCCTTGGGACACCTCCCTCAGGAACTACGATGGGGGAAGGGCAGGCTTCGTTGCTGAGGCCTTGGAGCAGCCACTCCTCCTCCCTCATGATATGGAGTCCTACAGGCGCTTCAACCAACAGGAACTTTTCCTATCCCTTAAGAGGGATATAGCCATGGTAAGTGGACTTAGTCTGCTCAATCCTCTCTTTTCAATCCTCCTTTTTTTTTTTTGCCTTATACTCGGAATTTCCGTTATGTAGGTTACCCAGCAAATCTACGTGGCTGAGGAGTGGAACAAGAAGTCCTACGTCGAAACCCAAGTGGAGGCCCACTCTCGGTTCGAGGCTGAAAAATCTCTGGGTAATTTGAAGGAGGAATATGCTCTTTTATCCGAGCAATTCAAAGACGTGACCAACAAGAGGAACAGCCTCGACGCCGGCCTGAAAAATGCTGAAAGGCAGGCCGAGGATCAGCGCAAACAGCTGCACATGGCCGAGATCAACTTGGCCACCGAGAGGGAGGCAGTGAAGGGTCTTCAGGCTGAGCTCAAAAAGGCCAAGGAAGCTGCCCTACTGGCTGAGAAGAATGCTCAATTAGCCAAGGAAGCAGTAGAGGCCGAGAGGCAGGCAGCGTATACGCTGGGGGTGGAGGAGACCCAACTCAGCCTTACTGAGCAGTTTGCCTCGGTTGGCCGGGACTACTGCGATATCAAGTGGATCAAAGCTTTAGATGCTGCTGGAGTTCCTGCAGATTCTCCTTTGAGGTTGCCTGGGAGTACATACTATAATCCAGAGATCCGTGTACTCTCAGAAGCTCAGGAGCATCCTCCAGCCAGCCAGGCTCCTCCTACTCTCGCAGAAGCAACTAAAGAGTCTGCGGGTACAAAAGAAATAGACAGAGAACAAGTCCCAGACCTTGCTGCTGCCCAGCCTAGACAAGTAACTGATCCTTCAGCTGCTCGGGCGTAGATTTGATGTGACTAAGTTTTTGCTTAGTAGTTGTAAACAATTTAGTTTAGTAGTTTTTTTTTTTTTTTTTTTTTTTTTTTTTTTTTTTTTTTAAGGACTTGTAAACCTTTTCACTCAGATTAATGAAATCCTATCTTTTACATTCACTACGCTTGTTGCTTAAATTGTAAATCTCGCTATTACAGCAAACAACTTGAACCATATGCTTACAGTAGTAAAGGCAAATTCAAACATGCTATCATGATAACAAGGCCAATAATTTAGACCAATGCCGAAGAGAGTAGGTTACACAACAGTTAAGAGGTAAGGAAGACAAGTGACGAAAATTTTGCAAGTCTTCATGTGAGTGTGTAAAGCAGGGTTTTAGCTTAGGAGTTTACTTGTATCTTAAACGCATCCGAGGATTTCGAGCACGACAAAGTCAAACACTGACAGTGACTACATGAAAATGCTCTTTACGCTAAATGATCTGATCCGAAGATTACAACTATGATCTAATATAAGTTTAAACATTTAGAGATCTTGAACTGAGTGTTAACTAACCTAAATCATCTGGTCTGAGGACTACAGGCAAGATTGGATTTAAGTTTAAACACTTAAGGGAACTATGAACGAGTGTTAACTAACCCAAATCATCTGGTCCGAGGACTACAGGCATGATTGGATTTAAGTTTAAACACTTAAAGGAACTGTGAACGAGTGTTAACTAACCCAAATCATCTGGTCCGAGAACTACAGGGATGATTGGATTTAAGTTTAAACACTTAAGAAACAGTGACAATGTTAACTAACCTAAATCATTTGGTCCGACGACTACAGGCATGATTAGATTTAAATTTAAACACTTAAGGAACAGTGACAGTGTTAACTAACTCAAATTATCTGGTCTGAGGACTACAGGCGTGATTGGATTTAAGTTTAAACACTTAAAGAACAGTAACAGTGCTAACTAACCCAAATCATCTGGTCCGAGAACTACAGGCATGATTGGATTTAAGTTTAAACACTTAAGGAACAGTAACAGTGCTAACTAACCCAAATCATCTGGTCCGAGGACTACAGGCATGATTGGATTTAAGTTTAAACACTTAAGGAACAGTAACAGTGCTAACTAACCCAAATCATCTGGTCCGAGGACTACATGCATGATTGGATTTAAGTTTAAACACTTAAGGAACAGTAACAGTGCTAACTAACCCAAATCATCTAGTCCGAGGACTACAGGTATGATTGGATTTAAGTTTAAACACTTAAGGAACAGTAACAGTGCTAACTAACCCAAATCATCTGGTCTGAAAACTACAGGCATGATTGGATTTAAGTTTAAACACTTAAGTAACAGTAACATATACAGAATCAGCATATTAATTGGAGAAAACGTTCGATTAATAATAGTACCTTTTAAGGTTATTTACATTCCAAAGGCGTGGTATTACATGACTATCTAGGTCTTTTAAGAAATACGCCCCAATGCCAGCCCCTGAAGTAATGCGATATGGCCCTTCCTAATTGGGTCCTAACTTTTCCCAAGCTGGGTTCTTTGCAGTACCCACAACTTCAGCCCCATAGGTCATTGAGAAGGGGGTCTCTCCAGTAGACCTGCGAGGCGTAGTTCTGTAAGCCCAAAGCACATGTGGCAGTTCTTCTACCCATTTGCCCTTCGCGTCATCTAGCCTCTTCTTCAAGCTATTCACTATGACCTTGTTGACTGCTTCTGCTTGCCCATTACCCTGGGGATAGGCAGGCGTGGAGTATCTATTTATGATCCCCAGCTCGCTACAATAATTCCTGAATGCTTTGCTATCGAACTGTAAGCCATTGTCCGAGATGAGAGTGTGAGGAACTTCAAACCGAGTGACAATGTTCTTCCACACAAACTTTTGAACGTCAACGTCTCTGATATTGGCTAGCGGCTCTGCTTCGACCCACTTGGTGAAATAGTCTGTACCGACCAGGAGGTACTTCTTGTTTCCTGCAGCTTTAGGGAATGGTCCCACGATATCCAAGTCCCATTGGGCGAAAGGCCATGGGCTAGATAGCGGATTGAGAGTTCCCCCTGGCTGGTGAATGTTTGGGGCGAAGTGCTGACATTGATCACACTTTTTAACATACTCGTGGGCTTCCTTCTGCATGTTCGGCCACCAATAGCCTTGGGTGAGGGCTCGGTGAGCCAAGGATCTGCCTCTAGTGTGGCTCCCACAGATTCCTTCGTGTAGCTTTTCCAGTAGCAGCTCAAATGCTTCGGGATGCATGCACAACAAGTATGGTCCCGAATAGGAGCATCTGTATAATTTCTGGTCCTCGGACAACCAGAATCTGGTCGCCTTCCTCCGAACTTTGTCAGCTTCCCCCCTCTCTTCTGGCAATACATCTTCTTTTAGGAATTTAATTATAGGGTCCATCCAGCAGAGCTCGGCCCGGACTTGGTGAACCTGGATTACCTCTCTTTTTGCCTCCGTAGGCCCATGCAAGTCCTCGACGATGATGGTTCTCGATAAATTTTGCGCCGAGGAGGTAGCAAGTGTAGCCAGGAAATCTGCATGTGAATTACCACTTCAGGGAATATGCAGCAAACTGAAGGAGTCGAACTCCGATCGCAGACATTTAACTCGGCTCAAGTACCCCTGCATTCTTTCGTCCTTCGCCTCAAATTCGCCTTGTACTTGACCTACGACTAACCTTGAGTCCGAGAACAACTCCACGGATTTCCCTCCCATTCTCCGGACCATAGCCATTCCCATAAGTAGGGCCTCATACTCCGCTTCATTATTCGTTGCTGAGAAGTCCAGCCTTAATGACTTTTCGATAATGATTTTCTCGGGGGATATCAACACTAGCCCCACTCCAGAACCTTTTTGATTTGCAGCGCTGTCTACATACACTTCCCAACGGGGGGGGTCTTGCTGAGAGATTATGCCAACTGATTTTTCATCCATGTCTGACATGGGCATTACTTCTTCTAGCTGGGGCTCCGTGAACTCAGCCACTAAATCCGCAAGGACCTGGCCTTTGACCGATGTACGGAGCATATATTTAATATCGAAAACCCCTAAGATCGTACCCCATTTGGCAATCCGCCCAGTATAGTCGGCGCTTCGGAGTATGGCCCCGAGTGGGAGTTGAGTGAGGACAATGACAGTATGAGCCTGGAAGTAGTGAGGTAGCTTCCGTGTACCGAGTACCACTGCTAGGATAACTTTCTCCAGAGGCAAGTAACGGATCTAGGCCTCATACAGTGACTTGCTGACGTAATAAACTGGTCTTTGCACATCGTAGTCTGATCGTATCAACACCAGGCTCACCGCACAGGTAGCTACAGCGATATAGGCGAACAATACCTCGTCTGGCTCAGGTCTGGACATGATTGGTGGCCGAGCTAAATAATCTTTGAGCTGCTGAAAGGCCAAAGCACATTCTTCAGTCCATTCGAATCCCTTCCACTTGTTGAGCAGAGAGAAAAAGGGCCGACACCTGTCTGCTGATCTAAAGATGAATCGATTCAGGGCAGCGGTCATCCCAGTTAGTTTTTGAACCTCCTTGGGATTCCGAGAAGCTTGTAAATCGTTGATGGCCTTTATCTGGTCGGGGTTAATCTCAATTCCTCTGTGAGTCACCATGTATCCCAAGAACCTGCCGGATCCTACCCCGAATGAACATTTGGACGCATTCAGGCACAGCTTGTACTTTCTTAGTACTTCAAAGGTACTTTCCAGGTCCTTCACATGCTTAGCAACAACCTTGCTCTTTACTACCATGTCATCTATGTAGACCTCGATATTTTTACCCAGCTGTGCCTCGAACATCCTCGTCATCATCCTCTGATAGGTAGACCCCGCGTTCTTTAAGCCAAATGGCATCACCTTGTAGTGGTAGTTACCAATGGGGGTGACAAAAGCAGTTTTCTCCTGATCGTTCAGGGCTAGTGGTATCTAGTGGTAGCCTTGGAAGGAGTCCAAGAAGCTCATCCGAGGATGGCCGACTGTGGCATCCACCATTTGGTCGATTTTTGGCATAGGGAATGGATCTTTGGGGCAAGCCTTATTCAAATCAGTAAAGTCCACGCACACTCGCCACTTCCCACTCTTCTTCTTTACCACCACGGTATTTGCCAGCCACTTAGGATAAAAAACTTCCTTAATAGCTCCAGCTTGTTTGAGATTTGCTACTTCTTCTCTTACCGCATCAGCATGCTCCTTGGATGGGCGTCGAGGAGGCTGTTTCTTGGGGGTAATCAGTGGGTTTACCTTTAAATGGTGACATATGAATTCTGGGTCCACCCCTGGGGCTTCGTAAGCGCTCTAGGCAAATTCATCAAGATTTCGATTGAGGAACTCTATTAACTCTTCCCTCTCTTGAAGAGGTAACTGTGATCCGACTTGGAAGAACTTATCAGGATCATCTCCAATAACCACTTTCGTTAGATCTTCACATCGAGTGCCTTCGTCTGAACCTTCGACGGGCAATTCTCGAGACTTTAACTACTATAAACTCCTTTCGGCTCTGGATGAAAACACGGCTTCGGGCTCATGTTGGATGGCAGCCACTAGGCACTGTCGGGCTGCGGATTGGTCTCCTCGGATCTCATGAACTTGCCCTTCAGATGGGTATTTGACCTTCTGATGCAAAGTAGAGGAAACAGCCCCTAGTGTATAAAGCCAAGGTCTGGCCACAATTGCCGTATAAGGCGAATACACATCCACAACAATAAAATCCACCTCTACCACTTCGGCCCCGGTTTGCACAGGTAAGCGTATCTGGCCTTTTGGGGTGACAGCCCTCCCTTCAAAACTCACGAGGGGGGAGTTGTATGGTATGAGGTCCTGGGGTTTCAGGCCTAGCCCCTTGTAGAGATCAGGGTACATTATCTCCACAGCGCTTCCCTGGTCTACCATCACCCTCTTCACATCGTACCCTCCAATTCTGAGGGTAATAACTAATGCATCATCATGGGGTTGAATGGTGCCAGTCATGTCCTCGTCCGAGAACCCTATAACAAGCGGAGCACCTGACTTAACTCTCTTCGGAACTCTGCCTATATCTCCTGCTGGTGGTCGGGATACCGACATAACTTTCAATGGCCAGGACCCTGTTCTCCCCGGCGCAGTGAAGACGACGTTAATAGTTCCTAGTGGCGGCTTTGAAGGGTCATCTCTTCGTGGCCCTGAGCCCATCTGCCCTCCTCGGCCGCTGGAGGGGTGTAGAAGGTGTCTTAGTCTACCATCACGGACCAGTTGATCCAAGTGATCCCATAGGCTCCTACAATCCTCCGTGGTGTGCCCATGGTCTTGATGGTACTGGCAGTAAAGATTATGATTACGCCTCTCAGGGTTTCCTACCATCTTATTCGGCCACCTGAAAAACGGCTCGTTTTTAATCTTTTCCAAAACTTGGTGCACCGGCTCTTTAAATACAGTATTAACTGCTTGAGGATTGGTCAATCCTGATTGTCCAGCGAAATCTCTACGCGGTTTACTGCTATTGTAATGATCCGACCGGAAGTCTCTCCTCTCCTGGGGGATTGCTTTATCTTTTCCCTTCCCTTGTTGCTGATCCTCTTCAACTCTTTTGTACTTTTCTATACGGTCCATAAGTTGACGTATGCTTGTGACCGGTTTGCCAGATAAGGACGTTCTCAAACCATGGTCAGTAGGGAGGCCGAGCTTGAATGTGCTGAGGGCCATCGCATCAGAGTTGCCCTTCATATCGTTGAACATCTCCCAGTATCTATCTGAATATGCCTTCAAGGTCTCACCCTCCTGGATAGTCAAGGATAGTAGTGAAGACAAGGGCCTGGCCACTCTTCAACACGTGACGAAACGAGAGCCAAATGCTTAAGTGAGTTCTTTGAAGGAGTTAATGGAGTCTGCCTTCAGACCGTCAAACCACCTCATGGCAACCAGCCCAAGACTGGAAGGGAAAACCTTACACATCAGAGCTTCGTCTCTGGAGTAGACAGCCATCCTTTGGTTAAAATGACTCACGTGCTCCACGGGGTCCGTTTTACCATTGTAGATGGTAAACGTTGGCTGGTTAAAATACCGAGGGAGTCTTGCCTCCTCAATTCTGCGAGTAAAAGGTGACCGAGAGATCTGATTCAAAGCCCTGCTCATAGCATCATTCCCTACGCCTCTGCGTGATGGGCTTCGAGATCGCTTTTTGCGATGAGGCTCTTCTTCGCAGGAAAAGGATTCACTGAACGGTATCCGAGGTTTCTGCTGATAAGTGACGTCCTGCTCGTCGTCGGAATCGTCATCAGAATACGAGGAAATTCGTTTCCTCTTTGCATGGCGCAACTCTTTCCTTAGTTTTTCAACTTCTAGTTGCAAGCCCCGATTCTCCTCTGCATGGGGCACGTGACTTCCGCCATGTGACTGGCTTTGCCCAGTATGCACAGTGTGCACACTACCCTAACGATCTTGCCTTCTTTCCAAGTTAAGAAAAGGGTCTACATGCTGGGATGCCCTAGATTCTGCTTGGTGTTGACTTCGTTCTGCCATCACCAACGGTTGTTTTCACCCCTGCACAAGCTCTCCCCACAGACGGCGCCAATTGTAGGGTCAATTTTTGTAGCCCAAGCCCACGAGATATGGAGTATGAGCCCAATGAACCCAAGACAATAGATTTGTAAAGCGTGGGTGCAAGAGCTGGGCCGGATATGAATTAAACAAAAGTTGGTTATAGTATGGACGAATAATCTAACACGCAATCACGTAAAAACCATGGAGGACTCAATGCCCGAAGAGGAATTTTATTGAATGAACTTAGGTTACAGATTCCGGAGCTACAGTAAAGTAATTTTTTGTTCTTTTTTCTCTCTTTTTTCGATCCCCCTTCTATTAAGGGCTCTCCTTCTTTATATAACCTCTTTCCTAATCATCCCAATTGTCCACTTGTCTTCCATCTGCTATCACACTCGAGTATAGGTCACATCAAGTATCTTCTCTAACTTTTGGGAGTGGCGGTAGTTGAAATTGCACTGTTCAGGGGTCTTCTCCACATAAATGCGGCCAGAAAAGTTGCTGCAGGGCATTAAATGCGGTGGTGGCAGCTTTTTCTTGAGATATTTCTTCATCCTTATCATCCTCAGGAATGCCCAGAGCTTATCTTTGTCACCAAGATTGCCAGGAAGGGCATTCGAGTTTTCTGTACGTTTATTTGATTAGAACTATTCATATTCGAGGAGTAAAACCTCCTCGGACAAAGGGTGACCTCTTCGGATTGTACTCTTCCGCCCTCTCTGGGTTTGTTGGCCTCAGGTGAGCCCTACCCTAACCCACTACCGCTCTTTGGACACAAAATAATTTTAAAAATAGGGCCCCAAACCCAATTGGTAGATCTGGGCTTTTACCCCCCCACAATACATATCAATTTTTGTTCAAATCGGATATTATTTATCATTCGATCAATTAACTTATTTTTTTATATACAATTTTAAATTACAAAAACATGAAATTTTAACATTTATTTGATAACATAGCAATTGATCTTTGATCTTCTTGAAATTTTGCAAGCATGAAGGATGTAATAGGAACATAAAGTCTAACAATTAGATTTTCAAAATTCACACTTAATATAAAGATATATGATGAATTTGTAGGGTTTGGAGAGAAACTTTGTTCCTCTTAATGTCTATGATGACGACCATAAAATTATATATATATATATATATATATATATATATATATATATGTATGTATGCATGTATGTATGTATGTATGCATGCATGCATGCTTTAGAATCCTAGCGCACAAATCCCTAGAATTAGAAAGGTGTGGCTCTGACTTCTAACTTTGTTGTTTAACTGCTGAGGCTTTTTTTTTTTTTTTTTCTTGCATGAATTTGCTATTGGGTAAAGACAAAATTATTTTGTTTTAAAATTTTTAAAGGTCCAAGTTGTTTGTTTTTTGGTAAAATAAGTTGATTGGCCTTTTTTTCTTTTTTCTTTTTAGTTTTACTATTGATAATTTCTGTTGTTGGGCTAATTTTTTGGCCTTGTATATTTTGTTTTAGATTTTAGATCTATTTTTTTAAAAAAAAAATTATGGCCTTTAAAAGGAAGAAAATGCCAGAGTTACAAACTTTTTTACAAATTGCTAATGTGATGAGTGGTTATTGGTAAGTAAAAAAGTTATGTAAATGGTGGGGTCCTAATGTGAACTCGTAAGAATTTGCTACTTCAACAACTTGTAAAAATGTTTAGAAAAGTTTGTGACTATAGCATTCTCTTAAAAGAATCAATGATATTGTTAAGGGATGACAAAGTGTAATTTTATAAAACAAAATTACTAAAATTATTACCTATATAGAGTATATACTAATATTTAAAAATAAATAAAATGAGGGGGGGGGGGGGGATTGTCCCCAAGTCCATGACTCTTTCTGTCCCTGAGTCCAATATACTCCAATCTCATTTGAATTCAGTCTTTCAATACACCAATTCTGTGTGCATGTTTGGCATTGGTTTATAAGAGCAATAATATGGGGGGTGTAAAAATCCTCTAGTAACTATTTTACCACCTAAACTTTAAAATCATGCAACATCGGAGTATGTAAACCCAAATTTTTTTTTCCATCCTTGCTACAGTAAGGTTACATATTGTGAGAGTGCCTTTTTTTCTCAGCACAGTGGCCCAAAGATCCTGGGCCAAATAATTGTTCTTGGTGGACTAGGCTTAGTTCATCGCAGCTAATAGGCTGTTTAAGAACTAAGTGGTACACAAAGCAAGCTTCCTACAACACAAATAAACTAACAAAATGAAAATATTCGTATTGAATGATAGTTCAAACAGCAAGGAAATACGCAACAAATAAAATATGGTAAAAGAAAAAGGGGTTAGGGATCCTTGAATCAATGGGAGACATTTTATAAATTTTTCTTTAGTTATGATTACAATGCTCACTAAGACGTGATACAAGGTTCAACTAAGTTCAAAAATTACAAACTTTGATAGCTACTCAAGCTTCAAAGACTTGCAAAGTTTGAAATTTTGAATTCGAGTACGTACTATAATGGCTGTCTAGGGGGATACCGGGAGCGGTTCCTCAGTTTTCCTTGAACTTTACAGAGTCCTTTTATGGCTCTGTGTCTTTTCTCCAAATCCAAAAAATGGCTATGAGTGTCTAAATAAAAAAATCAATGAGTCCCCCAATTTCCGAATGTCCCTTTAGCAAGGACTTTCTCCTTCTTTTATAGTGCAGCTCTAGGGTTCCAGGGGTACCAGTGATTTCTCCTTTTTGCCCTTCAGAGTTTGTGCTGTGTTAGTTTGCTCAGGGGCTGGTCGTTTCCTTTTTTCTCATAACTTCTTCCTTTTGGTGCAACCAAGCTGAAAGCCCCATAGCTAATTTCCCATTTCAAGCTCCCCTCAGACCGTTGATCTTCAGTCCTTTCTTTCACCCTTCCAGCTTTTGGTTGCACTCCATTCTTATCATTTTCTTGAATAGTTGGAATCTTTTACTGCTGGGTTGAAAGCTCATTTCCAGTTACCTCTTTCATGCTTTTCTCATTATGGGGACCTTGGGGCACAGATCCTTTGTTCATGCATTTTCTACTTCTCTACTTTTCTGATTCCACAGTCTGTCTGGGCGCATGAGACCCGCATGCTCTTTGTCTTTTATCCTGCTTCAATTTTACTTATACTGTGTTGTTGGTTCCAGAGATTCCCGGACTCTGGTGACTTCTGGGATCCCGGCCCTGCTCTTCTTATTGGGCTCCTTTTGGTCTGTTAATCCTGGCCGGTTGGGCCTTTCTTTTACTTCATGTATTTTAAATTCTGTTATTCCATGGATCGTTGGATCCCAATCCTTTGGGCCTTCCACGCTTTTCTTCTTTTTTTTTTTCTCTTTTCTTCATCACGTGAATCCAGCCCCTTATTTTCTCTAACATCATTTCCATGAAATTGGCCCAACATGCTATTTCTTTGGGCCTTAAACTGTTGGTAATTTTGAACCTCAACACATATATACAACTATACGTAACATGTTTGTAAACATAAAAGTGATTATTTTAATTAGAGATGACAATTTTTCCCTGCCCTGCTTAACCCGCCCCTCCCCGTTTCACCTCTTGCGGGTTTTTCCTACCCCACACCACGGGGTAGGGCGGGGATGGGTTTAAACTTTTTAGACCCACCAACCCCGCCCCTTCCCGTCCCCGCCCCGTCCCGCATTGCTAAGGGTTATAATTATAAATTCTTCATACCCTAAAACCCTACTATTTAAACAAACATATCAATATTATCTTATTTTATTCTACCCAATGTGGTTCTTTGCCTTTATTTTATTATGTGTTATACTATGAGATTTATTTTTTTATTTTTTTATGATTGTCTTGTTAAACACTTTGATATATTATTCAATTTTTTCTAAAAATTGATTTGATTTGATGGGATAAATTTAGTTGTAATTTCAAGTATATTTTTATTAATGAAATAGGTTTCATTAAAAAATTGTACTAGTTGTAGGGAAAATTAACAAGAAGTAGAGTTTTACGGGGTGGGGTGGGGCTTCGTGGGGCCCTAAGTGGTGAGGATAGGGTGAGAAAGTTTTCTCCGTCATGTGAGGCGGGGCGGGGATGGGGCAAGACAAAACCATGTGGGGCGGGGACGAAGACCCCATCGTTCGTCCCCACCTTGCCCCATTGCCATCCCTAATTTTAATTACTCTGTCTCCTTATAAACCAATTAGACTCTCTCTTTTTTCTCTTCTCTCTCCTTATAAAAGTGATTATTTTATTTGGTAGTATATTTTATATTATTTTAATAAGTTGTATATAAAAATAGAAACTATGATGTTGGGTGAGTTGTGAAATGGGTTGGTAAAATAGATAAAATGGCGTTTGAGGTTGTAAATAGGGTTTTTTTTTTTTTTTTTTTTTTTTTTTTTTTTGCATTCCTAGGTGCTAGTTCTCTAAGTCAGCTTTTTACTTTTTGGCTTTTATGTATAGTTTTTTTAAAATCTCACGTTTTCAAAGTACAAGTATACTTTAGCATAATTTCAGCAAAAAAATTTCATAAAAAAGCTAAGTAAGTTGTTTTTAACTTTTTTTTTAAATAAATTTTTCCATACCTATTTTTGGAATCAAATACTTCAATTATATCTCAATGTGGGTTCCCAAGGTCCCCAGGAGCAATGTTATTTCCACAACAAATTCTAGGTGCAAATTATTACTAGCTATTAGCAGAGAGCAAAAAATTTATTTTAGTGGTGGGTCATGATTAAAACCCGTAACAACTTGTCACATAAGATTCATTGTAAAATTATTATGGATATAGCATTACTCAACTAAAACATGTCAAATACAAGTACAAATCCTTTATCTCAATTTGTGCGTTCCACTTTATGCTACACCAATCATTGTATGCTATATGGTTGCTTTTTCTTTTTCAGTTTAAACTTTAATTATTATTTTATAGGAAAATTCAAATAAATACATGACAAGTTTTAGTTAGTAAAATATGACGCAAAATGCAAAAAGTGAGACATAGGATTCGTATTCATCAAATACCAATCCAATTTGGACTCAATCATTCTAATTTTATTTTTTTCAATTCTTAAAAAAAAAAAAAAAACTCAGCCGATCCGATCCAAGAACCAGCCGACCTGATGCTGGTGACAGTCGATGGCGGGTCTCCACCCCCAGAATCCAAGACCAACAGGTCTAAACAAGAAAAACCGAAAAAAAAAAAAAATACAAAACGACTTGACCGTATTACATTGGAAAAGTAATCGTTCTCCATCAATAAGAGTGTTTTGCCATTCGTTTTAGTTCGATTAGTCGAGAATTGCCTCGATATCTTCAAGAACTAGCGAGATCTCATCTAGATTCGGCCTGATCTCTTTTAGATCCGGCCAAATCTCGGCATATCCGGCCTAATTTGGGCCAGATCCAATGGATTTCAGCAGATTCCAGTATAGTTTCAAAAATTTCGACTATGACCGAGGATTGACTGGTATCTGAGGAGGTCCGACCACCCGAACTGACTCCTTTTACCGGTTGGCGACGGGTCTAGAAATGGTAAACTCGAAGTAATTGAGTCGGTTCTGAGTTTAGCACAAACTTGACGCACCCGTGAACATGCCTAAGATAAACACTTCAATTATATTTATATCCCACTATGGGCTCCAAGGTCCATAAAGCATGTCAAATCAAGACATTTTTGTTTAATATTAATTTAAAAATTATTTTATTTATTAAAAGTATTCAAAAAATATAGCATTTACGATTCTTGAAACTATAAAATGATTTTCACTAAGACATACATCTTGCCTTTTTATGAGAATAAGTTCAGCTATGTCCACATAAAAAAAAAAATGTTAAGCTATGTAATATTTAAAAAATAATATTTTTCAAAATACTTTTAAAAAGGTTTTTCACTTCAAAAGAATTTGGTCATAGATTAATGACACGAACAAATGTGACAAAAGACTTTTCACTTCAAAAAGGTACTAAACGCAAAGTTAGAGATGACGTCTACCGGAGAAAATAGGTAATTAATTTTTTTTTCCTAACTATCTAGTTAATTGTTAAGGTTTTGAAACTATATATTTTACTAACATTTCGAGTCTAAGAAACTCGATTTAGGGTCTATAAATCAAGTTTTTGAGACTCCATTTTTATCAGTTGTTCACGTCTGATATGGCATTTTTTTGACGTGGCATCTACCTGGAAATCGAGTTTTTAAGACTCGATTTATAAGAAAGATAATTATAACATACAGACCCAAAACCCAAAATACAGAAACGCAGAAAGAAAGAAAAGAGAGAGAGAGAGAGAGAGAGAGAGGAAGAAGAAGAAGAAGAAGAAGACGTGTAGATCAGGACGCGAGCGCCCAGGCCCGCGCGCCCAGGAGGCGCTGGCCCAGGCCGCGCGCGCCCAGACCCAGGCAGATCTGGCCCAGGCCTTGCGCGCCCAGGCGACGCTGGCCCAGGCCGCGCGCACCCAGACCCAGGCAGATCTGGGTCTTCTCTCTCTCTCTGATCTAATGGGTTTTTGGGTTTTTTTTTTTTTTAAATCTAGAGTTTAGGTGGTTGTTGGGTAGATTTGGTTGGATGTTTTGTATTGGCTGATCTGATTCTTGGATTTTTTTTTTTTTTTTTTGGTATTTTTGGGAATGGCTGAGAGACTTGAGACTTAATTTGTGTAGGGTATGGTCTTGTAAATTGAGTCTTAAAAACTCGATTTCCATGTAGTTGCCACATCAAATGTGAACAATTGATAAAAATCGAGTCCCAAAAACTCGATTTATAGACCTAAATCGAGTTTCTTAGACTTGAAATGCTAGTAAAATATATAGTTTCAAAACCTTAACAATTAACTAGATAGTTAGGAAAAAAAAATTAATTACCTATTTTCTCCACGTCTACTGGAAGGAAATAGTTTCAAGAACAAAAACGAAGCAAAATTGTTTGGTACTAAAAAGAGTTTGCGAGTCCTTTTTTCAGGTTAACCTATAATTATTTTTAAGTTGATTTATATTTTCAGTTGGATTATACCAGCAAATGGAAAAAGTATTTTATAAAAAAAAATATTTTAGATGTTAACAACAAACAAGGGATTAGAGCACTCACGTGACATTGGTTGTATAACACAAAAACGTATAAAATTTATAAATTTTGAAGGACAAAGTTTGGCAACAAACTTGATTGTAACTTAAAACTATAACTCTATCCAATATTTTCTTATTGAATGTGAATTTTGACAAATTCACTATTAGATTACATTTTCTTCTTATATCCTCCATGTTTGTAAAATTTCCAAAAAATCAAAGATCAATAGTTATATAATCTATCAAATATTTAAATTTCAAGTTTCTGTAATATAAAATTATGTATAAAAAATAAGTTTATTGATCGAATAGGAAATAACATCCAATTGACACGAAATTTGACATATGTGTTAAGAATATAAAAAATATGCAATCTAACTGTTAGATTTTCAAAACATATAATCACGTTAATTTTATTAGTGGAAGTTGTTGCCTTTGGCTATAACCAAATTTATAGCCAAATTTTGTCTGCTTAAAAATGATTCATATATTGAGTGTATAATTGTGTAAAATTGCAAATTTATTAATGTAACTGTGTATATTTACATTGAAACTATCCATTTTTCATTTATTTTTATTTTACGTATCATGAGAATGAAAGAAGAAAGTGAATGATAATTATTGTTAGGGGTATGCACGATTTGGCCAGCTTGATTTTTTCCCAAGTTTAACATCAAACTGATAGGGATCTGTTTTCTCATAATTAGAACTAATGCATACCGCTTAGGGTCGGTTTTCCGACCTATAGTGGTGTGGTTACGGTCAGTTTAATTAGTTTGGTTAGTTTGAAACATTAAAAAATATGTTTGTTTTTATTTTAATAATAATAAAAAAATGGGGCTTTCAGGCCAATACACATCACATTCAAGATTTTGAGCAAAGTGTTCACTTGACAAACTATTCACACAAACCTGTTCACACATCAAGCAAAATGTCCACTTAGGTTTTTCACAAATACCTGTTCACAGTTCACACATCCACCTATTCAATACATCAACCTGTTTACACATTTAAAAAAAAAAAAAAAAAAACTGTCCAAGTGCAGTTTCTACCCTCCTACCAATAAAAAAAGATGTCCAAATTTCATCATAAAAAATCTGTTCACACATAAACTTTATAAAAAAATCTATTCACACGTTAAAAATCTGTCCACTAGTTGAAGCTAGCTTGTGTGATGCAACTGTGCAAGTAAGTTACTTTAAGACTAAAGTGGGAGTAGGCAACTATGGACTATGGTTATAAAATTACTCTATTAAAAACTAAAAAGTCTAGACAAAAAAAAAAAAAAAAAAAAAAAACTAAAAATTCTGATCATCCATTTCATCCATAGTTTAAACTTAGTTTGGAGAGAGAGAGAGAAAGAGCTTAAAGGTCGAGAGGTGAGAGAGGAGAAGGCGTTACTGATGGTTTGCTACGAAGTGGTGAGGCGTTTGCTGTCGATGAGACTTGAGAGGGTAGACTGCAAAGGCCAGTCGAGCCTGGAGGCAAGAGGTCAAAAGCGAGAGGCGAGAACGAGAGAGAGAGACGAGGGACTATGAGAGAATAGAATGAATTTAGACTAGAGTAGAAATTAGAAAACCTAGCATAGAACGGCACCGTTTTGCCTTCTTTTTTCTTTTTTTCTTCTTTTTTTTAAATACCACCCAATATGACAACTTTAAAAAAAAAAAAAAAAAAAAAAAAAATCCTTGGTAAAATGACGCCGTATCCAAACCTATAAAACTATTTTGTAGGTATTGCCATATTGGTTCGGTTCGACCTTGTATCGGTTTCAAATTTTTGCTCCGATAACTGCATCTCACTAGCATCGGAAATCCTTTTGCGCTCTGAACGCCAACATTAGCTTAGTTGGTCGGTTGCAATGGTGGTACGGGATGATCGGCGCTAGTCGATGACGGTAAGCTTCTGCTCACCCCTAATTATTGCGTATACGTGAAGAAAAAAAACAATTAAAATTTTAAAAATTATTATATTAATAAATAATTGTGTAAAATAGGTAATTTTTGAGTATTTTAGAATGTAAATATGTAAAATAAAAAATAGCAAATTTTTATGCAAAACTAAACAAAAAAAAAAAAATTGAATGATTAGAGTCCTACTTTTGTGAAATTTGATGCAAATATTATTAAAAAATGTTAGTACCATAAAATTTTTTACTACAACTCTACAGACCCGCTCATTTTTTTCCACTGCTTGCAACTCAAATTGTGAAACTTTTGGCGTAAGCATTCCTCAATTTTATTGTGTTGAACAGGGTCGGTGAATGGACCACAGGTGCAAACCGAAAGAGACAAAAGATTTCGCCGAAAGTTAAAGTAATTTCACTTTTTCCCAACCCAACCCACCATCTTGATCTCGTACATGTGATAAGTCCTCCCCATCTCTGATTAATCTTGACCGCTACATCTGCATACTACGTGGTCAACACCAAAGGTCACAGCCCAAACCACGGTCAATTAATCGTCTGTTACCAAATCACGTAACAGCCCCACGCAAAATTAAAATTGCCCTCCACCCACTCGAATAATGGCGGTCCTGGTTTTATGAGAAAAGATTAGACGGAGATTGATGACGCGGCACTCTCTTTACTTTACTTAACTTTCCCTTCAGAACTCGAATCTTTGTTCGTTCTTTCTTTCTCTCCCATTCCCAAACAAACACACAAATTTTCTTTTATTTTATTCATTGGTTTCTACAACAACTTCTTCTTCTTCTTCTCCTCCTCCTTACAATACATTCTCTAAAATCTCTCTCCAGCCATGTCTCTCAGAGGAGTAAGTTTTTCACTACAAATTATTTCGCTATTTTTTAGTCTCTTCGCTTTTACTGCTTTTTTAAAAGTAAAAATTCTATGTTGCGTTTACTGTGCATGTCATTGTTCTATGACCAAACCTAACTATACATCTTGATTTCTTAATCTCGACTTTGATTTAATGGATTTGTTAGTGTAAATACTTTCAACATGTCTATGCATGTTTAATTTTCCACTTTTTCTTTTTTCTGTTTGAGAGTTTTGTTATTTCTTTTTAAATTCCCCTCTTTATAATAATTATAATCATAATTATATGCATGAATTTTATTTTTTTATCCCTAAACTTATGTTCTTCTTTAAAATATTAAAAATTTTAGGACTTTTTGTCAACTTTTTAAAAATATGTGTTTTTTTCCCCCCCCTAAACTATTGAAAAAAGAAATTCATGCAAATCTTAGAGATGGAAACAATATTTTAGTCTAATGATGAATTGATGATACAGTTAATTGAACTGATTTCTGGTTTGATGTGATTGGCAGTTAGTTTTGGCGTTGTTTCACTGTTTTGAGGGAAATTTTAGTAGGTGGCATTGAATGTTTTTTTTTTTTTTTTCCTGAAATTAATGTGATATATGTACATTGTAAATGGTAATCACCTAGATTGATGGTATTTCTTAGTCATGCTTTTTAGGCTGTGAATTACTACATAGTACATAGCAGTTACGCTGTGTTTAGTAAGTTTGCATGCAAAGTGGAATTGGAACTGGGAACTGAATTTTCACCAGGAAAAAACCAGATTCAATTCTCAGTGCATAAAGCTCTCACTTTTGCGGGTCTGGGACAGGTCATGGTAAGTAGCCTTACCCCCAATATTTACGGAGAGGCTGATTCCCAGGCTCGAACCGTGACTTGTCACTTATGGTGGAACCATGGAAGGAACTTGCCATCGCACCAAGGTCCATCCACTAAAAGTAGACCTCAAATATATAAAAAAAAATTTCAACGGAAAATCAGAACTTCTGTATTTTGGATATCAGTGAATTGGAATTACAAACTGAATCCTATGTTGTGCGGGAAGGGGAGTGTTTGTAACCTTCTTATGTTATTACGAATTTTTTAAACTAAGGAAAGCTTCTACCGTTGTTCATATCTGATTTGAATGCATTAAAAAGTGAACTTCCTGATTGATTATTATTGCCATAAGTCTTGACTCTAAAATTTACTTTGTGTGGTTGGAGAGGAAAAGCGGCATTTAAAAGCCACAGTCTTCGACAAAAATAAAGAGAGCCTCATAGCCATGGGCATGGGGCATCTCATTTAACATTGACTGACATATTTGTTTAAGGGGGAAACCAAACGCCCTCCAAACTCCCGAAGAAATTATGTGCCCAGGGATAGGAACTTATTACTTGAATCGAATTTGTGGCATTATCATATTTATATGAAAATCACAAATAATATTTAATTTTCTATGGTGTTATCGATTCCTACTGTTGTTTTTGTCATCATCATGATAATGTTTTAAAGCTTTTCAACAGATCAAGTGCTTTAACTTGTAATTTTTGTTTTCAGACAAATGCTTCTTCTGGCATGGGTGTTGCTGAGCAAAGCAAGACCACATTCCTTGAACTGCAAAGGAAGAAGGTGCACCGCTATGTGATTTTCAAGATTGATGAGAAGAAAAAAGAGGTTGTGGTCGAAAAAACTGGGGGCCCAGCTGAGAGCTATGATGATTTCACTGCTTCTTTGCCAGAGAATGATTGTCGATATGCAGTTTATGACTTTGACTTTGTGACTTCTGAGAACTGCCAGAAGAGCAAGATATTTTTTATTGCATGGTTAGTCTCTTTTGCAAATGCTCAATTTTGTGTTATTCTATGGGAAAGCAGGCTGCAATTGCACTCATGAAACTGTGTTTTATGCCCTTCTATCTTAAATTAAGGCTGATGATGTGGTCACACCAGTCATACTTATTCCAATATATTCCTAGGTTTACTTTTGTTGGCAAAAAAATTAGTGCCAGAACAATGACTTTTTGTTACATAACTTCCATTTTAAAAAAAAATTATAAATGAGAATGAGATGTGGACAAGTGGAAATAGAAGGAAAAATAGGATTCGAAATGGGGAATTTGCTTAAAGATGGGGGTGGTCCATTGATGAAAAGAAGAGGGAGAGTTGATTTAGGTTGAGGGAATAAAAAAAAAGGTTGAAAAAGACCTAAAATAACATTAGTTGAGAGTATTACTTTGGACATGATAGAATGGCAAAAAAGAATACCTGTAGCCAACCCTATAAGACAGGCATAGTTGTTGTGGTTTGGTGTGGTTTTTTTTTTCAAGGGGGGTTGGGGTCATGTTTTGAAAAAAGCAGTGTGCTCATAATACTTAGGATTCATTATATCCTTGTTTACTCTTTAACATCCTTGTTTCTCCTAAATTTATGAACCCGTTACCTGTCATTATGTGGTTGCCAACGTTCTTTATGAAGAAAAGCTTTGTTGCACAGATTCATGGCTTCCATAGACCTTTTCTTTTTACAAGATGCTGCTGCTATGCGCAATTACAAACAAAAAGTGAGTTATAATCTGAATTGGCCTTTACTACAATGATGTGACCTTTGTCTAATATGACTATGGAGAACATATTCTTGGTTCTTCATTCATAGAGAAAGAAGTGCTAGTGCATTGGATAGCAGTGAGGTCTATCTCCAGAGAGTGTTATGGCATTGGCATTGGCATTTGGATTAGAGCCTTTCATTATTTGAGGATTTCTATAGTTTGGCTCTTGTTAGTTGATTAATAAGGTGACAGTAAGGTTTGAAATGATTGGTGTTGTGTTGAGGGCCAATGAGAATTTGTTTCACCTTTATTTGTTATCATGTCTCACTTGGTTTATAGAATTTTGAATGAAGAATCTTGTATGTTGGATATTTTTTAAGAGTTGCTACGTGATCTCCATGCAAGTATTGGTGAAGACAGATCTTTGCAAGGGCTATCTTCTGAACTGTTGAAGTTCCTGTGTGATCTATGTTAACTGTTTTGAGGCAGTGCGGAACACTTTAGATTTTTTTTTTAATCTTTGGATAATTTTCTAACTTTCATTTTCTTGTGCAAGGATTGGAAATATGGTGATGGAATCATCAGGGGCATTTTTTGGTTACCCTTTTACCTTCTTTTTTTTCCCAAACTAAAGGTATGATATTAATGGTTATCTTTCTCAATGTGTCCAGGTCTCCTTCTGTATCCAGGATCCGTGCCAAGATGCTGTATGCAACATCAAAGGATAGGTTCAGAAGGGAGCTGGAGGGCATCCATTATGAGATCCAGGCAACTGACCCAACTGAGATGGATCTTGAAGTCCTTAGGGACCGTGCTAACTGAGCACTTAGAGAAACACCCAGGGGTGACCAAAAGAAACGCATTTTCCTGCTTCAATTAGTTGCTGATTATGTGCACTATCTGTTACTGACACAAATTACATATAGCTTAACTATTAAATAATTGGCACCTGGGAAGGCTGATTAGGGGCTCGTGGTATGATACCCAGTACAGGGGAATTTTGGGCTCCCTTATTGCCATGATGCTTCTCAGGTGTTATATGGGTATGTTGTGTCTGGATAAGGTGACTGCTGTTCTTTGGTATGGATATTTTATCAGTGGGTCTCTTGAGTTCATTTTATTTCATAATCTTGGAAATTCATGGCTTTTTGAACGGACTATACTGGACCTAGGTGGTTTCCTTACTGACTTACAGATTTTAGCCGGGGATCTCTAGTTTTGTAGGCAAATTCTAGTAATGCATATGATATTGCAGTTTTGACTTGGAAAGAACTTGCTTGCTGCCAATGTTTTTTGCCTTTTTTGTGTATTGTTCAATCCAGAACTTTCGATTAATCAGCTGGACTTGCAAATGATGAGTTTTTTCCAAGGGATTTGTGGAGATGACCTTTTTTTTAAAAATAAATCGGGCACCTAAATGATATGGTGGGTATGGTATGGGACGAAAACGAATTGGTGCTGTGTTCTTTAGCTTTGATGCGCATTTGATAAGAACTTTGGTCTCTATTCGTGTACCTTTTATATGATCCCATATTGTGTTGTTTGTGTGCTTTTAGATTGCTGACAGCAATTCTAGTAAAAAAGTAAATAAATAAATAGAAAGGATTCGGCTGAGAGACTAGTGGGTTAATGCGCAATGGCATTGGCACTCTCTCACTCTCTCTTTTCATGTAGGAGAATCTGACTCAAATGATCAGACCTCCCTTCGTCCCACTTGTTGCAAGGGGAAAAGTGGGACGTGGAAATTGGAATAGTGAATCAAGGAAGGATGGGCATGGAGCTTGTAGGATTTTTGTCATAGCTCAACTGGTTGTCGCAGGTTCAAATACTACTTTGTAAGTTAAAACCTTAAATGCTACTTTGTAAGTTAGGTTTTGCTGGATGTTAGAGCATTAGCATTGGGTGCTAAAGCACTCAAAATGCCATTTTAGCACACTAAAGAGCAAAAAAAACCATTCGATATGCTACTTGAGCATTAGCATTGTAGCATATCATTGTACCAATGCTACTTATTTTTTCACTCATTTTTTCTCTCTCCTCTCAAACCTTTCCCTTCTCACTCTCATACCTCTCTCTTCTCCTTTTCTCAAACCTCGATGAGTATTGTGGCATGGCTCGCAACCAAATCTATGACACCACAGAGATCAGCCCCACCATTGACTATCTTCGAGTCAGCATTGAGATTAGCCCCACCACCCAATCGCACCAAGAGTGGCCTCAAGATCAACCAAGTCTATGACAACGAATCACACCAAGATCAATCCCACCATCGACCACCTTCAAGTCAACAAGAGCTCGCATTAAAAACACTTCGTTGTTGCCATTAAGAAGGGAGAAGAGATCATCGACAAGTTCGATTTGGGTGCTTGGTTCCAAATTCCAATATGGTCACAGGTTATAGGGGTGGTGCTAAGTTTTGCTTAATGTTTTTGTTTTGTTTTTTGTTTTAAAATATGGTAAGAGTTATTCTAGGTTATTTTAATGTGTTATATGCTAGAATAGAAGATAGGATGTAGGATGTATCGTTAAATAATGTGTTAAAATAGTAAAAAGTAGGTTTTTGATTCGCTAAAATCACTTTTTTTAGCACATTGAATGTTAATGCTCGTATTTCCTATTGCCTCATTGTTTGTATGCAAACCCTCAGTCCCAACTTATATGCTCCACGTCCACACTACACTACCAAATACTAGAAGCTGCGTGGATATTATTTCTTAAACACTGATGGAAGTGTATGGAGTCAAATCTCCTTGGCCACCTAACTCACACTTTGTAACCAAAAATGATATCATAGAATCATATCAAAATACCCAGCCACTATTGCATTCCAGCTCCAAGCCTTCATGATCCAGCCACTCCTATATTTTTTATTCTTTCTTAATTTTTGTGTATTTTTTTGTCACAAGACAAGACACTAAATTGAAGAGATTGTTGGAGGGGGCAAATGGAGTAGTGAAAGTGGGTTTTGAGAGTTTTGGGGTTGGGGGGGGGGGGGGGGTTGGGGGTGGGGGTGTTGCTTACTGGATATGAGTGCTGATGAGATTGACTCTATTTAACTCTTACATTAGCGTTGAAGAAATAATGCACATGTGACTTGTTACATTTGGTGAAGTATAGAGTGAAGGATATAAATTGGGATAAAGGATTTGCCTTTTTTTTTTGGTTCTGATTATATGAAGTGAGAAGTGAAGGAGCAAGTGGTTGCAAGTTGCTCTAGATTCAATGCATGGGAGCAAAATATGGAAAAAAGTGACGGATGTTGGGTTAGATTTTTGTTGTCTTTTTAAGGTCTCTTTCATAAGTTTTAAATTATGTTTGGTTTTGGCTGAAATTTTCATTTCAATACATAAGTTAGTATAACGAACTCTTTTAAATACATAAGTTAGTATAACGAACTCTTTTAATTTTTTTTCTTGGTACAAATTTTAAATTGTATCGACCATTTTGACTTAATTTAAGGAGGAACTTTTATGACGTGGTTTTAATATCTTTGGTCCGTTTGGATATAACTTATTATTGTTGAAAGTTGCTGAAAACTGATTGTTGCTAAAAATACTGTAGCAAAATAATTTTTAAATGTATGAATAGTATTGCGGGACCCATTTTTAATATTTTTTTTCTGAATAAAGTGGTTGTGGGTTCCATGAACAGTACGTAAACAGTATCAAAACAGTGCGTGAACAGTATTTTTTTCTCGTGAATAGTAATTACACAGTAACATCTGTCTCTGACCCGCGTGAAAGCAAAAAAAAAAAAAAAAAAGGGAAGAAACGTGCCGCAGGATTCAGCAGAATACGCTGAATCCAAACGCTCACCTTATGAAATTATATATATATATATATATATTTAAAATGTTCTAAAGCTTTTATGAATTTATGTTTAGGTTAATTAAATAGTATGATTAGTCCCCTCCCATCTTTTTTGGAACTAAGGTGGCACTAATTAAAATTTTTTTTTCCTTCTTTCTCTCCTCTTTTCTTTTTTTCATTTTATCTCATCCCCCTCTCCCATCTCTAGCGATCCACCATTGCAACACCTATAAGCTCCAAAAATGGCATCTAGTGAGCGTTTGGATAGTGATGAAAGTCACATTTGCGTTTTGTACTTCACGTTTCAAACTTTTTTTTTTTTTTTTTTTTCATGCGTTTGAGGGAGTAAAGCGGCATTGTGCGGCTACTGTTCAATGAACAGTAGCCACACTTGTTGACTTTTTGGTCTATGAACAGTGCATCGATCCCACTTTTAATGAAAAAGTTATTGAAAAGTGAAATTTGTAGGTCCATGAACAGTGCATCTGTGCACTATTCACAGACTCACAAATTTCACTTTTCAGTAACTTTTTCATTAAAAATGGGTCCTATGATACTATTCACATATTTAAAAATTATTTTGCTACAGTATTTTTAGTTTTCAGTTTTCAGCTTAATCTAAACGGACCCTAATTACCCGTCTCCCCTCACCACCCACATTTCCCTCTTTCTCTAAATCCATTTTTCTCTCTCTAAAAGTTGCTTTGTACTCTCTCTAATGCTACCCTTTCAAGAAGAAAATTCAATCACTAGCGTGTCCAAAAAATGGTCACTTTTGAGTCTTGACGAATCAGTGGTTGGGTCAGTTTGACTTAGGAAAAGGAGGATTAAGTTGAACTTTGGCGTTTGGTTAGCTACGGCAATAATTGAAGCCCACTATGGCCGTGAGTGTTATGTAACAGCAATGAAGTATTGGTGTGTGTGCGCGCTTGAAGTTTAATGGTTTGAGCCTTGAGTGGAAAATGACGAAGCGGCTGGAGGATTTGGATTTTGGAATGGGTTTCAGGGTTTGGATTTGGATTTTGGTCTGTTGTATGGGGCGATTTAAAAATGGTTTTTCATTTATGGTTGAATAGTGTAATGGATTGGTTTGGCCTTTGGGTGAGATAGATTTGTGAGTGTGTATGAATATTTTGAGGTGAGGGTGTGCTCTATATGGTTATGTTGTGGCTTGCATTGGTGTGGTGGAATGGGTGAAGTGAAGCCATGCAGTAGCGAAGCTTGTGCATTTGGCCACACTTGTTTGCTTGGTTAGAAGGATGGAAAATGTTGTGAGGATAGAAAAGATGTATGATTTTCACAATGTGTGTTTGGTATAAAGGATGGAAAATGGAAAGATGAAAAAAATTACTAGTATACTTATAATATAAAAGTGGATGAGTAATTTTCATCTTGATGTCATTTCCTCTCCCCATTTTCTCCCTAGTTTGAATGAGAAGATATAATGGATTCGGGTGGAGTTTAATAAAAAAAAAAAAAATTCACATTTTCCCCGCTCTTTCTCACATAAACCAAACCCAACGTAAGCAAATAAGTTAACTTAAACCTACCTTATTTACTTAAGATCACCTTTTGTCTTACCATTAAGAAATATCAAATAAGATTGAGTACAGCATTATTACTTCTAACTCCTTTTGTCTCTATTTTGTCTTATCTCCCTTTGCCGTATAAAGGTAAAGTCTAACTCTATAAAATGACTAAATTATTTTTTACTAGTTATTTTAGAAAGTAAGAATAAGAGATTTTACGTGATAATTAAATATAAAGAGCCTCATTTAAAGTTTAATGATTCTAACTCTAACTATATTTAGCCCCCATCGATAAAAAAAAAAAAAAAAAATCTTAAAAAAAAAATATATATATATATATATATATATTTACGAACCCCGGTTGTTGGGGACACTGTTGGGCTACTATGTAGTGGGCTATATAGCTAAGGCTGAAGTTAAGGCTTTTTGCCTCATGAGGAGACGTGTGAGACTGTGAGCCAATTGGGCCTATCCCAAAAACAACAAGTGTGGTCTCCCACCACTGTCATTATTAACACTCAGCCTTGCCCACGTGATTTGACGTCAATGAAATCCATACAACACACCCAAAATAATAATGCTGATCCCACAACTTGTACTGTAAGTCTGTAACTTACCTATATGGTAAGCTGTGATCAGTAAATACCACGTGGAGGGGCGATAATAGTTCCATAAGAGAAAATTTCTTCGCTTATTATAACTCTATATAGACAAATTGTGACACAAATGGTGTATAACTCTACGCAAAAAGACATTTCCTCGATTCACGTCGGTCAATCAATCACACACTGCCACTGTACACTGTATTTGGTACACCCTTAACTACTCTGTGAATACATAATATATAAACACTAACAACTTTAATTTATAGTATAATTGGATTTTGGGGGTATTACAATTTTTGTATTCTTCTAGCTGATCTTGTTTAATGGGTATTTGGCTTTGGCATCTTTCAAATAGTTTCTAAAAATGGAAGTGGGTGCTGAGGAAAACCCTTGTATTTATTATTGTTGCTTTGTTATATAGTTCTTAATTTACTCACATGAAATCTAATCTCTTTTTATAGAATATAGAGAATTCTAGATGATCAGCCCAGGCCAGGTGGATGGTGGACCATAGGAACATGAACAGGTTTGCAGCAATAGAGTGTTTGTCACCTTAAATTGCCTTTTCCTTGTTGCAATATTTGTTTTTTGTTCTAGATTAAAAAAAAGGTTGCAGCTTTTATATGTTGTTTACTGGGTTTTGGTGGTCTGTGAAATGGGTTCTAGATTTTGTAGTGACTGAATTTGATTGATGGTACTTCCAAAAAAAAATATGTTTGGTTTGACGATCCACTATATGCTTTTTCTAGTACTGTTTTAGATATTTCAAATTTTTTTTTTTGGGGCAAAATTCAGTCAAATAGTTTCATCAAAAAAATAGTTTGCTGCAAATAATTGAGTCTTTGTTTTGAGTTGCTTTGTGGGGTTCTTGAATTGAACAGTTTAAAGTTGTTTGATAGAATTTGTGACCGACGAAAATTTTGTCTGTTTTCCTTGTTCTGGAGTGAAGGTGAAGAGCAAGTACACTGTAGGCACTATAGAAGTTAAGACATTGGTTTGACACTGAAGGATTGGAATTATCCAATATGGGTAGCGTTAAGACCATAGTTTGGTTTAGGAGGGACCTCAGAATTGAGGACAATCCTGCTTTAGCTGCAGCTGCTAAGGATGGTTCTGTTTTTCCTGTCTATATATGGTGCCCAAAAGAGGAAGGGCATTTTTATCCAGGTCGAGTTTCGAGGTGGTGGCTGAAGCAATCTCTAGCCCACTTGGAACATTCCCTGAAGTCTCTTGGGGCTGAACTTATGCTCATCAAGACTGACAGTACTCTTGCCACTCTTGTGGAGTGCATCAATGCTGTTGGGGCAACAAAAGTAGTCTTCAACCATCTTTATGGTATGTTCTGGTTCCAAATTAAGTAGCTTCACTTCACTGATATGCACTTTGATTTTGGTATATAAATTTAGTGAGGCATATTAACTTTTGATATACTTTATTTGGTGCCTTCATGAATATATCTATCCTTTGTAACTCAATGGATTGGTCTTCTATTCAATGGGATACTCGTCCATTTACGGATTCTTTCAGCTGATTATATCAGTTGGTTTTAAGTTTAGAGCTCTGACACATGATTATACAAATTATGGTCGTCAAGATGGATAAAGAAACGAGTCTGTAAGAGAAGGAAACAACTCATAAAACACTAGTGGCCTCTGTTACTGAATTGCTGGAATTCATTTTCTTTAGAACTGGATTATTCTTTACCTGTGAATAAGGAAATTGGACATTGGATTTACTGAAATAGATAATTGCAATTTTAATTTTCAAATTTCAACTATGTTATTCAAACTAGTAACTACCATTTCCTCGCTCTGAAGTAGAGGAATATTTAATAGGCATAATATAGTCATGATTTCATACCTTGCAGCCTTTGGAGCTCTAATTGTTTAAGTTGAATACTTTTATAAGCATTTTTGTTTTTTGATATCTTAATAAATAAAACTCAAGCAGCGTCAAATGGGTTCCAAGATCTTGAAACTTCACACACCACTGTGTATGCCATTTATCAATTGAACCTATTTTTTTGTTAGTTATGGATATGTTCTTTAATGTGCTCGAGGGAGTATCATTTTCCTTCATGCTTTTGGACTGTTCTTTCAGA
The DNA here is from genome assembly GCA_032727855.1 of Quercus ilex subsp. ballota. Classification (NCBI taxonomy): domain Eukaryota; kingdom Viridiplantae; phylum Streptophyta; class Magnoliopsida; order Fagales; family Fagaceae; genus Quercus; species Quercus ilex. The sequence continues at coordinate 18,748,630 of CM064913.1, read as the reverse complement.
GATACTCCTATAGAGGCCTTTGTTAAATCATTAAATGCTCTCTCTCTCTCTCTCTCTCTCTCTCCAGATCCTGTTTCACTCGTTCGAGATCACAATATCAAAGAAAAACTGGTGGAGCTAGGAATTTCTGTGCAAAGCTATAATGGTGATTTGTTGTACGAGCCATGGGATGTATATGATGAGAGTGGACATGCTTTTACAACCTTTGAGGCATATTGGAATAAGTGCTTGCACTTGCAAATGGAACCTGTTTCACCTTTCCCTCCATGGAAATTAGTGCCAGCTTCAGGTACATTTTAACAAAATTTCTTTTCTTCCATGATGACACAATTAACTTAGAGGTTAAAATATATAAGAGTATTGATGATTTAAGAAATAAGAAGGTAGGGGTACTGCTGTTGTGACACTTTCTACTGGCAATGGAATGGTCATGATATTCAGCTCAGATTTCAACTTCTCAATATATTATGTTTGTCAGTGTTTGCAAAAGAAAGAAAGACGAGTAAGAATGAATAGCTGAGGTGTGCTTCTTCTGTATATTGACAGGAACTGTTAAGAATTGTTCAGTTGAGGAATTGGGTCTTGAAGATGAATTGGAAAAATCTAGCAATGCATTATTAGGAAGAGCATGGTTTCCAGGTTGGAGCAATGCTGATAAGGCTCTAACTGAATTTGTTGAGCAGCATTTGCTGGACTATTCAAATAATAGGCAAAAGGTTGGGGGGAACTCCACATCACTTTTGTCCCCATATCTTCATTATGGAGAATTAAGTGTACGGAAAGTTTTCCAATATGTGCGAATGAAACAGATATTGTGGGCGAAAGAAGGAAACTCTTTGGGTGAAGAAAGTATAAATCTTTACCTCAGAGCCATTGGGCTTAGAGAATACTCCCGTTATCTTTGTTTCAACTTCCCGTTCACTCATGAGAGATCATTATTGAGTAACTTGAAATTTTTCCCTTGGAATGCTGACCAAGCCAATTTTAAGGCTTGGAGACAGGGTCGGACTGGCTACCCATTAGTTGATGCAGGAATGAGAGAACTTTGGGCAACTGGGTGGATACACAATCGAATAAGAGTGGTTGTTTCAAGTTTTGCAGTAAAAGTTTTACTTCTTCCATGGAGATGGGGGATGAAGTATTTCTGGGACACACTTTTGGATGCAGACTTAGAAAGTGACATCCTTGGTTGGCAATATATCTCAGGGAGCTTGCCAGATGGTCATGAGCTTCAGCGACTGGACAGTCCAGAGGTACGTTGGGCTTCCTTTATTTTTATAAAGCATTAGCAATTGAATTTATAAAAGCTATTGTGCTGAATTTCAAGACTTTAAAGTTTTAAATTTGTGATATCCATTATATAGCATTATGTTGGCTATATATTATAATTTTGTGGCAAAATGTGATGTAGTCACTTTCATTTGAGTTCTGTTGTAAGCGTGCACATGTATGTGAATTTTAAATATTCCTGAATTTACATTGCTAAATTCCATGTGGGTTAATTAACCAAGAGAAAGACAAAAAGGTTTTGGCTCTCCACAGATTGTCCAAATGCCCCCATAAGAATAGAACAACAGGCCATCAGAAGCGTAATGGAGTGAACATGACTCTTTGTGCATAAAAATCCAGGAAGTCTCCTTTGCACACTTTGAGAGAGGATAGTTAAAAGAACTCCTTGAAGAAATTTGAATGCATTCAACTCCTTTAGTGCCTTGATTTCTCTTACCGAGAAGAATCTAGTTATTTTGGTGGGCTGAGCTATAGACTTAGATTTTTCTGACTGAATTAAAGATTTCTAGCCGCCCTGGCCTTTTTGGACCTCATTTTTTTTCTTCTTGTATATTCTAATTTTTGGAGTCAGATTCAAGGCTCCAAATTCGATCCGGAGGGTGAATACGTGAGGCATTGGATGCCTGAGCTAGCACGGATGCCAACTGAGTGGATTCATCACCCTTGGGATGCACCCCTTTCTGTGCTCAAAGCTTCAGGGGTAGAGTTGGGATTTAACTATCCAAAACCTATAATTGAGATAGATTTGGCCAGAGAACGTTTGATTGAAGCTATTTTCAAGATGTGGGAAATGGATGCAGCTAGTAGGGATGCAAACTCAGATGTCATGAATGAAGTTGTTGTTGACAATTCTGATGGTACTAAAAATTTGGCTATTGCAAAAGTCGTTGAAAATTCGGGTGGTACTGAAAATTCTTCCATTCCAAACGTTCTCTTAAAGGAAAGGATTCCGTGTCCTACTATTTCATCAAATGATCAGAAGGTGCCCACGGTTCAAAATTCTAAGCATTATCCATTCTATAGGAAGAGATCTAAATATATGGAAGGGGAAAAGCCACTCCAAGATGATTTGCATAAGCATAAAAATGAAGCAGGGACATCAAGAACAGATGAAGACTTACGCTCTACGGCTGAATCTTCGTCGACTAAGAAGCAGACCACCAGCAGAAACACCTTTTCTGTTCCTCAGTTGTCTTATTCATCAGAAGGCAAGTTTTTTCCAGTGTATGACTCTTCTGACTTAAAGCAGCCATGGCAAGAACAGATTAACATGCAGCAGAGTTCAAACAAAGATGGTAAGTAATATTAGTTATTTTGCAATCAGTGATTCATAATCGTGTTCCACATTTACTCAAAGCTGCATCATTTTAAATATTTTTAGCAGCTGCTTCTGGCTTCCTGCTCAATATTTGTAATTGAATTTTGATGAGAGAACTTTGACTTCTTACTGGAGGCATGGTTATCCAAATAGATATAACCTAGCTATTAGATATAATCTTATAGCTATGCTGATAAAGCATCTTTCCCCTTTAGCGTAGTCAATAGTCCTTGTTGCACTAACAAAGAATGCATTTTTACAAGCCATAACTTGAAATCATTCTTCCCATTAAGCATCTGTTTGGGATGAGCTGAAAAATTAAACTTATTTACACTTTTAGCTTATTTTTACTACTATTCATAAGCCCCACTGCACCTTTTGATACTATTCATGGGTCTCACTATACTATTTAGTTTATTTTTTAACCTATTTTTTACGCTTTTAGCAAAAAGTTTTCAACTATAGCTAAATAAGTTATTCCCAAACGGACACTAAATGTTTCTATCTCAAATTCTGTTACCAATGAAATGTTTGCCTCCATCTTGGGCAAACCTAAGCAAACAGAGAACTACACTACCAAATAGATTTGGTGGCTATAGGAACGATCAGTTGCTTGAACAAAGAACCAAAATCAAAACTGAAACAGCACCTCAATCCAAAAGCAGAACCATAGCTCAGAAACTGGTTTGTTGAGATAACAGAAGCTTTGATACCTTCTTTTTGTGTGTGTAGCCAATATAGTGGGTTTATGCAAAATAGAAATGGAAAAATAGAAGAAACAACCACACAAGGAACACAAAGATTTACATGATTTGTCCTTAGGCGTACGTCCAAGGGTGATGTTAAGGAGAAAGTTTCACTAAGAAAATAGAGGTAGGCACTCACAAAACCCGAACTATTTATTCACCCAAAGAGCTCTCTCTCACACCACAAAAATTTCTAATCCTCTAAGCATATACGTAACGCGTACGATGAGGCTAGGATGTATAATGAAAAAATGCTCAGAGAAATTACCAAAACCGTAGATACAGGCATCAAACCTCAACGTTTGGCCACCTCCGTGGAATTTGAGGGGGTGTATTGGATTGGATAAAGATAAAAAAAATACTCATAAGTTCAAGTCAAAGCCATCAACTCATCACTTCTTATAGCATCAGGATAGCATTTGATTTCTTATCTTTTTGTTTCCATTGTAATTTTCTGAGCAATATCAAAGTGGATATAAAATTCATCAGCCCTACAGTTCAGGTGGGAAGTTTAAAACCCATTGATAATTCAGTTTCTATTATAGAAATTCATGAAAAGTTCATGTTCTATCTTCTTAACGTTTTCATCTTAAAAAGGATTTAGACATGGAGTAGTTCTGTTATTTAGTTGGGGATTGGACTTAAATCAATTGGAATTTCAGTCACAGGAGTCTCTAGTTAAGGTGAATTAAGTTGATTGCTGTCACCACCATGGAGTTTATTCTTTGGCTTCTAATACACTGTTCAAATTTGTGCAGGAACTTTTGGAGGTTCATGGCCTTCTCATTCATAAATTCACAGCCAACCATAATGTTGTCCAAGAAAGAGGATATTAGTATATGATCGGTAAACTTTGGGATAATTATGTTTCCACCCCCCTGGGCGGCGGGGCCCGTGATTGTTCTTTTGTATGTATATCCGTATGTCAAATAATGTATCCTTTGTTTTCCTTGGTGACACTGGATAAGTTTTAAATCTGATAGCAAAGAATAGGCTTGAAACATTTTGCCAACTTTTTTGGTACACAAGCATTTTTTAGGTTTGCATCAATACATTTACTTAGCTTCCTTTGTATTTTCTATCTACTTGCAATGTATGCATGCGTGCACCGTGGTTGCTGAATTTCACTTGATTTTGGGTGCTCATATTGTTTGACAAATTAGAGGAGTAACAACTAACATGGTGGATATCATGTCAAAAGCCTCATAGTTGTCCAGTGTCCGATTTAACCAATGAAGGTATCATGTCAAAGGTCTTGTGATTCTACGGTGTCGTCGGATAAGGGTAGTTTTTTCTTTTGGCTGAATCAGAAAGGGTAGATTTGACAGTGGGTCCATGCATGTGGGTGTAATTACAAAAATGCTATTGAAAACTAAGTTTTGAAAATTGAAAATACTTAAAATGTGTTTTTAGTTTTTATAACTCATCACTCAAAAATCAAAGAATTGAGTGATGGAAACAAAAACAGAAAACAAATTCAAATAGACTTTTTTTTTGTATGACCCATATATTTTGAGTTATGAGTGATGGAAACAGAGTTATGAGTTATGGAAATAACAAATCCAAACATCCTATACGTCTAGCTTCTTTTATCAGTGAATCAATATATTTTTTTTATAATTTAAAAAATATCGCAAATTTCTTAAGATTTTCTTATGTTTACAGGAGCAATTTTTGTCCTTCAACAAGGGCAATGCCCACATAGTCAGTCCAAAACCTTTTTCTTTGAAGCCCATAGCCCGTGGGAATAAATGCCCAAAGTTGGGTGAAATTGGACTCATTAAATTAGCCCCCAAGGCCAAATTTTTTATTATTAAAAGAACTAAATTTCCAATCAAGGCCCATGCAAATTAAAGACTGGTACAATGGTGGGTCTTCAAAGCATGAGCCGGTGCCATGTAAATGGTCAGGTCAGGTGGACACTTGGAATTAACCTCAATGAAGCCCAAAAGGTCATGACATTAGCATGGTCCATAGATTTAACAGAGTCAGCAACTATGGGTATTTTAAAGGGCCCAGCAAGGCAGTCCCAAAGCTGTCAGCATAACCCACCAATTAGGGTTGAGCCAATATGTGTAGAAGAGGGACGGCTTATACAAAAATTCAAGGAAAAATTACAGTTTATCCACTTGTGATTTGACCAAAATTTAAGTTACTTATCTGTAATTTGAAATTTGACATTTTGCTTACCTGAGATTTAACCGAAATTTAAATTGCTTACTTGTGGTTTGAAATCTCACGATGCAAGTGTTCCACTATATTCTTTTTGATTTTACTTGATCTTGTATTTATTTTTTTAATGTTTTTTTTGTGTTTTTGAAGGAGAGACATAAAAGTGGAGTAAAATTACATATTTAGCCCTGTAAAGTGTGAAATTTCGAACCACAAGTAGATAACTTAAATTTGGTTGCAATAAACACCTGTTACAACAAAAAATTCTATTGCACACTATTACAATAAAGTCTATGACAATAGGTTATAGCAACAAAATTTTTTGTTACAATAACATTTTAATGCAATAAATTTGTTACAATAAAATATTCTTTTTATTATTTAAAAAATTTATTGCAACAAAAACTATTGGTGCTATAATTTATTGCAACAAATGTTTTGTTGTAATAAATATGGCAGAAATTCGGAACATATTGTAATAAATTATAGCAAACTTTTAAACTTAATTATATTTACATGTATCCACTTGCTATTTAGTCCTTTATACAAGATGGCCTTTGGCTTAGGTGAACACTGCATCTGCATAATCTTCAACATATATAATGTTATGAATGATTATAATGTTATTATTTTCTTTATTGAATTTATTTATTTATTTATTTATTGTTTTCATGTCTAATGTTTATTACATTCTATTGTAGGTTGTTCCATTATATATTTCAGAGTTCGCTTTAGCTAATTTTGCAGACAAGTTAAATTTTATATATAAAAATTCACATGGGGTGGCAACTGCTTTAGGATTAACATTTAATTTTGTAATGCAAAAGTTTAAGTGGGGTTGGAGGATTTGCTTGCAATTCCAGGATTTTTAGCTATTCCAGCCCTTCTTATTTCCTCTTTTGCTCAAGACACCCCTATCTACTATATAGAGATGGAAAAAGTAAGCCGAAAAAGAACAAAATTTACAAGAACTAGGGGTAAAATTATTGATTTTGTGTTTGAACAACTTATAAAGGAGAGTCAGGGAGCTTTGAGTTCGTTGAAGCATTTTGATGAGGCCGAGAATTTCACCAGTGAGCCACACGATACCTACGCGCTCAAACGTGATCCTGCACAACACCAGCGACCATCCCAAGGAGACGGGTGCCCTGAACCCGTTAGCAAAGAGAAAGCAACTCCCCAAAAGAGACCGTCCTTCCAAGAGGCCAAAGATCCCTTTGGAGCCCGTCGTGGGGCTTATGGCTGAGGGTGCTAAAGCCGTCATCCCAGCCAAATATGGGGCTGGTAAGGGCCTCATGAAGGGTCTGTCTTCGAGCGAGAAGAAGCCACTTGCCCTTCTTAAGGACGACCTTAAGTACGCCTTGGAGCAACTTTCATCTATCATGACCTCCGAGGACTACGAGGACCTGGGCAATCACTCGACGGAGACGATGGGTGAGACGGGTCTTTTTAGCATCGCTCAGGTAACGGTCTTCCTATTTCTTGTCCGTCTATATTTACTTGCGTATGCTTGAGACTAATTTGTCCCGTTGATTAGGCCATGGTAATGATGAAGGGTCTGTTTGGACGGTGCTTAAACCATGAGACGACCCTAGGTAGCGTAAGAGAGAAGGCTAAGGTGACGGAGAGCGAGCTGGCCGAGCTTCAAGCCTGGAAGGTTATTCAAGAGAAGAAGCTCAGGATGGCCGAGGAGGCGCGGGACCAGTACCTTGAGGTGACAGGGAAAATGAAGAAGGCTCTTGAGAAGAAGGATGAAGCACTCCGTCAAGCCAAGGAAGTTGCTGTGCTGGAGTACCGTGACTCTGACGCCCTCTTGACGGAATTAGGAGTTTCATATGCCGATGGGTTTGATGAGGCCATCTGTCAGGTGAAAGCTCTTTATCCTCAGCTCGACTTGTCATCCGTCAGTATCAACGCCGCGGAGTAAACGTCCGTTCACCCTGCTTAATCTGAGGATACGAAGGAAATCTTTGGTGAGAAAGCTCCTCCTGACGCCCCTCTTGACCAAGCAGTTGTGGAAAGTGACCTAAAAGATGCTCCGGCCCGTCGCACTGAAGAGAACGAAGCCCCCGTCATAGGATAATTTTGTTTAGTTTTTATACTTTTTGTAAAACATTTGGAGAACAATTCATGACTCCGTCATGTCTTCAACTTTTATAAACACTTATTTTTGGGTATGTTCTTTGTTTAACTTTGCTCCCTTTAATTTAAAGTGGCTTGACATACTCCGTTGTGTAAATTTCATTTGTTCACATTATTTTTAAGGCTTGATTTTTTGAATGACTCCGTTCACATGGACGGGTTTAGACGAGTGTTGTCTTTTGGATTTGATTTTGTCAACTTATTACCGTCGTGGAACAAGTAGGTCAAGGGACCTCGTTTTGGATCCGTTCGTGTTTTGGGGACTAAGGAAGCTTACAAGGGCCCAATGTCCGTCCATGTTTGGACAGTAATAACCGTCCACTTTGTGGAAATTTACGTAACCTTGTTTTCTTTATGGATTTTGTAGGATCCGTTGTTGTTACATAATGTTTGTTTATCTGTCTTAATTGATTTCGCGGATTCCATTACTATTTCATTGTTCAATTTGTTGATTGAGTCATTATCCGTCCTCTGCTGGACTTAGGATTATCATCCTCTTGGGGTGATCCGTCCACTTCGTGGACTAAGTTTTGTCCGTCCTCTATCGGACTTAGAATTATCATCCTCTTGGGATGATCTGTCCACTTTGTGGAGTAAGTTTTATTCGTCCTCTATGGGACTTAGGATTTTCATCAGGTTGGGATGATCCATCCACTTTGTGGACTTAGCTTTATCTGTCCTCTATGGGACTTTGGATTGTCATCCTCTTGGGATGATCCGTCCACTTTGTGGACTGAGTTTTTCCGTCCTCTATTGGACTTAGAATTATCATCCTCTTGGGATGATCCGTCCACTTTGTGGAGTAAGTTTTATCCGTCCTCTATGGGACTTAGGATTTTCATCCTCTTGGGATGATCCGTCCACTTTGTGGACTTGGGTTTGCCCGTCCACTATGGGACTTTGGATTTTCATCCTCTTGGGATGATCCGTCCACTTTGTGGACTAAGTTTTTATACGTCTTCTATGGGACTTGGGTTTTTTCATCCTCTTGGGATGATCCGTCCACTTTGTGGACTAAGTATCGTCCGTCCTATATGGACTTATAATTTTCGTCCTTTTGGGATGATCCGTCCACTTTGTGGACTTGGTTTATATCCGTCCACTATGGGACTCCACATTTTTCACCCTCTTGGGATGATCCGTCCCCATTGTGGACTAGGTTTTAGTAGGAACATCATAGTCGTGTCTGAATATTTCCTTTTATTGAAATCAAAGCATGTAGAAAGAGTACCTGCCCCCTAGGGCTTAAAAAGGCACTTGCAAAAGTAATTGTTTGAAAGTAAAATTAGCGATAACAAAACCAAATAGTAGAAAAAGATTGTTTGAAGTAAAAACTTAATGATAAACTTGGACATTGAAGCGTTGATGCTCTTCATGTCGTCTCTACTAGTAGTATCTTCGCAGGTGCTCCGTATTCCAAGGGTGTTGCAGCTTCCATCCGTCCATGGTTTCGAGGTGGTAGGTTCCTTTCCTTTGCCATGATGTGATCCTGTAGGGTCCTTCCTAGTTGGGGCCGAGCTTTCCATGCAAAGGATCTCTGGCAGCGCCCATGACCTTCCGTAGTACAAGATCCCCGATCTGGAAGTCTCTATGCCTGACGTTGGAGTTGTAGTATTTTGCCATAAGGTTCTGGTATCGTGCCATCCTCTGCTCTGCTGCTGCACGAACTTCATCCACCAGGTCTAATGAAGTCACAAGGACTCTTCGTTCTTATCTTTGTCGTAGTTCTCCACACGATAGCTCGTGAGTCCTACCTCTGTCGGGATGACAGCTTCGCTCCCATATGCCAGCCGAAACGGTGATTCTCTCGTAGGTGTTCTTGATGTAGTACGATAAGCCCATAAGATGCTTGGTAGTTTTTCAGGCCAGATGCCTTTTGCCTTTTCAAGGCGGGTCTTGATGATCTTCAGCAAGGACCGGTTTGTGACTTCTACTTGCCCATTGGCCTGTGGGTGTTCTGGTGACGAGTAATGATTCTTGATTCCTAGCTCCGAGCAGAAGTCTCTGAATGCACTATTGTCGAACTGCTTTCCGTTGTCCGAGACGAGGACTCTGGGTATCCCGTACCTGCAAATGATATTCCTCCATACGAAACTTCGGATGTTCTTCTCCGTGATGGTGGCTAAGGCTTCGGCTTCTACCCATTTCGTGAAATAGTCGATACCAACTACCAAGAATTTCAATTGCCTTATAGCCGTCGGGAAGGGGCCCATGATGTCTAGTCCCCACTGGGCAAATGGCCAAGGGGCTGTCATGGGTGTGAGCTCTTCGGATGGTTGTCTGATTTGATTACCGAACCTCTGGCGTTTGTCGCAGGTCTTGACATAAACTTGGGCATCCTTTAACATAGTAGGCCAATAGTAACCGGCTCGGATCAACTTGTGGGCTAATGACCTCGCACCTGAGTGATTTCCATAGATACCCTCATGAACCTCCCTCATCACGCAGTCTGCCTCCTCGTTGCTCAGACATTTTAGGTACGGCCGGGAGAATCCTCTCTTGTATAGGACATCTTTTATCAGCACGAATTGTGAGGCCCGTACCTTCAACTTTCTAGCTGCGTCTTTTCCGTTTGGCAGGGTACCTGATCTTAGGTATGCTATTAAAGGTGTAGTCCAATTGTTCTCAGAATTGACGTCGAGTACATTTCTTCTGTCATCGATTAGCGAGGAGAGTTGTACAAACGACAATACCTGTTCGGGGACAATCATGACTTCTGCAGAGGCTGCTTTTGCCAGATGGTCGGCGCATTTGTTTTCTTCTCTTGGGATTTGGACAAATCTCACCACGAGGTTGCCGATCCGATTGTTCACTTTTTCCAGGTATTTCTTCATTCTCTCATTCTTGCACTCGTAGCTACCATCGATCTGCCGTATTACCACCTGGGAGTCGCAGTGTACGACTACATTTTCTGCACCTGCTCGTTTAACGAGATCTAGACCAGCTACTAGTGCTTCATATTCGGCTTCGTTGTTAGTTGTGGGGAAGTCGAATCGGATCATGCACTCGATTTTATCTCCTTCCGGGGTTTGGATGACAACACCTGCTCCCCCCGCCTTTTTGTTTGTCGATCTGTCCGTGTGGATGCTCCACTGCGCAGCTTCTTCTGCCCCCCTGCCCTCTAATAGCACGAACTCTGCGATGAAATTGGCCACGGCTTGGCCTTTGATCGCGGTTTGTGGGCGGTATTGTATGTCAAATTCGCTCATCTCAATCGCCCACAAAGCCATCCGTCCGGCTGTGTCGGGGCTACCCAAAGCTCTTCTCAAAGGTTGATTCGTCAGGACTACGATAGTGTGGGCTTGGAAATACGGCTTTAGCTTTCTTGCTGCAGTTACCAGTGCAAGGGCCAACTTCTCTATTTGTGGATACCTCTCTTCTGCTCCTCTGAATGCACGACTTACAAAATAGACGGGTCTCTGAGATCCGTCTTCCTCTCTTACCAGTGCTGCGCTGACCGCAGCTTGTGAAGCAGCTAGGTAAAGGTAAAGTTCTTCTCCAGGTCTGGAGGGGCTGAGCAATGGTGGGGATGTGAGGTATTTCTTTAACTCTTCAAAAGCCTTCTGGCATTCCTCCGTCCACTCGAATGATCTTCGCAGAGTTTTGAAGAATGGAAGACACTTGTCCGTCACTTTCGAGATGAACCTATTCAGGGCGGCAATTTTGCCGTTCAGTCTCTGCACGTCCTTGACCGTCTTTGGCGGTTCCAACTCTATGATGGCCCTAACTTTTTCTGGATTGACTTCTATTCCTCTATGGGATACCATGAATCCCAAAAACTTCCCCGCCGTTACACCAAACGTGCACTTGTTCGGGTTGAGCTTCATATTATACGAGCGGAGGGTGTTGAAAGTCTCTCGGAGGTCCTTCTACCTTCCTTATGGGCCTCGGACCCGCTGATACCTCCTACTGGATTCTCTCCCATACACTTGGTGATAACGGACCCGTCCTCTACTGGGCCATAGCAGATAACCGTCAGGCCCACCTCAGGCCCAAATTCAGCCTCTTCACATTTCTTCAGTCCCAATGTCGTCCTTGTCTAGTCATCAATTGTGTAAGGGAGATATGCATGTAGTTTACAGGGATGTTTGCCATAAATTTCTTCTTCCCAACTATTCTAATGAAATTTGAAGTCTCCAAATATGCATCTTATTTAGCCAATGGTTCTTGAATATGTGAACATTGTTACGAGCATCTTAGGTTCATGGTTGGTTTGTAGGTATAAGTGACAGCCATTGATGGTGGTTTTTGCACTTATGATGTTTTTTGGACTCTTTCCAATTTCAGTTTGGCTACTACAGGGGCATTATATTGTGGTGTATCATCCACGTAATGAAGTGTGCACTTTTTTTGGATTCCTCGTTGTCCATTCGGTTGGATATGGACTAAATTCATCAAGATGGACTGAAGTTAATTTTCCAAGGAGAGCTATGTCAACTGCTGTTTTTATGATGATGACTTCAGCTGGTTATGGTGAAGGAGTATTGACTTTAGTTGGTTGTGGAGGGTTGTACCATACCACTACAAGAATAGGGGTCTATTGCAATGAAATATTTTGTTGCACTAAACACATTACAACAAAAAAATTTCATTGCACCCTGTTGCAATGAAGTTTGTGGCAATAGGTTATCGTGACAAAAATTTTGTTGCAATAAATATATTTATTATTATTAAAAATAAAAAATATTGGTGCTACAATTTATTGCAATAAATATTTTTGTTGTAATAAATGTGGCGGGAAATCAGGACATATTTCAATAAATTATAGCAACAATACTTTTTGTTGCAATAAGTTACCTCTGGAAACTTATTGCAACAAATTTTTTTGTTGTAATAGGTTACGACAACAATAATTTTTGTTGTAAAAATTTATTTCTAGAAATCTATTGCAACAATTTAATTATCTTAGATTGTCACTCTAGGGATTGAGTTATTGAGATTAGGAAAATGCTAAAGACATAAATAATTTTACAATTTTTTTTTATAAACCTAGTGAATGATCATTGTTAAGTAAAAAAGTGATGTTAGTGGTGAGCTCAAATAAGACCTAGTAAAAATTTGTCATATCATCGGTTTGTAAAATTATTGTAAAATTCTTTGTGCTTGTAGCATTACTCCATGAATAGCTTTGATTAAATGATGAGTTGAACATCATTATTTTATATATATATATATATATATATATATTAAGTGATGTCCAATATTAGAGAATAATTAATTAAATGTCATATGTCCAATAATGGGATGAGTCCAAAATAGTCCATATCCAGTTGTGGTTTATGTCCAAATAATATATGTCTAGCGGAGGTTTATGTCCAAATAATATATAAATGTCCGGTGGTGAGATGGATTCAATTTATTAATATATATTTTTATTAATAAAGCATTAGTGAATTCATGTTTATTAAATAGTGATCTAATAATAAAGTAGTTTGCATCTAGCGGTACAATAATAATAAGTTAACATGTACTTAATAATGTGATTTCAAAGATAGAGAGACGTTGACTTATCTTAATATGGTTTGTGGTTCTAACTATAACACCACTTTATATGGTTTGTGACTCCAGCTGTATAGCATCAATGAGCTGATAACATTTCAGCGGTATAGTAACATTAGTCGAGTGGTACAATGATAATGAATTAAAATAAACTTAATAGTATAATTTTAGAGATAAAGATATGATGACTTATCTTTATAGTTTGTGGCTCCAGCCGTATAACATTAGTGGACTAATAACATTCCAGCAGCATGATAATGTGAGTCCAGTGGTACTGTAGGATATTACAAGTCCTTTCATGGTGACCTTCATGATTGAAGGGGAAAATTGGTGCAACTGGAGGGAGAGAGAATATGTCCAGCCATGTGTATAGGTTGGTTAAGTCTGTTCTCTTTATCATGCACTTAAATGATTTTTCCCATGTAATACTCTTTTAGTTTTTGGTCAAATATGAGTCGTGCGTGCCCAAAGTAGCTTTAATGGGGTGGGCCTATATTTGGGCTCACAACTAATTTGTATAGTGGGCTTGGAGTTTCCTACTATGGGTGGTCTCTTGCCCGGCAACCCCCTTACACCCTCTGGTTTTGATTAACTCCTCTCTTTCTCCTCCCCAAATAACTCTCCTTACTACTAATGTTCTTGCTCTTTTCTCTCAGTTTTCTTTCTCCAATTGCCAACCCCCACTTCTCAATCCATTCTCCTATTTATAGCATGAGAGGAGTGGAGGTGTTATGATTACTTCCTTATTCGTGTGGTTTGGGGTCCAATTCCATTGTTGCTAAGTGGATGTTCCATCAAGAAAGGTGGTAGTGACATTGGAACTGATTCCCACTTCCAAAAGACCGCTCAGCAGTGATATTCCTGAAGGCATTACCAGGCAGTTGAGTACAGGGTGTTTCAGAGCACTCACATACCCGATCAAGTTAAGGTTGACCAAAAGGGGCTTGCTTTTGATGTTCAAGAAAAAATGGTCCCGTTACGGTTTTCTGGGCTCATATTGGGCCTCAAGATGTGTCCGGATCAAGGTTATAGGTCCAATGGGGATAGGGTCAGGTGTTGTATCTCAAGGCTAGGGCCCAAGGCCCAACAGGCCTGGGGCCTTGCCCCGTATGGTGCCACATGGCTGGGGTCTGAGGCCCAATAGGCTTGGGCCCTGCCCCGTACAATAGCCCCCCCTTGATTAGTGACCGGCTACCGAGAGCAAATCAAGAATAATTCGAATGACATTGACGACCCCTCAGGAAGCCCCATTGTCGATTGTTAAATGAACAAAATGGCCATCAATGCTTTCTTAAAAGGAGCGTTGTGCCAGGCTGTCACATTCATCTATAACCTGACAGTTTGTGAATAGAGCCCATGTGTGTGGGGGTTACTAGAAGAAATCAAAAGGGTTTTCCCCGCTTCCCTCTTCATTAAATGCTTTTAGCCCTATAAATAGTTTCTCCTGACCTCTCACGCCACTCTTTACATCTTTTCTTCTTCAATTTTCTCTATGCCAAGCATATTTCTCTCGTGCATAAATCCTCCAGTCCAAATCATCACTTCCTAGAGCCCACAGTAAGTCTTCTTTGCTTTTTCCTCTTTTTTCAAGGTTTTCTTCACTCTTAGAGTTTAAGAATGGGTTATTCTCATCTCCTCACTTCTGAAGTGGCTTTGGCAAGTTTTAGAGTAGCCTATGGCGTTCCTAGAGACGTTGATATTGCCTACTGTCACAAGGGCGATATCACTATCCAGAGGCGCTCTAGTTCAAATGTAGCATTTTTCCCTTTGATGGCTATACTAGAGGGTGGAGTTAGGTTTCTTGTGGACCCTTTCATTGTAGGTACCCTTAGGTTTTATGGCCTATGTCCCAACCAACTTCCCTTCAATTTTTACTGAGTTGTGAGTTGTGTCAGTAGACTAAACCAAATATACGCGTTGCTTGCCGATGAGCTCCCCTGCCCACTTTCGCCGTGTGATGTTGGTCTGTACTGAGCATCTTTTACTTATTAATTGTGTTTTACCCATGATTATTTTGCTCAAATAGGCACTAACTGGCTTTTTTATTGTTTTGATGTAGACAACAAAAGGTTTAATTTAGACATTAGGGTGGTACATGTGAGAGACTTGAACTTCATGCTTAGGTCCGAGATATTCGTGAACTCCGACGGGTATCTTCGGGCGTCACACCTTATACTTGGCTGCACTCTCGTTTATAAAACTTGGTAGCCTTTTAGTCAAGCTTTGCTGGTGGACAGCCCTTTGCTGTCATACATAGATGTGTGGCACGCCAATTTACTTCCTCCCTAGCTAACTGTTGGTGAAGCTCGAGACCTCAGCCCCGGATACACTATCGTGGATGAACTTGCACCAATAAGGGACGCCTCGGTTGAACTTGTGTCTCAAAGTTGTAGAGTCCACGTTCTCGTTGGAGAGCCCAAAGCCCCAGTCCAAGTAGCCGAGCCAGAGTGGCCGAATCAGTCAATTCCTCTGAAGTGGAGGCCGATCAGAGCAAAGAGATAGTGACCAGGCGAGCCATGACCGTCGATTGGTTCTTGCCCAGTGCCTGCCCGGTGGCTCAACAGTAGGATTCCAAGGAAGAAACCCTACTCTCCCTCCTCCTCCTCCATCTGGTCGTTCCCGGAAGACACAACGCACTGTTGAACAACCCCATGTGGGCACGGGGGACGCGCCTTCAAGTACTCCCTGCCTAGCGTTTGGGGGAATTGTAATCCGAGAGCCCCCTCGAGATGCTCGGCCCACTGCATAGGTTGGGTCTCATGCTGCGTCCTTTTCCCGACAAGAGGTTGGCTGGCAGACCATTTTTAGGCTCGGCAGCGAGCCCCTTCCTCTAACGACTAGCGTCAGAACTTGGACACATGGTGAGTGAATGTTCAAATAGCGTTGAAAACACAATGAACGTTTAGACTCCCAATTACAAAAATACCAATTCAAGCTTTATATCAAACAATGTATGTGGAAAAATGATAACAAGCTTATAATAGAATTGATAAACAATCTAAACCATAAATAATCACAATCATAGCAGTAATTAAATGGTAAAGATAAAGGGAAGAGAGATGCAAACACAAGGACAACACGCAATGTGTTATCGAAGAGGAAACCGAAGCCCTCGGCGTAAAACCTCTTCGCTGCCCTCCAAGCGGTCAATAATCTACTAGAAAATATAGTTGGGATACATGAACAACTATAGACCCTCCAAGCCTAATCTACCCAGGTACCTAAGCCCTCCAAGCTTCCTGCTCCAATGAGGTTGCGCCGAACCTTTTTCTTTTCTAGCTTAAAGGATTTCGCTACTAAACCATAGCATCAACCAATGGATATTGGTTCCTTCCAAACTACTTCCCTTAGCACCAAATGAACCTTCTCACAGACGTGGGTGTGATGAGAAAATGATTTGGTTAATGACCTCTCAAGGATGTATCAATGGAGAGGAAGAAAGTAGAGGAATTTGAAGAGTTTCTTAGATGAAGATTGGGGATGAGACAATCTTATTTTTCTCTAGGGTTTCTCTCTTAAAATTCTCTCTGTAAGCTCTCTACATTTCGTGGGAATGAGGGGTATTTATACTAGGATGAGAATGGAATGTGAAACGTCAGTTTTTCCCAAACAGGGCATTCTAGCGACTTGACCTCGTGACTGGGTTGAGTCGCGAGTTCAAGCCGTGAGCTAACGGCCTGGCCAGTCTGGGACTTTTGTCCTGTAGTGCAACAGATGGCACGACTCTTCAGCTTCTGACATGCTTGGCACGTGTGCAACTTCTAGCGATTTGCAAGCCGCGAGTCACCCGCAAGATCCAGTCGCAAGTCTCTGTTTCTTTGCACAATCTTGAGCATTTCTTCACACTCTCTCACTCACTACCCTTACAAGTTTCCCACCTAAATACAGGGTTACTAAATGCTAAATTACTAGCAAATTGGCACGGAATAAAGCGAACAAGATGGTTGACAAAATTCAACCTTACAATCTCCCCCTTTGGCTATTCCGTGAAAAAACCCTAAAATAAACTCTAGACTTAACGCATGAGTTGGGAACAGTTGGAAAACTCACTCACACCTAACTCTAGAATCTGTGAAGCTTTTGAACCATAAGAACAAGTACTCCTGAAACATGACAACACAATAAGTTCACTGTATGCAGAAAACTTGAAATGCAAATGGAGCAAGCACAATGCGATCAAGCACAATGGAATAAAGCAATAAACCATGGCAAGACCTAAACAAGCAATCACTATAACCAAGTGATCACAATGCTCATTCACACTTGGAATGAACATCCGGACATTCAAGCTGACAAACACAAGGCAAATCACTTGAATGACCAACACTCAACCAATGCACAGTACAGGAAATATGTGCATCTAAGAAAAATCCTACAAGGGCAAAAGAGTGACAGTACTTAGAAGAAAATGCATAACATTTAGATATAAGTACTGATTTAGCAAAGTACACAGGCTGCATAAAGCAAGGTACAAACCATAAAGCCTACAAAGTGCATAGAAATAAACCCTAAAAGCTTACAAAAGCAATATGGGTACAAAGCATAAACATAAAGTAAGATATGATGAATAACGTCATAATATATACTGAAAAACTACCACTAACTAACACCACAGTGTATCAAACTAATAGACAACAGATAACCAAAACACAGTATCAAAGCTATACATAAATTATCATATGATAAAGAAACCTCCCCCTCAAACAAGCACTCCCCCTCAAGAGTAACCCAAAAATTTTCTCCCCCTTTTTGACCAGAATGGCCAAAGGGTCAGTGCTCCTGGTTAGTGTGGATACTGTCAAACTTGGCTGAAAGTACATCAAGCTGATCCTGCATTGCTGTCATCCTTTCAGTATGTTGATTTTGAACCTCTCTGAGTCCATCAAGCCTCTCTAGGATGATTTGAAATACATCAGGAGGTACATCTATTGAAGTAGAAGCTCTGCTCCTCTTACTTCTTCTCTTAGGTGTGGATATCTGTCCTGCAGCCTCAACTTCAGTCTCCATTGGATCACCTTCTTCTTGGACATCCTCCTCTTCTTCACCAGGAAGACGACTTTGTATCCTTGTGAGAGTAAATTTGTTTATGGCTGATAGAGGAGTCAAAGGACTGATATCTTGAGGGATTGTAACACCCTTTGCTCTGAAAATCCTCATAAGAAGACTGGGGAAGATCAGCTTGGGCCTTGAGGTAGTTCTAGTCTCATCCACAATTGTGTCATATATGTGAGAACTTATATCAATGAAAGTTTTCTCCTTGAGCTCCATGAGGAAGATAGCTCTGGCATTTGTAAGAGTGGTCATCTTTCTTATAGGATACAAGTTAAACATCATGATAGTGGTCAGACACCTCAATTCAGTAGAAAAATCAATAGTATTGAGACATCTCTTTTCTTTAACACCACTAAGTCGAGACTAGACAACGTCTAAAGATAGCATCCTGTCTTTGTAGTTTGTGAACTCATAATCCTCTAGTCCCTCAAGCCCCAGAACCTCATCAATATCATGAGCATCTATGGTGAACTCACATCTTCTAATCTAGCAGATGCCGGATTAATCTATATCCAAACCCACACTAAGTTCCCAGCGCCAAATTCCCTTGTCTTCACATTCCGGTTGTACTGCCGGGCAAGCTTCTGTTGATACTCGGCCAGCCGTATAGTCATTGATTCTCGGCACTCCTCTAACAAATCCAAATGCTTCACCATTAAGTCATCATTCTGGGCAGGGGAAAATCCTGTAACTCGTGCACTGCATAAGTTTACCTCGGCTGGTATGACTACCTCTACCCTGTACGTTAGGGAAAATGGAGTTTCTCTCGTGGCCCTTTTGGGGGTTGTTTGGTATGCCCACAAAACATTGGGCAGCTCATCGGCCTACCTACCCTTTGTGCCTTCCAGTCTTTTCTTCAATCTGTTCACAATTACTTTGTTAGTGGCTTCAGCCTGGTCGTTGCTCTGAGGATAGGTCGGGGTGGAATATTTATTCTTGATACCGAGATCACTACAAAACTCGCGAAAGGCTCTACTATCGAACAGTAATCCATTATCAGATACGAGGGACTTCGGCACCCCAAATCTTGTAACAATGTTTCTTTACACAAACTTTTTAACATCTACATCCCGGATATTAGCCAATGCCTTAGCCTCCGCCCATTTGGTGAAGTAGTCCATAGCTACTAAAATAAACCTCTGATTACCCGTGGCCCAGGGAAACGGACTGACAATGTCCAGCCCCCACTGTGCCAAAGGACAGGGGTTGTTGATCAGATTTAGACTACCAACTGGCTGATGGATCAACGGGGTGTGCTTTTGGCACTATTTGCACCTCTGCACGTGTTTGGCAGCATCCTTCTACATTTGTGGCCACCAAAACCCCTGGGTCATTGCTCGGTGTGCCAATGAACGTCCCCCCTACATGACTGCCACACACCCCCTTGTGTAGTTCAGCTAGGAGCTCATTAGTTTTCTTGGGGCGCAAGCATAAAAGATACGGTCCCCTAAAAGACCTCCGGTACAGCTTACGGTCCGTCAACAACCAGTACTGAGCGGCTATTCGAAATATCCTGCCAACTTCTTTTTCATCATCTGGCACCCGGTCCTCGACCTAAAAGTCAATGATTGGGTCCATCCAGCATGGCTCGGACATCGCTACCATCGAGACACCTACAGCTACGTTAATACTTGGTTTCGCCATGTGCTCTACTTTGATTATCCGAGGTACCTCATCGGTCATTGACAACGTTAACGTGGCCAGAGAGTCTGCATGTCAATTCTGCCCCCAAGCCACTTGGACCAACTTTGCCTTAAGAAACTGACTCATAACCTACCTTACCACTCGTAAGTACTCTTTCATTCGGGGATCCCAAGCTTCGAAATTGCCTTATACCTGACTAACCACCAATCGGGAATCCGAGTAAGTTTCAACTTTCTGTGCACCCATATCCATAATAGCTTTCAATCTGGCAAGTAAGGCTTCGTACTTGGCTTCATTGTTGGAAGCCTTAAACCCCAATCTGAAAGAGTGTTCTAACCTTATCCCTTCTAGAGTAATGATAACAATTCCGGCCCCAGCTCCCATTGCACTAGAGACGCCGTCCATAAATACCTTCCATGGGTGAACATCCACATGACAAACCACTTCCATCTCTCTCATCGGGGAAAATTCTACAACAAAATCGGTAAGAACCTGGCCCTTCACCGAACTTCTTAGCCTATACCTAATGTTAAAAGAACCAAGTTGAGTCCCCCATTTAGCTGTTCGTCTTGTGAAGTCTGATCTCTTCAAGAACGATTGCAAAGGACACTCAGTCAGCACATAGACGGTGTGAGCTTGGAAATAGTGGGGCAGCTTTTGTGTAGCGTGCACTAGTGCTAACACCAACTTCTCTAGGGGCAAGTACCATGTCTCAGCATCAACTAGGGTCTTGCTGACATAGTATATTGGCTGTTGCACTCCTTGATCCCTCAGAAGCACGGCGCTCACGACATGTTCTAACACCGAGAGATACATGAATAAATCCTCCCCAGGTTCTAGAGCTGTCAACATAGGCGTTTACACCAAATATTCCTTCAACTCCTGAAATGCCCTTTCACATTCGTCACTCCACTGGAATCCCTTCCACTACTTCAAAAGATGGTAAAATGGATGGCAATAATCGGCAAACTTGGAAATAAACTAGTTAAGGGCAGCTAACATGCCGGTCAGTACTTGGACTTCCTTAGGATTACTCGGCGGCTTGAGGTGCTTCACGGCTTCAATCTGATTGGGGTTAACTTCTATTCCTCGGTTGGTGATCAAATACCCCAGGAACTTGCCAGCCTCCACTCCAAAAGCACACTTATCTGCATTAAGGCGCAACTTGTGTTGTCGAAGTACTTCGAACATCCCTTTGAGATCGTTAATATATTGCGCCTCTTATTTGCTTTTCACCGCCATATCGTCAATGTACACCTCAACCA